>CM059870.1:42771965-43971965 GCA_030490815.1 Acer saccharum | reverse complement strand
GGCAGTTGCTGGGGAAGCAGCAATATGAGATAACGGTGTTGGTTGATGATGTCTAGTTGCAGACATTAACTATGTAAAGGTGTTGGTGGCAGCAGTTGCAGAAGCAGGTCTTAGATAATTGCTTTAATGATAGTGTTTTTTATGCCAGTGGATCTTAGATACTCAGAGAAATGTATAAAACGAAATCTAGCTGCCAAGAAATGTTGCATACACACTTTTGTCTATGCTTGTCACGTTTCCTAGTCTTATCGGAAGAAAATTTTCGCTGATTACACCAACTAGCAATTGATGAGATGATGATGTTATAAAATTCTATGTATAACAAAATTGAACCCTATTATTGTTCATTCATTATATCCTGCCATTGCTGATTACCGTCATTTGGTTACTTCCAGGATGTTCTCGTAGGTAGGTGTACAGCGTACTGGGATTCGATCCGTGAGGGATCATAATTTGGGGATTTTGCAAATGTAATCAACACTTAAATGGGTTGTTTTGGTACCGTGTTGGTATCACCATTGCTTCTCCAGTTTTTTCTGTGCAGCTAAGTAATTCTCCCATGTTGATTGCTGTTTTTTGTCCTTCGTTATGTGAAGCAGTTTAGGTGTTCCTTTATGATATTTTTATTTATGGAGTTATTTGATCTTATAGTACATTAGTACTTATTTGGCTGTTTTCTCGAAAGCACTTTCTTAGAAACAAGAAAACAAAAACAAAAAAACAAAAAAAATTAATTTTCGACAGCAAAAGAAGAAAATTTATTGTTTGCTGAAGCATCAATTCTATTACTTGGAGGAAATGTCATGTCAAGTGGAAAAAAAATGTACGTCTAGTGGTTTTTATTGCTACACGATTATGTGATTTGGGCCTCGAGTCACATAGAACAAAATACGTGATGGATACTTTTTAGGGTTAATTGCACAAACTTACCCTGTATTTTGCCATTGTAGCAAAATATTCAACATATGGCCTTAATTACATGAACATCCCCTGCCGTTAGTGGTCAACGGTTGGATTTAACGGTTGAATTTAATGATCAAGGGTAAAATAGTCATTTTACATATCAAATAAAACCAAAAATTTAAAACAATCTTAATACTTTTTATAATTACATATCTACCTACAAAAGAATGATGAAAAGAACCCATAATTTTTTATATTCATATTTCAACCCCGAATAAAAAACAATTCTTTAAAACACTTCATCCCCATCTGAGATCTGATGATGCAGATGGAACGATGGTCCACATCAATGGAGCACCTCTCCATAGAAAAAAAAAAAACAAAACAAAACAAAAAGGGCTTTTGTTTTTGGCGAGGGGGGAGACCAATGGTGTGGTAGATTCAAAGTACGAGAGGGTGGCGTTAGGGAGCTCGTCACCGACGGAAGAGGCAAAAATGCCGAGGGATTTGGCTGGAAAAGAGAGGCTTTGGTGGTGGTAGTCCATCTCCAACGAAGCTCCCTTCTCAGTCCCAGGTGGAGTGGCGCTCCATCCGTCAGCGTAAGACAAAGTTGCGACTCCAGCATCAGATCTGGTGGAGCGGCTCAATGAAAGCTTGACCCTCTCCCTCTCCTCCTCCGCCTCTCTCGCCGCCGTTGTCGCCACCATCACCATCTCCCACTTCGCTCTCTTCTCTCTTTCTTCATAACCACCTCTCTCTGCGGTTTCTTTTTTTTTTTTTTTTTCATCTTATTCTCTCCTCTTCAATGGATGCTTTGGTTTTGTTTGAGTATGATTGATTTTGGTAATGTTCAGGTTTAGATAGATGATGGTTGTGGATTTTTGTATTTGATTTGGCAATGATTGTTTTTGATGGTGGTTATGTTTGATTGGCTTCGATTCAACGACGGCGGTGGCCAGAGGAGATCGGCATCTGTAGTTGGTGTTATTTCAGTGGGTTAGGGTGGTGGCTAGGGTTTGTGTTTGAGTAATGGTTGATTAAAGTTAGGGTTAGAGTTTGGTTTGATGGTGGTGAATTGTTGATCAGTGAAGATTGAAGATGATGAGAGAGAGAGAGAGAGAGAGAATTAGACTTGTTTAATTTAAATATATTTTTAATAATAGATCTTTTTGTAATTACCTATGTACCCCTTTTTGTTATTTTCCTTCAAATTATTTAAAGGGCAAAGGAGTATTTTAATTTAATTTAAGACTTTTTAAAATAAAATGCAAGGTTATTTAAGTCTTTTTCAAGTCAATCGTTAAATCTAACGTTTGACCACTAACAGTAGGGGTTGTTCGTGTAATTAAGGTCATTTGTTGAAAATTTTACTACAAAGGCAAAATACAGGGTAAATTTATGCAATTAACCCTACTTTTTAACTTGCTTGAGTTTTGGTGTAGAAATTCCAGAGTCAAGAAAGTTAAAAATATAATATAATATGTGATAAGCATTAAGCAGCACCAAACAAACAAGAAAAAAGAAACAAGTCTTTAACTTGCCGACAATGCAAAACCTTAATATAAAAGTACAGTAAGGTGCATATTTTCCAGATGTAAATCCAAATAGGACCCACCACTTCAATCAACTATTTTGTTTTGTTGATACTTCTTCCTTCTTAGTTGCATACACCTTCCGTAGGATTCGAGAGTTTCGAGTTCCATCATACTATCATACGTATTTTATTAATATGTATATGAAATCTTCTTTCTAATATTATTGGAGTAAATATATGGGTTATGCATTTAGTGTTATTGATTTCGATAGTTTCGGGTTTAGGCAAACCTCGACATGACTTGTTCGGTGTCGGTTTTTTTTTTTTTTAATTAAAAAATAAATGTGAACATGGAGGTAAAGTACGAGTGGAAGTCAAAAAGTGAAGTGAATCTAGGCATATCCTAAGAACATGTACATGTACATGTAACATGTTAGGTGAGTCAATTGTAAATATTTAAGATAAAAAAAATGGAAAAGCATGTGAAGACTATAGAATGAAAGTAAAATCAGCTTAATTGTAGATTAGATGGCATCTTCCCTTCACAAAACTGCACACTATATCAAAACAAATAAATACCAAATCATCTGATTTGTAATTGTCTGACTTTTGAATTTGCTTTTTTGAATTTTTTTATTTTTGGTGGAGGCTTTCTTTTTCTTGAATAAGAGTCAAGCATATATACTTGGGCACCTCACCTCCACATACTATAAATTTGTTGATTCTACTTTTAAATAAATGAATTGGTTTATTGTTACATCAAAAAAATTTGTTAATATTACTTAATGGGCCATGGTGTCTCTAATTCTCACCCTAACCCATTAAATTACCATGGTCTAGAACATCTTAGCATATATTTCTATTTTTTTTATATATTTTTTTTGTGTCCTTGTCTATGTGAAATCTCAGAATTCTGGCTGTTGATATTATTATTAAAAAATGATTATACAAAACATTTAAAAAAAGAAAAAAAAAAACATTTTTTTCCTTTATTAATTTTTGACTTGGAAGAAAACATGTTTCTTGATGATCATGATTCAAGAACAGCCTTATACAACTTGAAGACAATTATTTATTTGATTTTTTTTTTATTTTTTTTATTTTCTTTGTCTGCAGACAACTACATGCTTCTGTTTAATAAAATAAAATTAAGCTCTCAAGTAGTCAAAATGATGACGCTACATTTAATTTTGGTGACATAAACATGAGTGGGTAATCAATTTGGAATTCAAATACATATCTTAATTGGTGAATAATAAATTAATAATCAAATATATGTTCCTTTCAAAATAAATATATATACAAATATTGAATGCAATCATACCAATCTATCTTCTGATCTGTCATTGACCCAGTCTTCAACACAAATAAGAAAATCAAATGTTGTTTTCTACAATACTTAATTTTGAAATACAAGTGTCCTTTTTATATTGTTTTCAATTTAAATATATTAAAAGAAATAATATGATCAATTAACACAAAATAAACTTGATAGTTTCATTCGTTTTTAATAAATCACAACTTGCACATCACCTCTTAGCATAGTTGGCAATGCACCCCCTTCCACATAAGTGGTGATGGGTTTAAATTAATCATGGATATTTTACAAGTATGTGTAGAGAGTTTTTTTCCCGAGTTGTGAGAGTAGTTATCTCTTGTTATGAGAATAGATATCCGAGTCGCATTTAAGAGTGTGTTTGGTAGGGAGGAAAGAAAATAGGAAGGATATAAAGATTTTGAGGGATGGAAAACACGAGGGAAAGAAAGGAAAATAATTTTCCCTTGAGCTATTTGGTAAACAAGAAGGATAGAAGAGATCTTCTTTATCAATTTTATTATTTTACCCTTGTATTATAGTTTATATATTGAAAAAGATAGACAAATTTGTAATTTTAATTAAACCTAAAAGCATTCCCTCTTTTCTCTCACTTTTCCATCCACTTTTGGGATGATTAAAAATAGTGGGACCAACCCATAAATTTTTCCTCCCATTTCGGTGCGTTTGGTAGGGATGAAAAGGGAGAGGAAAGAAAAGGGTGGAGGGAAAAGGGGAAGCATGTGTTTGATATGAAGAGAAAAATAGAAGGAAGGGAAAAATGGGAAGAGAGATTTGTGGGTGGGACCCACCAATTTTAATCCTCCCATGGAAATGGGAGATAAATGATGGAATCTTCTTACTTTTAATTAAAATTACCAATTTGTCCATATTTTTTAATATATAAACTATAATGCAAGGGCAAATTAGTAAAATTGATAAACAATATCCCTTCTTTCCTTCCTGTTTACTAGACAGCTCAAGAGAAAATCATTTTCCTTTCTTTCTCTCATGTTTTCTATCCCTCCAAATCTTTATATCCTTCCTATTTTCTTTCCTCTCTACCAAACACACCCTTTAGGGATAAGATAGTTCCGATAGTTTTATTTTAATAGTTCTTGTAATATTTCCAAAAAAAAATCACAACTTGTTAAATAATAGATGCCGTGCCTTTCTCCAGTCCACCAACTGAGTGAAAATCATTTAAATTAAACTTGATTTTAAGTGTGGACTTGTCACTTGTGTATAAGATAGTTTTTTATTTGTTATTTTTTACAAAAAAATATATATATTAAAAAAATGTTAGATTCTCATTTTATCAGTACAAATATCTGCCTTTGTTTTGCCCAGTAAATGGATGCTGTTTTTAGTCAAGCATGAATACAGAATATTACAATCTCAAAAGCTGTGGAAAAATGCATTAAAAACTATTGTTTCTGTTGTTTTCATGAAACTGTAATTTAATTTCATAAAGAAAACTGTTTTTGATCAATTCATATCAAACTCAAACATGTTTTTATATATCTATAATTTCACAAAAGGTCCAAAGTGAGCCTTCACCACCACGGTTCAACGTCCAAGACATGCACGTATATATATACATTTATTCATTGTCCCTCTTGGCTATTATTCCCAAGTGTGGGTGTCGGCCCTCTCCCTATTTGTGGGAGTAGTTACAATTTAATATCAAACATAAATTACTGGAAATCAATTAATCAGTTTAAGAATACAACTTTAATTTATAAATTATATTCTATATATATAAGGTTATTCTGTTTTGGACAATACACTTATTTTTTTTAGTCGGTACGATGCAAACATCTTTCATCTGATCATGTGATATGATTAATAAATCATATTAATTTATATATCTAATGTAACATGACATAAATTGAATGAAAGATGTATGATGCATCAAATATATTCTAGATTTTGTAATATCGATATATATGAGATGTACGTTATTTCCGTTTTTGTTTGTTTTTATATTCATAAATACATGGAACTGATTATTATTTATATTCTTTTAAACATTATAATAATACATGTTTTTTTTTTCAGTCCCTTCTTGCTTCTATGTACATGATCATCATCAACTCAGTCCCAATTGTATCTTACAAAAAAAACAAGACCATCAAGACCTTATCAGACAACCCCCCTGCAAACCACCCTATCCCTCCCATCAAAGTATTTACATATATACATGAGTAAATATTATACGTTCCCAAAAATATCTCAAAACGTACTTACATCTCAAATGATGTGAAAGCTGAGTCGAATTGTCAGATCGTTGAAACGACAGTTATAACTCAACTGACTATCATCTAAAATGCAAATTTTGGAATATTTTTGAGGTTGTATAATGACAAGTTGGCTAGTTGAATTCTGTTGCTGCTATGCAGAGAAGCCTCTCACCAACTGTCTCCTCTTTCCATTTCTTGTAAACTTTGTCTATGAATTCCTCTATCTTCATATGCAAATCACTACTATCTATCTCATCATCTTCTTCTTCACTATCAACATCTTCTGCATTAATATCGTCATCATTATCTTCATCATACCCATCATAACCATGAAACTCTTCCTCCTCCTCATCATCGTCGATATCGAAATCTCCATCATATTCTTTCTCTATTGCACCATCTGTTTCATGAAGTACTGATGTTGTTGAAAGATTAAACAACTGATCAGAATCTCCTCCAGTAGGTGACTTCAAGCTGCCAAGAAAGATTGTAATAATAATAACATTACATGTGACAAACACAGCCACCCGACTAGATTTCGCCACGATAATGAACTCATAAGTAGAGAAAATGAGGTTGTGGTGATGCTTATGATGATTAAGTACTGATGAGAGTAAAAAAGAGAAGATCAATATTAACAGGACCAAAGGAAGAAAACAAATACACACAGATTTTGATATTTGAATTCTCTTCATGCCCAACTGGGTTTTTTCTGTGAGGTTTTTTTTTTTGTTCAAATATGTCTTCAATTTGGTGGGCGAGGGAGTTTTTATATATAGCCTAGTTGATGTACTGACTCATTAAAAAATTACAGTAGGTTTACCAAGAAAGTGGAAGGAAGTCTAGTTCTTCAAGCAAAGAGATGTTTTATTATTTATTTATACATATATGTTAGTGTACATTAGTACATATGGCATTATATAGTGAATTTAGTTAAAATAGCAGGAAGTTTCATAGATTTTGACAGCTTGAGTAAATAATGACCCACAAAAGAGGGAGATTCATTATATATATATATATATATATATATATATATATATACATATATACATGTAGAGATGAAATGATGAATGTGCTATCCGGATATCTAGGAAGATATCTACCCTCTCAATATCGAGAAAAAATTCTTCATAAATAAAACATGTTTAGTAAGACTTAAAACTCCACCACGAATGTGGAAGGGAAGATGGATGATCAGGGAAATATACAAATTAAGGTTCAAGAAATTAGACTAACATGAAAATGAAAAGACGGATAATCAGACAAAAATATATACAAGAAGTCAAATTTGGAAATTAAGGATGTTGGGGTCTTATAAAATGAGTTGAACTTGGAGAAATGAATTGGTCTTTGTTAATTTTCTAGATGTTGAAAAACTATCTAGATGAAAATTTCATTTTTTAATGAAATGAAAAACTATCTAGATGTTGAAAAACTGTAGCGCTACTCCTAGTTCAACATTGTTATCTTATTCAGAAAGTTACACACATAATTTTAGATACCAAGAACAAATGTCAACTCTTCCTACACTAGTCGGGAAGAACTTGAGATGCTTGATTTGGCCTATATTAACCTACAGGTCCGCCGACGTTGTGAAACGGTCGGGGCTGAACCGATGGATTGTGTACTTCGGTTCAAGGTAAACCGAAGAACTGATGCATTTTGTGCTTCGGTTCAGGGTAAACCGAAGAATAATGCATCGGTTCGGCCTGAACATCTTGCAAAGCTTTTCATGTTGTTTCGGTTCAGACCAAACCAATACACAATTTCTCCAGACAAATTCGAATGAGAGGATTCTGAATAAAACCACCGGTGTTTGGGAGTATTCAGTGATTTCAGTCTCTGGAATTTACCCATAAGGAGGATAACTCATAATAATAATCTTGTTCATTGTTCATTTGTCAACTATCTGGTAATCGGTCACTGGTGAACGAAAATTTCCGACATACAGGACAATCTTTATAAGTTTTAGAGAAGAAATCATCAATAAAATTAATCAGTCATAAAAAAGGCAAACTAGCTGTCCTTGCACTTTTCACAAATAAACTACATTCAGATGCAATGCCTGAGCCCACAAAACGGGCACGAAGTAAATGTCATGTCTGGAAAACGAAGGAAAAAAAAGAAAAAAAAAAAAAAAAACATTAACCTATCTAGATGTTGAAAAGCTGTAGCTAGCCCTAGTTCAACCTGTAATATTCAGCAAGTTACACAGAGAATTAGGATACGAAGAACTAGTCTCAACTCCTCCAACAGGAAGAGCTTCATGAGATGCTTGATTTGACCTATATATCAGCCTGCAGGTAGAGATATGTTGATGTCAGTAGTTGAGTTTCTGGGCTCCTGCATGGTGCTCCAGTTTTCTCTTCGGTAGGAAGGAGGTGAATGTGGGTTCGGCTTTAACGAGTTCGAGTTCTGGTGCGCATGTCCGTCCATGCCATCTTTTTCTGGATTAGAATTTGGCATGGCAGTGTTGCTGCCTGGAGCTTGTGTGAAGGTCATTGACATGGACTCCACCTTCTGTTTCTTCGGTTTCTGATCTTGCTGGTTGCCTGCTGGTAGAAAACTGCCTACCACAACCTGATAAAATCAAAACAGAGTTTCAAGGAGAAAAATCCAGAGCCTTGGTATGTTGATTAAATGATAACAATTTTCAGCAACTGTTTATGAAAACATCAAATTATCATGCAATCCAAGGATGACACAACTAAACTCTAAATCGACTCTAATCAGTTTTGACATGTGAGTGCATTCATGTCCGCTAATAGGTACAAATTCTGCAAATGAAGTCTAACATGTCATATTTTTACTTACGATACAAGTTCTGCCAAAATTATGCGACTTACGCTAATGTCCTTGGATCCCTCGTAAACATCTAACAGGCAGGCTATATGTTTAAAACCTTTGAAGAGGTTGGCTAGTATGCATTGAAATATAAAAGTGAATGAAGAGTACATACTAATCTTACTATCTTTCTAAAAGCAAAGAAAACCGGGAGGAAAAAAAAGGTTACCTGCACAGGACTGGCTGCTACCAGAAGCCCAGCAACTCCACCTCCTACAACACGACCATCTGGACTTGCCAACGAGACACTCATCCCACCTGATCTGCTCCTTGTCCCTTGACTCTCAGTGGGCATAAATGATCCAGACAAGGAAAGTATTTCAAAGCGACCCTATCAATCAATTTTTGACTAACTCATTTTCCATAAAAAAAATCAATAGATAACTGAATTTTGGATTAAATTTGCCAATCCAATCAAAGATTTTCCATTAAAGATCTTCTAAATGAGATTCCAACACCTATTAGTTGAAGTTCTTGTTTCCTGCTTTGCTCCATACGAGACCGTACACCTCCTAATCATTGTTAATTTCTTAATAATAATACAGATCATCCAACTATATCAAATCCTTATAACAAATAATTGTCTAGAAAACGCTAGCTAATTCAAAAACCGAAAGCAATTATCTTTTATCTACTTGCTGAATTGAGTTTTAGTTCTTGCCGGTGAAAGTTTGTAGTTATAGCTAAATTTCAGTAAATAATGGACTCTTCAACGCACCCAACCCACTAGCAGCACAAAATTCTTCGGTCATCGAATGACTGTTGAAGTCTGGCCACAAGCATCGATTTAACTTGCTAAGATATTGTTTTTATTCTAATTATGTGTAATTTACAGATTCCTTCAGAGAAATATCCCCCATTCAAGCACCGAGGCTACTTCACATTCTAAATTCATGAAATCAAACCATTTTTGAGTCGAAAGATAAAGCATACATGATACAACTACAGCATCAGAAAATTTTGTATTTCGATAAAAATATGTAAAAAGTAGAAGTTTAACTATTTCAAAACGAAGTGAAAAAATTGCCATACCTCATATGTGAGAGTTCCCCCAGAAGAATCGGGTTGACGAAGAGTAACACTTGAAATTACTCCATTAGCTGACAGGATGCAAATTGCTCGAGGTCCTTGTTGAGAAAATGATATAACCTTCATCGTCACATCCTTGAACAACCATAGAAAATCAACAATGAGGTAAAATACAACTGTTATTTTTGTAATTACAAATTACAACTATATTTTACTTTTTGAAAAAGAAAAATACCTCTCCGGCATTGACAGTGATGATATGGGGTGTAAAATTTGCTCCAACAGAACAAGGAGACAACTCACCACCACCTGTAAAAGAAACTGACAATTGTCTGTAAATCTAAATTTTAGCTTTTCAAGTAAATAATAATCTCCTTGCTCCTAGGATTGTGATAAAACTACTCTTTTTTGCAAACGGGAACAACTAACATGGTTTTGAATTCAATAATTTTCCACTATAAATCAAATCTACAAAGGTCATGAACAAATAACAAAGATCAGATTAGTATAATAGTAAAGATCAGTAATGCATGTTATGTTTAACAAACAATGCAGATGATTCCACTTTTCGATATCAAAATCTTTGTTTCAAACAACCAAACAAGTCTCTTAACTATCGCCGTATTGCTTTGAAGTAAAACTAGGCTTAATGGATTTTCACAATTGAAAAAAGTGTGCCACATGATGGCATGATGAAATCAAAAGTGTCTTTCTGTTTCTTTTGAAAACCAATCATCCATAACCTTTAAAAACTTTCATTTTTGTTTATGTTTTTTCAAGCACATCATTGTAATATTCTTAACGAAAAGAATGATATCGGATCCACATCAGGAACAAGTCCTTTTCTCAAAACAACACAGAATACTTCTCACCTTTTACATTTCCAGAACCAGCACTACTACCTCCAAATTTAAACAAAAGCATCTAAGAAAAAGGTCCCACGTAAAATTCAACGAGCATTTTCAGTGAATGATTCTCCACATAAGGAATCTTTTAATGGGAAGTTTATATTCTTCAAAATCAGGGTATATAGTAGTCGTATATTCAATGAAAAATGAAATTAGACTCATCAAATAATTCATGACATAAAAAGCAAGCCACTTCAATAAATTCAGACAAAAACATGTTATAAAATGAACTAAACAAATAGCTTTGAAGTGACTTCTTACCAAAATTGTCCACTCCCATTCTCTTCAAAGGCTGCTTACTCTCAAAACCACTACTGACTCGTCCTCTTGCTCTCTTCCCGGAGGAGAAGTCACCAGAATGTGGCACGGAAGAGGAAATCGGCATTGGTGACAATGCCACAGGTGTCCCATCTGGTCCATATTTCCTTGGTCTACCTCTCTTTTTCTTCTCTGTGGTTCCAGTCAATCCTACAGTAACTGGGGTCACGGCCACTGCTGGGGATCCACCAGCAGTTTGGTTAGGATTCTCGGCTCGTGGAGCCACATGATATGCTGATGGAGCTTCAGCTCCTATCACTGTAACTCCAGTGCTCATGCCTTCCCTTGCTTCCATGCATAGATTGAATATTGCTCAAAACAGTCCAATTTTTCGCCAACACTAGACACTCATATGATTATCTACAACACAAAACTTATAATCAATAAAAATAATTATGAAAAAACAGATTGGCAGCTAGAATTTTCTTCAATCTTTAATACGTGTAACTCAAGCTAATTGTTCCCCCAAAATCATCCCCCCCCCAAAAAAAAAAAAAAAAGTCGAATCTCAAGAAAAAAAATTACAAAAATTTGCTTAAATTTACATAAAGCAGGACATTTTCTTCAAGCATAAAAATCAACAAGTATAGCTTCAACTTAACATTCTCTTCAACATCTTTACTAAAAAGATCAGGCTTTATAAAAACCAGAACTCACAAGCATTTAGTGAACAGCTTTTTAGGGAAATTTTTTTTTTTTTTAAAAAAAGGACCCACCAGAACACTAAAAGTATTTTGTTCAAATATTCAAAGATCGAAAGCTGTAACTTAAAAATCAACACTGCATGAATAATCCAGACCCTCCATTTTCCTGATCTTGAAGTTCTCAAATCTGTTGTTTCGAAACTATAACTATAGCAGAAACTGAGTTAAAACGAACACAAGAGATCAATTCGTTTTCAAGAGAAGAAGAAATCAGTAAAATAAAAAATTATGTACATCAACTAGCTTGTTCAAAGTTTTAAAGATCATTTACCTGTAACTGGAGATTTCAAAACTCCACAAAAACAGAAGAAAAAAAAGCTCTTCCTTAACTTTAGCTGAAACTGTTTGTCTCAGACCTTTTCACATTTGCAGAGCTCAAGCACTGCTTTTCAAAGTTTCTCTCGAGTGGAAATTTCAAAAACGAAGAAATCACAGTACTGTTACAAAACTAAAAACAAAACGTTTTGTTTGTTTATTTGTTTCCTGAGAAAACTATTTCTCAAGAAAATCTGAAACTGATGTGTTATGAACACTTTCAGTTGTCGGAAAAACGCATGTCCGATTTTCCTTTTCCCTGTCGGAATTTGGATTAGTTTGAGAGAAAGATAAAATAGGAAGGAAAAATAATTAAAAAATAAAAACAACCTATAAAATTAAAATAGAAGATAAAAACGAAAAATAAAACATTAAAATATGTGGAAATTATTTATTAATTAGTTGCTAAACCCGATAAATACAATTTGGTTAATAGAAATTTCACGTCCGTGAAATGAAATGAAATTGAAATTTTGAAATAAAATAAAATAAAATAAAATAAATAACATATAAAACTATAATAAATGTAAGGATACCTATCTCCGATGTTAGGAGCCAACTTCTTCTGATTATGGAAATAGATATCTGAATCGTCTTGTAGTGTTTGATCTCGGTAGGATTCGGGCTGCGTTATAGTGTTTGATATCAGTAGATTTTGAAAGCTCTTTAACTCATATCTCTAGAATTAGTGGTCGATTTCTTTCGATTATGAAAGTAGATATCCGAACCGCCTTATAGTGTTTAATCTCGGTAGGATCCGAACTACGTTGTAGTGTTTGATCTCCGTAGATTCTGATAGCTCTTTAACTCATATCTTTGGTATTAGCGATCAAAATCTTCCAATATGAAGTAGATATCTAAACCGCGTTGTAGTGTTTGATCCAGGTAGATCCCATCAGCTCTATGAAACCATTTCTCCAAAATTAGGAGCAAATTTTTTACGATTATGGAAATAGATATCTAGGTTGCGCCGCAGTATTTGATCTTATGGTAGGTCTCTTATAAATAAGAAAATTTGAATGAGAGGGTTAGATTTGTAATTTGATTAAAAAGTTATGGGAAATAAGGGAAGGAAAAAAAAAAAAAAAAAAAGTAATTGGCTTTTTTTTTTTTTTTTAAAAAATTTATTTATAAATGTGTTTCCTGTTTTTCCATTTAAAGCTGCAAAGTGTATTGTCGATGGGCCGACCTTTTTGTTGCCGCTGACCTGCTTTTTTGTCTTTATTGGTCGAAAATGAAAAATTTGACGCTTAAAAAATGCCCTTTGATTTCTGAATTAATTACAAATATTTGCCACTGATGAGTGTGAGATTATAATCTTCTACAACGATGATACTAAGGATCAGATCAAATATCTGACGGAAGAAAATATAATTAGATAATCTAGACACCAATCAACCAATCATCACGTGTCACGTGTGTGTTTCCTTTTGAATTTTTCACACGTGGTCAAATCTCGGGACCAATGGAGTATCTAATTGGCACGACTGGTCAAAATTATTTGATTTTTAATATTTTTTTAAGGACTGATTTATTATTATTATTATTATTATTTATTTATTTATTTATTTTGAAATACAATAACTGCCAGGACCCTACAAGAATTAGATTCTACTAGTACAGCCCGAACTACTACCCCCATAAATGGGGAGAGGTCATCCACACTAACGGTGCGACAATGAATATATGTATATATATATACATGCATGTCTTGACATTGAATCTTAGGCTCACTTTGGAGAGTCACACCACATTGGCAAGAGCCAAGAGTTCATTGGCTGATTTATTATTATTATTATTGTCTAGATCTTGTTAATACAGATTTGAAAGCAACA
This sequence comes from Acer saccharum, assembly GCA_030490815.1. NCBI lineage: Eukaryota > Viridiplantae > Streptophyta > Magnoliopsida > Sapindales > Sapindaceae > Acer > Acer saccharum. The sequence goes on along the minus strand of CM059870.1, from coordinate 43,958,017 downwards.
GCTTCTTTAATTATAATTGTCGGGGGTAGCAGTGTAGTGGAGTCTAATAGTGTGATGATTTATAGATAATATCAAAATAATATTATCAAATCCGCTTTGTGTTTTTTTGTCTTTTGGTTTTTAATTTTTATTTGCATGAGCGTCATTTTGATTCCATGCGACGTGTAGACAGAATATGCAACTAGTGAAACCATGCGTGATCCAATCAGTGAACAGACCTTTTACTGGAGGTAACGCACTTGTCAAAATCTGATTGGCTGGTAGAGTTTTTGAGGTGAGGGCCTACAGGTCATCACTCGAGTTGTGGAAAAAATTGGACAAAACTCTGACGTTGGGTCTTTTGGTGGATTAAGTGGTTACACTTGTCCGAGGTTGCTTGTCTCTCAGGCGAGTGTCTACATTATTTGTTAAATGTTAGATAAAAATTAAAAAATTAAAAAATTAAAAATAATAATCAGATATGAGATATTTATAGGGCCGTGCCTTTTCAACCATTGATTACAAAAATAATAATAATTAATATTTTGAAAGCTTTAATTTAAATGTTTTTAATAATATATTTGTCTTGATAAGCGTCTCATTCATATGGAACCACTGATCAAAATTGTGGTCAAAAATGAGATTTACATAGAATGCACATGGCTTCGCTAAGTTCTATGTGCTTCTTTTAGAGTTTTAGATTTCAATTTCAATTTTCAAAAATTTCAACAATATGAAAATTATTAATTATGAACTTTGATCAATCTAATAGCAACACTCTGCTAAGAGGTTTGCACTTTTGTAAATGGGGTTCCAATCTCCATACTTTGTGTGACTCCTATGTAGTGAATAGTGATATGTGGCGAGAGTTGTATTCCGTGACTCTGAATCATGCTTATAGCAACTAATATTACCAATTTCCGGTAAATCCCGATCCAGTTGGTGTCAGATTTAAAAACATAAGAAAATAGCCAAATTCTAGCATAATAAGGTTGAAATATGAAAAACACCCATCAAGATTATAGAATATTATAAGACAATCGAGATTGACTTGGTGACAATACTGAAAACGAAGAACTTAGAAGAGAAAGCAATAAACTGATATATGTGAGGCCTATCAATTTGTTTGTTTTTTAAGGGCAAATAAAACCAGCTCTCACCTCCTCAAACGAGTACTCAACCACCTGTTCGTCTATCTTTTGAATTGCTCTAGGACCAAAAGAAAGAACACAAGGGGTGGCTGGTGTCATGGCTGTCAGCATTGGAACAGACACAGTTTTAGGAGTCGTTGGCACCGGAATTGGCATTGTCTTTGGTGTTGTTGTTCTGTTTTCGTCATTGCCAACGAAAGTTGATTTGGAAGGTGTCTTTCTACCGGGAAGTGTTGTTTGTAATGTCCCACTCTGTGTTCTTTTCTGATCTTCCAAGAAATTCAAAATGTTGGCCTTAGAGGAAATTGCCAAAGAAACAGGAGAGAGGGGATTTCGAACCAACGGTGACTCGACTACTCCACGTGCCTTCACAGCACCAGAGGGGTGCTTCTTTACTAAAGGACCATCATTCTCTGAGTTTCTCCTACCTATAAAAAAAAAAAACAGTTTTAATGAGTTTCAGGACTATGCACTGCATAGCTTTTCAAGTGTTTTGACTGAAGAGATCCAAAACTCTTATCAAACAATGTTAATTAGATCATGCAAATGCCATTTAAGTATCAATCCGACAAAATAGTATGAAAACAGAATATATGATCGGATAAATACATACCAGAATGAGCTGAAAAACCACCAGAATGCTGGCGACTCAAGGGACTGTTTCGATTCACACAGTTGACTTTCTTATTAAAATTCACACGTGGAGCAGCTTTTTCGGGTTTTAAGTTTTGAAGCATAGCTCCACCAAGGGAGAGTTTCCTATTACTTGCAATTCCTGTTGAAGGTCTAGAAGCCTTCTTTACACTCTTTGGTGGACTAGGTTTTGACCCATAAAGTGCCTCCTGCTCTGCTATAAGCTGTACCTGAAGTTTCTTTTGATCCTAAAATACAAAACCAAGTCAAGCAAAGCTCCTCATGAAGCAAAAAAAAAAAAAAAAAACATTCATAAAGAAATCTAAAAGTCCACATACTCTATGTCTTTGCTTTTCTTGCTCCTTTTCTTGCCTTAGGTTGATGTAATCTTCAAGCATATTTAGAAGTCGTACCTAGGTAACAAAAACCATAAAGCAAGTGCATAAAAAATCAGTGAAAATGACATCCAGCTCAAAGCACTACTTCCAGCTTAAAAGTTAAACCACTACATCTTGGATTTGATCAAATGAAACTTTGACATTTAAGTAACCTTCCTCATATCAAAAAGTTGATCGGATTTAAAGTTCTTACCCCATCATAAAAGAAATCGGTTCCTCTTTCTTTCTCCCAAGCCGAGACTCTTGATGTCAGTGTCTCCACCAATGCTGTTCCAACACCAACCAAGATAAGAAAAAATCCATAAAATAAGACCAATGGTAGGATCAATAACATATTTAGGCTAATAGTTTTACTCAAAAATGATTTCTAGACCAATCTTTATAAGACTGCTAAAATTCTACACCTATTGCACAGTAACTTAGTTGAAAAGCAGTAGTAATGCAACTTTACAAGCAGATTGTATATTAACAGCACAAACTGATTAGGTGTCACAAATAGAGCCGTCTTAAAAACCTTGTTTGCGCAATATAGAGTTAAAGGCTAAAAGCAATATCATTACCTGGAATTTTGTTAACCAGTGCACGAGCTCTCTCCGCACGTTTCAAATTAAGATGTGTACCTCTTCCGGCATTATAACGGTTATCATCCTAAATTTCAAAAATAAATTAATAGTTAGAAACAAGGGTTAAGGAAAAAAGGTTCATGCTCGTAACTAAATACATCAAAAATATGTTCTACCCTGCTGTACTCCTCAAGCCAGCACTCTTCTTCGCGTGCAGCAAACCACTTCTCCACCTTGTCTAATATTTCTTTTCTGCTAAAAGCTTCTTCTTTAGCATTGGCAATTTGAAGCTCAGTTTGTTCTAACAGGTACAATGGGTCCACAGAGCCTGCAAATGGTAGAATTTAAGTGGATTGCAAAAAACCCTTATTAAACACAACTGCTTGTCTATAAAAACTGATAGAACTTTCTTCACACAATAAAGATGAAATCACTGCATTATAATTTAACATCAATAATCTGATGCATGTTTCTATAATAATAAAAAAAAAAAATTAAAAAAAAAATCTACTGCAAATTTTTACCAGACTCTATAGCTTCAATTGAATATTCTTGATGTCCTTCTGTGACCATATGTGTCTTCCTGCATATCTCCTCCAGCTCTAACCTCTTTTTCAGAATAACTTCTTTCATTCTAACTGATTTGAACTGCTCAAGCCTTGACACTTCTCCCTCAACCTGCAGGATAACAGCTCATGTAACGGTTACATATACAATTCAGATCCCCAAATGGACTGTAAACTATACAAAATCAACAACTAGTATAATTTGAATAACTCTGTTTTAGGATGACATACTCACATATTTAATATTGTCCATGGAGAGCATGTTAGGCTCAGTAATTTCAGATTCAGAGGCAACAATATTACTGGTAACATTTTGAAACATCTGTTGCTCCTCTATGGGTGTATCCATCAAATCCCAAAGCTCCAACAAGGAACTAGCAAGATATTGAAGCTGTTACAAGTACATCTCGTAGGGTCAGAAGGCCATGCAGAGGAAAGATATTGCAAGAAAATCTAAGATAAGAACCATGTATACACAAAACAGACCTTTTGCATCCGCTGCATCTTGACCTCTTGCAAACCTCGTATTTTGGTAGCCAACTTCTCAATTGTACTATTACTTACATCTTTTGGTGCCTTGGAATTGTCCAAAGTAGGATGGATCTTACAAATTGTTTCTTTGAAATCCACACCAAGCACCAAGCACAGTGAGTTTAGTTTGCTGAGGTAGTCCACTACCTGCTTCAAACGGCTGCTCTGCAGGGTCACACAGAAAAAAGGTCAGAGATGAATACTGTTCAAATTTCCACATAAACGAAATTTCCCATCAATCTGAACTCAACATGACACGTAACCTAATCCCCTCTGCCTCTCTGCATTGGCAAATTACCTATTATTTTACAGCACTTTCCCACTACAAGACATTATTAAATCATCTCTAAATGCTCCCGAGTTCTTGTTTAGTTTCAACGTTAACACTATACTCCTGACACTTCTACACATAAGTTTCAGTAGTACGAAACAATTTGGATATATTGCAGCATTAATTTTGCAATCTGATGGTAAATGCAATGAACTTATTTCAGAACCAAAAAAAAAACCTTCAAACCTTCTCATTTTGAAGATCAAGCAACTGCCTGCGTAATTCTTCTAGTCGTTTCACAGACAAGTTGGTCTCGTCCACAGTAATCATGTATCTATTATCTTCAGAATAAATCTCATTTGATATTTTCTGTAACTCAATTAATACTTCAACAAATTGATTCTTTCTCTCCATCTTCCTCTTGCGCAAATCCTCCAATTGTGGAATAATAGTTTCAAGTTCTTCCTTCAAGTTTCCACTGGCTTTCCAATCACCCTAAGGCCATAGGTTATTTCTTTAGACAAATTAAATGATAATTAAGTTGAAATATATAGTCTCATTTCATCAAATTCTAAACGCACTTACTTTCACCAATTGTTCAGCAAGTGAAGAACATATATCTGCAATTTCTGCTTTAGAATGAGCAATTGTTTGATGAAGTTGAGCCTTGGAAGATTTTGCCTCTTCCACTTTTCTCCTATACACTGCCAAACACTCCTGCTCAATATTCAGAACCATCTTATCCCTTTCTACGTCAGGCTCTCCAACTTCATCCCAGATTCTCTGATTTCATAAATAACATGAGAAAACACTATTGAGATTACTTTCCTAAAGACATTTTTTTTCAAACAAAAGCTGGTAAAACTAGAAAAATGCTACATATGAGTAACATGTTATCTGCAATGAAACACTTCAAAAGATTTTGAGAAAAAACCTGCAGTTCAGCTAGTAGAGATCCACATGTTGTTTCTATGCACTTAAATTGATCGACATGAAAATTTGACATGGTGAAGCCAATTCTGGTGGAAGGGGAACCAATTCCTGTAAGAGATTATTAAATTTAGTAAAAATAATAATTAAAAAAATACACATAGAACATAACCTGAAAATCTGATCATAATCAGCCACCCTATGTTACTATCGTCATAAATCACAACTTGTGATAAAAAAAGGCAACAATTTTCGAAATTATAAATAAAATCTCTCAAAAATTAACAATACCAGTTAAATGAATTTATCAATTCTCCTAAAAAAAACACTCATTTCGATTTCTTCATTTTCTACAATTCGTCAATTCCACGTGAAACAAACAAACAAGCATAGCATTATGATAATCAGATTAAATTGATTACGAAACAAAAATCCAACTCAATTGCGATCAATGATATTCTAAACAACAACTCCAATTATGCACTTAATCACTCAACAACTTTAAAACTTTCTTACTCTGCAAATTGTCTCACAAATTCACGTATCCAACTAAAACCATCACTCGATACGTAATTCAGAAGCATGTAAATATATAAATAAAAACACAAACAAAATATAAATAGTGTAGACATGTTTGGAACCAAACCTGGCTCTAAGAGTGTTTCCGGCCGCCGTGAAATGACGTAATTGCCGCCGTGAATTCGTTTTCCGGCAATTGACCTAACGCTTCTTGTGTGTGTTTTTTTTTTTTTTTTTTCAATTTTTGAAAATGAATTCTTAGCGGATTAAATTTTAACGTACTGTGGAGTGTGGAGCCCTATATAAAACAAAAAGTAACGTACTTGAGTTGACGCTTGAATTTGACGCGGAGGGAAAAGAAGAGAGAGAAAAAGAGCGCAAGGAGCCGTTATGTTGGGAGAGGCGCACGGTGGAGCCTGATCTCGACACGTCATCATACGACTGTGGGCTACGGATGACGTGGCGACATCAGCGGCCCTTTATTGCCTTTTTGATAAATGGGGACCAGGGGAGTGGATGGGCTGGTTAACTTGGGTAGAAAGTATTTGAATTTCAAATTGAGGTTTAAAATTCTAATTTGAAAAAAATAAATTAAAGTATCAAAAGTAAAGATTTCTACTTCAAAACAAAAAAGTAAAGATTTCTTCTTCTTTTTTTTTTTTTTTTTTTTTCCTTTTTTTGATAAAATCAAAAGTAAAGATTTCAGTTGTTATTACATGGATAAGAAAACCATTAATGTTGGAAGACACTATTTATTATTTAATCAGTTTTGATTTTGTTAAAAAAAAAAAAAAAAAAAACATGACTCTATAATTTATCTCAATTTGATTTTTAAATCGAAAAATAAAAGATTGATAATTAATATTTATTCACTATATTGAATCCTACTATTACAACAAAAAAAAAAAAAATGAAAATGGGAGGAGTTTCCTTATACTTTACAATAACAAATGTGAATTTTATTTTGAAAACTCCAATCATCCTATCAAGATAATAGGGCATGTATAAAGTATTTTTTTTTTTTTCTTATAATTTATCATTCATATTTTAAATGAATCACGGTATCCAATTCAATATTGAACTCTTATTTTATAAGAAAAAAAATAAACAAGGTCTCACCAATCCCTATCATCCAAAGTGGGTTGATGGTGAAATAAACTCATTCAATTTGATATTGTTCCACATTCAAATCTCTACCGCCGCATGTTGTATATCAAAAAAAATAAAATAATAATAAATAATGTCTCACCGCATACGCAAATGGAGAAGCCAACTCCATCAATCTAAGGGGCTAATTTGAAAATTTGTTAAACTTTGAATAGAAAAATAAAAGTAACAAAAAATGTGGTAAAATTTAAATAAACTGAAAAAAAAAAAAAAAAAAAAAAAAAAAAAAAAACTCTGTCACCAAATGTTTTATGACTCGTGACTTGTGAGCATGTAAGGTGGCGCGTACTTATAAGTGGTTGCAATTAATCTATAATTATTTGACATAATCACGTGTGCACGAAAGTGTGAACATGCAATTGTTTTATATATATATATATATATATATAAATGTTCAAGTCGGTGCACACTGCACACTAAGATCATCTCCAACCCGAATAGTTCTTTTTGTGCAATTTTCGCACTAAAATAGTGCAATTTTCACACTATTTCACTATTCCATCTCAAACTCATGACACCAAATTTTACACTAAAAATAATATTCTCTTTCCTTTCTTTTTTTATTACTATTTGTCAACAAATACTAATCTCCAACCAATCAAAACCTAATTTCCAATTTAAAAAAAAAAAGAGTACAAATTGCATAGATGAACAGTGTTGCGTAAGTGAACAGTGTCACGCAATATATTGTGCGACACTGTTCACTTACGTAACACTGTTCACAAATGGCGCAGTGGATGCCGCTGGGTTGGAGGGGATTTTGGCTGCAAATGGAGATAGCGTGAGGGATAGCGCAGGGTTGGAGAAGCTATAATATAACTTCATTAGTGCGTTGGATGTGAACCGTTAGATTTATATACTTTGACTTCTTGTCAAAACTTCTCCATAATTAATGATCCATATGCATTGGTATTGATATAGTTACATCAGTGCACACTGACCAGAACGAGACCGTATATATAACTCACGTATCATAGACTCATAGTTGCAAATGAAACTTGAGGCTTGTTTGAAAACCTCTATTTGTAATAGATAGCATTTGAATGAAAAAAAAAAATAGTTATTTGGTTGATAGATTTTTTTTTTTTTTTTTTTTTTTTTTAAGAATATATATTTAAAGAAACTCCTTCTCAGCTTTTGTCCAGTAAAGATTTAAATTCTACTAGCTTTTACTAAATTTAAAATAGACAATCTCAAAAACCCAACCAAACAACTTATAAAAAATAAAAAATAAATTAAAATAAATAAAAAAAAAACTCAAATAGAGGTTCGCAGAGCTTTTAAGATAATAGAAAGTCAAATCAAACAAGCACTTAGACATTATTTGTCAAGCTATATGAGGGCTGTTATCACCCATCCACAATGAATCGTTGTTTTTTCAATGGTTAATTGCTACCCACGCAACTTCTTCTCACACACCATTTTTTTTAGGGTAGTTTTAACATGTGCCCTAAAGCATAAGTTAAAAACTAAAAAAATTACTAAAAAAGAAAAACATTTATTGTAAATATATATTTATTACATATTTGCATTGACTAAGACAATAGATTTAATTAATATTTTCCTTTTTGGGTATTTTTTTTGTTGTTAACCTGTGTCCAAGCAAACTTTATTTTTTATTATTCAATATCAAAACTAATTTCCTCCTATTGAATAGACTGAGAAGATTCCTGGGTCAAAAACAAATGTCGGCATAAGCAGACGGTCGATTGGGCTTTTGAGTTTTCTCAAAGGATTGAGATGATTTCCACGTATGTTTTCCACCTAAATTGGTGAAAACTCTTGTTTTTCCAAAGTCTTGATATATCGTATTGCTTTGATATTCTCCAAAATATCAAGGCTTTTTAATCGAAACTCAATTCTATGTTTGATATTTTGGATTTTAAAACCTTTGATGGTGTGTTGAGGAAAGCTAATTAAACTATTAAAGTTAGAGGTCGTTTGTTTTTTCCACTTAAAACTTAATGGGTTTGAATTGAACTTATTAAGTTATTTTGTTTGTTTTTTTAAATGGTCAAACAACTTAAAAATATCAAAAAACAACTTAAAATAAAAAGTAAGAAATCCTGACTTTTAATTTAATTTCAAATCACTTAATTACAATTAAAATATTCACTTCCAAGTCTGTCATCCCAAAGAAGATACATTTCCAAATTTAATCTAATTTGATATGGTGTAGAATTCTTAACATATTTCTTATTTTAAATGGGTTTTAGGAAAAAAAAAAAAAAAAAAAAAAAAAAAAAAAACCCAAATCACTTCTCATACTAAAATTTTCATGGAATTGAACAATTGAATTTCTCTAGCTCCTATTAAATCCTGGTAAGAACTCAGTATTTTTTTTATCTAACTATTCATCTAGTGCTCAGTATATATATATACAGATTTTTTATTATCAGTTCGAACTGACAATAAATATATCAGGACGAAGAATGTTGACCACTAGATTTACATACTTTGACTCAAAGTATATGCATTTGTCAAAACTTCTCTATAATTCGTGGTCCACATTCTTCATCCTAATATATTTATTGTCAGTTCGAACTGATAATAGAAAGACTATATATATATATATATTATCTAACTATTATTCTAGTACTCAATAAATTTGTCTACCGTATTGAGTAGATTCCATGGCTCGAAGATGTTATAGAATAATTATATATATATATATATATATATATATAATTCATGAACCTATTTCCAAAAAAAAATCAAGATTTTTTTTCATTTGGCTTCTGGTGCAAATTGAACTTTTTTTTTTCTTTTTCTTTAACAATAAATTGAACTTGAACTTTGTTTGTAGAACATGCAAAATTATATTCTTTAATAAATTTTTTATTTTGCAAAATTATGTCAAAAGAACATACAAAATCTTATAAAGAATGGTGCATGTTAAATTACTTCTTTTAATTGGTATTGGCATAAATGTAAAATTACTTATTTTCAAATAATTTTATTTTTAAAAAACAAACACGTTGACAGTACATTCAGATGTAAGGAAAAAAACAAAAAACAAACATGTCATTAAGGTTCAAATTTCAATTCTCATTCAGTTTTCAGAAAAATTCAGGACTATTCAATATTCAAACAAAAAAACAAACGACCCCTTAGTTTTTGGTATTTATTTATGTGTGGAGAGTACAATTTTAATTTTTAAATTTAATAAAAAGATACCATGAATATCAAGGGTAGATTTTTTTATTTTATTTTTTTAATAACAACCACTACAAGACCTAGCGAAATTAGACCCTACAAGCACGGTTTAGAATACTACTCTCACTATCAGTGAGAGATTACATAACCGATATTACATTGGACTATAACTATCACATCCGAAGAGTACTTTAGGATTTTATAACCAAAGGTGGGATAAATATTTACAACTACTAAGGCTTAAACCTCAGCGGTGAAACTTTCATTTGAAGACTTCGACCTCCAAAGCGAGAGGTCATTGGTTTAAGGGTAGTTATTTTTAGTAGCAATAGAGCCACAATAAAAAGGAAATATATTCCAAGTATTTGTAGAAAGACTAATAGAAAGTTAAATCAATTAAAAAATATATAATTTTAAATTTAATAAAAAGATACCATGAATATCAAGGGTAGATTTTTTTATTTTATTTTTTTAATAACAACCACTACAAGACCTAGCGAAATTAGACCCTACAAGAACGGTCTAGAATACTACTCTCACTATCGGTGAGAGGTTACATAACCGATATTACATATGGACTATAACTATCACATCCAAAGAGTACTTTAGGATTTTATGACCAAAGGTAGGATAAATATTTACAACTACTAAGGCTTAAACCTCAACGGTGAAACTTTCATTTGAAGACTTCGACCTCCAAAGCAAGAGATCATTGGTTTAAGGGTAGTTATTTTTGGTAGCAATAGAGCCACAATAAAAAGGAAATATAAAAAATAAAAAGTTATAGAATATGTAAGCAAAATATTGATCACCATCTAAATTATATATAATGACTAGGTACGATTACGAAGATAAAATATAAATACCTGAGATATGGTTACGTATAGGGTTGCACATTGGGGAAATGGGGATGGATATAGGTCCCCCCATCCCCATCCCCACTTCTCCAACCCTTCCCCATCCCTCCCCATTTCCCCATTTGGGGAAAATGGGGATGGGGGAGTTTTGGGGGGAGGTCCCCCCATCCCCATCCCCATTTCCCTATTTTCCCCATTTCCCCATTCCCCCGTTTCCCCATTTGGTTGAAAATTACAAATTAAACTATAAAAAAAAATTTAAAAAAAAAAAAAAAAAAAAACATTCCATTACAAATGCAAAAGAAAATATATAACAAAATAATGTCAAATATATATACATTACAAAATAATGTCAAAGAAAATACATTACAAAATATATATAAATATATATATATAATTATTTTTATAATATTTTTGGGGAAATGGGGATGGGGGTACCTCCCCCCATCCCCATCCCCATTTCACTATATTAGTGGGGAAAATGGGGAAATGGGGGATGGGGTGGGGTCTCCCCGTCCCCACCCCCATTTCAATTTGGGGATGATTTTCATCCCCATCCCTCCCCATTTCCCCATTTTTCCCCAAAAAATTTCCCCCAAATGGGGATGGGGATGGGGAAGCGGGGAAACGGGGATTCGGGGGAAAATGTGCAACCCTAGTTACGTATTGGACATCCAAGGAAAAGAAAAAAGGCATAATTCGTAAACATGTCACAGGGAATCAAATCCAATTATTGAAAAACAAAGGCGTGGATTATTAGACACTTCTGATTTCTGATCTCTGATTGCTTGTAAGTTGTAAGAGGGCGACAACTAAAATTATAAATCCATATTTTGACTGCACATTTTTCTATAAGTTACTCATTAATTTAATCTGAATCTGCGTTACAGCTTACCAATAAAATACTTTGTTTACAAATATTGTTATACGTTATCATGTTATAATGTATTTTATAAATTAAAATGTAATACATAATGTCTAGACGTTATAACTATGTATTATAAAATAGAGTAATACTATACGATCAAAAAAGTTAAAATTCAACTCAAATGATTTGACAATTGAGTTGTTATCGTTACACAAATCATTAAATGATGTGGTAATGGCAACTCACTTACTGTCATTTCGGTTGGTTTTTGGGTTGATTGACATTAGTGTATAAAATATATTAATTAAGTGTGATATAAATTATCAATTTTTATTTATTTATTTATAAAGATATTGAAAGTATATATACAGAAATTCTATTATCAGTTCGAACTGATAAAAGTTATATCAGTTCATTGCATGTGGGCCACTGGATTTAAATACTTTGACTTGACTGTATGCACTTGTCAGTCAAAGTATTTAAATCCAGTGGTCCACATACAAGAAACTGATATAACTTTTGTCGGTTCGAACTGATAATAGAATTTCTGTATATATACGTTTTTTTTTTTTTTTTTTTTAATTTTAATTTTACAATAATTCAACGTTTGTAAGGAGACTCGAACCTACAACCTACACCATTAGGGATGGGCATTTATTCTCGGATATCCAAATCTCCACTTCCTCATCCCTATCTAGGAGGATTTTAAAGAAAATTTTGGGAAATGGGTGGAGACAGAGCCTTGAATTGAAACGAGGATGGGGACCTCATCCCCCATCCCCACTTCCCCATAAATTTATTGAAATGGGGATGGGGATGGGGATGTCCCTCATTCCCATTTTCCCCAAACTATATATATATATATTTTGATATTTTTATTCTTTCTATTTGTAAACCCTAACTTACTATATATTCTTAATATTTTTGTATTTGTAAAGTATTTAATTTTTAGTAAAACAGGGGAAACGGGGAATGGGGAAAACGAAAAAATAGGAAAAAAATAGGAAAAAACAGAAAAAATGGGGACATCTCCCCCAAAACTACCCCATCCTCATTTTCTCCAAATGGGGAAATGAGTGGGGGATGGGAAAGGGTCTGGGAAATGAGGATGGGGAGACCTATATCCCTTCTTATTTCCCCAATGCTCATCCCTATATTTTACTTGCAATGAATGATACTATAAATATCAATATAGTTGGATAATTTCATGTTGTTTCAAATGTATTTATAATTTATTTAAAAAAAAAAACAAAGAGTTTTGCATTATCAAACTTTCCTCACGAGAATGTAGTAACATAAGTAATGCAAATTTTGGCAAGATTTATCACCATCATATAGATCACTTTGTGGACTTGTGTTGACTTTCTTCTCTAGTTATTTTATATCATATTTAGAAAGTACTTAACAAGCTTAGGTCCTTTAATTCCAGACATCAAGTTGAGCATATTCAATTCATTTGCTCTAGTCAAATAGTTTTTCATAGCAATCATTGTCCTATTAAAAATCTTGTCCCAAATTATAATTCCTTTGAATCTTAGTAAAATTTTGAGGAGATCTCAAGAGATTCATATATATATATTTTTTTTTCCTTAGGGGCATTCACCTATTCTATCCAAAATTAAGAATAACACAAATGAGTTATCCAATAATAATCTTGAGATTTCCTTTAATGGTGCAATTTTTAGAGGCTTTAATGACAAGTTTTCAGGTTGTTTCTCTTTTGCCTCTCGGTATCAAACGGATTAAATAAGTTTATTCTATAGGACTACGATCAATTTGGTTAGAATATGATTCTTTAGTTGCAATCATATGTTAGTAACTATTCTCTTCATCCACTTCGACCTATTCGAATTAGATAAATCAATTACATTTCGATAATCAAATTTATTCATTTTTACATTCTCATACTTACAAAGAAAGCAATTCTGTTGCAATTTGCAAACCACTTGATCCATTTGGTTTTGAGTGAAATTCTTTCACCTTAATCTTTTATTTATTTCTTAATAATTTTTCATACATTATTAAAAAAATATATCTACATAGTTAAATATAATCATAATATCCCACTCATATATCAAATTTTCAGTCTTTCTATTATCAGTTCGTCCTGACAATAATAAATCAGGATGAAAAATGTAGACCATAGGTTATGGAGAAATTTTGACAAGTGTATACACTTTGAGTCAAAATATGTAAATTTAATGGTCCACATTCTTCGTCATGATATATTTATTGTCAAGATAAACTGATAACAGAAAATCTGCTCAAGTTTTAGTCATCAACATAGCAAATAATATATATATAATATTTTTTTTTTTGCTTTTGCTTGCTCACACCAAACAAAAGGTCAAATCAATTAAAACGAATGAGGGTAGGTTTATATGATGTTAATCATGCCAACGTATCATCTAATCTCTTGGTTCTAACTAACTAAATAAATACATAATCAAATTATTATTTTTAATTTGTTTTTTTTGTTTAAATAAACTACACAACAACATCGAAACAAGAAACAAGACGAGAAAATAATAATAATAATAATAAGAGAGGGAGAGAGAGCATGAGCATGTAAATAATAATAATAATAATAAAAAAAAAAACCTTTTAAAGTTAGAGGGAGAGAGAGAGAGAGAGAGAAAAGACAGTAGAAACTAGAAAGCAAACCCTTATTGAGAGTCTTAAAAAAAAAATGTCAGAGAAACTGAACACAACAACACATCAAAAGGAAGTTACTGAGAAGCAGCAACTACTCCTCTCATCATCTGCTTCTTCTACTACAAATAATACTTGTTCTACTCCTTCATTTTATTTGTTGTCTCCTCCTCCTCCTCTTCCTCCTCCTCCTCTGATGAATCCTCACAAAACCGAAGACGATCTGTTCCATCACCACCACCACCACCATCATCACCACCATCATCATCATCATCATGATCTTCTGGGCCCACAACAACAACCTCTACTACCTCCTCCTTTGATTATCAACCACGAAAACGAATCTCAACCGTCCATTATTCACGACGATGACCCACCTTTCTCTTCCCTCCCTGAAATCGTCCTCTTCCGTACCTCCTCTGAAGACACCCAGAACCACTCCTCCGCCGACGAGAACGAGAACGATGACGCGGGGACAAGCAACGTTGCTAACGGAGTTTTCGACGGGGAGGAGTTGGTGGCGGCGGCGGCGGCGCCTGCAAATCAGCCCCCAGCGTACATTAACCCCGAGCCACACATATCTACGCAATTCTACACCTTCAACGCGGAGTCGCACGAGCTGATGATTCGGTGCATCCTGGAGCAGCGGCTTGCGACGCCGGCCGAGATCCGCGCCGCCACGCCGAGGGCAGTCCTCAAGTCGTGGCGTTCAGTCTGGAAGGACCGAAACGAGGACACGGCGTACCTGACGGCGTGGAAGCGAATCCAGGACAAGCTCACCGCCCACGTGGACCCCACTTCCGGTAACGAATTTCTCTGTTTCAAGAACAATTCTCAGCAATTTGTTTCTCACTTTAATCAATGGCAAGATATTGTTATGAGTTTCCACGGCGATGCCGATCTAAAACACCTAGGACTTAAAGAGACCATAGAGAGAATCAAACAAGTGTGGACTGTAGGTGCTAAATTTTACGGTATACCTGAGAGTTACATTAGGGTTTGTGTAGCCGCGTGTGCCGTGTGCTCTGCTTCATCTGGGTCTGCTTCCAGGAGCAAAAGACGCAGGTTTGAGTACACTGAGTCATTTGATGTTCCTGCTAAAGAGGTTCCAAATAAGTTACAACAATTAGCAGCGAAACATAAGGTTGTGCTCTGCATTAGGCAGAAGTACATTAGGTACAAGCCTTTCATGGCTGAAGTGAAAGATTATGCGTGTCATAGGGCGGGGGAGCCCGCGGCAAAGAAGTCGAGGATGTTGAAGAGGGAACCTTATGCCTCGAAGAGATGTGGTTGTGGGTTTAGGATTAGGGCGATAGTGCCAATTGCAAATTATAATGAGAAGGATAAGTCTTTTGTGTATCAGGAGGAGGGTATGGCGATGTTTAGACTGTACGCTGTGCATTCAGGGCATGAGCCAGGGCCGTTGGATGGGAATGCGAGGATTATACATCGAATTGTTGGGAGTAAAGGTGGGTATTCGATGGATCAAGAAACAGTGTATGGAGTGAGAGAGGAAAATGATGGATATGGGATGATGCAGAAGGACGAGAGGGATATGCAGCTTTCAATTTTGCAGCAAGTGCAGGAATTGAGAGCTGAAGTTGGGTTGTTAGAAGGGAGAATCGGGCAGATCCCACATGAGTTATTGGGTTCGGTATCTCGAGAATTGTTTGATGCATTGAATAAGATTAGAAGTATAGGGGAAGAGGGTTCAAAGTCAATCGGGTTGATTTCCAACAAGACTCATTCTGATGATGTGCTGGTGGCGGAAAGTGATTTGGAACATTGGAGAACACTTGGTGATGGCAAGGAGTCAGAGTTGATTGAGGACGATGAAGACAGTTTCGGGCGAACACTTGGAGATGTTGTTCCTTGGGAACAGATGAGAACGGAGTGTAGAAGTGAAAAGGATCTGATGAGCGAGCCTTGTAAGCCTGATAAATGGTTGAAGTGCAGTGATTTTGATGATAAGAGCATTCTTGACTGCGAAGATACTAAACTAACCAAGCCCTTGAGACACGATGAGTCAATAGTGGGAGATGTAAGTCTCGTTGGTATACCAGTTGACAGTTTCTACCAAGAAAATCCTAAGTGGTATGATTCTCCTTGTGGATTGGACTCCAGTGCAGATTGTGGAGACAGTGGATTTAGACATGGGGAGATTGTTTAGAGGCCCGAAGATCCTGGTTAATGCTGTCTAACTTAGTCATGACTTTAATTGTGCCCATTCTCTCTGCTCATTGCTGGAACTGGGTTGTACATGTGTGTATACTGCAGATTGGATCTTCTCACATGCTTTTAGGTTTGCTGTGTGTAATTCTGTAAAGTATAGCCAATTGGGCTTCTGTACACATACCTTATTATAATTTATAACTATTTGTTAACCATTTTCTGGACCTGCATATTTTTAGCGGGGTTCTTCTATAATGAACATCAGTCTTTCTATTTGTTCTTGAAAATTCATGTATATCTGTAACCTATCATATGTGTGGTTCTGTTGTTTTACCCCTGCTGTTGCTTGAGAAGATATATGGATTTTTTTCTTGACGATGTCTATGTTTACTTTGCCTTTCTCATCTTCATACATCCTCACAAAAGCTCAGCAGCCTATGGCTGACATCCTGATATTATTTTGTACTTCTTATCGAATGGTTTAAGCACTTTACTGTTGGGATTGATGTTCGAGCAGTTATGGATGTTATGCAACCATCTGCAGGTACATAACTGGCCCCATTTATAGTTTATGTTTTCAGTAGATAGCTTTTTTTTCTCTTTTTTCTTTTTTGGAGCAAAAATTGAAACTTATGAAAAATAATGTACAAAGAATTATGAACAGGCTGTCCTCAGCAAAGAAAAAAACACCAGAATCTGTTTTTGACTCTTGTGCAATTCTGTGGTTTAGATGTAAAGTTTCATGTATTCAGTATTCTGGTCCATTGTTCTTGATACATTTTTAGAATCTGGTTTTTACTCTTTCAAGTACAGGAAAATATTTTTTGGACATTATCCTTAATCAGGAATCAATGATCTGTGAATGCGTGTTGGTCCGTGATTGGTGGCCTTAAGGTTTATTGGTTTATTGATTTTCTTGGTAGGGAAAAACATGAGACCAGGTTCTACCAGGAAACTTGAGAAACCTTGTAGAATTACTTACCCAAAAAAAGCTGTTAAAGAATTCATGTTGTGCTCTTCCAACAAAAAAATAAATAAACTCATGCCGTGTGTGTGTATTGTTGAGTATGTTTTCTTTTCTTGAACAATTTTACTCAGGTTGTTCAAACACCATGTTAGTTCCACTTGTCACTGTCTGTTTTATATATCTTATGAACAGCTTGTATGTGCTTCCACTGTCTACAAAGGTTTTACTTGACCTTCACTGCAATATGAAAGTTCTGAAGATGGTTGAACAGTGATGATCTGAAGGCTATCAAAGGTATGCTTTTGGGAAGAAGTATGTAGAGTTGTTCTCTTTCTATGAATATTGTCCCGTGAATTTGCTTAACTCTCACCATGTGTTCCTATAAAATTAAACAATGGTCAAAATCTCTGCAACAGATATCTTTTGTTTTTCTCTGATTACAATATGCTCTATCGCTTCTTGCATTCTCTTTTTGCCTTTTTATTTTCAATTCTTAGGCTTAGTAGTTCTCTTGGCAAAGCATTTTCTCAATGGCAGTAGATCTTTTAATATATATATATTTTTTCCCTTTGTAATGGATTTTGCTATATTCTTCGAACTAGCAAATTGTATTTTGCTGGTAGAACAATTTCTTTCATGCTTGATGTCTACAGGTAAGAAGGAAATCTTATATCTCAAGCCAGTGATTGTTGAGGCCTGTAGGATTTTACTAGTGTGTGTTCTATCTATTATGCAAAATGATATCTGACAGCTTAAACAACTTGACAACAACTATTCAAGTATATGGTAAGATTGTTCTTGTATTTCCAAAGTCATTGTACATGCCTTTTTCCGTATCATGTTGAAGAATATATAGGTATTGATTCTCATTATGACGCAAATTAGTACAAACTTTTTAAGTCCCGTGGCTGTGTACTTTAGTCTATATATTAACCCAGGAAAAGAAAGCATGTCGTAGTGCTAGTAACTTCTCGGCAATGGCAGACAATAGCCGTGATGTTTAGCAGTGTCGTGTGTTCTATATTTTGTAAAATTGCCTTAATTACACCCAATATCTGCCTTGAAGTTGAAGATGATAGTGTTATTAGTGTCACAAATGTTTTACTTCAATAGGACAGTTAAATGTGGAGCTCAAAAATTTGTTGTTTATTGTCTTTTGTCCTCTGTGTTCCCTAATTTGCAGGTTCATATGACAAAACTGCTGTAATTTCTGGTTGAGATAAAAGCTTGTTTTATCGTTTTTCTTCGTCTCCTGGAATTCGTACATTATACGCTTGTTACGACACTTAGTACACAATCCTATGTTATTTAAGAAATAGATTATACTAATCAAATGTATTCTGTGGAAGCTTGTAGTTAAATACTTGTGATTCATGACTATGGTTCAGAAGAGTTTGGTGAATCCTAGGCATCTCTTCTAGTAGTATTGTGGTCTGTTTTGATTGCTAGAAAATGTGGATGCCTGGTGTTGTTTTTGTTGTTTGTCTCCTCCCATTCTAACCTGGAAAAATTTGATAGTTCAATATATATATATATATATATATATGTGTCCAAAAGAAATTGTCTATAATATTCAGATACTGACATGGTGTTTTATCTTCTAATTTAAGCTGTCCGAGGAATGCTATGAAGCATAATATTAGTTTATTGAGTTGTGAGTTAAATTTTTTATTATATGTTTTAGGTTGGCAGTCTGTTTCTAGTTGACATGGAAACTGTCATCGTTTGTATAATTAATATATTTCGGTGTCTTCTTTTATAATAATAATGGATCTGTTTGTCTTTTAGCATGCAACAATTTTATACTTTATCTTCATTAACTTATTAATTATTCAGTTCAACAAATTAAACAAAACAAAACAAGAAGAAGAAGAAGAAGATGGTAGGAAATAGAAATTGGTCGAGTTCACAATGAAGAGCTTAATGGGCTTTGGGAGAGGCCCAACTTTAAAATAAACAAGTAACCATGTCACCACTACCTATGAATCTCCGATTTCATTGTTTTTAAAATTTCCATTTTTGCCAATTCTTTGTTTTCAAATTCTAGGGTTTCTAAATACCCAAAACTTTTATGGAGGTTTAGGGTTTAACATTTTTTTTTTCCTTCATTCAATTCTAGTTTTTGTTTTTTTTTTTATTGATTTAGCGCTTCGATCTTAATTTTCAATCCACCCAAGCATCAAAACCTCTTATTTCATTTACTAATCACCATCACCAATCTTCAATTTTTTTATTTTTATTTTATATGTTGATTTACCATTGTTTCAGGCCAATAAGTGGACTCTTAATTTTTTTTTCTAAGTGGAATGAAGAAAAGAAAAAACCCTGTAAATTTCAGTATTCAATTAAAAAAATATATAATTTTAAAAATTTAGGTTTTTATGATAGTTTGTTTATTTATTTATTTATTTTAAAAAAAGTGTCAAAAGTAAAAAAGGATAATTTTGGAAAAAAATAGAGTGTCTTCAGAATTTTTTAAAATTCAAGTTTCTAGAATTTTATGTGTATTTAGAAAAAGAGTGTGAAAAGAAAAAATTGGATTGTAAAGAGAAAGTCTAAAAAATTATAAGTGAATTTGATATATTTGGAAAAAGAATAAAGTGAATCGAATGAATAATGAATACTTTTAATTTGTTACCATTAATATTCAATTAAAAAAAATATTATTTTAGTTTTTTATCATATCATTAATTTATTATCATTGATATGTTTATCAAAATCACCATTAATTTGATATTACAATCAATACTTTTATTTTGAAAAAAAAATATTTATTTATTACTATTTATATAAATAATTATAATTGAAAAACATTTTTTATTTTTTAAATAATTATAGTTTATTGAATGCATGTTCAATACCTACTAAAAAACCAAAAAGAAAATAAAAACAAAAACATTGACTTTGATCAAATTATTTGTTCAAACCACGTCACATATGAATTGTACTTACCACATAATATTAATATGCCATACCATTTGGACATGATTACATGATTATATGATAACAATAATAACTGGGATCTATCGAGAATCGACTTCCAAGCACAACCCAGACTTGAAGCTCCCACGGACGGGGAGAGAGAACCCACACGAAGGAGGGACAACCACCTACACAAAGTGGGACAACACCCATGTTTTTAAATGGGCCAAGGAAAATTTACATAATTCTATGCACACACTAGGTCTTGAACCTTGGTGGTGGGGGTTTCCAAAGGAATGTCTACCACTATGGTAAGGGACTATGTTCTATTTTCTAACCTTATAAATAGCTTGAATAATATATGGTGGATAAACAACCTTTATTAATTTCTTGGTTTATTTGGAGAATTCAATTTGAATATTGAATGTCTAATTAAGCAAGCTAGGCCGATTTAATTGGCACAACTCTTCTCGATATTTTAGCTTCCTTTTACTTGTTGGACAAGCTAGCTATCTCTATACGCCTCTCTGCATGCCTTTTTGCTTATAACAAACTTTTCTATTACGAGATAATTTGGCTTCATTAATCAAAATCAATCTCTATTTTGAAAACTTGATCGGCAAGTTTCTTCCAATAAGAGTTAATTATTATGTTATTGTTTAATTTTACTCATAAAAATGAGATTATCTAATTAAATTTTAAAAAAGAAAAAAAAAATCAATAATCAAATACACTGTACTTCAGTTAAAATTATTATTATTATTATTATTTTAATGTCAATCAAAATCAACAAATCCAATATTGTAGGAGTGTATAAGGAAGATTTGTGAATTTAACAAAAATAAATAAATTGCATTTTCTCTCGATTTCTCTTTTTTTTTTATTATTCCAAAGACAAACCCTAACACTATATATAAACAAACCAAACACCTCTCTCATTCAACTACAACGATTCAAATTCGAGTTTTGAACCATGGCTTTTCTCTCAGTCAAATCTCGTCAACTTCCAGCAGTGAGTTTCGGGTCCCCAACTTTTCTGTCACTACTGCCGGCCAAACCTCCACAACAACTTTCTTTCCCGGCGGCAATATTGCCATCGGCGGCGGCAACTTATAAGCTTGTGGCCGTTCCATCGAAACCATATTGGTCCTCCGTGTGTTTGATGAGTCGGTCGAAAGGAGACGAGAAAGTAGACGAAAATGATATGGAATCCCCGTTTATTGATATCTTATGTCTTATGGCCATAGCTTTAATTATAGGGTTTTCAGAATTTGGAAAAAAAAAGAAAAGAAAATACAATGGAAGAAGTTGAGAGGGCGGTCGAGTCTTTTTTAAACTTTACCTTTGGTCGAAACGAAGCCGAAACTGGACGCAGGAAGACATGCTGGTATGTGAAAGAGTTAATCAAGTTAAAAGTATTTCAACCAGTTTTTTTTTAAATAAAATTTTGTTTGATTTATAAATATATATATATATATATATATATATATATATATATACAGATTTTCTATTATCAGTTCGAACTGACAATAAATATATTAGGACGAAGAATGTGGACCACTAGATTTACATACTTTGACTCAAAGTGTATGCGCTTATCAAAACTTCTCCATAATTTGTGGTCCACATTCTTCGTCCTGATAAATTTATTGTCAGTTCGAACTAATAATAGAAAGATTATATATATATATATATATATATATAGTTTTTTTATTGTCAGTTCGTCATAATATAAAATATATCTGGACGAAGAATGTGGACCATTAGATTTACATAATTTGACTCAAAGTGTATGCACTTGTCAAAACTTCTCCATAATTTATGGTCCACATTTTTCGTCTTGATATATTTTATATCAGGACGAACTGATAGTAGAAAGACTATATATATATATATATATATATAGTCCCGATCCAGTGCATATTGATATAATTTCATGAGGTTATTGAATGTGAGCCACTAGTTTTAAAAAGTGCATACACACTTAAGTCAAAGTATGTAAAACTAGTGGCTCACATTCAATATCCTCATATATTTACATCAGTATGCACTGACTTGAACATCTATATATATATATATATATATATATATATATATATATATATAATATTCTTTAATCAAGACCGTCCTGACTATATAATTTCATGACGTCCAGCCACACATTCACAGTGGGCTCACAGCCTCACATTAACAAATACCCACACCCAATATGTATCTGTGGCTGTGGTTGGATGTCCTTAACTTATAATTTCAAACCAATGATTTGTGGAGGGGCCATCCGACCATGCCCCTCAAGTTCTTGGAAATTTTCATTTTAATTAGTATAATTAATTTAAATCTTTTCTGTTTGTTTTTTATAAAATGAAAATATCTACAGTTTGGCACCCCAAGCTTTACTATATTTAAAATTCTGACTTCGCCTCTGTGTATTATATAGTAATGGAGCTGAAGCTGGGAGAAGGGAGACGGGTGGCAGGGCTGAAGCCGGAAGAAGGGAAAGAGAGACGGGTGGCAGAGATGAAAGCAGTGGGTCGAGGCAAGCCGAGAAACAGGACGAAAATGATTCGCAATCTCAACAACAAGATCCGGATACCACGATCGAATTTCTTAAAGACATTTGCGTTCCATGGAACTTACAATAAAAGAAAACAAATTCGAAGAAGTTGAGAGGGTGGCCGACTATATTTTAAACTTGATCATCGGTCGATATGACGCCGAAACTGGACGCAGGAAGGGATCGCGGTAAGTGAAAGAGTTAATCAAGTTTTTTCAAATATTATTATGTTTGATTTATATATATATATATTTATATGGTCTAGAGGGATCATCGACCATACCACTTCGGGCGCTTGGAAAATTTCATAATAGTCCATATAAATAATTTAAATTTGTTCCGTTTGTTTCTTATAAAATAAAAATTCTAAAGTCTCGTCCTAAATTTAAAATTCTGATGTCGTCTCTCTCTCTCTCTCTAGTGACGGAGCTGAAGCTGGAAGAAGGGAGACGGGTGGCGGTCTTGGTGGATCTGAAGGCAGTGGGTCGAGGCGAGCTGAGAAACCGAACGAAAATGATTTGAAATACCAAAAAATAGAAGAGGATATCGCGATAGAAATTCTTAAAGGTGTAGTGCTTACCGTGGAATTTTCAAAAAAAGGACCTAAAATAGAAAATGCCGAGAAGATTGTCAAAGAGTTGGAGTCTATTTTGAAATTGATTGGGGTGGATCGTAAGCCAAAATGGTAAGTGAAAGAGTTATTAAATCAAGTTTTAAGTATTAATTTCGACCATTTTGTTTAAATATTATTTATTTTATTTTATTTTATTTTTATATATATAGAGTAATGGAGCGGTGGCAGGATGATACGACGGAGGCAGGTCTACCAATGTGATGAGTTATTTTGTGGTTTTTATTAATGAAATGTTTTTAAAATTTTAACAAACTATTATGTTTTAATTTTTATTTCTTTTTTTTTTTTTTCTAATTTTTTGGTTTTATAGCAGTATGTTTTTATTTTTTTTAATTTCTCTTTTGGCTGGTGACACATTGATTGTTAAAATCGAATACATTTTTATATCTTTTAGAAGTTATATATATTATTTTAGGGAACGACAGATTAGTTATCATGTTATTTGAGTTGGGTTATTTGACTCATTTTTGGGATTGTCCAGCGTTAGTGATTTGTAATTTGAATTATATATATATATATAGGGTTGATCTTGTTAATTAGGGTTTATTATGATAGGGTGGCAAGTGGCCGGATAGCTCTATGGTTCATGATGAATGAACATTTTATTTTATTTTATTTGTTTGATATGGGAAATTTTCTTTTGATGTAAAACTATTATTATTTTTCTCTTTCAAAAAATATATATTTTTGGATAGGGTAAGGAAGTAAATATTGATTTAGACGAAAATAGCTGGGGTCCAAATTTTTTGAAAATAGCTAGAGAATAATGGAAACTGTTTCGTTGAGCCTTATTTGGCCAGAGTGATAAGGGATCAATAGAGACTTAGAAATCACTTCTACAATATGTCAAAAAAATGTTTTCTTTTGTACCAATGCTATTCAACCCTCTTGGAAATGTATAGGTTCGCTTCTCCACCACAGATGTTATTCATCTTAAATAATGTATAGGTTCGCTTTGCCACCAATAGAAATTTACCAATAAGGACAAATTACTTTAACTAAAAATAAACGAAATACTATATACACTCATTAATTACACTCGTATCTTTAACTATATTTCTTTATTTTAAAACAAAAAACTTAGCTTTAAAAATAAATAAATAAATAAATAAATAAACTTATGATAAACCTTAATTTTTATGATAAACCCTAATTAAACTCTAATTTTATTTCAAGTTTCAAATTTTCTTATTATCACATGATTATCATATTATTTTTGTCTTTCTTTTATATATAATTATGAACTCTATCAATAAACAAAATATTTTTTTTAACGATAGCCAAAGATATCAATAAGTTTTTTTTTTTTTTAGATAGTTGTATAAATAGATAATCCCATATTGAAAATCTCTTGACCCCATATACGGTTCCATATATTCCCTTTTATAAGACTCCTACATTCGAGATATTTCCTAAAGAAAATTAGATCATCATTAAAAGAGGATTTGATTCTAAAAATAATATAGTTTTTTTTTTTAATAAATTGGGTGTGATAATTATTTATAAATAATATGTATTAAAATGAATATATTTATTTCAATGAGGGTACTATTGACATTAAGATGGGTGTTTATAGTAATATTTATTTTAAAAATTTTAAACATATGTATACTTATAAAAATGAGTGTATTAATAAGTTTTTATGGGTGTCAATATTCATACCCAATTTCTAATTAGATAGAAAATAATAAGGATATATATAGTCGTACACAAAACAATTTCTACCGGCTGAACAAACCCCGAGGCCTTAGAGAAATTTTTTACTTGGATGCGTTGCAAGCGGTGAGTTCACAGTGTTGCCAAACCCTAGTATGGTAAAAAGTAAAAAAAAAAAATCACTTTCACACAGCAAAAGAAAGAAAAAAAAACATTTATTTTCTTTGTTATAAGTTATTTATTTGGACAATTCAATTTGAATAAATGTCCAGACAAGGCCGAATTTAGCCCAAACTCTTCTTTATATTTTGTCTTCATTTTACTTGATGGACAAGCTATCTCTCCTGTCCGGTCCCCTCTGTCTTCCCCACTGTTGCACTGACATGCTTTTTTTTTTTTTTTTTTTTTTTTAAATATATATATATACACACAGTATAATCTTGATAAATTAATAATCTTGATTAAATAATATTTTTAACTGATTTAGGACCAATATGGTAAATTAATAATTATGATTAAATAATATTTTTAACTGATTTAGGACCAATATGGTAAATTAATAATTCGTTAAATTTATAAGATAATAATTTATTTTTATTTTTTAAAAAAAACACATAGATCCCACTTGACATATAAGTTAATAACCTCCTTATACATCAAAATTATATATATATACATGACTTAATGTTCATGAAGTATATTAATTAAGTATACATCGAATGTAGTTTTAGTTTGTTGCAAAAATGGATAGATCCATGACTTCTATTTAATAAGACTAATTACATTCATAAACTTGTTTCGGTTAAACAAATACATAGAATAATGATAATTCGCAATTCAATAATTAGGTAATATTCGTATAATCACACTACAGAATACATTAAGTTTAATGTTTTAGGAAAAAATAAATAAAGAATACCTTAATAAATTAAAATTTTTAATTAATGTATAAATTAATAAATTATTAATTTATCAATTAAATAATATCTCGATTAATTAATAAATTTCCATGGTCCCATTTCCCAAAGGTATTGATTTATAGAGGTTTAACCGACTTTTCTAGTACATTGAGGTGGCAAGATTTAGTAACTTGATAGGTAAGTTTATACCGATTAGATTTCATTTTTTTTTTTACACTATTATATAAATTCAGAGTTTTTAAAAAAAATGAGAGGACTCAAACCCATAACCTTATGGTGCAGGTGTGAATAGTTTATCACCGGACCAACTTTATCTTGTATTAGGTGTTAATGGCACACCTAGTAAGGTCGAACCCACTACCTTATTAGGTGTGAATGAATCAAATCAGATACAATACAAGAACAGTAGAGTTGCTAAGTAGTTATCGAAGGAAATATTTTCTTTAAATTTTTATTTTTCAAACCTATTATTTTCAATATTTTACATTATTTTCTTTGAAAAGTTTAGAAGGTATCAGTGCTGATTAGTCTTATTATTATTTTGAAGTATTGAAAAGATTATTATTATTATTTTAATGTTAGTCAAAATTAAGATATCCAATATTTTAGGAGTGTATAAGGAAAGTTTGTGAATTTAACACAAATAAATAAATAAAATTTTCACAATTATAACTATAGACACAACATTAGAACACGACAAGATTTTTCACAACAATATATAAAAAGACAAGATTCCTTTTTCATCTCTCTCTCAAATTCTCTCAATCAACAACTAGGTTTTGAAAATTTTCTCTCATGGCTTTTATCTCACCTTTCACCGCCAAACCTCCTCAACTTCCAGTGAGGTCCTCCGCCGCAACATTTCCGGCCAAACCTCAACAACAACTCCCTTTCCAGCCGGCCATTTTGTCTAGGGATACTACTAAGCTTGTGGCCGTTCCTTTTCTTTCGAGACCACCACGGTCCTCTTCCTCCGTGTGTTTCAGTAGTTCGAGTCAAGCAGAGAAACTTGACGACGAAAACGATTTAAAACCCCTAAAAAGTAGATTTCTTGACAAAATATATTATAGCCATAGGTGTCGTGGTAGTGATTGCCGCGGAATTTACAAGAAAAGATTCTAAATTTGACATTTGGAGGATGATTAAGAGTCTCTTTAACTTGATGTCGGGTCCACGTCCACCAAACCGGATCAAATTTGACATACAAAAAGTTCTGTATGTGGAATTTGACAAAAAAGAAGCTAAAACAATTGATGATGAGAGTATTGTTAAGGTCTTCAAGTCAAAAGCCAAGTATATTTTACACTTGATGGGTGTTGAAGAGGTGGATACGATGGATAGTTGTAAGTGATCAAAGGGTTAATCAAATTTGAAATTTCAAGTATTTAATTTACAATATTATTATCTTTGATTTTGATTTTGATTATGTAGTAATGAAAGGGTGGCGGAAGTGAAGCTGGAAGTGGAGGCAGGTCGAAGAAATCTGAGAGGAGATTATTTTGTGGTTTTTTTTTTTTTTTTTTTTAAATATATACATATATATATATATATATATATATATATATTAATGAAATGTTTGTTTTTATTAACTTTTTAACAAACTATTATGTTTAAATGTTTCGTTCTTGATTATTTATTTTTTGTTGGTTTAATTTTGGTAGTTATTATATAGTTAATTAGGTTGCTTTTGTTATAGTAGCTAGCTCTAGGGTTCATGATGAATGGGCATTTTAGTAAAAAGAATTTGAAGGTACAACTATGAATTATTATTATTATTTTTTTTTTATAGGGTGGGCAAATGGATAGCAGATAGCTCTCTGGTTCATAATAATGAGTATTTTAGTGGGAAAAATAAATAAATTTAAGTACAACTGTGAATATTTTAATTTCTTTCAAATCTTTTTTTTTTTTTTTTTAATAAGATCATTCTATTTGAAGAAGTAAATATGCAAATATCAGGGTCTAAATTTTTTTAAAATTCATTAAAAATGTCGGAAGGGTACCGTTAATGCCATCCAAAAAATTTGTTTATACACCCAGAGCTTCTTTTGACAATCCAATTTTTTCTTTTTACACTTATTTTCTAAAGACACTCCATTCTCAAATATTATAAAGACACTTTCTTTTGTTCAAAGATTAACCATTTTATCTTTTGACATTTCTATTCTAAAGACACTCCGTTTTAAAAAATAAATTTTTAAAGACACTCTATTTTATTTTAATAAAAGTTAGGACAAATCATTGTAACCTTTGAATTCATCCGATGGGTAATCTTTTTTGAATTAAATTATTAAAAAAAAAAATATCTCTCATAAATCATTAGATTAAATATTACATATTAAATACTCTCTCCTGAATTTGTAATTACCATATTAAACTCTCTCGCATCTAATACATATCTCTCAATTTCTATCTTCATCCTTTCTCAAGCAAGACTAACTGTTAAGAAAAAAAAAAAACTTACAAATAAGCTTAATTTTTAGGAACCGTATATATGTAAAAAATAAAAAATAAAAAAAAAATAATAAAAAAAAAACTCAAAAAATAAGTATCTTATTTTTTTTTTTTAATTTTTTTTTTAAAAAAAAAATCGAAATATGAAAATGTTTTTTGTTACTTTTGTAGGTATGCGATTGCCTAGAGAACTTTAATTCTTTCATTAGTCTTAGAAATTCTGAGTTTAATTGAATCTAGTTGCTACAAATCAAGTTTTTATATATCTATTTTTTTTTATAAAAAATTGACTTTTTAATATATTTATATTTATATTACCGTTAGGGCCAGTTTGATATTGTTATAACTATTATAATAATTATTGCTAGCTGTGCTGAAGAAGTAATCAGCTGTGAAGTTAATTAGCAGATGTTTAGTTAATTATACTCTTAAAACTACGGTATAGCTCAAAAGCAGTATACATATGTTTGGTAATTTTATTTCAAAAGTGCTGAAATTAGTTACAATGACTAAAATAGACATGATTTTAGAACCCCCTTTTTTTTTCATTAAATATATATATTAAATCAATATTTAAGTATAATATTTAAATTAGAAAAAAAAAATCCATAAGAATAATAAATATATTATTAAAAGATTTTATAAATCAAATCAATATTTAATTAGAATCTTTAATTTTAAGATAAAATAAGGAATATAAATGATTTTAATTTAATTTCATAAGGATAATAATGATATTTTAAAATATTCATTAAATGCTGAAATAGATTATTTCATAATCTTTTCAAAAAGTAACCCTCCCCAGCTCCACCTATTTCTCAAAATCACTATCAAAACTTACCAGATTATCAATTAATCACTTTTAGAAGTTTTATCAAACATCATTTTATATCAAAATTATGAAATAAGCTTATTTTAACTTCTCAAAAGCAATATCAAACTGCCCCTTAGTAAAAAAACAAAAAATATTCATAAGTTTTTTTTTCCCTTTAACTACTTTTTTGAAAAATGGAGAGAGATTGTGTGTAATTAGGAAAAGAGTAATGTTACTTTGCCAAAATTTGGTGCCCAAATGACGTGGCAACACTCTCATCCATTCATTTATATTGTATTAGATTTGCTTGATTTAAATTAATGGATGAGAGTGTTGCCACGTCATTTGGGCACCAAATTTGGACAAAGTAGCATTACTCGAAAGACAAAAAAACAGAGCCACATAAAAACATAGGACAACCAAACCCGCAAAGCCCTGAAAAAATTAAAAATTGAAAATCTCCCCGGTCTATGCTCTCCCCACTCGAAGAAGCACCATTCTTGGCAAGCCTATCCGTGAAAATATTTGAAGCTCTGGAGTTGTAAATTACAGATGTGTTGCCAAGATAACATTCACAAGATTAAGGTTCCCTAAGCCTTCCTCATTAACCCAAGCAACCGCTACGATTGAGTCACAAACAATACTAACTTCTTTCCCAACAAAACTGGCCTTAGAAGCACAGAGGTTACAAGCTTTTTGGACTGCCAAAAGTTCTACTGTGTTAGCATCAACAGACCCTACAAAAGCTGAGAAGAGGCACAACACCTTCCCCTTCTGTCGCTCCTTTCGCTGAGCCATCCATGTAATATTTAATCTAATGATTTATGTGACATAATTTCTTTTTTTTTTTTAATAATTTAATTAATTTGGAGTGTCTTTAGATTTTTTTTTTTTTTTTGGTCTTATTTAGTAATTTTAATTCAAGTTAAAATTGTTATTAATAAAAAAAAAAAAAATTAATTAGAGTGTAAATAGATAATTTGTGGATTGTAAAGATAAACTCTCAATTTTTCTATAAAAAATATCCCTAAACAAATGACAAATAAGGACGAAATAATATGATTACAAATGAATCAAAATATTTTGTACACATCTACTTCCAGGTCAGCGGCTCGAATTCTACTAACGGCGAAAGCTTCTAAAAAAATACCTGGTTCCGGATTAATAGATATTGTCAAATATATATATATATATATATATATATATATATATATATATATATTGTACACATCTATGTTAAACTAACCTTACAATTTTTCTATTATCAGTTCGAACTGACAAAAGATATATCAGTTCCTTGCATATGGATCATTGGATTTAAATACTTTGACTTGGCTGCATGCACTTATCAAAGCATCTTTTAAATCCAATGGCTCACATGTAAGGAACTGATATATCTTTTGTCAGTTCGAACTGATAATAGAAAGACTGACTAACCCTAATCCCCTTTCAAGTTTTTAATTAACCCATCAAGGATAATCCTAATTCCTAATCAAATAAAAAAATAGTCTAAATGTGATATCAATTTTGTGTAGAATATTGGATAGATAAGAGGGTGGGACTGGGGATAAATGGGAGGGCAGAGGAGTTTGTTTAGCCATGAAGAAGAAGCAGGCTGTGAAGTAAAACTGTGTAGTTATGTGCTGTTATTGTTATGTTTGTTATTAGCAGGAGATACAATTATATTAATAGCCTAGAAAAAGAAAGAAAAAAAATAAACGAAATAAATATCATGAGATGCAATTCAATGATAAATTGATTTCAATTTATATATATCTCGATACTTTGAATAAATTAGATGATTGAATAAGAATTAGGGGTTTTCATAAATGAAAAAGAAAACTTCAAGATAGAAGAAGGGAGATTTGGGTGTATTTATAACCAAATATCAATTAATTAATTGAATCCTTTTGATAAGGTTATTTTTGGCATATAATTGGGTGTAAAAATATGATTTTTGAGCGGCAATATCCACGCCCATTATCGGAAATATCGCCAATATCATTAATTCATTATGTTCAAAATACGTGGGAAATTTAAATATATTTTTTGGAGCAAATTGCACTAAACCTCCCAGAGGTTTGGCTTCTTACACTCAGAAACAATTTTATCATTAATTGACACTCACACTCCCTGTCGTTAGATCAAACTTAACTGTTGAATAACTGTTACCTTTACAAAACTAAACTATTCATGATCCCTATTTTTTTTTTTTTTTAATGGATCTCCACCATCCATCAAATATAATTTTAAATAATTGAAAATTGAATTGAATTATGAAATATATAAATTAAAAGAAAAACAAAAAAAAAATTAAAAGCAAAATTAAAAATAAAAATAAAATTGAAAAACTGGAAAAATAAAAATCATATGGAACTAACCGTTTAGGCATAAACATCCCCTAAGTTTATTAATTATTAATTTAAATAATAAAATAGGTAATTAGGGGCACTTTAGTCATTGTGGGTTAAAATTGTGGTCAACGGTTAGAGTTAACGGAAGTCAACTAATAGCAGGGGACGTTGTGTAATTATGGGTAAAAGTTTCATGTGCATGCAATTATGTCTAAACTTAGGTGATGTTTATGCAATTAGTCCAAAAAATAAAATTGAAGGTATAACATTGACTACAAATTCCACTAGCACAGAACAAAACGGATCAATTAGTGATATCCAACAACGTGACAAACTTGTTTTTCGCTAAATGAATTAGGCTTCACACACAAGGCCTCTTGCCTTGGTGGTTGGAGCCTCCCAAAGGAGGTTCCACCACCATGGTTCAACGTCTTGGGGTGTATGTATATATATTCTATTGTCCCACATTTGGCCTTTAACCCCCAAAGTGTGGGTGTCGTTTCCCGATTCTGTGGAGCTAGCCCTCTCTCCACTGGTGAGAGTTGTATTTCCATTTGTTCCCTTTCCCCGATAGTGAGAGTAGTATTCTGGGCCGCGCTTATAGAGTCTGATCTCGCTAGGTCTCGGTAAAAAAAAAATAATAATAAAAAATAATAATAAAAAAATTAGGCTTCCCTTTCCGGTCTTATTCATTTTTGGATTTGGTTGTTGATGGTGGACCTGGTGGTACATGGTAATGACGATAAAAAGTAAATTAATTTTTTGTTTGGGAAGATTAAAGAGGTCGAAGAAGGAAGAAAATGGAATTGGAAACTGTTTCGTTAGGCCTATATTTGCCCAAAGTATTGGAGTGACATATGGGATCAATACAGAAAAGAAATGACTTCTATACATAATTTGTTTTTTTAGACGATATCTATTAATTCGGAACCAGATATTTTTTTGAAAGTTTTCGTCATTGGTAGAATTCGAGCCACTGATCTGGAAATCATTTGTTCAAACTCCAAACTCCAAACTCGTCCATCTACCAGCTGAGTTACACTCCTGTTGATATAATTTGTTTAAAAAATATGTTTTGATGGTATTCTTTCGTATTAATGCTATTCAATTCGATTCACTATTTGGTGTTATATATATATAATTATATAGGTTCAAGTTAGTGCGCATTGATATAACTTCATCAGTTCATTGGATGTGGACCATTAGATTTACATACTTTGACTCAAAGCATGTAAATCTAATGGTCCACATCCAACGAATTGATAAAGTTATATCAGTGCGCACTGATTTGAACATTTATATATATATATATATATATGTTTTGAGTTTTCCCTCACGTCACAGGTGAGCTTGAGTGTGCTAATCGTATCATATATAATTATTCTATTTGAAAATTGAAGCAGGAAATTAAAAGTGAGATTTTATTGGACTTGTTGAAATTACAAGACATACACTAACATAACCAGAGAGAACACAACAAAAGCATGCAACGTCAAGTTTCAACAAGCAAAATATAACTACTAGTTTTTAATCAGAATTTGAAGGCCGAAATCTTACTCCTGGTAAGTACTTTGACACAAATTCTCGAGCCAAAGCTTGGAGATCCCCGTCCTCCATCTGATCTTGATCAGACGGATTAGAAAGACTTGTCAGTTCTGGGGATGCCTGTTGCGGTTGTAGAGGATCATAACTCATTGACATAGCGTGAGTGTTATTAGATATAGTTGATGATGATGCTATTTCTGACGAAGAATGGAGACTTGATGGTGAAGTGCTGCTATGAGTCTGAGCTTGATGATGATGATGATGATGGTGGTGATGATCATGCGGCGGCAGCGGCTGCAGCGGCAGAGGAATGCGCTGCAGTATTGAGAGACGTGCCTGAACGTAAGCTAACTCAGCTTGCAAATTCACTACCTGTAATCATCACAGCATAAGAATTCTTGTGGTTACTGATTTTTATTTTATTTTATTTTTTTATCAGTGTACACAAATTTGAAATCGTTATTATTTTATTTTCAATGTAACGTCTATTGAAATTAAATTTTCTTATAAGAGATTATTTGAGAATAACACGACGGTAATAAGAAACTCAGATTTTAAGGATATGTTTGATACTCAATTTAAATATGATTTAAAAAAAATGATATGATTCGAACTTTAATGGAAAATTAAAAAAATGATATGGGTAGAAAATTGTATGGTTATAGAAAATTGAATAGTTTTACACAAAACAATTTCTAATTTTATAAATTTTGACCTGGTTTTTAATATTTTGAATGTAATCTCAAGTCAAATGACTCAAATATATTTTAAAATTATTTCTTGTGACTTTGTGAAGTAAACATCCTAATTTTTTTATTTATTTTTTATTTTTTAAGGTGTGACGACACTTATCAAGAGATTTCAACAATATTAAACCATGAAAATAATTTATCTGTAGCCAACCACAGAGACAAATTGGAGTAGAAAACAAGAATATAAGATATATAACAAGAACCGGGATTTATAATTTTATCAATCTCGAATAACATATAGATGTATCGAGCAATGAAACAATAATATTATATCAATCTTATTCATTTCATATATATATATATATATATATATATACATATATATAAACAATAGACAATGCTTAGGTACTGACCTCACCAATGGGGTATTGGCAAGTGGCCCATTTTGAAATAATGCAAGGAGATAAATGTAAAAAAATGAAAGAAAAAATGCCACGTGCCAACACCCATAAGTGGGTCAGTATCTTGGGTACTGACCAGGCAATACCCAATCATTATCCATAAACAAATAGACTACTATATGTGTAACTAGCATGATCAACACACTCTCTATTTATATGATAGCACATGTATAACATTAATTTTTTCACATTAAATTTGTAGCATTTATAAATGACCTCATTTTTCATTTTATTTACACTACAAACCAACACCTTATTTTCTATATTGCCCTTCTCCTTTAATTTTAACATTGCCATTTAATATCGGTTTATATATATATAAATATATCAGGTGTGTGTTTTTTTCAAAACTCTACAACTTCTTTTATTTCTTGAGTGTACGGTCCCAAATTGAATTGTTCGGATATTTCTTTTCACCAAATTTTCATTACCAAAACACTAGCTAATTTGATGGCTGTTATATAGAATAAATAAATAGTAAAATAAATTATAGTTAAATAGTTTTAAAATATATTATAAAAAATTCGTATAAACCGAAATTCATTATTTTAATTTTTAACATCTGAGGAGGAGAACGTGAACCTCAGTTACCCTTATTGGGTCTACTCTAATTGTATGTGTTTGAGCCAAAATCTTTACCTTTCAAGATTTTGCTAATGAAAGATTATTTTTTTTTCTCTCTATATGATTAAACAAAAAAAAAACAAAAGAATCTGGTTAGATTGACAGACAAATTAAGTCAAATCAATTTTAAATTAAAAGATAAAAAATATGTAAGTATCTACTTAATAACAGATTTTTTTCGTTATTTTTTATTTTAAATTTAGATATAGACATTAAGTTTTACTGATTTTGTCTTATAGATTTTTTATAATATATTTTTAAATTATTTAACTCTAATTTGTTTTACTATTTATTTATTTTATACAACAACCATCAAGTTAGCCAGTGATGTAAAAAGAAATGTTTAAGTAAATTTGGTAAAAAATAAATAGATATATGAGCAATACATATATTTATAAAAAAAAAAAAATAAAAAAAAAAAAAAAAACTGATATTAAATGACAATATGTTAAAGTTAAAGAAGAAAGGTAATCTAAGAAATAAGTTGTTGGTTTACATCGTAAATATAATGAAAAAGGATGCTATTTATTAAATGCTACAAATTTAATGTGAAGAAATTAATAATGTCCATATATCAGCACATGAATAGAGAGTAGGTTGGAGAATGGATTGAATGAGTGTATCTAACACTCCTCATATGTGTAAATATTATATTCACTTTAATCACATCATGCATATATAAATTAAATCATGTTGCTTTAGTACACTCATAATGCAATAATCTTATCCAAAAATAACTAACTTTCTAATCCTCTCTAAAGTAGGCATTATATATATAATTATATATATAACAAGATAGAAATGCTATTCAACCTAATTAAAGCAGAAAGTAGATAGCTATTGCTGAAATTAAACCTAATAATTCTTGAAAAAAGAAGCTTATTGTGGAAATACCAAATCGTTGAAACCTATAAACATATTCCAACTTATCATCCATTCGTTCAATGGGTCTTGTTATAAACTTATAATGTTATTTTACAGATTCAATGAATTTATCAAGCCAGTATTAAATTCCAATGATTGAAAGAAAAAAAAAAAATGATGATACGAGGTTGGTATGGTGATAAAACCCTTCACACCAGCATCATGAGGTTGAGGGTTCGAGTTATTCTTCTCCCAAAAAGATCCCGAATTTATATAATAGTATAATATATATATATATATATATATATATATTATTTTTAAAAAAATGATAAAATTAAAAAACCATTTTTGGAGGAGTGAATTAAATTACCAAGCATTGAAATCACGTGGTTGGACCAACCATTTACATGGAAAATTAGATCAACCAACGGTAACACAGATGTAAATACCGAGATGTATAATTATATAATATTAGAGATCGGAGTAAGAAAGTCAAAACTAAAAACACTTGAATATTTCTCGAGCTGATAAGTTTGCTTGGTAGTTCCGGCAAGCAACCAAACTAAGAAACTACATAGCAATCCACCACTACATGACACTTGACAGCCGCCAGCTCGCCACCCACGACCCTCCATATATATATATATATATATATATATATATATAAAAGCTCTCTCTCCAAGGTGCAAGTTTAGCATGGTTTTCAATCATATTTAAGGGAAAAAATAAAGCCTAGATAGTCACGTGGACGGTGGACACACTCTCTACAGAAAACCCTAATAATGTTTTCTGTAATATATCTTTTGAAAAGCTAACATGGGTTTCACGCAATTTTAATTGAAACTACTTTATTATTTGCTTTTACTTTTACGGTTTTACCCGATAGACGAAACCCTAGAAACCTAACGCTGGAAATAGTAAATAAAACATGTCTAAAACTAAGGTTACTTTACTCTTACTATCAGATGCTGCAGGAAGTCAGGAACTGAGCGATACTGACAAACTTATAAAATCAACAGTTACAAATATGAAAAGCTTGACCGATGATGATGATGAGTGATTTTGCGTCTAATTAATTAAGTACAACTTGTCAAAATATCACAGAACAGTACACCAGATCAAGACTATCAAGTGCAATTGCTTCTAATTCTGTACCACGATCTTCCATGGTTCACAGCAATTAAATAGCTTTAATTATTTTTCTTTCTTTTTTGGGTAAACCTAGCAAATCTAGTAACAAGTTTCTACTACTTAAGCTAGAAGTACTTAAATGACCCCTCATGTTAGATTGCTTCTACATTTCTTCTCGAAAGAACTTGTGAGAGACCAGCTGGTGCAATTTATTTTACTGCTATGTTTGATCATATTTGTTCAGGAAAGTGAAACTTGCAGACAAATTAAATTACATTCACTGTATATGATCAGCACACAATCTTTGACACACTTAGCTGTTCCTAGAGTGTAAACACATCCCAAGATGCATGTTAGCTTGACAAATTAAAACAAGTTGCATATTCGATAATCACTAGAAGATTTTGATTTCCTTTCACCGGAGTAATAATAATCTCGGTACATGTATGTGCCGGGACTGCTTTCAAAAGACAAAAACAAGAAGAGAAAGAAGAAAAAAAAAAAAAACCATGATTTGAAAAACCCACAAACGAAATCACCCAAAACAAATAAGGTAGGTTTTTGTTTAATTTAATTTTTTTTTTTTAAATAAAAGAAAAAATTGAAAATATGATGAAAACAAGCTGACCTGCTGCTGGAGAGTGAAGATGTGACCAACACAGCCGTAAACAGGGTCTCTGACTCGAGCCAAAGCCTCGTAACACATCGTGACAACAGCATCGAGACGCTTGTGTGCAGGTATCCTTGTGAGAATTTTGGAGGCGTTGCTTGCACCAAACACTTTGTGAACTGCTGCGAAGTGAGCCGTGCCTTGCTCCGAGTCGAAATATGGTGCAAATATGCAACCTTTTACACACTTCCGTCGAAGGAACTTGCACGCACCGCAAGGCCCACCTCCATTATTTGCACTCATTTGATCTGATCTCCTTCTTCTTCTTCTTCTTCTCTCTCTCTCTTTGTTTCTCTATACAGATCGATTTTGAGTATTTAGAGAGCAAAAATGGTAATTTGTTTGTTACTTAAATTTTGATTAGAAAATGTGGAAGCTTTTGCCTTTTGGTGGTGGGTCATTTGAAAAGACTGGTTTTTTATTTTAAAAAATAATTATTATAAAACTATAAACACATATAATTGAAAATAAGGAGTGTGGGTTTGGAAATTGGAAGTAAGATTGGTTTGTGGGGTGTGTGTGTGTACTTGGTTCAAACTTTAAAGCCACGGCAAGTTAATATATACATATTGAAGCAGTGGATGGAATTAAAATTAACAGATTGCGTGAAGCAAACATACATGCGGTGAGTGACAGTATCAACTTGTTCCAACCGCCGTAGTTGTGGCCACGTGCGAACCCCACGTGGGACAAACATCACATCTAATCTAATAAGTTGTCACTTCCATCTCAGTCTTGACACTCTCTCTAATACTATCGTCTATCGAGACCATTCTGCTATAGAGACATAGTTGCTCTTGAGAGTACTGCTAGCTACCTCTCTATTCTTCTTTAGTTTATTGCTTCACCTAGTGATCGTTGAAATGAAACTGATGATCACCTGCTTAATTGGCAAAATCGCTTTTCAAAGCAAAGCTTATTTGGTTTACTATATGACAGATATCTATGTTTGTTTCCAAGTAATCAAGTAATTATTGTAACTTTTCCTTCATTGATCATGTGTTGTACTTGAAGTTATCTATTGATGGAATGACTTTTTTTATAAGTAAAATTCATTGATGGAATAGCTTGGTAGTTGATATTGAGTTAACAGTTTAAAAAAAAAATTATAATATATAGTTTATGTAAATATGAATATTGTTTATTGATCGAATACAATATATATTCATCATAAAACAAACTAGAAAGAAATTCAAAAGGTTTCATATTACAAAAACATGTGATATTGTAATGACATGTTAAGTTCTATACGTGGACACACAAATTTCCATTGAGCTTTTACTTTAAGCATAAATGAATTATTTTGCAAGTAATTACTTATCATGATCTTACTAATATTAGTAAAGATCATGAATTCAAGATGTGTACTAATAAAATCTCAAATTTATTACAGAAGAAAAGGTGAAGAAAAAATCTTATTGAATTTGCAAAAGCTAGGTCAAGGTGGGGGCCTGAGGGTTTATGCACGTACGCCTGAAAAGGAATTGAAGGTGAAGGTCAAGAGGTGTAAATGAACAGAAAAATTGACAGTGGGTGGGTCAAATGGTGATTCAATTTGTGGCAAGAAACAGCAGCCTAGCTAGTCAGTAAATCAAGCCCACTCTGAGTAGCACGAAAAACCATGGAATGGACGGTTGATAGTTTGATACAATTAATTGCTCCAAATCAAATCATGACAAGTGCCCATCTGCAACACTTGTCTCCTATATATATCGTCCCCCTCTAGCAGTACTAACTCAGCTATGCAAACATTAAACAGTCTCCCCTCCTATTTTTCACCCTACTAATGAATATGCATTGATCGACAAAAGTTCTCTTCTTGTATCTTATTCAATATTTCAATAATCAGAATGTTGAAAAAACTCGAACCCATAATCTTATAACGTAGGTGAAAGAGGTTATCGAGTCAATCTCATCTTATCTAACGTTTTATCTTGTTTAAGATTTTATAATTATGAATGAGATAAGGTTGATCCAGTGGT
The DNA here is from genome assembly GCA_030490815.1 of Acer saccharum. Lineage (NCBI taxonomy): Eukaryota > Viridiplantae > Streptophyta > Magnoliopsida > Sapindales > Sapindaceae > Acer > Acer saccharum. The sequence continues at coordinate 43,918,360 of CM059870.1, read as the reverse complement.
TCGAGTCCTCCCCATCCCTTAAAAAAAACATGAATTTATGTAATACTTTTATATAAAAAATTAATAATTATGTTAGTGTATTGCAATCATGCATCTAGACTACATACATGCATGGATCTATATTAAATTTTGTACAATTATACATTAAATTAGATTGGATAGTTTAATAATTTATTCTATCAAAAGTAAAAATTTGGTATGTGTAGATAATGTTAATCCAATCAAATTTAATATATATATATTTTTTTGGTTAGGAGTGATCACAAATCTTTCCTTTTTCATTTTTTTCTTTGTTTCATTCATTAAACTTCTAGCTACTCCATTTTATACAATAGTTTTCTTGGTTGACATTACAACTAAGATAATTGTGGTTTTCGGATGATACTTTAATCACGATCAAAACAGATTTATTTAAAAATAAAATAAACTTGTGATGTATTTTAAAATTTTAAAAGTACTTTACATGTAATTAAAAAATAAAAAATAAAACTTTAAAGTTTGAATCACTTCTAAATTATATTCTGCAAAACCGATAAAAGGAAAAAAAAATAAAAAATGGTGAATCAAATGGATTTATAATTTCCAACATCTTCGATAAAAAGTACTTAATACCTTTTTCTTTGACAAAACAATTAAAAAAGAGGCAACGCATTACACGATTAAAGGTTAAAGAGTATGAGAAAAGGTGTTGATTACTTACAAAATTGAACCGCGCCGTTCGCGTTTTGTCTGGTCCGTGCACGAGACGCTAAATTAATTCAACCAAAAAATAAAATAAAAAATTTTAAAAACAGAATGCCTCCTCCTCATATCCACTTCTGTGAGTACAATTGTCTTCGTTGGGATTTCTCGATGTTTTACAATTTCGCTGGCATTGCGTTCACATATCGAATGTAATTTGACTTTATGCTACGTTACATTACATATCTGGAATCCGTTCGAACCATTAACGTCACGCTGTGTAACATAAACAATGGTCTGATCGGAAATCGAACTCCGTACTTCAAGAATTGACTGTTCTCCCAAAAACTCCGTGGACCGGCCGGACAGGTAACTGTAAGAAAAATGCACACATCAAACCCAAGTGATTCGGCCCATGATTTCTTTTTCTCATGTTGTCTTCTTTTTAAATTTGGAAAACTTGGGCTCGGTCACTAAATTGTGGGCTGGCTTGTCAAGTCCTAGGTTTGGGCTTCTAGTCTCGACGATAAATACTTGTTGGGCCTCAATGTTGGGCATATAATAATAATAATATATATATATATATTAATTAACGAGGTCAGAGTTCTATTAGGACAAGGAATGAAACTCGAACTCTTATCACCGATGTGAAAATAAAAAATAAAAAAATTACACAACCATTCGAATTATTAGTGGATTTTCAATTTACTCTTTATTATTATTATTACGGGTAGCGTCAAGGACGGAGCCAAGTGAGGGTGAGAGGGGGCCATTGCTCCCCTTAAAGTTTTACAGATTTTTGAAATTTACCCTCAGTTTTCATATTCTTATGTTTTTACCCTTATTTCATACTCCTTGAAGTTTTACACTTTTATAATTAAATCCCCTAAACTTTTAGATTTTCATGTTTTTTACCCTTATTTGATATTTAGATTTTCTAATTCTTTTACAAATTAAGTATTAGTAATTTTTTCATAATCATGTAGAAAATATATTTGGTTCTAAATATATTATTGTTCTTTCTTTATATCTCAAATATAAATCAAATCACAACATATATATTTTGTTATGTCGATTGTAATTTTTTCTTACCAAAATTACACTTACTCAGTTATATATTAACTAATTTTATTATATCCTTAAAAAATTTCCTCTCTCTCCAAATCTTACTTATCTCACACTAGTACTGATAAGTTATTTATATAGCTTTTGCTTTTTTTTTTTTAAAACAAAAAAAAATGTGTTGATTTATATAATTAAAACATGTCAAATAAACATACTCGTATATTTATGTTTAATTATTAAGAATTTTTATCAAGCATACTTTTATAATTTTTAACAAATTTTTTTTTTTTTTTGGATATTAGAAAAGGACTAGGATAATTTTTAATAGTAAAATTTCATCATCTTAAATGTTTTTTTTTTATAAATGTACAAATTAAGATAATTTATCTCAATAAAATATTATTATTCATTTAAAATAATTAATAAAAAAAATTAATGTTTTAAAATATAAAAAACATTTTTTTAATTAACCTCTAAGATATATGTCGATTTAACTTATTATTTCACGACCCCCCCACCAAAAAAAAAAAAAAAAAAAAAAAAAAAAAAAACATAATCCTAAATCCGTCCTTGGGTAACGTTAACATGTGCTCTAAAAGCGGTGAGTGTTTTTTTTTTTTTTTATAGCAATAAAGTGATTGTTAGCTGTCAAGTTATTTTTAGAAGAACTCTAGCAAGAAAGAGATAATGAAAACGAAAAAGTCCAACACCACACTACATGATATAACATCACTACTTTTAAAAATACATTAAAAAAAATTCAGATTGTTTGAATAAGATGACTTTTAAACTTTATAAATTGAATCATAGAATTCATGATTATTCTGCTCCAAACTCTCTATTTGACTCATTTAATTATCATTTTTTCTATTTAATAGTCAACAATCCTTCTTTTTTTTTTCTTCAAAAGTTTACTTAAAACTAATAATATAATACATTTAACAGTTCCTCTGCTATTCGTTATGGTGACATCTTGTAATCTATGTCACTCTTTTTTTCAACAGATTATTCGCAAATCAATGACAATTTAATTTAATTAATTATATAAAATTAGATCAAAGCTATAGGTGTTTGACCGCACGAGTGATTATTTACATTATATGGAACACAAACCAGCCTTATATGTACCTGCTGTTATCAAAAGTTTAAGCAAACTAAAATCACAACTTGCCATTTCTCAATAAAGTCTTGTTCTTGTAGGGACAATATTGTTTCTTCTACTTCCTACATTATCTCCATAACTTGAAATATTTAATTATTTTCGGTTGTTCTACATGCTAATTATTAAGTATTAATTTTTTTGTTTTTGTTTCCCTCGATTTGTCACTCCACATTTTCCTCACCTAATTGTCTTACGAAAAAAGTTCTGATCTATTTCGTATCTTCTGTATACTTAAAATTACAGATCAAATACTATCAATCAATATTAAGCCAGTGTACTGTAATTTTACATTTTCATGTTCTAACGACAGTTCTATAGAGTTATCTTCACATTTCTACAAATATTCTATCGTTACGTTGGTACTATAAACTATATATTTTGATATGTTTAAACATATTTATATGCACATTTAGAGAAACTTTAGAATAGATATGATCAGAGGCGGAACAATGAGGGCAGCCCTCTTGAATATATATATATATATATATATATAAAGAGAGAGAGAGAGAGAGAGAGAGAGAGTAATGCTAGACGTCCAATTTTTTTTTCCCAAATGATGTGGCACGTGAGGTGTCAACATCACATTGATCACCATATAATCTCAAGATTTATAATATGCTTACACCTCATGTGCCATATCATTTGGTATAGAGTTTGGGAAAAAAAATTGGGACTTCAAGCATCACTCATATATATATAAGGTTAATTACAGAAACAACTCTTAAGGTTTGATAATATTATATGAATATGATGTGTTTGTCTAGATTTAGTGAAATGTAAATATTTTGTTGTTCAAAGTAAGTGGTAAAAATACACATAATATTATGGCTTTTAACATTATAGAATTAAGTCATTTGTAAGTTTAAATAAATTTTTTTTTTTTTTGAACTACAAGTTTAAATAATTGTTTATGCATAAATTTTACAATGTATTTTATATTATTGGGTAGTCCATTGTTGGTGTCGTCTTATTATTAAAAAAATTAAACAAATAATATCATTAAGAATCATATAAAATGTTTGTTATTCTTAAAATCAATGGCTCATATGTCTTACACCGATTTTATTATATCAATGTGCATGGAGGATGAAAAATGGAAAATCACAAGAGTTTTCTCTACATTACACACCGAATTTAATAAATTTAGTGTAAGAGTTTATAAGCCATTAATTGAGCATTAGAAAATATTGACTAAATAAAAATAGATAAATCCTACCATTAATAGTAAGCCATTAATTAAGCATTAGAAAATATTGACTAAATAAAAGTAGATAAATCCAACCATTAATAGTTAATGAGTTGTCTTTATAATGTTAGTGTGTAATGATGAAAAAAAAAGGACTATTTATACATATAATTTAGCCCGGGCAACAAATATTTTCTGAGTACTTTTCTGGATATGATCCGTAAGATATTTTTAGTTCAATATAGCAATATTAATCAATCACATTAATTTATATATCTCATAAAAAAAATATATAAAATATATAATGCAATATGCGTGCACTTGATATTTTTGACTACCGTCGGTGATGATCATTCCATGTAAAATGAATATTATAAATTTGAGAATAAAAAAGGTGATTAAATTTCTATCACGTATATATGGCTCTGTTACAACGTAAGCAGTATCAAAATTCGTACACTGAGGATTTAAAATCGTGACACGTGTCTAGTCAAATGGTGGGTTTTTAGACTTTTACACTCATGTCATTGCTTCCTCTACACAACACACGGATTGGACAAGAGCCGGACGGCGCGGTGACGCGCCGTTACGGACTTAACAGATTCGACTACATTTTTTTTTTTTTTTTCTCTTGTATATTTTCTTGTCACAGACTCACAAATATAAAGCATATTATTATTTATTATATTTTTATTGCATCAAAAAACCTGTATTTATCTTTCTTAAAAATATCGGGGAACATTGAGGGAGCAAGAACGTTACTTTCTTTTCAAGCGAACGGCGCGTGGGTCCGGTTTTAGGATGATGTCATCTTTTACCGGCCGTTACGTTCCTAGTTACCGACTCTTACGTGGCGGCATTTCATTGGGAAGTCTCATGCTGGTGCTTTGAACGCCGGAATTTGGTTTTGACTGTTCGATTGGCTCGCTAATCTATCTGTTAAAATAATGGAATGAACACCGTGACACGTATTGATTATTTGAATTACCAAATTGCCCTTTTATTCTAAATAAATTAACTTCTTGTTTTTTGTTTACCAATCTTATCGTACGTTTCTTTAACTGTTATATACGCAAACGTTTTTGACCACTCACACGTATTATAAATGAACGTGAAAAGCTTATTATTGAATAATCTCAACATTATATATGTGAATGTGACTCAATTTTACGAATATTATAAACGTGAGCGTGAAAAGCTTATTATCGAATCACCTCAATATTATACACGTGAACATATATAACTCAATTTTACAAGTATTAATATATACGGAAACGTGAGAAGCTTATTATCGAATCATTTCAACTGACGTTAACGTTTTCTAATTTTCTTGTTTTTAATAAAATTAAGTGTATTTTTTAATAGAGTCCTTAAAATTTCTAGCACTATTTCCAAAGCCATTTGTGGAAAAGTCACCCAATTAATAAGTTTTGTAGAAATAGCACCAATTAAGGTGATTTGCCAAAATTGCCCCTAATCTCTCTTTAACTCTCTCTTTCTTCCTTTCTCTCTTTCTTCCTCTTTCCCCTTTTTTTTTTTTTTTTTTTTTTTTTTTTCAAAAACCTCCATTGATCCATCAATGAAGGTCGGACAGACCTCAAATGGAGGTCGAATGGAGGGCGAAAGACCTCCAATGGAGTCGAAATGACCTCGACTTCTATTGGTGGTCGATGAAGAAGAAGATTAAAAAAAAAAAAATCTGGAAATAAGTCTCGGGTATTTTGAAATAAGTCTCGGGTATCTGAAATAAGTCTCGGGTAGTTGGAAATGGCTTGAAATAAGTCTCGGGTGACCTACCCGAGACTTATTTCTAAATACGCGAGACTTATTTCCAAATATCCGAGACTTATTTCCAGATATATATTTTTTAATCTTCTTCTTCATCGACCACCAATGAAGGTCGAGGTCATTTCGACTCCAATGGAGGTCTTTCGCCCTCCATTCAACCTCCATTTGAGGTTTGTCCGACCTCCATTGATGGATCAATGGAGTTCTTTGAAAAAAAAACAAAGGAGAGAGGAAGAAAGGGAGAGAGAGGAAGAAAGAATAAGTGAGGGCAATTTGGGCAGATCACATACTTTGGTGCTATTTCTACAAAACTTATTAAGTTGGTGATATTACCACAAAACCAATCCAATTTGGTGCTATTTTTGTCTATTTCCTCTTTTTAATATATATATTAGGAATGTACAATATTAGAAAAAGGTGAGTTAGCCAGCTTTTATATGCAAGAGCATCACACATAAGAGAACGTGCAATCATTACCAGAATCATAGTTGCCATATGATCATCAAATTTTATCATATCATCATCAAAACCACCCATTTGAAATGAAGATTTTTATTAATTGTCACCCTTGCCAACTCTTAATCAATTATTTTACCTGTAAATGATATATATATATAAGTATTTGATTAACTACTATATATTGAACTTGATAGTTACGAGAGAGTTTATTTTATTTTAGTTTTTAATGTTTTTTTTTAAAAAAAAAATTATAGACCTTTGAACTGAAATTAAATCTAACGACTAATAATTAACTTTATAACTTTACAGAACTTGTATATTAGCTAAACCCGATATACATATAAAAGATAATTGCATATATGTTTGCAAGCTTGAACTTGAACCCTCTAGGCTCTATCTCTCTCTATATATACACATATTTGATTTGATGCTACATTTCCTTATTTAGCATAATCGAGCTGCTAAAAACCATTAATTTTTCTCACGATCGATTTGGCGTGGAAATCACAGGATACTTATACTACTCTCTTGATTTAATTCTCTAAATTGAGGCATTACGTACTCTTAACGTTCATTTGGTATGTTTAAAAGCCATTATTTATCATTAAACATACTAAAAATAGTCAGTAACAGAAATTAATAATTCATTAAATAGTTGGAAAATAATAAAAAGCTGTGATACCTATTCAAGTCTTTTTCAAAATAAAAGAAGAAAGAAAGAAAAAAACAGAAGAAGCTTTGTGTTTTGGCTTGTATATAATATATAGTAAATAGAAAGGAAATGGTGAGGAAATGGTGAGTCATTTTCAACGTTGAGAGATAAAAAATAAGAGTTGGCGTCTTTTGTTCTCTACGCTGCTTAATACACGCAGTGGCAAAATAATAATACAATTAATGTACACAGGAAGCATTGACACGTTTCGATTTCTAATAAAATCCAATTCCTTTTTGATTTGATTTGATTGCAAAGGCAGATTCATTCAATTCATCAGATATAGCAAAAACAAAGTTGTCATGATAAAAAAAATATATATAAAAAATACACAAAACTAGAGAGAGAAAGCTTAATAGAGAGAGAGAGAAGACAACATGAAAAAAATTTATTCACGAGAAAAATTAAAGGGCAGTTGAGAATAGCTAGGCTTATCGCATGTTTGCTTCACGCAAGCAGCTAAATGGTGGTGGTGGTGCTTGCTAGCTTTGCTCTCTCGCGTGGCTTTAAAGGCTTGATCACATAGCTTTGTAAATCCACATTAAAAAAAAAAAAAAAAACAAAAAAAACACAAACACACACACCTCTCTCTATATACCAAAATCACACCGTACCCACCAAACCCATCTCTCAAAATACATTAAAAAAAACAAAAAAAAACAAAAAAAAAAAAACTTTTTATATTCTTCTCTTCTCAGCTTCCTTTCAAACCCTAATCATGTGATGTAATAAAAATAAATTTGATCGTGATATCAATTCTTGTTTGATAAACAATTATAACCCTAATCTTAGATCATGAGTGGGAACCCTTCAAGTAGCAGTAGCGGTTGTGGGGGCTCTGGAGGCGGTGGCGGTGGTGGTTGTGGAAGTAGTAGCGGTGGAGGTGGTGGGAGTGGACCATGTGGCGCGTGCAAGTTTTTGAGGAGGAAATGTGTTCCCGGGTGCATATTTGCGCCGTATTTCGACTCCGAACAAGGCGCTGCTAATTTTGCGGCTGTGCACAAGGTTTTCGGAGCAAGTAACGTGTCGAAGCTTCTTCTACATATTCCGGTTCACAAGCGGCTTGATGCGGTGGTTACCATATGTTATGAGGCTCAGGCCCGCCTTAGAGACCCTGTTTACGGCTGCGTTGCTCACATCTTTGCTCTTCAACAGCAGGTAACGATAATGATCGGTTTTGTATAGTTGTCATCTTGTTCTTTGCTTGCTTTTTTCTGCTAGAAAGAATACAATTTTTCCTTTTCTTGCGATCACTTTCATTTTCTGATTTCAGTTTTCAGTTTTCAGTTCTAGAATAATTAAAAAACATTTTTTTTGAAAAAAATTTGAAACCCTTTTTTATGTGAAAAAACTGTAGAATTTTCATTGACTCATTGGTATCTAAACGAATTACCCACTTTTGATTTGATCTCATCAGTTATGAAAAAAAAAAAAAATTGTCCAGAAATAAAGAAAAGAGAAGGGAATTTTCGATGGAAAATACAAGGCATATATGATCATCATGTGGTTGTTTGTGTGGAAATTAAATTGGTTTTACAGAAATCTAGATATAATTTTTATGTGAGCATGAAATGATATGGTCGGCGGTTACTACAATGGTTTGCTATGTTTCAGTGCAAATCGAAAATTAAGCTGGTTTTAGGGAGATGGTCGGTTTTCTCTTTGTTGTAGAAATTTTAGATTATTCTTTTTAATCAATGGACCTTTGAGCTACATTTCTTGTTCCCCACTGTATAATATGTATATATAAATTGTTGTGTTCCTATCACAGCACAGAATATATGATTTCTGTCAATTTATCATCATAAATATATCAATCGAAGAACTTGCTCTCAAACCTCGTTCCTTGTTTTGATGAACATAATAATACTAATACAAATTGACCCCACTATATATATATATATATATATATATATATATTTTCTCATCTTGATTTTAAAATGATTCTAATTAAATTGGCCATGTACATTTATGTATGTTAGTAAAATTTCTAAAATTTGCTTATATTGTATGTGTATGTCATTAATTAATTTATAGCCTTGATTTAATGTGTGTTTATGTATAGATTATAAAAGCTTGATCCAAGTAATTCAACTACCAAATGGCAATAATACTCGTCTTCTTTAAGTACTATACATAATATATATTTTATTATTATTTTTATTGTTATATATATGGAATCGTAATTTGTCCGCAACACCATGTTCAATTGCACATAATCCAAGCTCACCTTCAATTTAAATTAATAATCACAAGACTTAAATTTTCCTCAATGTTTACTATTCATTCATGATTATTGTTACTTTCAGTTTAATAGTTGATCATTTGATTGATGTTTATTTTATATTAAGTTAATTATCTTCAATAGTCCTCTCAATTTTGTTTTTCTTTCTATTTTGTTGGTGATTATATACACAGGTGGTGAGCTTACAAGCTGAGCTCTCATACTTACAAGCTCATTTAGCGACACTAGAGCTTCCATCACCACCACCCCCACCCCCACCGCCTCCTCCGCCACAAACAGTAATAACACCACCACCTTTCTCGATATCCGACCTCCCTTCATCCTCCTCCATGCCAGCGACATACGACTTGTCATCACTTTTCGATCCAATGGTGCAGCCTTCATGGGGCATGCAGCAGCAGCAGCAGCGGCATATGGATCCACGTCAATTCGTGGGTACTTGCTCTTCATCCGGAGGCGATCTTCAAGCCTTGGCTCGAGAACTCCTCCATAGACAAGCGTCTCCATCACCACCTGGTTCAGTGCAACGCAACGATTCTTTGTCATCTCCATCTCTCTCCAAATGAGAACTAGCTCTGACCTTTTTTATTAGCAACATATATATATATATATATGTATATACTTGCTGCGTAATTGTGTCTATGAAATACTAGCAAGGGAGCTAAATTAATTATTTTCATGTTTTTCAATGAGCAAGTAATAACTGAAAGTTTTTATATATTAAATTTTTTGGTATTATTTTTGATCCGTAGTTTATTTCCTTTACGAAAAATATATACTAGGTGAAATTCAAATTTAATCATTTGATCTTGTAGGCTTTTCATCAATTTAAATCTTCATATATTCCAATTACTTCTTGAGCACATAAAAATTCTACACTCTGATTTGGGCACTGAAGAAGTTTTGAACTTGCTGTACTGGTCAATGGCAATGATCATTCAATAGCTCTCAGATTACAAGGTTGATGGCACCTGCCACCTTGGAATCAAATTCCATGAACAATTTATTTCAATCTGCATTAATACAGATGTTAATGGTGTGTATTGATTTGGGCTTCTTCTAATAGAATTGGGCTATCATAGGCTGATTATGAGTAGGTGGGATTTGGATCGGCCCAACAATGTGGCTTCAATAGTACTTGGTTATTGGCTCATTGTTAATAGACTTCGAACCAAACCAGAGTCATGTCAATTGATGTAGACCAAAACGAACTCACACGCGTTTTTAACACACAAGGGTTTCTAATTTTCTGTAATCCTGTGATATTTCATAAAATAAGAGATAAATTGAGTTTAAACTACCCAAGAAGTTTTTAATTTCATTCATTCTAAAAAACTCAAAGCGATTACAATCAAATAAATAGAGAAACAAATCTCATTGACTCCTAAGACACCTCAACTAGGTCGGCAAACAATCCTGGATTAAAAGCTAAAAATAAATGCTAAGCGGAAAAGGAAAGAAAAAACCTAATCGTTGCACAAGAAACTTAATGTGCCGCACAATAAAATAGACAACCTTTTTTGCGCCTCTTCTAGGCCTGATCACGAGTGATAAATTGTAGAGCACGTCCTAGGCTTTCTGAAAACATATTATAATAGTCATTTGGTGAAAGTTATGAGACAACAAAGTCAGCCCCATTTTGGCCTTTTGGGTGCTCTAAGCGATCCAACTAAGAGGTTGTCAACCGGTCTGCATCATCAATGAAACTAGCTAAGCCATCTAAGTTCTCTATGAAAATAAGGTCTTTCATCCATTTAATGACATTCTACAAATATGGTCTACAAGCTTGCCACCATCCAATGTGATTTGGTGGTAACTGGCGTTCATTCGGCCTAACTATGTTCCAAGTTCAAGTCGCCATACCGTGGATGGTATATAAAAAAAGATTATGGTCTACAAGCATTCAACTTTACTCATACAGTCATACAAATTATTCACTCCAATATTGTTACACATCAGGAACTACTTTGAATTCTGACAAAAAGACTGCAACAGACCCACAAAAAAAGGTTGCAGTTTTACTCCAATTCTCCAAATAAAACTCATTTTAAATCTACTTGTATATGTACACAAGAACTTGATTGTGACAAGAAAGATTGATTAGGAGGCAGGAAATTTGCTATAGGATTCTCTTGTAGCATATTCTCTCAAGACACTCTCCACCTCTTCCACCACTCCCAGTCTTTTGAACCAACCAGCCAATATAGCTGAAGCTTCTTTCCCAACCACATTTCCATTTCTCTCCAAATCAATCAGAAAGTTCAAGGCCTTGTTAAGCTTGTTCTCCTTTTCAAATGCAGCCAACACTAAAGCTACACATTTGTCGCTAGGTTCAAGACCAGCCTTCCTCATATTCTTAAATGCAATATATGCCTTTTGACTCTCACCCGCCATTAGATAAGCGTTGATGAGGAGTGCACAGAGTCTAGCATCGGGAGAAATACCCGCAAACTGAATTGCTTCGAACACCCTTTGAGCTCCTTCGGAATCACCATTCATGGAATACACTCTTAAAAGTGCCTTGTAAACTTCACTTCCCGCATAAATTTGTTTGGCATCCATTTCTCTAAGTAGAATCTCTCCTCGCTCAGTCATTCCAGCTCTGATGTAGGCCATGATCATTGACCCATACGATCTTTTATCCAACGGTTGGCCAAGCAGCTTCATCTCTTCGAAAGTTTCTTCTGCCTGCTTAAGATTGCCGGCTTTGCTGTACATGTCAACCATGGCAGTTAGTGTCACTTGATCACAGATGAAGCCTCTTCTTTTCATGGCTGCGAGAGTGTTTTCAGCACCTTGGATCTGGTTCAGTTTCCCGTAGCCATGGATTATCTTGGTATAGTCACGGATGTTGGCTTCAAAAGATTCGTATCGTAGAGCAAGTTCTGCCACCTAAAAAGATTGAGCAGTCATGAATACAGTTTAAGGTTATAAAAAGATAGCAACTTACACATTTCAGTGATTTCACTTACATCCCCAATAACAGATTATTGATATTTAACCGAAAATGCAACAGCTAACATGAACTACAACTAATTCAATGCTTGAAAATCCTCGTTTACATTCAAAGATTGGTTAGACCATCCAGTAATTTAGAACAAATAAAAAAGATGTGTTCTCAAATGAAAAAACCAGCACTTAACAAAATATCTGTAACTTTTTCTTTGAATGGCAAATTATGTAGAGATAATGCAGATTCAAGAAATAAAACCTTCTCAGTTCACAGATACACAGACAAGATTTCCAATCCAATTAATAATCATGATTCCTTTAATCTAATGTTAGCAATAAGTGAAACCCAAAATCAAACACACCAACGTATTCTAACCAAACACTCTGTATCTACAGCCAGGTGAGGAGTGACAACTTCTCTCAACATACCCACTTTTATCAAACACTAACTACTGGAAAAATGGTGGACCAACACTAATTCATAAACTTGTCCTTGCTTATTGTTGCAAATCAAATACATTTTTTTCTTTTTTGTTCATGAACAGAGACATAATTGTAGACCTATCAATATAAATTTGATAGTGAAAACAAAAAAGTAACTGAAAATTTACCTGAATATATAGTGGATGTTCCTTTGTCTTCAGTTCTTTAAGAACCGCAAGCCAATCAGCCCTCCTAGGCTTCATAATCCTAACCCAAGCAGCCAACAAATCCGACAAATTTCCCTTTTCAGGACATAAACAGATGATCTGTTTCAAAATTGCTATGCATCTTCTGGTCATTTTTGGTGGGAGTTGAGAGATTACCTGCTTTTGTTCTTCAGTGATATTGGGACCAATCTCAATCCACCTAAACCTCGATTTCTCTTCTTTCACTTCTGTTTTCTCTATCTCTTCTATGTTGATTACTGCGAATACTTGCCCAAATCGAAATCTCCGACAACCCCATCTCACGCGTTCTTGAACTGGACAAAAACTGGGTTTTGTGACTTTAATGTGGTTGATTTTTGGGGAAATTGAGTAGGAGCTAGAGAGCATGTTACAGTGACAAAGAGCCATAACTGAAGTGATATATCAAATTTCACTTACAGCTTCCATTCCATTGAGCGACTGTTTCTCTGTTCGTTCTTCGTTATAAATTCAGATAAATGAATGATAATAGATTGGGTTCTTTAATTCGTCCAACCCATTTCAAGATCTATAATATGGGCTTTTAATTTGGTGAAATTAGTTTAAAGACCCAACTTAATATTAAGGAGTTTTACTACAATCAAAGGGCACAAAACTTGCCACGTGGTGAGCCCACAATGGTTTATTCATGGCTGCGAATCATGATGGCTAATCATACCTGTGATGGTTTAAATGGACCTTAGAGTTGGAATTCAAGATTTATATGGGCCTTGTGCAGAGTCCATTATAATGAATAATCATGGTAAATCACGCCTGCGAAGATTTCATTTTTATTTTGAGGGCATTAATGATGAATAATCAAGAACTTTAAAAAATAAAAATAAAATAAATGTGACATGAAGACAAGTAATGTTTTTAAAATATCGAGAAATTAAAACATTTACCTTAAAAAATAAATAATGGGATTAGTTAGAGCATCTCTAATGTAAAAGTGGCTTGCATCCCAAAAATCGTTGACATAGCAACAATGTCAAGAGACTTATTTCTTATGTGGCATAAAAATAGACTTGATAGACAATCAACTCAAAATTTGATCTCAAATACTTCTGTTTATAACACATTTATTTTTAAAGTAATATTATTTTCCCAAATTTGGTATCCAAATGATGTGGTAACACTCTAATTTATTTATTTAAATCATGCAAATCTGATACGATCTAAATAAATGGATTAGAGTGTTGCCACTAGAAGTGGGTGTTTAATGAATCGGTTTGTTTTTCAATTGAACCGATAAATTACGGTTTTTAAAAATATGAATCGATCCAATACAATTTTCAAATGTCAACCGATCAAAAACCAATTGAATTGGACCGGTTCGGTTTTGGTCATACTAGACCAAATTCATGGGCTTTAATTATTACATATATTTTCATATTTTAATCCTTTTGAGCATTCGACCAAATTAAATTATGGGCTCAAACAAATTGAAAATACTAGTTTAAAATAATATTCAACAAAAAAAAAAAAAGAACACACACACACTTTCATAGTTTTATAATTTCATGAACTGTTGAACATTAAACAATGGTTTTTTTTTTTTTAATATAAGTTGGATCTAGGTTCAGTTTTCCAGTTTGGGATAGCGAACCGGGAAAAAAACCAATTCAATCGGTTTTGAAAAAAATGAATTGAACTGAACCGATCAATATAAGAAAACCGGAAAAAAACTAATTTGATTGGTTCGGTTCACTGGTTCGATTCGGTTTATTGGTTTTTTGCCCACCCCAAGTTGCCACATCATTTGTGCACAAGATTTGGACACCAAATTTGGACAAAGTAGCATTATTGTTATTTTTAATGGTGTGTCCAACTATTTTATTTTTTAAAATTCTATTTCCTAACCAAAAATAGAAGAAAAATTAATGTCAATTTTAAAGACTTGCTGAGTCAACCGAAAAAATAGTTGTGCAATAGGCCGTCTGAAAGTAGACAGTCATGTCGACAATGTTTAATATTTTTTCTATCAGATCAGCATGAGGTTGAATATGTATAACTACATTGGAGATACATTTTTTTAATAGACCCGTCTATTTATCCCATGTGACATTTTTTTTTTTTTTTTTTTTTTTTTTTTCACAAACCACTTGCATTAGATATACTCTTGGCATAGCACATAACAGTAGCGCAAATGACTTTCAGATCAGCGATTCGAATCCTACGAATGACGAAAACTTTCAAAATAAATACTGATCCAAAATTAATAAATTTTGTAAAAAAAAAAAAAATAAAAAAAAAAAAAACAGTCGCTTTAGCAGCACATAACATCAGTTTATGTTACGTTTTAAATCTTTTAAAACCAAATCTCTGTGAATTTTTGTCTATAGAAAAATTGATAGAAATTTTATTTTCATTTAACGATTAACTAGTAGCAAATAGATTAATTGGCGTCTTCCTGTATCTTATCTTCAGATCAACAGCTAATAATAACAGTATTATATAAAAGCATAAGTTTAAATGCCTAAGTTGCCCCCATCACTTACCGCCATATTACCGTACAACCATCAAGACAAATACCGGATCGCCAAAGCCACTATAGGGCATTTCCGTCATAGGAATTTCAAACTTGGACTTTTTGATAAAAAAAAGCGAAAGAAAATAACAAAGCAAACCAAAACGCGATCTAAATCTCAACCTCTCTCTGTGAATCCAGAGCTCACTCTCTTTTCTCTTCTCTGTTCTTCTCTTCCCGCTACGATTCTTTTTATGCGATCTAATCCGAGCCAACTAGCCTCGCCGAATCATCGAGTGAACTCGTCGCGATCACTGAACAGTATAGTATTCGAACTTGAAAATCTTACAGTATCGTCTGTATTCATTTCATTTTCCATTTCAGATCTGACTCACTGAGTCAGAGCTACTCTGAACTCGGGAATGGCTTCTTCGGAAGCCGATTCCCGCCTGAGCCAAGCCATTTGCCCAGCTCTCGACAAGATCATTAAAAACGCATCGTGGCGCAAACACTCGAAACTCGCTCATGAGTGCAAATCCGTCCTCGAGAGGCTCGCTTCGTCGCAGAAACAACAGACGCCTTCATCGCCTGATTCGGAACCGGAGAGCTCCGCCCCCGGCCCACTCCACGACGGCGGGCCCATCGAGTACTCCCTCTCCGAATCGGAGTCCATCCTCAGCCCTCTGATCAACGCGTGCGGCACCGGCCTCCTCAAGATCGTCGATCCGGCCGTCGATTGTATCCAGAAACTGATCGCCCACGGCTATCTCCGCGGCGAGGCGGACCCTACCGGAGGCGTCGAAGCTAAACTTCTGTCTAGGTTAATCGAATCCGTTTGTAAATGCCACGATATCGGTGACGATGCGATTGAGTTGTTGGTTTTGAAAACGCTTTTGTCTGCTGTCACGTCCATGTCCTTGAGAATTCATGGCGATTGTTTGTTGCAAATAGTGAGAACTTGTTACGATATTTATCTAGGAAGTAAAAATGTGGTTAATCAGACTACGGCGAAGGCCTCATTGATCCAGATGTTGGTGATTGTTTTTAGACGAATGGAAGCGGATTCATCGACGGTTCCGATTCAACCAATTGTCGTAGCTGAATTGATGGAACCAGTGGAAAAATCAGACACGGATGGGTCCATGACAATGTTCGTTCAAGGGTTTATAACCAAAATCATGCAAGATATCGACGGAGTGTTGAATCCGGTCACCCCGAGTAAGGTTACCGTTGGGGCGCATGATGGTGCATTTGAAACCACTACCGTGGAGACAACTAATCCGGCGGATTTGCTGGATTCGACAGATAAGGACATGTTGGACGCCAAGTATTGGGAGATTAGTATGTACAAAACAGCTTTAGAGGGGAGGAAAGGAGAGTTGGCAGACGGTGAAGTCGATAGAGAAGATGATATGGAGGTTCAGATTGGGAATAAATTGAGACGTGATGCATTTTTGGTGTTTAGAGCTCTTTGTAAGCTGTCTATGAAGACACCTCCTAAGGAGGCACTCGCGGATCCCGAATTGTTGAGAGGGAAGATTGTGGCTCTTGAGTTGTTGAAGATCTTGTTGGAGAATGCTGGGGCTGTCTTTAGGACCAGTGAAAGGTGCTCATATTTGTTGCTTCTTTACTTTTAAGCACTGTTAGTCATGTATTTAATATTTTATTTTTCGTTCTAGTAAGCTATAATTGCACTTTCAAGTACATAGTTATGAATTTAATTCTCCCAGACATAGGCACATTATTTTGTAGGTTAAAATCAATGTTTAGTCAGTGTTCAAAAGAGTGTTCTTTAAGTGCAGATCAATTTTGGAGTTGTTCATTGATATAAATTCATTTTGCCGCAATAACTTGTTGTAGCTGTTGTATTTCTGTGCCTTTGTAATCATTTAGTCACTTTCTCTTTTGTTAATTGGTTACGAAGAAACTGCTTTAGTAGTCTGTTTAGTAAGGTGTCATTCTTTCCATTCAGTTAAATGATTAATAGGATTTGTATGTTGCTCTGTTTACTAGCTTGCATGATTTTTCTAATCTTGAATGTTTTACTTTTATAATTCATTCACAGCTTTTTTATGAAGCTACTTCGTTTTTGTCTATTTTATCTCAATCGTCATCATCTTTTCTTTTACTTTTATGCATTCTGATTTATTTTAAAGGAATCCTCCTAATTAAAACTTCTGTTCTGTTGAATATGCCCTGCGGTGAAACAGGTTTTTGGGTGCCATTAAGCAGTACTTGTGTCTGTCATTGTTGAAGAACAGTGCTTCGACTCTTATGATCATTTTTCAGCTTTCTTGCTCCATTTTCATTAGTCTGGTGTCAAGATTTAGAGCTGGACTGAAAGCAGAGATCGGGGTTTTTTTCCCTATGATCGTTGTTAGGGTTTTGGAAAATGTTGTGCAACCTAATTTTCAACAGAAGATGATTGTGCTTCGCTTTTTAGAGAAGCTCTGTGTTGATTCACAGATCTTGGTA
The DNA here is from genome assembly GCA_030490815.1 of Acer saccharum. Classification (NCBI taxonomy): domain Eukaryota; kingdom Viridiplantae; phylum Streptophyta; class Magnoliopsida; order Sapindales; family Sapindaceae; genus Acer; species Acer saccharum. The sequence goes on along the minus strand of CM059870.1, from coordinate 43,900,497 downwards.
GATATCTTTATTAACTATGATTGTGATGTCAATTCATCGAACATATTTGAGAGGTATGTTATGTTCCATCCTTTAGAATTGACAATTTATACATTGATATTTTACTTATTATAAATTCAGAATCAGATCTCATTATTGGTTTCTATTTCCTTCCTCTTTTTCATCTGAGTGTGATTAAGTTTAGTATATCTCTCTCCATTTTCTTGTAGGATGGTCAATGGACTTCTTAAAACTGCTCAAGGTGTTCCTCCCGGTACAGCCACCACTCTGTTGCCACCTCAAGAGGCAACAATGAAACTTGAAGCTATGAAGTGCTTAGTGGCTATTTTGAGATCAATGGGAGACTGGATGAACAAACAGTTGCGCATTCCAGATCCTCATTCAACTAAGAAATTTGAGGTGGTGGAGAACAGTCCCGAACGCGGACCTGTTCCCATGGCAAATGGGAATGGAGATGAGCCTGCCGAGGGATCAGATTCTCATTCTGAAAGTTCCAGTGAAGTTTCTGATGTTTCGACAATTGAGCAGCGCCGGGCTTACAAGCTTGAACTTCAAGTAAGCAAATATATCATGTTTGGATTACAAGCAAATCAGATTTCTGACTGTTCTTTTTATCTTGCTGTTGCCAATCAAATCTAATGTAAAATATGTGGCAGGAAGGTATTTCTCTTTTTAATCGGAAACCCAAGAAAGGAATTGAATTTCTTATTAATGCAAATAAGGTGGGCAATTCCCCGGAGGAGATAGCAGCTTTTCTTAAAAATACCTCTGATTTGAACAAGACTTTGATTGGTGATTACCTTGGAGAAAGAGAGGAATTATCTCTCAAAGTAATGCATGCCTACGTGGATTCTTTTGACTTTGAAGGCAAGGAATTCGATGAGGCAATCAGGACCTTTCTACAAGGCTTTAGGTTGCCTGGTGAGGCCCAAAAGATTGATCGAATAATGGAAAAGTTTGCTGAACGTTACTGCAAATGTAATCCAAAGGCTTTTATAAGTGCCGACACAGCTTATGTTCTTGCATATTCTGTAATAATGCTCAACACAGATGCTCATAATCCTATGGTGAAGGACAAGGTGCGTTTACATTTTTTGTTTGTCCATTTAAATGCTTGAGACAGAATGTTGACAAGGTTTCTTTTTCCCACTCTTATTAAAAATATAGATGTCAGCTGATGATTTTATAAGAAACAATCGCGGCATTGATGATGGTAAGGATTTGCCCGAGGAATATTTGAGGTCACTGTTTGAACGGATATCAAGAAATGAGATCAAAATGAAAGATGATTTGGCCCTTCAACAGAAGCAGTCTGTGAACTCAAACAAACTATTGGGCTTGGATGGCATCTTGAATATTGTGATCCGCAAGCGGGGTGAGGATATGCATATGGGGACCAGTGATGATCTCATCAGGCATATGCAAGAACAATTTAAGGAAAAAGCTCGCAAATCTGAGTAAGTTTGACTAGCTTTTCCTATTATAGGGCTCCGACGCTTGACCATCTGAACTTCTTTTCTAGTTCATAAAACTGAACTTAGCTCATATAATAAGCTTTATACAAAATCCAAAGCTATGTTTAATTTTCCTAATTTACTATAGTACTAGAATTGAAATTTGGAGTTTTGGACTATAGTGTGAAGTGTAGTAGGCATATGTGAAGTAAATCAAGTAATACTTATTTTGGATTTTTTTTTTTTTTGATTATGTACTGCCATGGCAATTTGCAGATCAGTATACTATGCAGCAACGGATGTGGTGATTTTAAGATTCATGATTGAGGTATGCTGGGCTCCAATGTTAGCTGCCTTTAGCGTGCCACTCGATCAAAGTGATGATGAAGTAGTACTAGCTCTGTGTCTTGAAGGCTTCCGTTATGCTATCCACGTTACTGCTGTTATGTCCATGAAAACTCATAGAGATGCTTTTGTCACTTCATTAGCAAAGTTTACGTCTCTCCACTCTCCTGCTGATATCAAGCAGAAAAACATAGATGCCATTAAGGTTGGTATTTGCTATGCTCTGTTGTAGTTGTCGTACAGGATGAGAATGAGTTAAATCTGTTTTGGTTCTTGATCCTAGATTTTTTTAATTCGGGATCCTGAAAGCTTGTTCATCTATTTTGAATGACACGTACTACCATGTAATCCTTTTTGTATGATTTAATTACCAATAAGTTTTATTGGGCTGCGGTGGCTATATATGATATTGCATCTTGAAGATTAGGTTCGTTGAACTTTGGTCTGACACCATTCCTGGTGTTTACATTGTTATTAGGCATTAGTCACAATTGCAGATGAAGATGGAAACTATTTACAGGAAGCATGGGAGCATATATTGACCTGTGTTTCCAGGTTTGAGCATCTTCATCTCTTGGGAGAAGGTGCTCCTCCAGACGCCACCTTTTTTGCTTTTCCTCAGGGTGAACCAGATAAATCCAAACAAGCTAAGTCAAGCGTCCTTCCAGTTCTAAAAAAGAAAGGACCGGGGCGGATTCAATATGCTGCTGCTGCTGTCATGAGGGGTGCATATGACAGTGCTGGCATTGGTGGCAATGTTTCTGGGGCAGTCACATCTGAACAGATGAACACATTAGTCTCCAATTTAAACATGTTAGAACAAGTGGGAAGCTCTGAAATGAATCGTATATTCACACGAAGTCAAAAGTTGAACAGTGAAGCAATTTTAGACTTTGTTAAAGCTCTCTGCAAGGTCTCTATGGAGGAACTCCGATCTGCATCTGATCCACGGGTCTTCAGCCTTACAAAGATCGTTGAGATTGCGTATGGATCATCCTACTTACTCTTGTCCCTTTTGGCATGTATTCTATTTCATCTAGATTTAGTGGTTTTTTATATGCTACTATGACCATAAATTTGTGATTAATACTTATTATTTTTTATGACAGGCACTATAATATGAACCGCATCAGGCTCGTGTGGTCGAGCATCTGGCATGTCCTCTCCGATTTCTTTGTAACCATTGGCTGTTCTGAGAATCTTTCAATCGCAATATTTGCAATGGATTCTTTACGCCAGTTGTCAATGAAGTTTTTAGAGCGAGAAGAGTTGGCTAATTATAATTTTCAGAATGAATTTATGAAGCCTTTTGTTATTGTGATGCGTAAGAGTAGTGCTGTTGAAATAAGAGAGCTAATCATCAGATGTGTCTCACAAATGGTTTTATCCCGAGTCAATAATGTCAAATCAGGATGGAAAAGCATGTTCATGGTATTGAAATCTGTCAATTCTCTATCTTGTATTTGTAAAAGTTTTGCTTGTCATGTTAGTAATTTGTTTCCATGACTCCTTTCTTCAGGTTTTCACAACAGCAGCTTATGATGACCATAAAAATATTGTACTCTTGGCCTTTGAAATAATTGAGAAGATTATCCGAGACTACTTCCCATATATTACTGAGACTGAAACCACCACCTTCACAGATTGTGTTAATTGCTTAATTGCCTTCACAAACAGTAGATTCAACAAAGAAATAAGCCTGAATGCTATTGGATTTCTTCGGTTCTGTGCCACTAAACTTGCCGAAGGAGATCTTGGTGCGTCATCAAGGAATAAAGACAAGGAAGCATCTGGAAAGATTTCTCAATCCTCCCCTCAACCAGTAAAAGAAGGAAAACTAGATAACGGAGAGATGACTGATAAAGATGACCACCTCTATTTCTGGTTCCCTTTGTTGGCTGGTAAGGAAACTGCTTACTTTGGTGGCTTTCTTGTTGCAGAGCATTTGGATTTGCTGAAGTTTTTAAACTTGCTTGCATGATTACTGTATGCCTATTTTCTTCCGAATTTAAATTATAACTTTGTATAAAATTCAATTATTTGCAGGTTTATCGGAACTGAGCTTTGACCCTAGACCAGAAATCAGGAAGAGTGCCTTACAAGTGCTGTTTGAAACTTTGCGGAACCATGGTCACCTTTTCTCACTGCCACTGTGGGAAAGAGTGTTCGAGTCGGTCCTATTTCCAATATTTGACTATGTGAGGCATGCTATTGATCCTTCCGGTGAGGACTCACCTGGGCAAGGGATTGATAATGATATGGGTGAGCTTGATCAAGATGCATGGCTCTATGAGACATGCACCTTGGCCCTCCAACTAGTTGTGGATCTTTTTGTCAAATTTTACGACACTGTCAATCCGCTTTTGATAAAGGTGCTGATGCTTTTGGTAAGTTTTATCAAACGTCCTCACCAGAGCCTAGCTGGTATTGGTATTGCTGCATTTGTCCGTTTGATGAGCAATGCTGGCAATCTATTTTCTGATGAGAAGTGGCTAGAAGTGGTTTCGTCATTGAAAGAAGCAGCTAATGCAACACTTCCTGATTTTTCTTACATCATTAGTGAAGATAGGATGGTTAATAGCCATGAAAAAGCATTTGATGAACAAACCAATGGGGAGTCTTCTGGTTCTGGCTTGCCAGATGATTCACAGCGCCTGAGTGCACAATATCTTTATGCTTCTATAACTGATGCGAAGTGCCGTGCTGCTGTTCAGCTTTTATTGATTCAGGTATTTTCTCTTCTACCTATATTTTGATGTTGTGAAACTAATCAACTATATAAGACTTTGTGTTGGTTACATAAGGCCACATTGCCCACATGTGAAACATAAACTTGAGCATACCCGTCTTCGCATCTCTTATTATGCCTCTAGGAAATGAGTACATGGTTTACATGATGAGGCCACTGCATCTGTACAAGTCAGCCTATAGTTTCTGTATTCATTATAATATGACATAGTTTATGTGCATAATAAACTAGTACAAGATTAAAGGAGAATTGTGAAAACCTCCCTAGGGTTTAACTATTTTTTCCTAAGTATTCAGATTTAGGTGAAAACTCCCTTATTGTATACCAAAAATATCTTGTAGCTTCAAAATTTTGTAAAAAATTTCAAATTATAAAGTTGTTTTTGGAAAAAAAGGTTAAAATTCTGGGGGGTTTTTAGTCAATATTTTATCGTTGATATTGGAATATTTTAACACCCTTATCTATTTCTGAATATACGATGTTAACATTTTCTCATTGAATTTGTTAGGCGGTGATGGAGATTTACAACATGTATCGGTCCCACCTTTCAGCAAAAAACACCATAGTCCTCTTTGAGGCCTTGCATGATGTGGCATCCCATGCTCGGAAGATCAACAGCAATAATAAGATACGATCAAAGCTACTAGAATTTGGCTCCATGACCCAAATGCAAGATCCTCCTCTATTGCGGCTAGAAAACGAGTCTTATCAGATTTGCCTGATGTTTTTACAGAACCTTATATTGGACAGGCCTCCAACTTATGAAGAGTCTGAAGTGGAGTCCTATCTTGTTGACCTTTGTCGGGAGGTTTTACAGTTTTATATCGATACTTCTCTCCATGGACAGACATCTGAACCATCCGTAAGTGTGCAAGTACAGTGGCTAATACCTTTAGGTTCTGGGAAACGAAAGGAATTGGCTGCACGAGCACCTCTTATTGTGGCAACTCTCCAGGCTATCTGTGGTTTAGGAGAGATTTCGTTTGAGAACAACTTAGCTCAATTCTTTCCCCTTCTTTCGAGCTTGATAAGTTGTGAACACGGGTCAAATGAGGTCCCGATAGCTCTCAGTGACATGCTAAGCTCATCAGTGGGTCCTATTTTGCTTCGCTCTTGTTGATCTCAGTAAAAGGCAGGACTCCCATATTTTGGAATGTATGATATTCTTTCTTCGATTGAAGTCTTGTAGTTTCCATTTTTTTTCTTATTTGCCTTTTTTATATTTGTAATTGTTAACGGAAATATAGTTCCATAGTGTATGAAGAGCTAGTGATGGGTTTTTCGATTGGCTAGTACATCCCGAAGCTTAGCTCCTCCTTGTTCAGAATTCACCGTCTCCTCACGAGTTTTGTCGATGTATGCTATAGTCTTATAATTTTTGTTTCATAGTAATAATTTATTGCAGAGAAGTTACACTGCTTGTTTTTTCTGATTGTTGTGTCACCGCCCAGAGACTCGAGAGTGAGTTATATGGTAAACTCTGTATATGGAAACAAGACTTTTTCAATTAAGATAAGCTTATATTTATTGCAATTCTCCAATGACCACTTAGTTTTGAAATCTCCACTTCTAATAACAAGTCCTAGTACAATGGCCGAACTTGACCGCAGAACCCAACAAATTAAAAGAAAAATGTAACTGAGCCAATCAATCCTTAAGTCGCGGAGACTGCAAAGTTGGGAGAAAATGAAATATATGCCGGCACTTTATCGCTGCTATTATCAATTCAGCTGGCATCCACCAAACTAGACTTTATCAAACCCCACACTAGTGGAATCAGTCAAGCTTCTCATAAGAAGTTGCTTATGAGTTCCATTTTATGAAATGTAAATGAAAAAAAAAAAAAAAAGTGTCTCGACTTTGTATCCACAACATTATTGCAATGTGACAAAACTTCTCCTAAAAAAGCCCACAACACAAGCCAGTTAATATCACATACCCATCCACCAGGACCACCACTACCACAATTCCATCTCTCTTCATTTTCCAAGATGACTGGTTCTTTCAAAACTTGCTGGATGAAGATTAGACTCTTTTTTCTTGAACAACTGAAAACTTCATATGAGTCAAGTAGAAGTAGTACTAGAAGAAGAAAACACAACAGTTTTGATTTGTTTGTCAACAACTCATCTTTCGCGGCCATGGAATTGTCAAACCAGTTCAAACAAGTGTTCAAAGTGATTGACTCAAATGGGGATGGGAAGATATCTACATTAGAGCTCAGCGAAGTGCTTCTTTGTCTTGGAGGATATGATGACAAGTCAAAAGCCACCAAAGATGCTCAAGGCATGGTCACCCAAATGGACTACAACGGAGACGGCTTCATTGACTTGGACGAATTCATGGATGCAGTTCATCATGTCGATAGTAGCAAAGAAGAAAAGTGTGATGATCATCTGATGGATGCTTTTCTCATTTTTGATAGTGACAAGAATGGTCTCATTTCGGCCAAGGAGTTGCGTAGAGTTCTCATCAGCCTTGGATGTAGCAAATGTAGTCTTCATGAGTGCAAACGTATGATCAAAGGAGTCGACAAAGATGGAGATGGCTTTGTTGATTTTCAAGAGTTTCGATCAATGATGATGACAACACAAAACTCCGTTCATCATCAACATATATAGCTTTGAATGAATTAATATTACAAATAATATTAATTAGCTTGCTTCAGGTATGCCAATGCCAAATCGTTTTAGTTTCTTCCATGTATGTAATGTACTCTTTCTTGTTTAGTGTATATTATTAGAATAATCTTATATATATATATATATATATATATATATATATAAAATTATATATGAACAAGAAAGCTCTACAATTTCATATGGTTATATAAAATCTCCTATATAATTTATTATCCTATATAATTAACCCAATAGAGCCACCAGGCGTCCATGGCCTTCCGCTGAAAGTGGGGTGCTGCAATATGTTTTTGTCAACTACTCGTATTCATGCGGTGATGTCAATCGAGTGATGGGCTCTTATTTATGAACAAAGAACAACAATATTTTGTAATATATGCCCAAAACGCATGTACGTATCGGAAGAGTCCTGAAATTTCTTGGCACTTGCAAACAAAACTCTATCAAACTTATATGTTCATGTTTTCCTTCAATCTTCCAAACCTATTTTATTTTTGTTTTGTTTTGTTTTTCCTTTTTTGAACTATATAAAATTTGAAGTTAGAATATAGCAATGTGTGATGAGATCATGAGATTGGCCCGGTCATAAAACCCCTTACACATGCACCACGAGGTTGTGGGTTTTTTTTACCAATCATGTGTTGGTGTGAGTGGTTCGGCGCTCTTATCCCTTAAGCAAGGTCGTGATTTCAACTCCCCTTGTGAAGGGAGCTACACATATTGGGAGCACTTTACCCTTTAGTGGGCAGATCCGGTGCGAGTTCGGATTAGTCGGGGTGTGGTCTGGGCTGATTGCACCGTATGGTGGATCCGCCCCACCCGGAAACCAGATGGTGTAAACCAAAAAAGAAGAAGAAGAAGATAGCGATGTTGATGTAAGAGACTGCCACTTAATCAACACTAACTTTGTTTCAACCCTACATTCACGCATATCATTATTCGTAACTGTTTGAATAAAGAGACCGGTAAACATGAATCTACCTTCGTATCACAAAATGTGAACATAAATTAATTTCAAGAAATTTTTGTATAGCTTTTTCCTCAATTCAAAAGAGGATCTCTTGTATGGCTGGATGAGAAACCCAGGCCCGGCCCTAGGGCGAGCCTAGTGAGGCGACCGCCTAGGGCCCCTGATCTGTAAGGGCCCCCAAAGTTTTAAAAAAAAAATTGATTTAAAATATGAGTGACGATATTTACACCTCCGAAAAACTGTATATGCACCCCTTTTTGTATGTGCACCCCATTAAATTTTTTAAAAATATGAAATCTTGTAAGCACACCCCACACATTACCAAATATGCCCTTTCTTTTAATTTTTAAAAATATGATAAATAACAAAATTATAAAATAATATATATACATTATATACATACATACATACATATATATATATATATAGTCCCATTTTTTTCTTTATTTTACCTAAAATAAAATAAAAAATGAAAAACGCATAAACAAAACTATAAAACAAAGACATCTCTTTCATCTTCATCTTTCTCTTCCTATCACTTTTGTGTTTCTTATTTTTCTTTTTCTTGTTTTCCTATCACTTTTGTGCTTCTTATTCTTCTTTTTCTTTTTCTTTTTTCTAGTTTTTGCGTTTCTTCTTTTTCTTTCTTTCATTTTTTTCTAGTTTTTGCGTTGATTTTCATTTATTTTTTTAAGAAATTATAAAGCACAAAATTAAAATAGGCTTTATTGTATATATATGGGAGGAGCTGCACTCCTCCCAAATTTTGGAGGATAGGGTTTTTGTTTTTATTTATTAGTTTTAATTGGATTTAGTTAGTTAAAAATTTTAAAAAGTAAATGGTTATAAGAAATTATTATATTTTTGAATTAAAATATCAATAATTAAATTTAAGGTTAATGTGGGAATTTTGAAAATATATATATTTGGGGTGTACATACAGTTTTAGAGAGGTGTAAATATCACCACTCTTAAAATATAACCCATATATGAATTTAAACTAACAAGCCCATAAATGAGTTTAAAACATAGACCCACTGAATCTCTAATTTTTTTAGACTAACAAACCCATAAAGTGAGTTCAAAATAGGCCCACCAAACATATTTCGTTTTAAGAAAGGCCAACAACCCAATTATCATTCTAAAAAATGAAAAACAATAGTATAATACTACTCTTATCAGAGTAAGACAATCAGAAATCGAAATTGAACAAAAATCAAATTAGGATTCTCTTAAATCTTGCTATTTGTTACGAAATTTTAGATTTCAGATTCGTAATCTGAACTTGAAGTTGTTCACCCATTCTTGAAGTCATTGTTCAAACAATCAAAGGTAATTAATAATTAAATCAATTTTTTTTTTTTTTTTGATAAACCTCTTTTTGTTAGATTGTTATAATTCAAATAGGAAAAGATCAGTAACTTTGTAAGTGAGTCTGGTGGTGATTATCGACTTTGTTTGGTTCAAACTGGTTGTGGATTTTCCATAGTGCAATCAAAAATCAAATTAGGGTTCTTCAAAACTCTCTTAAATTTTGCTATGAAAATTCGTAATTCAGATACAAAATCTCAACTTGAAATATCAGGGCCCCATAAATTTATTTTCTATAGTTCGTCTTGGGCCCCAAAAATCTTAGGGCCGGCCCTGGAGAAACCTAGCCGTATTTCTTCTCTTCTTTTTTGAAGTTTGATGTTTGATTTCAAATAATAATAATAATAATAATAATAATAATGATTTCAAGAAATTTACAAGATGTGAGGAAATTCAAATAAAAATCAAATTCACTTCTAACTGAGGCAGCATAAATTCTTTTACAGCCTGAAATTAATTGCATGGTTCATGAGAGAAAACAAAAAACAAAAAGATCAAATCTCGAAAATAAGGGCGCGAAATGAAAATTATGTTTGGTAGTATTTTTTAAAAGTAGTTTTCAAAAATGGAAAACGATGTAAATGTGTTTGATATTGTTTTTAAAATGAGTGAAATAGTTGTTTGAAAGGAAAATTTATGGTTTTTTTTTATAACATGTTTTGAAAACAATAGAAAACTATAAAAAGTTGTTTTTAACTCTTTAGTTATAACTTTTAAATTTTTTTTTTTTTTTTTTTAAAAACACGTTTTATAAAACATTTATCCAAACACTATAAAATTGTTTTTTATTTTTAAAAACAAAAACAAAACCAAACACCACCTAAAATTTCAAGGTTGATATATACTGAAAAGAGCCTTGTGGCAGCAAAATTCAGAAACATGAAAAAAATTATCCGACGTGTCATGATTGCAGATCAATGGGAGCTCCTAAAATATAAATTGATATGTATCTTTTTCTATATTTTTTTTTTTTAGAAAAAAAATATAAAAAGGCCAATTTTCACTTTAAAAGGCCCAAGGACTTTGACAAGAACCATTGACTTGACATGGCCTGTCAACTAGTCAAGTTTACATATTTAAGGTTGGGTTGGGTCACTTTTCAATTTTTTTAAAAAAAGATTTCGTTATATTTCTAGCTAGATTACGTCACGCAATATCATTTATTTAGATGTAATAAGTTTATTATTGAACCACTTTAACTTCAATTGGTTAAAAAAACCAATTAAATGTATATCACCTCTTAACAGATATGATAGTCTACCTCTCTTCCACAATGGTGGTAAGGGATTCGAGTCATACTATAGGCATTTTACAAGTATATGTAGAGAGTTTTCTACCCTATGGCTGCACATATATTATCTTTATCTTAACAGATCCCGATAATTTTATTATAATAGTTATAACTTATAATATTAAAAAAAAAAAATCGTTTAAGTGGACATTGAGAATTAACAAAAGAGGAAATATGTGTCTTTTAATATATATATATATATATATATATATATATATATATATATATTAATATATTTATTTTAATGAGAAAATGAAATATCTGTCTCTGTTGGTATAAATATTTCAATTGACAATTATGCATATTGGTCACTTAATTTTTTATCTTGAGACAAACTCTACTTGGATTAGATTTGATGCTTTTCCGTACAGGACATATAGGATATAGCTTCATCCAATATTTATGTATCTAGACATTCAAGTTGCTTATGATGTAGATCAAAATTTTAAAATATACATCAGTGATTCAGTGGCATATAATTTTAAGTATTCTGTTTTTTTTTTTTTTTTTTTTTCCTTTAAAAAAAAAAAAAAAATCCCCATTTTTTATGATGTTTACATGCTAGTACAAAGCAATGTCTTAATTTTAATTTATATCCCAAGTTGTTTGATCTATATTTTAATTACTTATCTAAATAAGATACTCTTAATCTCTTAGATGTCACACTTTTTCCAATATTAATTAAGCTATGGACACGACGAACAATATGTAATCATTTTGTTATCTTTCTTCGATCACAATATTAAAATATTACAATTCCATCGTTTTTCATGCTTTATTATAAATTTTCATTTTGGAATACAAAATTAGGAAGAGAAATTAAATTATATATCCTCTCATTGATAACTTTTAGAATGTAAAAGAACCCAATATATATATATATATATATATATTAATCTAGTTGTGTTTCAAAGTTATCATCATATCTAGGAGACAATTTCTCATTATGAGTATCACAACAGTGCATGTTATCTACTTTTTCTTACATGAAATTGTAATTAACAATTATTCTCTCTTTTTTTTTTTTCTCTCAAGTCCCAACCAGTTGATTTTTAATTACTACCGAAACTATAAATTTTTTTTTTATAGAAGATTCCTACCAATAATTACTAGCCCTCCCAAATATGCAGGAACTGAGTTTTATAATCTATTATATATCATCCTCTTTATGTATTAATATTACCTAATTCAGTTGTAATTGGAGGATTAATATATAACAGTTCATTTCTAGAAGAATTTAATATCTTTTTATTACCACGTACTTTCAACAATTCTTTTTTTAGAATAATAATAAGTTCCAAGGAACTAGATGCAGTTTCGAATTTCTAGTAATCCTAAAGTTCCTTTAGATGATATATATATATATATATATATATATATATATACATTGTTAATAAATAATTTTTTTATGGGAAACCATTTAAAATTAGGGTTTCAATCTTAGTATTTGTTCACAATGGTTACTTAACAAAGTGCAGCTGAAAAATGTAAAAGATTCTCAATATGTAGACGGTAGAGGGTGATTATCGTACGATAAATAAGTTAGGGTTTACAAGAATACGCTTTTTTCATGAATTGCGATTTATGCGTCGTTGGATCAGATGGTGAAATTTCAATGATTGAGATTGCATTATTAAAAGAAAAAAAATTAAAAAAAAATTGATCAATCAATTTGAAATGAAATTGTTGACATTATTAAGCTTCCAAATTGTCAGCGCGCGATTGATTTGAAAAAAGGTCATACAAGCAGGTGAAGATATGATCATCACTAAAAAAAAATTAATTAACTAAAAATGATTCCAAACAGATCATTATCAATCACATGGTGACCTCGGTTTTGGTCGGCTGTTTAGCTCTAAAATATTCTCAGTGCTCGATGTGGGTTTGATTAATTAATTAATTAACCAAAAAAATACAAGCTTTAGATTGGTCTGATCCATTGAGATGAAGTAATGGGTGCAACAATCTCAAGTCTCTTCCAGTAAAAATCGGCAACTAAAAAAGTGAGAACATGCTAAATTATGCTAGATTCGAAGCAAATTACAATTTAATTAAGTGCCGTTCACATGGAATTGTGGGTATTTTTTAATCTTCATTGATGTGGTCCATACTAGTCTTTGTGGATTAGCTTTAGACTTTGTCATAAAATATTTTGTTAATTTGGACAAGATGTGTATTGGAGTTTGATTTTTTTAATAAGGGCCGGAGTTGATTAAGATAAGTATAATTAATTAATATATGGTTGTTGGATTACACCAAAGTTGCAAAGATTTTCCAAGCCTTGAATTGATCTTTTTTTTTTTCTTTTTTTTTTTTTCTACTTTCTATAGGGAAGACTATGTCTTTCTTAAAAGATGATCAACTTCTTGAATATGTTCACAAGATTCAACAAATAATGGTCATTTTTTAATGGGTTTATATATTTCGATGAACTCCCGTGAACTTTACGTTGTTTGAATCAGCTAAAATTTTGAATCGATAGAGAAATTTCTTGGTACAAACTTTCAATTTGAGTTCAAAGTGACTAATTCTTCCGATGATCTTCTCTCTCATCAATGTTTTAACAGCATATGTAAAATGAGAAAGAAAAAAAAGGTCAATGTCAAAATGTAAATGCTTCTTTTAAGAGGTGGAAAAGTACTTTATGTGCCTTCACTTGATTGATTAATTTAATTCGATCAAATATATAAATAATTATGTACATAGAATCTCACCTTCCAATTTAATTAAGTGGAAAAATTTAATGTTTACATGTTGTTAACCAAATAGTGAATATATACTAAACCATAGGTCAATTTATTACAAATTAAATGATTAACGATGGATTACCATAAACCAATTATTGCAAGAACTCGGAACTTGTGCAAAATCTAATTATGTTATGTTCATTGTATAATCAAATTATGATGATCAGATCATTTGAAAGACAGCTTTTTTTTTTAAATATTTTTTTTCTTTACTAGAATTGGGTGGGTTAGATTATGAATTGAAATTAAAATAAAGTACGTACGAAATAGCTAGTTGGTGAATATTTATTACAAGTACATATAAGTGCTAGTGGGCAAGAATATAAGTAAATATAATAGTTGCTTCTTAGAAGAGTTACTGGAGGTGACTGGCGATGAAGAGGACTTGGATTTCAGTTCCTAGCTAGTATTAGAAGAAGAAGAGGTGTTGGGAGAACCGTTGACTGCTTGAGAGAAAACGATGGTTTTGTAACTTTGTTGTATAATATTAACCATTTTGTTTGGTACCTTGTTTTCAAAGTAGAAATGGCCGGGTTTGTTAATAAATATATGTTGCATAATATATATCACTACCTATTTTTAATATTAAGGTGGTTGAATTTCATTGTTTTCTTGTTCGTTGGAGAACATTAAAGGTTGGCCAAATCGAACGTTAAAACGATGAGCTTCTTCGTGGTTGGAGACAATAGACCAGTGATAACCACACCTCTCAATGAAGTTGAGATCTTCAAATTCAAATTCCCTTCCCCCAAATAAAAACAAAACAGTAAGCTTCTTCCAGAGAGGATCCCATAATCCAATTAAATAATTAATCATTAAGAATATTTTTGTTTCTCTACCTTATCAAAAGTACTTAAATTGAATTCTCTTCTTTTCAACTTGTACAGAGTTAGGTTAATTAATTAATTAGGTGTATAAATGATTATGTAACCTAAGTGCATGCATTCATATTCAAATTTCATTTAATTAGCATTCAACTAGACAAACCTAATATGAGTATCGATCTTGACAGAACCATCTATATAGGCCGCACCTTGTTTTCTCTTTTTACACAATTAATTAAATGGTAAAATCGTAAATAGGAACAAAATGAGAGGAGGAAAATGAGAAGACAATGTCCGACATAGAGCATCAAATGGGTTTCATAGAATTCAGGGCGTGGAGGTGGATATGACAGTAGAAAGATGGAGCACACACAAGTGGAGAAAACGAGACACAAACTCATTTAATATTGATCCCTTGATCGATAAGCAGAAAGTTTCTATTGGTTGATTCAATTTCCAATTCAATAAATTCAATCAAGCATTCAATTAAGCTTAGTTGAGCTATCTGTATATATATGTTGGGCACGTAGAGAATGGCCGGCCGCTCGTGCTACAGTGTCTGTTGGTGGTGTCAGCGCCACCCACGCCTTCTCTCTAGTCTCTACTCACTCATGCCCACACGCCTTGGTTTGTTTTTCAGCATACAACCCCAATTAACGATGCAGTCAAACCTCATTCGATCTCATTTTTATTTTGCTCTCCCCCAAATTTATGCACACACCTGCCTGGCTATGCTCTCTCTCTATATGTATATATATAATATTCTTTAATAAATATCGATATATTTCCGAAGTTTTTCTTATTTTAGGTTACCGATATGAAAGATATATATCTCTTATAAATATTCTCGATATTGTTTATACTATTAGTGACATTTTCAGTATTTCCATCAATATTTCTATAAATTTAGAGAGTTTCTCCTTACAATCCACAAATTATTTATTTACACTCCCATTTTTTTTTATTAATGACAATTTTAACCTTGAATTAAAATCAAGTTTATTCGTACATTTTTTTTTTTTCCTTAACCATTGGTCTTACTTGAGAAATAATTGAGTTAGAAAATTAGAGATATGTATAGGAAGAGAGAGAGTTTAATATGTAATTAATCTAATGATTTAAGAGAGATAATTTTTTTTTAATAATTTAATTCAAAAAAGATTACTCATCGGATGAATCTAAAGGTTACGATGGTTCGTTCTAACTTTTATTAAAATAAAAGGAAGTGTATTTAGGATATGAGTGCCAAAAGATAAAAAGGATAATCTTGGAATAAAATGAAGTATCTTTAGAATTTTTTTTAAAATTTAAATTTTAAAAATGGAGTGTCTTTAGAAAAGAAGTATAAAAAGAAAAAAAAAAATTGGATTGTCAAAAAAAGCTCTTCAAATTTAAACCTCCTAATATTTTCTAATTCTAAGATTTTAAAGGATTTGTATAATTCATTCGTTACCATAATCACATTTAAAATAACAAAAATTTAACTTTTAACTTGAGAGATCGACATAGTATTAGTTAGATTTTATTGATGTACGAATTTTACATAGATTTAAATCGATTACTTATATCATTTTAACATAATAATAATAGTAAAATTATCATTGTCTAATGTGGGTTGATAGTAAATAATACTCATTTAGCTAAGTAATATTACATGTTTGAGTTACTCACCGCTTTTCCTAAAACAAAAATAGCAAAGCTCATGATTGACTTCCAAGTTCAAAACTTCTTTTATTAGAGTATTGTTGCACTTTCCAAATTTGATCTTGAAATTTTAATATAAGTTTTCTATTATATTTTATATCCTTCTTATTTATATAGCGATTATAGATTGGTTATAACAAACTTAGAAACAAAGATTTTGAAATAAGAGTTGAGAAGTACGTACTTGACTATTAGTCAAACTTTTTATTGGACTACTTTTGTCTCTTGTCGAAGACGAAGAAGAGCTAGCAAATAATAACAAATTAACAAAGCTTGTAAAATATTATTGAAAATAATGCATGTCTGAAAAATAGGAAATAAAAATATATAGGGGATGGGAAGGGACATGACTTACGTTTAAAGGGAGTCCGGGAGAAAAACCGCACTTGAATCGAAAGCAAACCCCAAAATAAACGACAAAATATATGGTATCATACTTATCATACATCAACGGCAATCGAATATTCCGTTCTATGTGTCTGCGTTTTGCGCCTGCACGTGCACATGAGTTGGCAGCTGATGTTAAATCATCGCAACATGCCGACAAAATCCAACGGTGTCTGACATACCCTCGGGCCTCAGTTATTAGTTTATATATATATATATATGGTTCCGTTTTAGTCGGTGCATACTGATATAATTACATTAATATCAATGTATATAGACCACTGATTATAGAGAAGTTTTGACAAATGCTTTAAGTCAAAGTATGTAAATCTAATGGTCCATATCCAATGCACTGATGAAGTTATATCAATACACATTGATTTGAACATATATATATATATATACAGTTTTTCTATTATCAGTTCGTTCTGATATAAAATATATCAGGACAAAGAACGTGGACCATTAGATTTACATACTTTAACTCAAAATGTATGCACTTGTCTAAACTTCTCTATAATCTATGGTCCACATTCTTTATCATATATAAGGACAAACTGACAGTAGTAAGACTATATATATATATATATAGTTTTTCTATTGTCAGTTCGAACCGATATATTAGTTCCTTACATATGGGTCATTGAATTTAAATGCTTTGACTTGACTGCATACACTTGTCAAAGCATCTTTTAAATCTAATGGCCCACATGCAATCGACTTGGCTACATGCATTTGTCAAAACATCTTTTAAATCTAATGGTCCACATGCAATCGACTTGGCTATATGCAATTGTCAAAGCATCTTTTAAATTTAATAGCCCACATGCAATGAACTGATATATATATATATATATATATATATATATATATATATATTTAAGTATTACGAGAACTATCGAAACTTGATGAGATCAAACAAATGAACAATATTTGTGTTGTTTGGATATCTACTATATATCTTAACGAGAAATAACTACCCCCACAAACCGGAAGTACTTAAACTCTCCACACATGTTTATAAAATGTGCATAGTGAGATTTGAACCCCCACAAACCGGGAGTTAAGCTCTCTACACATGTTTATAAAATGTACATGGTGATATTTGAACCCCTACCATAAATGTGGAAGGGAACTGCACTACCATATGTGCTAAGAGATGATGTGTAGTTTACTTCGTAATTTTATGGTGCAAGTATATACCGTCACGTTACAAATATAATTTGAACATAACCTTATATTTGAAAATTTGCATATTGGAACTTTTGTATCTTAAGATTAAATTTGTTTATCCTTGATAATCTTATATGATGTATGAGTTAATATGATATGATTAATAAATTTTATAGTACATCAAATGTATTCTAATTTTTTTTTTTTTTTTCAAATGGTAAAATTTTATTTTCACTACATAAGTAGATTCTTTTTTAAAGAAGTAGATTAATCCGTAATTTAATCGATTAAAAATGATTTGTAAAAAATATAACAATAAATGACTCATAATTGATTTTAGCCTCTCTAGTTGAGAGAGTAAAGGTTTAGCCTAATTTATTTTTAGTGTCACATTCCGACATCATGCATGGGGCCTAATTAATGACTTTGTACTTAAATTATTAAAGCTTAGTTGGACATTGTGGCATGGCATGCACTGTAGTAATGCACATGTATCATATGTGTGTATATATTATAAAGTCGAGTAAAATTGAATTTCACTTTCATATGCATGTCAATAATTGGAATTTGTAATGAGCATACAAATTCTATGTTTTATTCAATAAAGTTTTACTTTATGTAAAATTATTTCAGTTATTTCAACTACCATCATAATTTTTAAAATAAATAGTATATAGTTTTTATCTTTTCTTAAAGATACGCGTGAATTCTCTTCAATATTTTTTGTTTTGAAATAATATAATGTTGATTACTTTTAAAAAATAAAATTTAATATAATGTTGATTATCACTACCAAAATTAATGGATACTCCCTTGGTATTATACTATTATGGTTCAATTGAATGCCAAATTAGTGAGTGATATATATATTATTTCTCCTATCATTTCGTCATGATATATTTTATATCATGACGAATTGATAGGAGTTTAAAGAATTATTATCTTTTTTATAAAATGGGTTTTATTAATTACTTCCACAAGACAATATTATTTAATTGTTGTTTTTTTTTTATTATATATATTTGTAATATAAATATGAAAATCTAATCATTATTTCCCTAGTTTAGAACAATAAATCATCAACAAGAACTTTGTCTTGTATATAGAAAGATAGATATATATTCTATGAATTTGTGGATCTCCAATACAAGAAGTTTTAACTATTATATATCATTTTCATGATGCTGTTTTTGTGGTAAAAAAAACATAGGAAAAATGAAAGGAAAGTACGCATGGGATGATTGCCATTTAAATTAGAAATTAGGTGATAAGATAGAAAGCAAAAGAAACGAAGAACTGGGGAAATGACACGTCATTTTTTTTTTGATCAAACAATGAGTGGACCCCGCAAAAATAAACATCAACATCAACATCAAATGTATTTAGCGATAGAGACTTGAGAGAAAGAGAGAGGGTTTTGTTTGTTTTGTTTTGTTTATTGTATTTTAATTTTTAATTTTTTTAATTTTTTAATTTCCTAGAATCGTGAGTCGCCCTTAAGACACGCCCTGTCCTGACCCGATTTGTTCGGGTGGGTCCACTTCAATTTCCCATGACCCACCACATGCCACCCACCTCTCTTGAGTCTTGATATCAAGATTCAAGAATGACCCACTTGTTCCTTCTATTTACATTACATGCCATTCTCCCAATTCACGCTAACTACAAATCTTCTCGATCTGCTGTCTGTAAATATACACAACACAAGTACACAACTGTTAACTCATGCAACTAGTCCAACTAGTTCTCTAACTTCTGTAATGTAACGCTCTCCATTTTAGTCGGAATCCAGTTTAGTTTCTTCAGTTTTTATTTTGTTAAATTGTCATTTTCTATAACGAAATTAATTATATATTTCCTTTTGGTTTTGAAACATATAAAATGGATATATGGTTATAGAATTCTTCTATATATGTGTTATAAAAAGCTAAAACATAGAAAACAAGAAAGTCTAGTTGTCTCTTATATATATATATATATATATATATATATATATATACAGTCCCGATCCTATCAGGATGCACTGATATAACTTTATCAGGATATTGAATGTGAGTCACTCATTTATAACAGTGATTTGACAAGTGTATACATACCAAGTCAAAGTATGTAAAACGAGTGGCTCACATTCAATATCCTTATATAATTCTATCAGGATGCACTGATAGGATAATTTCCGTATATATATATATTTGTTTGAATGAAAGATATCTTTTGATGGTACTGTAGGCTTTGCTATTATGAAGTCTGTTTCGGTTAAAGGGGCAGTTTCTAGGAACCTAAAAGAGAGGTATATATATATATATAAATGGAAAGAAATTGAGGTTTTGAAGAGAGAGTTAAATGAAGGAGGAAGGACAACATGATCATGAATTCATGATCTTATAGTGAGGGCTTGGATTTTAATGGTAAATGCTAAATAGACAGAGACATTTAAGAGAGAGAGAGAGAGAGAGAGTGAACGTGGGGTGTTGAGGATCCAATGGTGTGTGTTTGTGGGAGAGACAAAAGAGAGAGAAAGAAATGGGACCCACATCACCGCCCATGCGCACGCTGTCTTTACCAAAACTAAACCCATCCAACCATCCATCATCGATCCGATACCTTGACCTAACCCTAACCCAACTACACTTAACACTTTACCCTTCTACACCCAAATACTTAAAAACAAAAAACAAAAAACCACCCAAACACCACCCTCTCTCTCTTGTTAACCTTTTCTTCTTCATTTTCACCCAAACCTTTACCCAACAAAGCTATAGAGTGAGAGAGAGAGAGAGACCTCATAAGCTAAACGAACTCTCACCGCTCACATGAGGGGTAGAGAGAAGAAAGATAGCTTCCTATTCGATTCAGCTATAATTTCAGCTGAAAATTTGGTAGTTGATGCTTAAAAAGTCTTTCCTTTTTCTTCTCTTTTTTTGTTTCTCCTCTTCTACTAAAAGATATAGCATTTGATCTATCAAAGTTTCCTCAAAAGCAACACACACACAAAACCATCAAAGAAGAAAAACCAAACACACCCAAACCCCTTCTCTAAATCTCTCTCTCTCTCTCTCTCCTTCTCTTTCTCTCAATTGATCTCTCTTCCCTTGTTTGAGTATTGTGTATGTGCTAATTAGGGTTTTGAAAGAAAAAATAATATATGAATCCAATTACAGCTCACGGAGCCCGTCCTCTTCCTCCTCCTTTTCATGGTAGAGATATCCATCTACAGCCACTCCATCATCAATTTCAACACCACCACCAGCAAAATTCCGACGAAGAACAAAGCGGTAACGGTAACGGTAGCTTCAACCGCGGCCAGAAACGAGATCGAGACGAAAACAACAACAACACAACCGCCACCACCAACTCAATGGAAGGTGAAGAACTGGCCATGGTTCCCGGAGCAGACGGAGAAATGACTAGAAGACCACGTGGCAGGCCGGCTGGGTCAAAGAACAAGCCTAAGCCACCCATCATCATAACCCGCGACAGCGCCAACGCCCTCCGATCCCACGTGATGGAAATCGCCAACGGCTGTGATATAATGGAGAGTATATCCACCTTCGCGAGGCGAAGACAAAGAGGGATTTGCATATTGAGCGGTAGCGGTACTGTAACGAATGTAACTCTAAGGCAACCGGCTGCACCCGGTTCGGTTGTCACCTTACACGGTAGATTCGAGATCCTATCACTTTCAGGTTCGTTTTTACCACCACCTGCCCCACCAGCTGCATCAGGTTTGACTATATACCTCGCCGGTGGACAGGGTCAGGTGGTGGGAGGGAGCGTGGGGGGTCCACTTCTCGCTTCGGGTCCGGTTGTTATTATGGCTGCTTCTTTTGGTAATGCTGCGTATGAGAGGCTTCCATTGGAGGAGGAAGAGCCAACACCACCGACGGTTACCGGAAGCAGGCCATTAGATTCACCGGAAATGGTTGGTCAGCCACTGCAACAGCAGCAGCAGCAGCAACAACAACAACAGCAACAACAGTTATTGCAAGATCCTAATGCGTCGTTTGTTCATGGATTGCCATCAAATCTTCTAAATTCAGTTCAGTTACCAAGCGAAGGCTATTGGGGCACACCTCGACCTACTTATTAACAAAAAAACACAAAACAAACTGTGCTGCTTTTGTACTCTCTCTTTTTTCTTCTTTTCGTTTTCTCTTTGTTTGACTTTCTTATAAATCACCTTTCCACATTCTTCTTCTTTTTCTTCTATAAGTTAGTTTTATGTTTTAAGATGTTGTTGTTGGTGATGATGATCTTGGAACTCATCGATCTATAGCTACCTTTTGATGGGATATTGAAGAAGGATGTACAAATTAAATTAAATGAATTTTGGGGGTTTTAATTAATAATTAGTTGCTCACATGATCATCAGAATCATCAATAGTTTTAATTGTTCATTCATGTTTGCTGAATAAAGAGGGAAAACAAGAACACCCACTTTTTTTTATTCTTTCTTTCTGTCTAAGATTCTGTCTAAGATGGTAGGAGGTTTCAGATTCTCTAGCATGATCATCATTAAGTTCTACTAGATTATTATTATTATTTATTGATACAAATTGTTGTTTTTTTTTTTTTTTTTTTTTTTTTGGGAAATTAACATTGTTATACCCAAATATTAGCATCTTTTCACTTATAATTGTATTTCTAATTAATTGTCAATATATTATTATGTTTTTCACAAATTATGATAAATTATAGATTGGTGGGTACATGTGGATGGCGAGTCATGACTTGATCGAAAGTAGAGCGATGCTGATGATGAAAGGTATGGGGTTAGGGTTTTTCTTGTCTGTTTGTCTGTTTGATTGATTTCTGATTCTGACTGGTTTTTTAGGGTTTTATTATATATAGAAACTCTGTATAGCAGTGCAGTGATGACTAACGAGGCATTGAATACTGGGTTACACGTGCACTGCTCTGTAAAAAGCTCCTTTACGAGGCAGCAGCAGCTTGCAGCTACATTTCCATATAAAGGCAACCAAACCAACAACCAGAACAAACAGACCTTCGCAAGCGTTAAAGTTTCTCTATCTCTCTCTCTCTTTGATCTCTCTTCTCTCTAAAAACTGTCATTTTGGTTGGCACTAGAAGAGAGAAATTAAAAAAGGGAACTGCAGGAGTGAATCAAGCAGTGAGGTTAGTATATTATATTAAAATAATAATAAATACCTTCTCTTAAATGTCAAATACGCAAATGGATTCTCATGGAAAACCCTAGCTTGGGTTTTATGCACTGAAAACTCTACCAGTCATAAAATGTCCTTATTCTGGCCTGTTCTTGAATTATGATCAGTTTCTTTGAAATTCATTTATATATTTCTTCTCTTGATCAGAGTTTCCAATCATCTTTCTCAGTTCTATATTAATTACTTAAAGTTTCTTCTGCCATATACTTTTACTAGGTTTTTTGGGTAAGAGTATAATTATTATTATATATATATATATATACTTCTGCTTGGTGAAATCTTTTTAACTTTAAACCCCCATTGTAGAAATAAAAAATAAAAAATAAAAACCTTTGTAGCATTCTGTTTCTATTGAATTTATGTTATGTAATTTTCTTCTTCATTTTTGTAATTGTTTTTCATCCTAATTTGTCTTTGAATCCATTATTTTCTTATCCAAACTTATATATTGATTATGTGGGAGTAACGATGGCTCTATAATTTGTATTCACATTGTGGTTTCATACTCACAAAAAAAAATTCAAGCAAGAAAATTTTGGTGAATTAAGTGCACATCAGACATACATTTACCTTGAATTTATGAATTTATGTTCTATAATTTTCTTCTTCTTCGTTCTTGCATTTGTTGTTCATTTTACTTTTCTTTGAATGCATTATATTGATTATATGGGAATAATCGGTCCCTCTATAATTTGTATTCTCATTGTGATTCATACAGTTTTTTTTTTTTTTTTTTTTTTTTCATGCCAAGAAAATTTTGATTTTTTTTTTTTTTTTTCTCTTTTGCATGTTTATGTTTTCAAATTTCATTAGCCAAAATGTGAGCTTTAATTCATATATTTTATTCTAATCAAGTGCCTAAATTCCTCCATTTCTTTGCATATTATATACATTTAAAATAAAATAAAATTGTAATAGGCTAATAGCGACTCATTATTTATTAAAATTGAGCAAAACCATTTATTTGCATGCCTTGTCTTGCGAACATATATATATATATATACTAGGTGTTTCTCTAGCTCTTTTATATATATATATCCATAATATATAAATTACTTCGTGAGTACAAGGTTTTGATCGATTAATCTTATAAATATATATATTAATAATTTAATATCATGTGGTCTTTTTACAAGTTGGAAGTGATAATTAGGTGGACCATGTCTAATGTGCTTTATTTAAGAAGAGATAACATATGATATGGTTCTTCATGATGATTATATGTAACATCTCTATCTAGCTAGGTTCTTTGAATTACATTTCAATGATTATTAAGTACATGTAAAGCATTATAATACTGTATATAATTTTTGCCTTTTTTTTGCTTTCCTTTTTATTGATAGCCGATCTTGTGATCGATCAAAAGAGCTATCAAATTGCACACTTTATATCTCATAATTAATTAACATGCATATATCCCCCACTCTGCAGTTGTGACTTGTGATGCAAATTATTTGAGTGAGCTGAGTTCTCAGAATCCTTTTCAACTTTGTCTGGAAACCAATCCATCAATTCACTTATTGTGCTTTAACGTGGACCCTAATAACTACCCTTTTCTGATCTCGTAATGTTTCCTTTGCATTCATTGTTGTCTAAGCATGCAAATGCAATGCTTATTCTCTCTTTATTTTTCTAGAAATTTCATGTTCGAGCCCCCCCGGCCACCGCATTTCTCTTCTTCTCTTTTCCTCCTCTATCTATCTATCTATATATATATATATATATATATATATATATATATATCAATTTGTGGGTTTTTTCAGTCAGTTGTTAATGAATATATAACTTAAAAGTGCTCATGAAATATTATTCGTAATGATCATAATTAGTTTTAATTTGGTTTAAAAATCATCTCAAATACATCACTTTTATGATGCAGTGAATATTCTGATAGTTGCAAATCACTTATAATTACATAGAATTTTCGGAGCAAATAACTAATATATAATCTTCTGTATTTTAGATCTTGCAGACTCCAGGTTGTGTATATAATTATGATAATTTAGAAAGTAAAATTCGATGTACATGGATTAATTAAAATCATGTCACAGTATTAGTGGGTGAGGTTTTGCATGCATGAAGCATTTTATCGAATTATTTATTTGGAGAATAATCGGCATAATAGATAATGTTAGTGTAATATTTTATTTAATCATTTTAAACAATATAAATTGTGTTTGTGCTGGATGCTGAAGTTGATTTTATATGTGCATGTGCTGGTTATATTAGAGCCGTTGGATTGAAGGATACTCAAGATTTATATGTTTAACTGCAACGGTTTTCTTTGTTTACTCATTACATATATCATTTTTGGCCCAATATTTCTTGAATTTGAACTTTTATGTAAAGTTTCTCGTTTTGTTTTCTGGAGGTTTCAACAAATAAACTTTTTTTAACTTTATTAATCGAAGCTTAAGATATTTGTTACAATTTACAAATATCTAATTAGTATTCACCTTCAACATATGATTTTGATTTTAAATGATTAGTATTCTTCATTAAGGAAGTAAATATCTTGAATTACAATCTCGTTCAAGAGGTTGAAGGAGAATTGTATAAAGTGTGAGAAGGACTTGTGTATTTAATTTAATTTAATTTTTTTTCAAAATGTCTACAAGATCAAATTATCTTAGCAGAAATTTTATTTTCCAATAACATACCTGGTTTATCAATCAAAATATTTACTTGAACAGTTTCGAAATTGTCAATTTTGTAAAGTATTCTTCACATTATCATATTCATGGCACAGATGCTTGGAGCCACAATAAGATACTGAAAAAAAAAAAAAAAAAAAAAAAGAATTGATGATTTTCATTGCTAATAAAAATCAATTTATACAAATAAATATTCGAAAACAACGTTAACATTATGAGTGCTCAAAATTGGAGGCACAATTCGAATCACTCCTCCGGCAATCTTCTTCTTTCTTCTGCATCATCTACATAAAATACCAACCGACTGCTGCCTGGTGCCCTAGCTCAGTGAAAATGTTATAAAACATAGATCACAGAACAAATACATTGGATTACTTCAAGCAGAAACTCCGTCAGAGTTTTAACTGCCGGAATGCAAACCCGGGGTTCTTGACCATGCCTATACAGCGGTGCATGGCAAGTTTTCGAAGATCATATTCCGATAGCATATACACCAAAGCAACAACACACAGAAGCTTTACCACTCCTGTAATCAATACTCTATCCTCAACCGCCTCATTTCGGCTCGGAAGATGGGGCTGGAACTCAGAGTACGACGAGCAAGATTCCTTATGTCCTCTCGAGAACAATTCCGTGAGATACGAATTAATTCCCAAAGAGCACCACCAGATATCATGTCGTTGACGTTTACTTCTGAAATTTGTAATATCTAGTTTTTCAAGGAACATTGTCTTTCAGAATTCTGAGTTTCCACAAACAAAAAAAGGATAGTTCACTTACCATGCTGTGCTAGATGGCACAATGCAAGCTCAATATGTCGCCTGATCGGGGCAGCTTCATTATTTGCATTTTGTACAATCCATGGAAGTGCGCCATCGTCTATGAGAAGAGATCTGCCACTTTTTTTACCTGCGATGGTGCAGCATATAAGTTAACAAACTACACAAGACATGTCTATATAACATCAAAATTACCATTTTTACTGCTATCTGAGCAACTTTCAACCATAAAAAGACTATTGCTATAGCCATGAGAATCAAGTCTGAATGTAAGATTAATTCCATGAAATGATAATCCAGTCTGAGTAAGAACAAAGCACAGAGACGACCTAAAATCATTATCTAAGCAGCAATGTTCGGAACAAACAATCTTTCCTAACTCAGCCGCAGAATACTCGTTGTGAGACGACATGACAACAGAGAGTACTTTCATTATCATGAATTACATCTTCTGTTTTCTGATAACATTTTGCAAATATATACCACTCACTTCAAACAATTATCAAACTATAATTCACCTGTAGCTGCTTCAACAGTTTAACCAAATTATGACACAGATCAGACAGACAATTGACCTTGAGTAGATGCTCTGGACTCGCATTTTGCAAAATTAGCGATTCCTCGTGCAACTTGAGATAGAACATCTGGATGTCCACATCTCACCATTCCTAGCAACGCCCTAATTCCACCTTCTGACTTCAGCTTCATCTGAAGCTTATCTAGAAGTAAAAAATAAATAAATAAAATTAGGAAGTATAATCATACAAGAATTTCCAAAAACATTTTCAATTTCTCTATTTTATCTGGACACCAAGCAAATGATCTCTTAAGTTCTACAACATGCTAAAAACATAAGATAACAAAATGGAAGAGAGTATACCATTGCCACATAAATTAGCAATAGCACCAGCAACCATGCGTAAAGTCTGAGGATCCTCTGCATCAGCTGCTGTTATAGATAATAAACTGATTCCTCCTTGGGACATTATAAGTTCTTGATTGGCTTCTGCCAAGTGAAAAGAAACAACCGAAAACCAAATTTGAAGGCAAATGAGATATGATGATTAAGTAATGACCTTAAATGAAGGATCAAAACCTTGTGATCTCAAAGATAAGAAAAGAATAATGTGGAATTACCATTCATCGCAAGGTTGGCAATTGCACCAGCTGCTACTCTGCGGACAATTTCATCCTCATAGGTTCTAAGAAGCATCAGCAAGGAAGAAAGACCACCAGCTTCAACAATCTTTTCCTGATTCGCTTCTGCTTAGTATATGGTGAACATACATCATCTATTGTAATGAAGTTGGCATGACCATAGCAAAATATATTTCCAGTAGTCATGCACGCATGATTAACACAATTTGGACTATAATATCATACCTCATGTCAAAGGAGACTATAGCTAATAGCTATATAAGCTAGAGTTTAACAGTAGGTGACATACAGATGTCATTGTAAAATCAACATTCTGGAGCAGAAATAGAGACAATGCCATGTAGTTTGCAAAACTTACATCTTTAGGACCAAAGACTAATGTAGAAAAATCGTTCTTAGTATGCACAGTTGTAATATTGTTTCTGCGATGGATACAAAAATCAATTTGTGTACCACAGAAACTTCCAGATGGCCATAGATTCCGAACAACAGTGGTTCTTTAAATTTATTTGGTTGAAAACTTACATCAGCATTTCAATAACTCCAAGTTTGTAACATGTGTCTTGCCAGTGCCTTCCCCAAACCAATATATTTGATGAACACAATTGAGGGGGGATTTGGGAGTGCTTTCCCCGGGGTGAGTCTGGGGTATTATAAACTTAAATCATTATTGCCACCAATTAAACGAATCTAATTCCCCATAACATGCTAACTTCCAAAATGAATATTTTTCTCTTCCAAGAAATAATATTATTGAAGATACCCTGTGTTTTCCCAAATAAACATATACACAATCCTAACTATACAACCCTAACTAGTTGATAGAAGGCGTTTGCATAAATGATGACAGCGAGTACGACAACGTCAAAAATGATAGCTCTTGCCTCTTGATAATAACAGTTTGACTATACAAGCTGAGACTTCTCAAAGCCAATAAAGGCAGCACACAACAGTTGCCAGGATTCTTTGACATACTTCCCTTCTTTTACAGAGAGGAAGCAATCAAGTATGCATTCACAAAAAGGATGGCAAATTACTTTGGCCTTTCAGCACAGTAGAATGTGCATTTGGTCAAAAAGTGCCCTGCTATTAAATCTACTAAGCTAACTATCCCCAAGCACCTTAAAGAGTAAAT
Source organism: Acer saccharum (assembly GCA_030490815.1). NCBI lineage: Eukaryota > Viridiplantae > Streptophyta > Magnoliopsida > Sapindales > Sapindaceae > Acer > Acer saccharum. The sequence goes on along the minus strand of CM059870.1, from coordinate 43,871,931 downwards.
GAAACCAAAGTGAACAGATAACTCAATATTCTACTAGAGAAAATAAATGAGAGCATACAACAAACAGCAAGGCCCAAGGAGAAAGAATTTTACCCACCTTCAGATGCCAAGTTGGCCACCACTTTTACAGCATGAATTCGTGCATTGGCATCTTCGGACTCAAGCAATGACAATATCTTTTGCAATCCAACTGTCAAATTCATCGGTACAAAACTATAAGAAATACATAATAAAACATGGTTTAAGTGAGACTAAGCTCAGTAAGAGATTCGCGACCTTGTTCATAGAGTGTATTAATTGGTGCCTTCTGTCCATTCCTAGAGTCATTGGATTGAGAATGCCTATCTTGACCAGTAAAAGCATTTCCAGAACCACCTCTGTCAAGACATCTCCGCATCTACAGTTATAAAAATCAAGGTAAAGTAAATATCTACACGTGTGTGCTTCTGTTCAAGGGTTACTGTCGTGCTTAAAATCATAACTGTCACGCATACTGAAATTTTTGTTCATACTAGGAAAATAGTTATGTAATATAAATGAACACAGCAGTACTTATATCATGGTTACCTCCCATCTTAAATATTTCAGTCACAAAAACACAGGATTTTGTCTTGCCGCCAAATCATCATATAGTTAGATGATGTGAAGAGTTAAATTTCAAAAACCCACTAATTTTATCATGAGAAAAAAGTATCACAGCATCATATCATTGATTATGTAAACAATGGGAAGTTTATCGAGAATAAAGATCACGTGGAACTCAAATATATTCGATACCTGATCAGCTTCAAAATTCAACTGCAATAATTGACTTCGTAGTATCAGTATTTCTTCTTCAAGTTTCTTTTTCTGATTCACCTCGTCCTCCAAAATTCTTGAAATTTCTGTATCTTCACATGTCTAAAAAAATAAAATAATCCTTTTTATGCCACCATTCCCACATTAAGCAATAAAAAGAAATCAAATGGACTTAGTTATGCACTCTACGTAGTTCATAATATGAAATCATACCCCTGATTGCATATACTGCCCTAGTTTACTCTTGAGCTTGTTGAGCTCTTCTTCAGCTGTCTTTCTCAGATGGATTTCATTTTGCAATAGCTTTCTTACCTCAGCAATTTCCTCGCCAACAACCGGCCCCTGAAGAATAGGACAAATGGGAAGGGAAAAAAATCTGAGTAAGTGAAAAAATTAACAAGTCAATGGGCAGGTTGTACAATTATAGCAGTTAAGGTACAAAAATATCAAAAAAATTGCTTGCACCAAAAAAGCCATCAGGATCCCACGGAGGTAAAATGAGCCATTTATTCACTTATATAGGCAATGCAATATTCCCATATTAACGAGCAGAAAAGAAGAATAGATATTGTATTAGATTTTCAAAATCAAATTACATGGAGATACACAGATTTGAGCTTATTTTCCCAGCCTCTAGCTTTACAAAATAATTGATGATGTAAAGGTCTTGAACAGACTAATAAATAGAACATCAAGCCGAATGCATCAATATAATTATGCAAAGGCTACAGCTTTGATACAATATTTCAGTATGCAAGGACAGACCACAGGCTTGGGCAATATTTCTCCTATATCCCACAAGTAAATTTTCTACACAGACCAAATGAAGCAGAAAGTCAAAAGAACTATGTACGATTCCCTAGCTGTGTTAAGTACATCTACTTGTAACATGAGTGTCCATCAAGTTAAAAGTTGTTCTGAGCTAAACATCACAACTCTTTCTAACAACCACAATAAAGCAGAAGAAAAGGTTATCCAAGGAGCATACCTCTCCATTATATCTATCATCAATGAAGCCATTACTTTCTTGTTTTCGCTGATTTAGCAACATCTTTTCTTCCAGCTGCTTAACTGATTCCATATACTCCATTTGGCACTTCAGCTTTTCCTTCTACAAAAGATGATATCAAACTTTTTTGAAGAGGACAATATCAAAAGTGTGGGCTTGGTGCAATATACACACACACATAATTAATGAAAGTATGAAACAAGAAAGTCTGGTTTGAGTCTTGATTAGTATGAAGGGAAAGAAAAAACAGAAAAGAAAATTCTCCAAAGGCTCCAATCTAAAACAAATTTAAATGTTTCTTTTTCTTTTTCATGTTTTTTTTTCCAAGATACAAACTAAGGTTAAACCTGGAATGACAACGATAAGATTCCATTCAGGGAAAAAAAATGCAAATGCAAATGTTTCGTCCTCCATCAAAATATACCATCGGCTATTTATCATGTCTGATGCACAATAAAATAAAAACTGATGTGATAAAATTCTGTAAAAAAATTTCTGCAGAGGTACTAGTCTTTCTGTAGGCAATATATTAGATAAAAGAACTAACCTCTAAGGCATCAGCAAAATTTCTTTCAACCTCAGAAATACGATTTTGAGCTTCTAAATTCATTCTCCCAACTTCATCATCGAATTTTTTTTGTTGCCTTTCATTTTCCGCTATGAGCTTGTCCAGTTGTATCTCAAGCTTTCTAGACAAACTTTTATAATCAAACTCTTCCTTTATTTTCAACATATTCTCCACCTTCATAGCCTATAGAGATAATGCTGGTATACAGTCAAACCCAAGTAGCAAAGCCAATGCGAAGAGAAAACAAAATAAATCACAGTAGGCAAAGAAAAGCTTAAACTGAAGCTAAATGTGCTCCACAGTCAAACATAGCTGCAATGCCTATCTCCTATAATTAAATATAAATGCAGAAATACATATATCTTGACTTTAGGAATTACAGATGATAATTACATCAGCATTCTATACGACAAAACTCACCCTCTGTCCAAACAATATAGTACTGGCAGTCTCTCCTCGATGACGTGGAGATGGTCCAATGGTCACAATTAATGAGGTTCTTGCTGTTCCTGCAACACAAAGACAGATGTGAAGCAAACAATGAAATTGTGGTCACAACTAAATCAGCAATAGCTTTGATGCCTTAAAAAAGAATGCTACGAGGATATGCATAGAGAATAAACTAAAATTTGGGATCCCTGGTAAAAAGGCCAGAAATAAGATGTAACAACTAAACTGAAATGTGTACTAAGCCAGTTAGTAGATTGATAATTCGTCAATTCAACAGAAGCACATTTGGATACAGACAACATCTGAAAATCTGTTTTGTCATGGTCACATAGACCTGAATGGCTTACCTCCGAATGAATCTCTAAGCAACCTTGTAAGTTTTGAATCACGAACTGGCACATGAGCGCTATTTTCTGCTAGAGCATTAATGCACTTCCCTAATGCACTAAGCGAAAGATTGATAGACTTTGCTTCCTCCAACATATGCCCTTCACTTCCTGCCAAAAAGGGAAGAAAGTTAAATGCACTGCACACCTAGCCATAAACCATAAAGCACAATGATCAAAATTGAGATAAAGCATGGATATCAAAACCCACATCATGCCATCATATAATCCAAGTCAATAGCAGGAAATGTAAACAAATGAGGGGATAATTTATATTTAGGTCTTTTTGCTAATTTCTGATTTTAATTGAGCAAGATCAGATGCATGACACCCTCTCCCGATGTCTATTAAGCAAAAGCAAAACAGAGCATGGCTCCCAGGTAACCTTGATAGTAAGAAAGACGGTGTTGATATTGAGAAGAATAAAAAAAAGGGAGAAAAAGATGCAGGTAATATGCACCTGATTTGTGAACGCGTTCTGAACCTGCCAAATCTACTACGACCAGCTTGCTTTTCCGTACAAGCGGCTTAGATGGTTTCACCAAGTGAGAGCAATTGTCGATTTCACTTGAAAGAGTTTCTTCTGTCCCTATGACAGACCTCTTAACATGTATCTATAGAGAGTAATATATATCAGCTTCATATAACATAAAGCAATGTGATAAACTACCAATAGGACAACATAGATCATTAATACTATTTAAAAATAAATTAAAATGCATAGTTACAATAATTAGTCACCATCAGAATAGCGTGACTGCGAGAAGATTCAGCATTCAATTTTGTATTAGCAGCAATTCGATGAGCTTCCCCTAATCTCAGCAGCTCCATAAAACTTTGTTGGTTCCTGATCTGAACAAGAGTTGCCCCAGGTAGTGAAACGTCACCAGTTTTTGGATCTTCCACGATGGAAATATTATCATTTGCTGGATCAAGGAGATCCTGGATGGTCTCCATATAAAGCTACACATATTTATTAACTATTAATGAACTCTGGAGATTATAAAAACACAAATTATTTATATATAAATAAACACTTTGATAAGAACAAAACGAACAGAATATAATGAATTTTCAAAGTCATTCAATAATTACTTGAGAAGGAAAAATTTAATAAACATGAAAACAGCCTAACAACCTGCAAATATGAGACAGAGACAGAATCTGTCTCCAGAGAAACATCCGCTAAAATATCTTCCATTGACCTGACCATTATTCCACGAGAAGAAGTATCTTCCTCTCCCAATCGTCCAAGTGTAAATGTTTTCCCTGTTCCAGTCTGACCATATGCCATAACAGTCCCATTGTAACCATCAAGAACACTCTACAATATTAAAAGGCACAAATCAGTAATTGTGACATTATTACTAGGAATACAGCATGCTTTTACAAAGATAAATGAAAGAAACACCCATTAGCTAAAAGATAATGAGGATAACAGATGATAACTGATAGACATGGTCTAAGGAAAAGGCAACTCACACATTGCATAATTCAACTGTCTACAAAGAATTTGATAAAGCATAGATAGAGGAAAGATGTTCATAAATAAATTAAGATATATACCAAACATAACAAACCTCCACAACTGGCTTAGCAACAACTTCATAGACACGCTTCTGTGACGCAAATTCAGTAAGAACTTCATCAAATTCATAAGTATCTGAGTCCCAATTGTTCTTCCGAAGTTTCAACCTCTTAAGCTGACGCAAAGCAAGAACTCAAAATAGTTAATGACACCACAACCAAGCTCTAGCTTAGGACAAGGCTAAAGAAATCTATAACAGAAATTAAAAATCTAACTACTATCCAATGTCCAAGTAACTAAAAAATAGAATGAGACCACCTCTGGCTGCAATTCAACACAATCAGCAAAATCTGCATCTGCCACCAACTCTTCTGCATTTCGAGGTCGCAACCTTATAGCCACTCGCACTCTTCCTGGTACTGATCATAACCATAAAAAGAGAAGAAAAAAAATATTCATCGCAGTTTTAGGATAATTAAAGAAGCATCTTAAAGTGTTAAACATCGTCATTAGCTTTTTTCGTATAATAATTTATCATCTTTTCCCTTTTGTGTTCAGCAATTAGAAGTAAATCTAAGACACACCACCACCCCACCCCGCCCCACCACCCCAACACACATCCCCCTCAAGTGGATATTGAGTCCACTTGAGTTGAACAGGTTGTTAGAAGCAAACAATTTGTGAGCTAAATTATTCTAAGATTCTAGAGAGTTTGTTAGAGTCGGTTAACTAAAGAACTAAGTGTGTATAAATAGTAGCTCTCTCTTGTAAATTATTATCATCAATAATTACTCGGTTTTCTCTCAACTTTTAAAAAGGTCTCAAAACACTTCACTTTCACATCTATTTCCTTCACAGGAAGCTCCCTGATGATCGAATCTGTTTTACTGACCAAGCACCAACAACCTTTGACGGCAGATCATAATGCCCTCAAAGGTTGTTGGTGCTGAAGTAAAAGATCATGGTGTTGTTGGAGACAAATGTCAGAATTATCTTCTCTTGTGGATTCATAGTCAAGGAAGACAGGTGAGAAGTGCAAAAAAGATACAGGGTCTTGATCTTGTCTGGAATTGGTAATGATGTCATTGAGAAAAGGTCCGTGCAAAATAGATTGGTCAGTAAAACAGACTTGGTCATGGTTAGAACAATTGTTGTTGTTTGACAGAAACATTTTAGCTTGGGAAATGTAGTGGAAAACCCTAGCCACTAGAGCTTAAGAATGAAACATGCACCAATATTTGAAAGTGAAGTGTTTGGAGACTGTTTGAAGAAAAATTCAGAGAAAACTGAGCAATTATTGATGCATCTACTATTTAACACTTAGTTCTTTAACAAACTCTCTAAGTTAGCTCACACATTGTTTGCTTCTAACAACCCATACAACTCAACATCTAAATGCAACAATCATGAAACATAACCACACCTCGGAATCAGTTATAAGTGATTTTCTCTAATGACCCCTGCATGGTAATTTGTTCATAAACAAAATTACAAAGAAATATCTTGACTTCCTGACAAGTCCAAGCAAACCCCGACTAAAAAAATACATGCTTGTCACATTGCATACATGAATAAAAACTGAAAAACAAGATTATTGATCACATTCTTCATTCAAATTAAACTAAACAACAGTTACATGAAGGTTCTCTGTTTAAAGAGAGTGGAATGTAACTCAAAATTGAACATGAAACAGTAAATAGGTCAACATTAAAACTTCCAAATCCTAAAAGAGCTGGAAACTCAAACTGAACCTAAAAAGATGCTTGAATTCTTGAATCATTATATACTTTGAAAGTGGAAATTAAACTGAACATGCACACTAAAAATCAAAGTAATTGAAACAAAACTAAAAAAAAATTGATAAATCCTCTGCTCAAATGAAGTATAACGAAACTAACCTCCGTCATTTCCGGCGGATGCGGCACCAAAAGACGCCGGACTGCTGCGGCGGACGGCTGATCCCAGCGACTGAGACGGATGGAGCCTAGATTTGAAAGAAGAGGACTTCAAAGTAGCGGCGGAGATTGGCTTCGCGGCTCCCTTGTGAAGAGTACCGTTCCTGTAGGCGCTCGAAGCCATCGCTGCTGCTTTGACAAATTTCACTTTCTTGTTTCTACCGCTAATAATTAGTTCAAAATTATATTATTACTTGTGTTTTGCCATACAATACAAACACTCTGGTGTGGTGTGTGCTCGCTGGATTCAAAGTTTCAAACAAAAGTGAGTATGGAGGAGAGGGACCCACAGTGCTTGGAGGAGTTGGGGAAGAGACAGAGACGGTCGCAGGATGGTGGGTCCCTATTGACTGAGATTTCAAAATTACGAAAATGTTGTTTTCCTTTGTCGTTATTACCTTCACGGCTTCACTTGACTTCACTTGTAAAGAGACGGGACGGCGCTGTGATGTGTGAAATGACTAAATTATCCGACGACGATCTTTGCCACGATTGAGACCGTTAACGACAAAAATGTCACGTTCCCTCCACCGACTTTTTACTTGCCACTCGCGGGATTTGTTTCTTTCTTTTGCTTCAACTTTAAACCGGGTAAAAAATAAAATAAAATAACTTGCAAAGTAAACAAAAAATACGGTGTCGTTTTTGTTAAACATAATCAGGACAGGACAGGATTGTTTGGCTGGCATGTTAAATAGTTGCTTTAGTTGTCGGTTGTCCCCAAGAACGTAGCTTAATTCGTAGATGGACGCAGAGCCGGCCTTGAGGGGAGCGCCTGCCCAGGGTCCAAAAGGGGTCATTTTTTTATATTATTTTTTTAATGTTAAATTGAATGATTTTGATCGGGATTAATTGCATAAACGTCCCCTGAGTTTAGGCATAATTACATGTATATGGAATTTTTACCCATAATTACACAAACATCCCCTGTAATTAGTTGACTTCGTTAAATCTAACCATTGTCCACAATTTTAACTAAAAAATGACTAAAGTACCCCTAGTTACCTATTTTATTATTAATTATATATATACTTTATTTTTTTTGACAATTTATATATATACTTAAAATAATAATTATATACAATACTTAATTTATTTATTTAACAATTTTTATAATCCATTTTTTAATCCATTTTTTACATTTTTATAATCCATTTTTTAAATAAATAAATTAAGTATTATATATAATTATTATTTTTAAGTATATATTTTTAAATATATATATATAATTATTTTTTTAAGTATATATATAATTATTTTTTTAAGTATATATATAAATTGTCAAAAAAAAAAGTATATATATAATTAATTATAAAATAGGTAACTAGGGGCACTTTAGTCATTTTTTGGTTAAAATTGTGATCAATGGTTAGATTTAATGAAGTCAACTAATTACAGAGGATGTTTGTGCAATTACGGGTAAAAATTCCATATACATGCAATTATGCCTAAACTCAGGGGACGTTTGTGCAATTAGTCCTTTTGATTGAGATAAAAAGGGCCCTAAATATTTTTTTTTTAAATCCCAAACATTAATAATAATAATAATATTAATAATAACAAGTGGCCAAATTATCTAGGATCAAGATCCCCTACCATGGTAATTAAAGTTTTTTTTTTCTTTTTTGAATCAATTTAAAAAAAAAAAAAAATAGTCATGTGTTGTGTACCATGTATGCTCATTCGCTCACAAGGGGCCCATTTGTTAGATTTTGCCCAAGGGCCTCCGAAAAGTCAGGAGCGGCTCGAGTTAGGGGCTTGGACAAATGACTCCTAAATCAGCGACTCGAATCCTACCAATAACAAAAAGTTTCAAAAAAAAAAAAATACATGGTTTAAATAGGTTGATAGATAATGTCAAAAAATATATATAATTACCTTAGTTAATAGTGTAAATTTGATTGTAAAATATCCAACCGGATTGAAAAAAACCTGTCATATATATAATAGGTAAGTAAGTGGACAGTAAAGATTTTTTGATTAATTGTTTCTATAAAAGATTGTTCATACAAAAAATAATTATGAAAAAATAAATCTAAGAAACCATTAACTTCGTTTTAATTCATTGAAAAGAAAGTTTATTAACCCATTTTGAATTTTTTTTATTTATTTAAATTCGTGACATCAAGATTCGTCTATCAATTTTCTAATATACTTTTAATTCGATTACCAAAAAATTGATTGATAAATACTGATGTTACCCCCTCTTGAATAAGAAAAATAAATAAATATAAAACTGTCACTCTCTTTCATGTATGGAAGCCACCTGATGATACTACAGATGAAAATGATATGAATAATTGAGAGAAACCTACTAAAATGAGAATTCATTAAAATGAGTTGCATTCGAATTCAATGCAAGATCGGCTTTATTGTAAAGTACATACTCTCATTCGAATAACAATGTAATTAGATTGCCTTTTGGTTTTGGATTTTGCCCGATTTGCCCGATTGGCCCAATTAAAATCACCGAAACATCCACGTCACTATCCAATATGGTGTGTTAGTGAAAAACAATCATTCAATCTATAATCTCGTATTCGAATTGATTCTTAAATGTGATATATTAAAAAAAATAAATAAATAAATAAAAAATTTATGTAAATTTGATATAATGTGATTCGAAAAAGAATTAGTTTTTAATGTATAAGAAATTTCATTTATCTTTTCATTTTTTTTTTAACAAAAAAACATTTATTAAAACCACGAAACTTACAAACTAGGATGGCAATCTGCCGGAAGGAACTTTCTAACACATATAGGAAAATCCTCCACCCAGAACTTATCAACACTACTCGATATGGCAATCTTAGCTAAATAATGAGCTACCCGATTAACCATTCTAGGTGCAAAACTCACACCAACATTGTTAAAACTATTAAACAGAAATTTGATATCATCTAAAATCAAACCCCCATCAGAATAAAACCAACTGAACCTAGAACAAATTGGGCTGCAGTCATATAGCCCATAAGAAACTACGGGTTTTTACTTGGCATGGAGAAGGCCCAAAAGAACCCAGACAGAGCAATAGTCCTTTGAAGCACGGATCGGGAGTGCAACTCCCACCATAAGAGAGAGAACTTCCCAAAGTTCACGAATTTAATGGGTAGAGAAGAGACTCGAACTCAAATGAGAAGATCAATCAGGATTTTTGATTAGTTTTGATACACAAATCATCAGATGATTATAAATTTAGTTGGGTTTATCGAAAGAAAAAAAAAAAAAAAAAAAACTACTATGTAATCTAATGATGAGATTTGATTTATAGATCCACAGTTTAAGAAAATAGATAGATACTATAATGTACATATGTAAATCTGTTAAATCAGTCTTTCTATTATCAGTTCGAACTGACAAAAGTTATATCAGTTCCTTGTATGTGGGCCACTGGATTTAAATACTTTGACTTTGCTGTATACACTTGTCAGTCAAAGTATTTAAATCCAGTAGCCCACATACAAGAAACTGATATAACTTTTGTCAGTTCGAACTGATAATAGAAAGACTGTCTGTTAAAGAACATCAATAAAGTCATCTTTGGGCCTTTGGGCTGATCTTTAACTGAGATTAGGCAGTCCATCTTAAAAACTATCTAGAAATTATGGACTTTGGATCCAAGTTGATTCCAGAAATGCAGCTTCGGGTCAATACAGAAAAATGTTTATTTTTTATTTTTTAATTAACAAAATTTAAGAATTGGGAGGCTACATATGTTATCTCAATGTTTCTTCGTAGTTATTGATCCACGATAAATAGAAGGTAAAACAACATTGATATAAAGGGTTGATATTTATCAACCTATAAAACTAATTATTATATTTATTTTATTAAAAAATTTAATTGTAAAAATATTCTAATAGAAATTTACCAATAAGTAAATTTAAAAATAAAATTACCAATAAGGATAAATTACTTTAATTAAAATAAATTAAATATTATGTACACTCATATCTTGAATTATATATCTTTATTTAAAAATTAAAAAAAAAAAAAAAAAACTTATGATAAACCCTAATTAAACTCTAATTTTATTTTAAGTATCAAATTTTCTCATCATCACATGATTATCATATAACAAATAAATGGAAAAAGAATTTTTAAATGAACCAGATCATATAGAGGTATGGTATTATTTAACTTTTTTTTTTTTTTTTTTTTTTTTTTTTTTTTTGCCTTTCTTTTATGTCTAATTATAAACTCTATCGATAAACAAAATAAATATTTTTTTAAAGATAGTGGTAGATGTCAATGAGTTTTTTATTTTTATTTTTATTTTTATTTTTTTATTTATAAGATAGTTGTATATATAAGAGAATTTCAGATTGAAAATCTCTTGACCTATATACAATCCGGTTATACATCTTCCCTTTCATAAGGCTTTTACATTCGAGACATTTCCAAAAGTAAATTGGACTATCATTACAAGATCATTTGATTATAAAAATAATATGATTTTTTTTTTTTTAATAAATTGAGTATGTTAATACTTTAAGAGAGTTTATAATTAAATAAAATGTATTAAATTATTGGCATTAAGATGGATGCTTATGCTAATATTTATATTTTAAATTTTAAACATATATATACTTATAAAAATGGGTGTACTAATTAGTTTTATGGATGGTAGTATAAAAAGCTTAGCGGTTAATATTTGAAGTGATCGGATCATAAGAGTATGATGAACATAAGCACTACTTTTGATGCATACCGTAGACAACACAAAACCGCAATTCAAAAGAACATAACTTCTTGCATTTATTCAATTCTACATAAACCCCCATAAAATTTATCAAATATACTAGCTTAATGTAACAAGAAGAGGAAAAGATAATGACAATTAATGGAAATTAAAATTACAACAAATACATAAATAAAATTGAAAATAATTGACATTAAAACTCCATCAAGAAGATCACCAAAATTAATGAGTCCACCACCACCTATATTAATCCTTCTTATTTATTGATCAGCTTCTTCATATATATAGAATTTATATATTAATATGATCATCATATCAGTGATTGAAGTTGTGACTTCTTCTGTAACTGAGAAAACAAGGCTTGGTTCTCTTGATGGAGAAGAATTACTTTTTTTCTCAGCTTCTCATTCTCTTGTATCATGCTTTGGTTCTCCCTATACAACTCCAGGTTCTTTAGTTCCAGTTTTGCTTTCAAACTTGCCTTCTCCTTCCTTTTTGCATTTTTTGATGATCTCCTCCTGTTAAATAGATAGATAATTAATATATATTAATTGAGACAGACAGAGAGACGTTACATATATTATATATAGGCTTGTGAGTTGTGAGGAAATTAACTAACCTGTTTAGCCGGCTAATCCGAAGATTGTGTCGCTTGGATGGCCTTGTATGGCGGAAAGCAGAATTTAAGGTGGTAGATGGAATCAAGTCTGCAGAGTTTATGCACATTTTGTTACTCTCTAAAAGATATATAGATTCTTTATATATAAAAAGAAGGATTTGCAATCTTCTTTGTTGTAAAAGGGAAACTGATGATCAGAGAAAAAGAGAGCTTTGTGGGTTTTTATTTTTTATTTTTTTATGGTTTTTGGATGTAGATAAGAGGGACAGATGAGTAGTAGATATATACTAAGAAAAATGTGGAGATATATAGCTGAGAGATGGTGTTTGTATATGAACAAGAAAGTGACATAGAGAGAGAGAGAGAGAGAGGCTTTTCATGGTAATGATGGCACCAGGACTCATGATTACATTAGGGCAGCAATTGATGAAGAAGGCAGAAATATTATCACAATGAAGAGGAAAATAAAGGGGACTTTTTGATTAGGTGACGGTGGCTATAGCTACCTTCACATAGAAAAAGAATATATAAGGACATAGTTACATGTGACTCGATGATAAAGAGCGTTTATTTAAGATATATGTGGACATAATTCAATGTAACTCGATGATAAAAAGCGGTATTTTTTTTTTTTTAAGTAATACGTGCCTTTTGAATTTTAAGAATTTCACAATTTCAGAATTGCATGTGCTTCTATGGAAACACAAACAGTTGAATAAAATCTTGAACAGTAGAGATTTAACTAACTAAAGAGATTCTGTCTCATGGTTTGATAACTTAGTATAACTAATGTTCCATGCTAAATGTGTTAATTTTTGAATCTGGATGGCTGATTTATTTGAAAAGAACAGCCACCGAAATGTCAAAGATGAAGTTTCCAGGGCTATCATTGTGGGCCAAGTAAGTCAAAAAGTCCTTAATTAAATGTAATTAAGCATATCAACCTTGAAATATTAATTAATAATAATATAGATTATGCCCATATAAAAACGGCAATTTTGGTCAAAAGGTCTTTTTTTTTTCTTTCATCTTTTTTGAAAAAGAAACCTTACCTTACAAAAAAAAAAACACAACACAAACACATGGTGTGTTACAACTTACAAGGTTGTGTTTCAAAAGGCAAAACATTCTTTTCTAATTGTTAATTAGAAAATGCTTACGTCTTAGGCCTTCCAACTTCAAAGTTCAGACAATGTAAACCAAAGACTTGTACTTTCATTATGCTTAATCATTTGCATTTACACCTAACCCTTGCTTTAATCTATAATATGTCAATTCACCATTCACAAAAATAAGTAGAGAGAGATACTTTGTACAAAAACAAGATTTTTTTTTTTTTTTTTTTTTTTTTTTTTTTTGGGTTTTTTCCCCACTAAAATCCTGTAATCATAATTCATAAAAATCCGACCTAATAAAATAACAATGATAATGATAAAAGAGATAAAGTGTCACGTGCAAAGCACATGTGGGTTTAAATGTTGGCAAGTAGAGAGAGGTAGAGGTGGAGGAAGAAGAAGAAGCCAAGATAAAATGAGTAAAAGGAAATAGAAGTAGGAGAGAGTAGTCAATGTGGTTAGGTTGTATTTTTGTCACTTTTTTCCTACATGTAATTGAGTACCAAAAGCCATGCTCATTTATTTGGAAAATGAACCACCGATTTGGTTGCTCTCATCGCATCTTCTTCTTCTCCACCATCATTTCCCTCATCCACAAGACTCTTGAATCTTGATGCCCATTTTTATATTTTATTTTTGCGGTCCAAAACTCCAAATTTCATCTCACCCACACCACATGGTCCCTTAAATACCCAATTGGACACTTTGCTTTCCCACCACCCACAAACAGTGAAGTGGGTACCATAATACCATATTGAAAATCTACCCAAAAAAAATAATTAAAAAAAAAAAATCTAGAAGGGCAAGTGCACTTTGATATTGCATGCAACACCAACATGAGAAGGATAGATTTTTTTGAAGATATTCTCTAGACAAATTAGTGATATACACAACATTCATATAATATAAATAGGGGACTGCTGCAACTCTCATTATTTCATTTTGGACAGAAATGGTAGAGCCATTTGATGAGTAAATTGAATATATCACCAAGTAGCTCCATAGGTAGCCTTCACTCATTTCTTGTATTACTCTCTACCACAACCAAATAAGTACTTATACGACCCATATGAAATTGAAACTATAGTCAACAAAGAAATGAAACCCACCTCCATTTATATTCAAAATGATCTAATTGCCCTATGTTTGGACTCTTGCTTCTAGTTTTTTCTCCTTTTTTTTTTCTCTAGAAATGCTAAAACTATAATAGCAATAAAGAAAAATGAAAAAAAATAAATAAATCAAATGAATAAATATTTACTATAGATCAATATTGGATGATAGCTCACATACCATTCATTGATGATCAAGGATGATACAAGATTAATGAAGAAGAAATATATATATATATGTATTATGTGTAAGTGCAGCTCCATTGATGATGATGATGATGATGATGATGATGACTGTTATGTAGAGAATGTATCACCATCCACAATGTGGTCCAAATATATCACCATCTTCTCTAAATTCAAATTAGAAATCCATGAAGATCTCTGACTCTCTCTCAATAATACACTGCACATTGCCCTTAAGATTGGTACAATCCTCCAATTTTTCTTCTTCTTTTCTACTGTTACCATCATCACATTCATTTGTCTAAAAAGTTAAAAAGCATATGACAAATATTGATTACAAGAGAAGACTTCTAGAGAGGGTCAGATTTTCCGTAAAACCACTCGATTAAAATAAATTTACAAGGCTTTACTTAACACCTGCAATAAATCAAGATTAGCCGGCTATACGTTCATATATGAAAATGATAAATCTAATCTATAAAGATCAATTAAAGGAAACCAAACAGTAAAAAATTGACTAATTAATTACCTCTGTTCTCCTCCCTCTACTAGGACACGCCAGAGATTTGATTCAATTCTCGACTTGATTACGCTTGACATTTAAGAAAGTTAATATTGATTGTGACAAGAGTTATTATAACCTGCCCAGTGATTATTCAGATAACTGGAAACCACATATATATATATATATATATGTGTGTGATGAAAAATGAAAGAAAGGCCAATTCCATTTTCAAAATATCATAATTACCTCCGCAAAATGAAGTTTGAAGAAAATTGGAGTTTATACCTACTTAAATGATAAATAAAAAATAATCGTTTATTGACTTCTGAGACCTAATTGTTTATTACATGAGATTGAGAAGGGACGCACCAAGCCTCAATGACTTTCCAACCAAGCCTCAAGAAATTAATCTGTTGCATGCAGAAAACATACGTATTAGAAACATTAGATAGTATAACATGACGTGAGAAATCTATGTTAATTTCCTCCGATGCAAAATCAAAGAAAGTACCAATTTAAACGCCGAGGTGAGCCATCACGCATAAGAGCTGTACATCCAAAACAAAAAATTGACATGAACTACAGATGCTCTAAGCACTTCTCTGCTAACTGTTCATCTCTCGAACTAACACACCCATGGATATTTCACTACATTGCAGAAACTGTTATCTTTGACAGTTTGACGAGATGGCAACGACATGTACTGATGTACAATAAGACCCGTTGGGAAATACAGTGAGCATAAATAAATAATTTTAAAAAAGAACAAAATGGCAATTTACAACGGGACTTCAATATTTACAACTATAACACCCTTCTAATCTTCCTGGGTAGCTTCATCATCTTCATCCATTGCGTCATCCTTCTTTTGATTCTCATCAGCTTGATCGCTACTCTCTGTATCTGCAACAGAAGATGATCCACCTTTAGCATCCAGTTCATTGTTATCATCACTGTCACTACATGCCTCAGTGTCTGAGTCAGAATCAGAACCCTTTTTCCCTTTCTCTTGATCAAAACCATCATCCATAGCAGCACTAAACTGTTCCTTTAAATCAGGAGCAACAATTCCAATCATCTCACTCAATGCTCGATGTTCATGATTCCGTCTTGTGGCAGCATCTGTTGAAGATGGCATACTTTGACTCTCAGCCACCACAGTATTGGAATCATGTAGACCAGGGACACTTTCCTGATCATTGTATCTGCTTCTCGGAGTTTCATTCTCTCCATCAACTGAAGGAGCAGTGCTGCAAACCCAGCTCCCAATAGCTTCAGAGGCCAAGAGATCTGCTGTTCTGATTGTGGCTCCATCTTCTGTATCTTCCATGACCTTTTGGTTCGCAAGAGATGTATTTGTTTGGGAGTGGCATGCAGTTTCTTGACAAACTGGGAGAATCCGATCATCACTTTCGTAAACATGGGCTTCATCTTCTATTTGCATAGTGTCCCCGTCCAAAGCTCCACATTTGTTCAAATCAATATTCCTCTCATCATCAATTCCAGGGCTTTCAGTTTCAAGAACTAGCTCGGTTCCAATGGGATCTCCTTCCAAAATAGGCGCTGTGCCAACACCATCAATGTCAGAACCAAAGCCACCCTTACAAGTACGGTCAACACTTGTAAATTCTGCCTCTTGGGTGTCTTGACTTTTGATGTCACATTCATGCTTCTCAGTAGCACTGACGTCATCACTAGAAGTAATAACTTGAATCCTATTACATCTTTGAGCTGAAGTGGCAGAGGAGGCCTTCACAGCGGCATTGCTGTGAAACCCAGCTGTTTCATTTTCTCTCACCGTAGTTCCATTAATGTTCCCATTAGTTGCATTGAGATCAATATCAACTGAGGTATTCTCATAGTTTTCCTCATCTTCCAGAGTCCTCCGCATTGACTTTAGTTGCTCCTGCTGCTTAGTAAACAATACTGAGATCTCCTCAGTCGTGGAATAAAATGCTCGTAACTGTGTTTCCCTGGGTAGCAACCATAAAAGCACAAGGATATAAGCCATCAGTATTCACATACACATGGACACACACACACACACTGACACACACCTAGTAAGCCTAGATTTCATACTGGAGAGAAACAAAGGGAGACCTCCACTTAATTCTAAACTATGTGCAAAAGATCTCCACTTGATTGCTAATCCAAGCAAATAGCAAAACTCAATAATTAAGCATGATTAACATTTCCCAATGAAGCAACAAAATAAGTTAATTGTACATCTATATCAACTACTTTGAAAATTCTGATACAGCTATTGAATGCTTAAATTTCTGACCAGAAATAAAACGGAAAGATAATTTCTGATATTACTATATTAGGGGTTCTGATACACCATTGATACAAGTTTTTCAGACAGAAACAAGAATAAACAAGTAGAAAAAGAAAAAAAATCAAGTTACGAAAGGAAAATACATGATTTAAATCAGTACTAATATATGTTTTCAATAAGGTACTAATTCAAAGGGGGAATTACAGTTTGGTCCTTAACTTTTAAGGAAACGTTGCTTTTTTACCCCAATTATGTGTTTTTGGGTTTTAGGTCCTCGTCTTTTTGGAAATACATTAAATTGGTCCCTTTGACCAAAATGTTGACAGTCAACGTTAACACAAGTGTGAAAAGGACGGTTTTGCCCTTAAAAATTAATTTGAAAAAAAAAAAAAAAAAAAAACTTTTTTTAAAAGGCTACAATGCCCACGCAAATTGATTAAATAACAACTTTACTCTTATCATTAAAAAAAAAAAAAAAAAAAACCAAAAATAAATTTAAAAATATTTATTTATTTTCTTTTAAAAAAATTAAAATTTTCTAAAACCCAAACCTTAAAATACAAAAAAAATAAAATAAAATTGGATCTCCACCATCCATCCGTTTGGATAGCAGGATAGGCCGTGGAGATTTATTAAGAAAAACAAGGGATGGGTTTGGTAAACCGATGATAGAACGGATTTTTTTTTTTTACAATTATGAATTATTTGTCTGCTACCAGCAAAAAATCCAGGAAATAAAAGGGAAAAAATAATCTTGAAATTTTGAATATTTTTATCTTTAATTATCTCCCATATGAATTTAGGAAAAAACAATTCCATAACTTCAAAATACACGACTCAATCTTTTCACCTTCTTAACCAAAAAGAAACGATCTTTATATTCATTTTCTCGGTAACCAAACAACAGCAGAGAACAATCGATCTAACAAAAAATCACAAACAGTACTATAAAGTCAAAAGCATCCCATTGAAATATACACAGTCAATTACTTAAAAATAAAAGATAAAAACACATACAAACAAGATACCCATATAGTAGCAACTAGGAAAAGATCTGAAACATCCATTTTTGGAAATCTGAACAAGAAGAATCTGACCAGCTAATAAATAGAGAAGAAAAGAAGATGAAGACCAGAACAAGAAGAAGAAAAAACACCCATGTGCGAGACTGTTTCACTGTCACGGATCTACTATTCTCCACACTACAAGTTTGAAGAGAGTGAGAGAGAGCCTCCCCTTGCCGCAAACGAAATGACGTGAAACTGTCTCCATAGACCAGTTTCCCGTCGTTTGATTCGAGCCTCTCCATCCGCGTCATTTGGTTTGAGCCTTTCCAATGCAAAACAGTTCCTCTCCATGGAGGAGATCCAATTTCCAGATTGGATCTCCACCAGATTTTTCTTTTCTTTTCTCTTTTAAAAAAAATCTTTTAATCTTCAACCGTCCATCACAACAGTTGGAGATAATTTTTTAATTTTTTTTAAAAGTAAAAGTTTAAATTTTTTCTTTTAAAGAATAAAATTTCAAAAGAATATATATTTTTTCATTTTTTTTAAATAATAATAAAATTTACAGATTTTTTTTTTCAAAGACAACTTTGCTTATTTTTTATTTTTTATTTTAAATTGAAACGTTTTTTTTTTTTTTAAAACTTTTTTAAGAATTATATAAATTTGCCACATATCACCACATATTAAAACATGACTGAAAGTACCTTTATACCCCTGTACTAGTTAACTTTGACTAATGACTAACTGAGGGACTATTTTGATGTATTTCTGAAAAGATTAGAACCAAAAGCTCTAATACACATAAGTCGAGAAAAAAAGTAATGTTTTGTTAAAACATAGGGACTAAACTGTAATTCCCCCTAATTCAAATGAAGCTTCTTGCTCACACCAAGGTCAGACACCACCCTATAACTCGTATTTACTAACAATTACACCTAAAACATTATGTTGATACCAATATGACATAAAAACCAATGGCTTCAGTATCCTTACCGAAGCATAATTCTTTCCCTGGCAGCTTTTAGCCTCCGTCTCTCAAAATCAAGATCACGCATTGCAGCATTTATCTCAAGTTCTAGGGAAGAAACTTTAGCCCACGCTTCTTCTCGGGCCGCCTGCTACCAACAGCAAAGAAAACCTCAGCTTAAAAATACAACTTCAGAGCCAATTATAAAATTGAGATGGCAGGATTAACTCAGATCAATTCTGAAAGCTCAAACACAATTCGATGGATTCACAACACCCCATTATAATAAGAATACAGAATAATCCAAATAACAACATCAATAATAATTTCTAAGGTTGAGGGTTAAAGCAGAACGATTTCCATATATACCTTTTCACTCTCAAGCTCTTTCCTCAACCTCATGATTTCATGTTCAAGTTCTTCCACTCTCTGCTCAAAAAGCAAAACACGATAGATATCAGATTCATAGTCGATTTGTTTTAAGGATGAAGCCAAAGCGGATAGAATAATATACATTCAGATATATTTAACTTGGTGCTAAGAGATATTATCACCTTTTTTCCACCGGCCAAGGACAATTGTTCTTCACATATTTGAGATTCCAACTGGCGAACTTTATTATCAGAGAGAACCAACTTTTCCCTAGTCTCGTCCTGCAGCATTCAAATAAATCAAGACAGACCTTTTATCATTTAGATGAAGTAGGCGTATAACTGGGATAGAAAAAGAATGTTGGGATGCATTTAGTACCAGTTTGAGTTTCAAACTTCCCACTTGCAAAGAGCTTTGTTTCTCAACCATCTGATTGCAAAAGGCAAAATATTTCGTAATTTTTCAATTAAACTCCTCTAAAATAAATCATGCATGAAAAAAATTAATTCATACAAGATTAACTCTTTCTCACCTGAAGCTTGTGAATCACTTCTTGCTGCTCTACGTCTCGTCGTGAAGCAGAATCTGAGATTCGTTTTAATTCCTCTTGAGCCTCTGACTGAGCTTTCTGCACTGCTGCTTTTAAATCAGCTTCGGCCTTTTCTCGTTCCACTCTTCTCTGATCTCTCTCTTGATCTAACTGTGCCTTAAGTTCATCTATAGATACTTTCTGACTAAAACAATAAATAAATAAATAAACTATTACCAAGTTCTCTCACATTTTCTAACATTTATACTGGAACATTATCACATCCTTCTGAAGTTAGGATATATGACACAGCACTCATAAAAATACAGGCAATGTAAAAAGATATACTGAACATACGAAAATAATGAAAGCATTTTTAATATTGAACTGAAAGGTGGAAAACAACTTTATTTTTGTGTACATGTGCATGGGTATGAGGGAGAGAGAAAGGGTGAAGGAGAGAGAGAACTTTCATGAAGCAGATAGAAAATCTCAGCATAATCCAATTAGTTAATGCCATCAACTAGGAAGCTGTACTAGGCATCAAATCATTAATCATTCCAGTTAGCCACCATGAGTAACATACAACCATGCTATTAAATGTTTCACACAAGAAACATCTCCAATTTCCAATGGATCTCACCAGAGTTACATATATATTTTGCTTCAATAAGAGAATTACAAAAGAACCAACAAAAAAATGAAATTAAACTACAGACAGGAGACTCCATATCATCTTCTAGAAATACAATGAATAATATTCCATTACTCAAAACACTTTTCCGTGTTTTTCCTTTACCTCGGCAATTTATAATGAAGGCAAAATACAAACCCAAGGTCATGAACAACAACAAAAGGTGATACAGGTGCTAAATCAAAATTCCTTGTTTTAGTTATAGTCAGAAAAATTATAAGAAGTCATCAATAATAAAAATAACAGGCTGTCAGGCTCTTACCTCTTCGTTATATCATTTGCTTCAGTACACGACTGCATGGAAGCAGTAAGTCTCTCACTAAGGTCTACTATATTCTGTTTTTGTTCAGCTGATGTTCTACTGGCCTCCACCAGCTCCTTTTGCTTATTGTCTAACAAATGACGTAGCTCATTGAGTTGGTCAAGATATGTTTTTGAAACAGATTCTTTCATCTCTTTCATCTCCTATAGATCAATTTGTATGATATATTAATGATAAAATATCATATAGCATTAAATTTAATCAATAAATACAAAGAACAAACAAGGGTTTTAAAATTCAAGTCACCACAGAACAGAATATGCTTCATAACTTACAATGTTGATAAATTTTGCTGAAGCTTTAAAGAGAATATATTCGAATGACTTTGCAAAAAGGTTGAAAAGGATGCACATTTATGAATACTTCTTTATCTTTCCTTTAAAACAAAAGGTTACTACACATTTAAAGAATAAAATAGATGAAAGCAAGATATGAATCCCCACCCCGACCACCCTTCCCTGCCCCCCCAAACAAACTCTGCTCAAATTAATGCTATCTTAATAGTTGAACATTCCCACTTCTTCTCAACCTTTGCAAAAGAGAAATGATAGAGCTAAACAACTTACTAAAGGAAATGTAATTCGCACAGTTCCTATAATTATAAGAAATTCTGACGCTCAGGATTATATAATGGATTCTTTAAACTCTCAAATAGTGACCAAGAGTTGGAAGAATGCACTCAAGAACACATAGGGATGATGAGTGGAAAAGAGAGGGTCACATATCATCAGAAGATGTACCTTGTCATGACGTTCAACAATTGTACGATTCTCACTGTGTAATGTATCAATTGCAAGGACCTGAGCTTCCAATTGCTTCCTTAATTCCTGCATGCGGACATGTTAAAATGCAAACATTGTGTCAAATGCATTTGTGGATATTCGTGGATGTAATAAATCAATAAGATCATGAATTCAACATAATATACCGTGTTCGACCGTTGAAGACTTCGAAAATCATCAAGAGATAGAGGACCGTCACGAGAACCAATGCCAATTCCTTTAAGTCTCTTGTTTTCAGAAACATATTCCTCTGAACAGAACCCCAAAGAAAACTCCATCAATTGATCAATAATCGTAACTATCAATTTATTAAATAATGGAACTATGGAAGAAATGAGAAGAGAATGTAAACCCTTGGATGAACACCACCTACCATATTCTACATTACCAACAAAATGAGCAGTAGATATAGGTATTATCCTATAATTGGACCATAACCTCGTAATAACGAAAGAAAAATAGTTTTAAAAAATGCCACTAGAACAAAACCAAACAGAGACTTTGGCTACATTTTTTGAGTTTCTTGTTCTTCAGAAGTAACTATTCAACAATAAAGCATATGACACAATACAGGCCTGCCAATGTTTAAAAGATCCAATAACATAAATGAATTTGAATTTCTTTGAAATCGATTTTATGAGTTGAGAGACTGTTTTACGAACACGAACAGCATACATTGAAGTGGCGACCAATGGACTTGATATCCAAGTTGATGTGTGTCCATGAGGCCCACAATTTTATCAACTATTATTATAGTTCTTTAAGATAGAAGAACATCACAGAATGTACTAAGAATCTGACTTTTATATTTAATTTGGTGGACCAGGGAAGCAAAGAGAGACAAGTATAACACAACAACATATAATACAGTATTAAGGATGCTCTGATTAATATACCTGCTTTTCTTTTTGCAACAGCACCTACCATCGAGGGAGTGGAACTGGGAACTTCTCGATATACAAATGCAAAAGCAAGTTCTGTTAACATGTAACAAAAAATATTAATTTCTAAAAGTTTACCAAACCTTAACATTTAAAATTTACGCTATGAAAATGGCTTGCTTATACTAAAAAACATAACAGTGAAGATGTTCAAAGCTTCTATAAAAGGAACAGATATAAGCATATAACTCATAATAACTTAGAACTAGTTAATTTCTTCTTGAATTATAGCTGTTTAAAAAACCAACCAGAAAATAAAAGTTTTCAAACCTCAATCACCTAAAATGTATTAGAAGAATAACAAAAGATTCTAAAATAAATAATTATTGATAAGGTAGCAACACAACCATCATTAGGATTTGACCATCAAAATATTTTGTGCATCGATAAAACAGTGCCAATTAGCCATCAAAATTTCCATAATACTCAACTGTAAAGAGGTGTCATGGATAATTTAGTAATAAAAAACCGACATCCACAAGAAATTTCAGTCTAGCAGAATAATATCTACTATCAACTGTGGGGTATAAAGAATTATACTACCATGCTGAGGAGGGGAAGCAAATGATATTATATCTCCATGATGGACTTTGATTTCAGAGCTATTCTTGTTTAACCTCTCCCAGTTGAGATATGTCCCATTTGAGCTGCAAAAGGCAAAAACAATCAGCATTTGAAATATATATATATATATATATATATGAAAAAAACAACTATCCAGCTTGTAAACAAATACACAACCTCGTATCTTTCAAAAAGACAGATGTAAAACAATTTGATGAGTGATCTACATCTCCAGTATCTATCCTTTTTCTATATATTTTGCAATGACTTGCACTGACTGCATTTGATTCAATCCGGAAACGTGTATCCTCCACCAATCGGCCGATGCAATGTTCATCCATAGTCAAAATCATATTTATGCCCTGGCTTATTATCATCTCATCAGTTAAAACTCATTACTAATTCAGTGATATTTAAGAGAACAAGTCCCTAAAAAATACACATAATTTGTGGAGATATCAAGTTACAAGCGAAGGGAAATCTGAGACTTCCCAGCTCATTAGGGAAATCTGGAAATGTGTATCCTCCACCAATCCGATGCAATGTTCATCACTTAGGCAGTTTGTAAACATTATAAAAACCTTTCAGCTCAAAATTTCAAAAACAACTAATATAAAGTGATGTCAATGATAGCAATAACAAAAGCAATACCATTCATGTAACAAAATATTTTACATGAATGGAATCACGCAATCTGACCAAATAACACATTACAGTCTTTCAACAACCCTAATTTAACCACGGCAGCGAAATCACAAGTTTTGGACCCAGTTATTGGTCATAAAACAGTACTCTCTGTGTTTCTAGTAATTGGTAAGAAAATTAAAATGATGAAGTTAACAAAAGGAACCACGTAAGTGAATGCTTTAGTAAAATTTTCACCGAGAAATAAAGATTTTGGCAGACATTAGAAAAAAAAAAAAAAAAAAAAAACGAAAATTGCCCAAAATTCCAAGGCATCAGTTGAAATTAGCGGTCACAGATGAACTATGACAAATCACAACTAAGGTTGTCGCAGTAGATGTAATAAAGATAATTAAAACTAACAAAGGTAAGGAAAAATATAATAAAGATTAATAAAAAATAAAAAAAAAGTAAGTATTAATGTTCAACAAATTTGTATTTTTACAATAACCAGGTTTCTGATAAATTAGGGTTTTTGGAGGGGAGTGAATATACCTGGTGGCGTTTACGAGCATTGTTGGAAATGGCGGTGAGTACACCCCATACATTGGGGTCGTAGTTCTGGAGAGGTTGAGAGGCGTAATTGGCTGCAACCGAGGCAGCGAAATCCTTGGGGCTGAGCGGCTTATTTGGAGTCGTGTCACTAAGGGGTTTTTGAGGTGGAGGAGAAGGGTGTGAGGAGCTCGTCTGTGAGACATTGTCTTTAGGGCTTGGACTTGGACTCGGACTCGGACTCGGTTTTGGAACCGTTAGGGTTTCTTGATTGTCTTCTTTGATGCCCATTGAAGTGAGACAGGAGGGAGCAGAAAAAAAAAATGGCGGGTAGATCGAAACCCTAACTACAAGTAACTTACTCTCTTGTAAGCTTTACTGATTTGAATTTGATCCGGTTCTAATAATTACAATTTACAACTGGAGCCGGATCAATGAAGTTGTTATATATAAAGCTGGTTACCATTGACACGTCACTATTTGTTTTTTCTCTTTTTCTTTGAGATTTTTTTTTTTTTTTTTTTTTTTTTTTCAGAATTTAACTAGGCTAGCTAGTGCCTCCCCTTCTGATTCCATGGATGGTGAATAGAAATCCATTTTTTTTCCTATTTGGGAAATTATTATTCTAGTTTGCCCTATTTTCCGGTCTCTCCCCTCTAGTTTCAAAATTCTCCAATTTCCCTCCTCCCATGCCTATTTTTTATATGATGAGATTGGTTGTATACTATTTGTGCATGGGAGGGGGGAAATCGAAGAATTTTGAAACTAGAGGGGGGAGATATGGTGAGATTGGTTGTATTTGTGCATGGGAGGGGGGAAATCGAAGAATATTGAAACTAGAGGGGGGAGACTGGAGAATATGGCAAACTATAGGGGGAGAATAATAATTTCCCTTTTTTATATAAAAAAAAAATTAGAATTTTGATTTGTTATTTTTTAAACGCTAATCAGAGGACAGAGGTATTTGAGTCTCATTTAAAGGTTAAACCTAACCAGCTATTAAATTTGTCCAACTTTTAACTAAGGGTACGAGAGGTCTTTTACCTGTTAATGTTTAAATTGTTTTCGATTGTCAAAAACCAAACCTCAAGAGACGTTGTTACCACTTACCACTAAATTGTGACTGCAACCATAGTTTAATATCATTATTACAAAAACTACTTTTATTTTGTGATTTAAATCTTGTATAAAAATAGGCATTTATTTTTATACTTTAAATATAAGATTAATGTTTTAAATTTATACAACAGATATAATTATTAAAAAATATATTTTTTATTTTATTTTTTCTTTATATAAAAAACACAAGCTTATTAAAATTTAAAAAATCATTTTCACAGTGCACTATAAAATAAATTCTTAAAATAAAAAAATATGAAATATAATTTTTTCTTTTATTTTACAAAATATAGTATTTAAATCTCCTCTTATCACCATGAATGCATATGGAAGTCCAACGAAAGCTTTTTTATGCAATCCACCATAAGCATTATCAACAATCATAGGAGAAGGGTGGATCATAGACACCATTCAGCTTATGAAATTGCACCAAGGCAAATATAGCTTACTATGGAACACAAAATGAGTATCGTTAAGTTTTACTGACATTTCTCAGTAACAGAGATTATGCAATATTACAATGTTGCATTTCTGATTTACTTATCTCAATTGATTTAAAGTGTGCTACAGGAGGCTAGAAGTTCAATCATAGAGTCAAATGTTAATGACAAACTGAGATCTTACTAGATACGCAATACAACCAGAAAGGCTCATATAAGACTAGCCAGCAAGTGGATTAGCATGTATCGTAACACGATTGATCCTTATCTCCGCAAGGGGTCGATCTCCTGGGCCTGTTTGAGTCTGCACAAACTCAAAAAATGTTCAATGACATTAGATCTATAATTGGGGAAGATACATATACCATAATAAAATGCATCAATCACGTAAGAACATGTGTGTTTACAAGTAGTATCAAGCGAACAAGGTGCACAAAAAATTGTAGATATGAGTCTTTTATTATGGTAAAGAGGAGAGATAAGTAACGTCATGAGTCTTTTATAATGGAAAAGAGTAGAGATAAGTAACGTCAATCCAACCCACAAGGCTAAAAATGTCTACACCACAAACTGTCTTAGTATGCTTAGTCGATGATGACCAATATGTATAAGCGTATAACCTTTAGCAATACATACATACACCTTGCCTAAGGCTCACTAATCTCTTATTTCCAAACAAATAACAGGGTACTGCACAAAGCTAGCACAACATACCTTCTCCATTATATCAAGGACTTCAAACCCATGAATCACTCTGCCAAACACGGTGTACAATCCATTAAGATGTGGCTGTTTTGCATAGGTAAAGAAAAATTGGCTTCCGTTAGTATTAGGGCCGCTATTGGCCATTGCCATTATTCCCCGTGCGTTGTGCTGGGAGAAGAAAAAAGAAAAATATGAGCAAATTATTGGTAATATGATCACCCTAATAATGTAGTATAAATATAGATTATGGACATTATGCCAGCAAAAAAAAAAAAAAAAAAAAAAGAGAAGTAACAACCCAATCTCTGCAAGCATGCTCTGGGATCAAAAAAATTTGAAAATCTTGCACAGTCTGCACCATTATTTTACAGTCTGGGCGTAGTTGGTACGTAAAACTGACTAGGCCTATTAGTTCACATTTGATGCAGTCTGTGGAGGAGAAAGGATGAGAAGGAATGAGGGTGAAAATCACAAGTTCCAAACACGATAGCTTTAATTTAAATTGTTCTAACTTAACTTAAATTTCATCCGATAATATGATGAGAACAAATGAGGGTGAAAAATCTCAAGTTCCAAACATGATAGCTTTTATTTAAATCATTCTAACTTAGCTTAAATTTCATCTAATAACATGATGAGAACGAATGAGGGTGAAAAATCACAAGTTCCAAACACGATAGCTTTTATTTTAATTGTTCTAACTTAGCTTAAATTTCATCTGAAAACATGATTTTGAAAAAGCCCTTGATTGTCTCAGAGAGTCAGACTCTATCAACTATGCTTGCAACCATGCATACAAAGACGAAGCATGAACAAAAAAAAATTATTGTCAATCTGCAATAATTTTGTGTCCTTAAAAGTATCATGCATTAGCTAATACCTTGAGAGACTCTCTGATCTCATCATTGAACTTCTTGCCCCATATGCTGGTCCCACCTTTGCCTGTGCCAGTTGGGTCTCCACCTTGAATCATAAAACCTTTAATATTCCGGTGAAATATGGTCCCATCGTAGTAACCACTTGCACATAATGCCAAAAAATTCTGTAACCAAAAGAACATGAGAAGAATAAATAAGCATAACATTGGCTGAAATAAGGAGTAAGGCATTGCAACATTACCATGCACATTGTAGCACTGTGAAAATTTTCCATAGCAACAAACCATCATTGATATTGTGAGATACAGTAATTGGCAAAGACAAAACATAATAAAATCAATTTATACATACAAAATTATTCTAATTGTGCACTCACTGCTTAACAAGTATGAGAAAGAGTTCTCTTTTCCTTTTTATCAGAAACCAACAAATTATGTTAAAAGAAAGAAGAAAAAAAACTAAGAATCTATCCACAAAAAAGAGTTGGAGTTGTTCTTTCAAAATGACTTTATAAAACAGTTTTAGACATTTACTAAAATAAGTTTTCGATCAAAAAACAACCTACTATTCATCAAGATCATCCTTGAAGATTCTCCCTTGTACATATTGTTTCACAATTCTCCTTCTGGGGCACTAATAAACTAAGTTAAAGAATCTCAAACAAGTCCATTTAAACAGCTACAAGGGTCTTTAGACATTAATTTTACGCTGCACGACTCATGGACTCAAGACTCGGTATAAAAACTTGCTATTAGGGTTTATGTGGGTTCAAGGAATTACTGACCACAATTTCAATTCGGTTTCTTAATCGGAACAGATAGAGACAGAATCAATTAAATAAACTGGTTAAAACAATTTTGTCAACATCAAACATCATCCTCCAATATTCTTCCACACGCAAGGACAAGATTGAATTCTTTAATTGGCAACACAACACTTCAAAAAGACTGATTTAATCGATTTTATATTGATTAAAAAGCAATAACAGTAATCATTTCAACATTGGAAGAGAGAAAGAGAGAGAAACCCTCACTGACCTCGGCAGTTTTGGGGACCTCGTCACAAGCAATCTCGCACTTGATGTCACCGAGATTTGTGTGTAGAGTCACCGACTGCAAAAAATAATAAAAAATTAAAGAATCTTGAGTGAGTTTCTTGTACGAAATAAACCTACTAAAGATGTTCGCTGAAATTACACAGAGAAAAACTCACCATTAGTGTGTGCGCCTCTGCTTTCGCGGAAAATATTAGTAGGATCTATAACAGCGGGGAGCCTCTATTTATATCATTTCTAGTGTCGGCTTAACTCTAAACGACGCCGTTTCCTTAAACGACGGCGTATGAACTCACCCGAGAAAATAAAGAATTAAGACCGTTATGACTAGGGCGGTAACGTTTCTAATATCTAAACGAGGGGGTTGTCTAAAAAAACGACGACGTTCCGGGTCAACAGTGAAAAAAAATAAAATTGTAATTATTTTTAAAAAAATATTATATTAATTCGGGTTTTTTTAGGAACCTCGTGGTCCTCGTCTCGTAAATAACATTGTAATTATAAAAGCGTTGATGATCGCAAAACTATTATTAAAGTTGAAGAAATATCCAGAACAAGAATCTCGCACCATCCGTTTCGCATTTGGATATCATTTTCTGATTTTTCAATCTGTTTGGTTGTCGAGAAAACGCGAGAAAGGAAAATTAATCGTTGAGACTCAAATCTCAATTAACATTGAATTGTATTCGCTATAGACTCAACTAACTACCTCGCTACGCAATTTGCGAAACACAAATTCTTGTCAAAAAGAAAAGAACCACACGCATGTTTGATATGGAAAGAAGTCGTGCGGCGCGAGGCATAACGAGATATTAATTTTGTCGATGGAGAATCACAATGGAGATTACGAGCAATTAGGAGAAAACTCGAGATTTGAAGTTAACGGAGATGTCGTGCCTCCAAATCCTATAAATGGAAAACGATGGAAACGAATCGTGAAATGGATTCTACTTGGGACGTTATTGGGGATTTTGGTAATAGTTGTTCTCAAATGGATCGGACCACTCTTCATGAGCAAGGTACGTTTTTGTCGTTCTTTCACATGAAAAATGTACGTTGGTTGCTTTTATCAGATTCCTTTATTTTTCACTCAGATGTATATGTGAAGGTGAAATTTTTATATACGTTTATAGTCATTGCTGGATTTGTCCTAAATGAAAGAAAATTAATATTAGATTTTTCATTCAGTTGTATCTGTAAAGGTGGAAATTTTGTAGATGCATTTATAGTCATTGTTGATTCTAAATTTCTAATTGAATACAAGGCTTGTTTTTTTTGGTGAATTATGCTTGTGTGAGCTCTTTTACGTTGAATTTGATTTGTAGGTGATGGTTCCTTTCATAGGATGGGAAATGGAAACATTTAGTCCGCGGAGTCGGGCAATTTTAATCTTTGCTTCAATGGTCATTTTCCCTATTGTACTGTTGCCTTCTACACCTTCAATGTGGTTGGCAGGGATGACTTTCGGTTACGGGATTGGATTCCTTTTAGTTATGGCTGGGGTTACTGTGGGTGTAACCTTGCCTTACTTCATTGGTTCTCTCTTCCGCAATCAAATTAATAACGTAAGAACTGGTTTCTTCTGTGTTTTTTTTTTTTTTTTTTTTTTAGATTCTATTTCGTATGGAAATTTAGTAGAATTGAGCCAAGCATTGTTGATTTTCGTATCTGTTTTCTGGGTCAGGGATATCTGGAGAATTATCCACAACAGGCTTTGATTTTAAGACTAGCTGGCCAAGGAAACTGGTTTCATCAATTTCAGGCTATCGCCTTGATAAGAGTTTCTCCATTTCCATATCCTATATTCAATTACGCTGTTGTTGCCACAGATGTTGATTACTGTCCTTACTTGTTGGGGTCATTGGTGGGCATAGTGCCCGATGTCCTGTTTGCACTCTACAGGTTAGACCCTCCTCTAAACATTTTCACATGCTCTTTAATGTTGAATTTACAAGTGTATAAAACACACGTCAAATGCACGTGTATTATGCAAGCCTAGTAAACGTTTTGCTTCATAATCTAGATTTAGGTCTGTTTGTGCTCTGTCATTTTTATATTTCCTTGTTTTTTATTAATGTCATTGCTCTAAAACTTGATTTTAGAGCAAATGTGTGAAAGATGCAGCTTGGCATTCATTTCGAATCGTGATGTATCTATAATAATTATATGTATGTTGCATGTATTTCTCAAGAGTTTGAACCCAAAATAGTATTGATGAAAGTTTGTAAGAAAGAGAGTAGAGCTATAACACCCTACGTAATTTGAACGAATCAAATTTTGGTAGTGTTACACTTCTGTTAGTTATGAGGCAGCCAACTATATTTGTTCAGATTAGGGCTAGAAGCAATTAAATCTTAGGGTGGAGATGGCAGAAGTCATTTGTTCTCCTCCCAATCTGCATTTGTGTTTGTTATGTATCTCCTTACTGTGAACCTTCTGATTATAGTGATTTAGTTTTCTGCAATAATGCACTGCTAGTAACTGTTCTTCTGAGGTACTTTTTGTTTCAATCTACAATGTAGTATGATTCAGTAGATAAGCAAAATTAGTTATAGCTTTATCACATAATGTTCCTTTTGCAGTGGGATGTTGATACGTTCCTTAGTAGACGTGTCGCAAGATCCAGCAGATCATCCAGCATTGCAGATGATCTTGAAAGTTGCTGGTTTCTGTTTGGCCGTGGCTG
The DNA here is from genome assembly GCA_030490815.1 of Acer saccharum. Lineage (NCBI taxonomy): Eukaryota > Viridiplantae > Streptophyta > Magnoliopsida > Sapindales > Sapindaceae > Acer > Acer saccharum. The sequence goes on along the minus strand of CM059870.1, from coordinate 43,840,481 downwards.
CTACAGTTTTGATTGGGATTTACACTAAAAGGCGACTTGATCAGCTACGTGAAAGGGAGCTAATGGAGTAATTATGTTTGTTATTGTCATGGGACCGGACTGCCTATAAGCCGCGGCTGAGTGGCTGACAACTTTTATTTGACACAAGACTCATCATTCCACACAAGGGAAACCATGTGTATAGTGACCGTGCATTGACCATATTCAACTGGAGACATAGGAAGAAAGTGCGAGTAAAGTAGAAACATTAAAGTGAAGATAAAGGAAATTAGCTCGATATCAAATTTCTATAGTATTTAACATTGAATACCCTTGCGATGTCTTGAGGAATTTAAAAGGAAACAAAACTTCTAGTACTTGTAAAATATTTCCTCAAGAATAAATTGCAACCATCAAATTCTTATTATAACTCGAGTATAGCTGTATGTGCAAGTTTCATGTCCACAATAATGGCTCTTAAATTTATTTAATCTCAACCTCAACTTCTTCTTGAGGCTATAAATAACATATAATCATGGGAGTTAAGTCCACCAATGTGCAAAAATTTGTATTTGAATCGTCAAAGATTGAGCAGGTGTAGTTATCCATCCTCCAAGGCCCCTCTGTGTACATGCATGCATGTTGTGCTGCAGTATTTATAATTATACCTGTGGAAAGGCACTTTACCGGCTAATGATGAACCACAACATGAGCAGTTTACATCAGTCGCTATCCCCATTCTGGGTTGTGAAGTGCTTGGCACAACGGTTGTGCTTGCTGCAGCCATTCTCCTCTCAGCAGCTGCTGCTCTTTTTTCTCTTTCAGTAGCTTGCACTCTCTTTAGTTCCTCCTGGTTAAGAATAATAAAAATTAACGATTTGTACAATTCGTCAATTGGTGGTGAAAGTGGAAAAGGACGAGAGAAAATCTGAGACCAAGACCCAGTAAAATCTTGCTCTATGTTGAAAGGGAAAAAAAAAAAAAAAATGACAAATATGTTACCAACAGTTCTCAATAAAAAAAAAAAAGCAATGCCCAACACATCACCATTTGTGAAAAAGTTTTAATCTAACCTCTTTAGAAATCTGTGATCTAACAGGTTGAGATTGTCCCTTTATGACAGAGGATGGTGTGAATCGGTTCTCTACAGCTGTAGCAGCATTTTGGGACACGGCAGCCTGAGCCTGTGTTTCACATAACAAAGTCAAAATCAAAACGCAATGTTAAGATGACAATCAAACAGCTAACTCACAAGCAAACAACTTACAGCAGGACCCTTCTTATTCCTTTTCACCCTCAAAATAGTTTTTAACAAAGAATTACATATGTATTGATCTATTTATAGTTATAATGCCACAATTAGTCCATCTGTTTATCGATTTCTATTAGGAAGTCAACATCATTTTTCTTTCTAATTGGAATGAGCTTGAGTAATAATAATAAAAGGCATCAGGTCATTCGAAAGTCGAAACACAAAATGGAATTCCTTTAACAACTAATCAATCCCTCTTTTGGTGAGCATATTTCTCAAAGCTAGCTTCTGAGTAAAAACTTCTACAAACTAAAAAAGAGCACCACTCTAATCAATTTTAATCTGTGCAATGTTTTTCTAAGCAACGCCTGTTCCATCTATGATGAGTACAGTCCAAGACAATTAATAAATGCTTATAAACCACTAAAAAAAATACAAATCTCATGAAAAGAAATTCACTCCATAGAAACAAGAGAAATAAATGTCAAAGGGTGAAAATGTCTTCACTAGCATTGATTTGAATAGAATCAAGACACGGGAATATTCACCTGGGTCTTCTTCTCTTTTGCTTTACGTAATTTCTTCAATTCTTTTGCTCTTGCTTTCTTTTTGGCATCTTTCTCTGCCTGATCAACCATAAAGAAAGACAATTAACAAGACATTCATAGTGAATGTAGAACCCATTCATCACTTACATCTTGACATGACACACTCCATAACTAATTTATACATCACTAAGCAAATATGGTGCAAGGATAGATGTGAGACAAAGGGACATAAACATCAATATACTGACCCTTCAATTCATCAAGTTTAAATAATATCCTTCCTTTGCTTATAAGTTTCTAATTTAATTATATGGATAAAATTACACCCATGCTCTATAGCCAATTAGCTAGACAAAACAACTTCTAATATACTTCATAACTATTATCATTAATTTTCCATTGGTAAATAATTTAATAGATATCAACCAAATTAAACGGCCAACCATACAAGCAAAATAGATGCATTAAGAACTAAAAGGAACAGAGCAGCACTAAAATCAGCAAGGAAAAATAAAAATTACCTGTTTAGCAGCTTGAGACTCCTCCATTTCTTTTGTTAATGCACTGGGTACTTTAGCAGCATGCCAATCCCACTTATCAAGGTGTGAGGCCATGAACCGTCTAAAACTATTCCTGACTTCCTTCTCAGTTGTCAGCATATATGCAGTGCGCCCCCTTTCATCTTTAATGCAAGGATCTAAACCCTGTTCTAGGAGTTCCAACACTTTCTGAGCATTGTTAGATTGTGCTGCTTCATGCAGAGCTGTTGACATGCCAATAACTTCATTTTCACTCTCACTTGACACACTCTGTTCATTAGATTGTTTGCAACTTGAAGAAGCTTCAACAGTTTCCTTAAAGTCCAAGTTGTCTCCCATGTCTTCTTTGCTGAAGCTTGGGCCAGCATCGCTAACAGAGTTTGCATCTAAAATTAACTTTTCATTAGCAACTGGTGTAACATCCTTCACATCCTCTTCATATGCAACCTGTGTCAGTTGCTTATATACATACTGGGTTTCCTTCAAGGTAGGCCTCTTAACTGTCAGTGGAACATTTTTAATAGCACAACGGTGATTACTAAAATATGGTTTATCTCCATTAAAAAGAAGTTGACGATTTGTTGATGGAGCATGTATGAATACGCAGAAGGAAGCATCAAAATAAGGCTTCCAAGAAGAAAGCAGTTCTTGGACATCCTGGAATTATAAGGCAATGATCAATCAACTTTTCAAGACTAAGGCAATGAATATGCAAGTGTTACACTTTTCCCACTAATTTGAATGGGTCAACTTCAAATGTTGATAACAATGATTAAAACATCTCATACAAACAGTGCCACATTATTTCACATAAAAATGTATCATAGTTAGAAATATAATAAGCACATCCATGGTATTGGTGTCCTAACAACAAACTACAAATGAATCTACAATGGCTATAAGAAAAAGAGCGTAAAGGTCTATCCCAGGGGAAATAGCATAAAAGGAGAGTACTAGATACCTTCTTTAACGCAAGCTCATTGTACCGTCGAAGAGAAGCTCCCGCGGAATGTACAGTCCTTCCACTTGCATCTTTCGATGACTGTTTTTTACCAGCCTTGGCCCTCACAACGTATCTACATGACAAGAAAAAGCATTCAAGCATACAGCAAGAGAAAACAATTAACACAAACTTCTATTTAGAAGAAAAAAAGACAAGTAGGCTTGGATCAATGTTCTAGAACTTAAAAATTCTTCCCTGTGGAAATTAAATGCTCAAAAATCTGTAAACAGAAATTTACTAACCTGTGGAATGTCTTGTGAGCCACCACCAAGTTACCATCAAAGACACAGCCAGCAAAGTGCCCAGCTCTTGCAAGCAACACAACCCTAAATTGTGTATTATTCCTAGGCTCATGAATCAATAAGTTCAATCTCTTAATCACTTCGCTCTCTCTCAAGCACAGACTATCATCAACAGAATCTGCTTTATCATTTTTATATGAAACATTTTCAGACTCATTCAAAAGCAAACATTTCCAAATTGAAACTCTCTCTCCTGTCTTAAGGTGAATAAATAATTTCTTTCTAATTCTTTCAACCCATTGTCCATTCAGATTATTGCGGTGAGAAACCTTATCACATTCATCTTCTGATCCTGATATACTGGATATCTCATAGTCTTTAAAAGAATCAGATGTCAACTCATCCAAATCTTCCTCCTTCACAATATCTTTACCAGCAATGGTTAGCTTCACCTATCATCACATATAAACATGAAAATAAAGAATTTTTCAACATCCTTGCTGGTAGCATCTAAATACAGTGAGGCAAAACCTGGACATTGTACAAAATCAAAGTGCCCAAATGTCTGACAGAAGAAAATTATAGATACAAACTCATTATCATTCATCAAGCTGTACATTGAATAAGGCACCGCCATTGCAAATTGTGACAAAAACTTGAAAATCACAAAGATAGTGAAACTTCAATGACATGATACATTTCACTGACATGATACAAAGCAATAGGTCCATATATAAACACTATAACTTCCGGCTTTCTTATCTAAGAAGAATTTCTCAAATTTGTTAAACATAGGTATCATGCGTGCAAACTAATTATCTTTAAAGAGACCAAGTTTGAAATGCCAGGTAATCAGATATTGAAACAACAGGCAGCAGACTTTATTGACACTGAATAAAAAAAAAAAAAAAATCTACGACAATGTTATATGAATTGATGGCATCAAAGACAAACGCAAAGAGAACAGAATTAGAGATTTTTTTTACATTGAAACGATGAATATCTGACTTGAAGTGCGAACGCTGCTCCAGGAGAGACTCGAACTCGATCTTGCAAGTATTACAGGTCCATCTACTTAAAGCGACGCCGTTTTTGGAACTTATTTCTTCTTCTTCAAAATCCTCGTTCTCGTCTAGGGTTTCGCGCGCGGAATCTTCAGAGCCGCTATCAGTATCGTAAACCGAAGTTGCAGAGGGAGACAGTAAGCGACAAGAGTCGAAGAATTCCGGCGGCAGGTCGAATATCGAACGGTCTCGTTTGTCATGTGACGCTGTGGTTGTCTCGGTCGCCATGTCGTCTAACAAGCTTTCTGTTACGGCTTTTGGTGATAAGGTGATTAAGGTGAATATCAGTTAATATCAGGAGCGGAGCTATTAGCACACCCCACTACGGAACTATTTATACATCACTTTTTAAGTAGATTGCTTTTTTTTTTTTTTTTTCATTTATCATATTACGTACAAGTTTTATTAAAAAAAATCTTACACAAAGTAAAACTAATAAAACCTCACTTTCTTTATTTCAAAACCCTAATGACGTAGATTATTTCAAATCATTGAAGGTTTACTATTTTTGTTTATATTTTCTTTTAGATCTCAGTCTCATGTTTCCCATTTTTAATATTTATTGATTTATTACTATTTTTTTTTTTTTCAGATCTCGATCTCATGTTTCTCATGTTTAGTATTTATTGATTTTATTGTTTCATATGTTTATTTTATTTTTCTTCTCAAATTCCAGATCCATGTTTGCTATTTTTTTTCTTTCTCGGTTTATTTTCTTTCAGGTATACTATAATTTGTATATTGTCTTTTGTAAATTTTATTCCGAATCTTCCAAAGTTAGTTTAATGTTATTTAAAAAATTAAAAAAAATTAAAAAATAAAAAAACCGGAATCACATAAAAATTGCAACCAAAAAAACCTAAACTCTGACGAAACGAAACCACACCAAAACTCTAACTCAATCGTTCAAAAAAAAAAAATCATATATCACACTCACAATCTACCACTATGGTTGCACATTGGGGAAATGGGGATGGGGAATTTTGGGGGGAGGTACCTCCATCCCCAACTCCAGTTCCCCATTTTCCCTGTTTTTCCCCGTTTCCCTGTTTCCCCGTTTCCCCGTTTCCCCATTTCCCAATTTGACTAAAAATTACAACAACAACAAAAAAATTTTTAAAAAAATCCATTACAAATACAAAATAAAATCCATTAATGCATTACAAATATAAAAGAAATTCCATTACAAAATAAAGTATTTCAATAATCCATTAGTGTAAATGAGGTTTATATAGTTAGGTTTTCAAATAATAATAAAATATATATATATATATATATATATATATATACGAAAATTATCCTATCAGTGCGCACTGATAGAATTATATAAGGATATTAAATGTGAGCCACTCGTTTTACATACTTTGACTTGGTATGCATGCACTTGTCAAATCACTGTTATAAATGAGTGGCTCATATTCAATATCCTGATAAAGTTATATATATATATATATATATATAATTATATTTATAATATTTTAGGGGAAATGGGGAAAGGTCTCCCCATCCCCATCCCCATTTCAATTTGGGGATGAAAATCATCCACATCCTCACCCATTTCCCCATTTTCCCAAAAAAAAAAAAAAAAAAAAAATCCCTAAATGGGGATGGGGATCCGGGGGAGAATGTGCAACTCTATCTACCACCAACAATCCAATCGACTAAAAAAATAAAAAAAATAAAAATAAAAACTCATCTAATTAAGACGGTTTTACCATGAAATAAAAAGAAAAAACAAGTCATGTGAATAGATACGAGAAAATTATATATAAAGATTAGAGATGAAGTGTATTTTTATATATATATATATATATTTTTTTTAGAAAATGATATAGGGTGTATTAAGTTTGAGAAATAAGTAAAATGGTAGTCCTGGAAATAAATCAAAAACATTAATAAAACCACTTAATTTTATATAATTAAATCAAATAGTGTCGATATTTGCACCCCTTAAAAACCGTATGTACAGCCATAATTATTATGTTTTTTAAAATACAATAATACCTGGAATAAAATTACTAAGAGGACTAATTGTTTGTTAGTACACCCACCAATAATTATTAATTAGTTTCTTATTTTAATTCTTTGTAAAATTTTTTTCCTATTAATGGTTTGATATTAATATATATCATAAAAACTCTTTCCATTTAATAAACCCTGTATTACCTTTTAAATATATTTTTCAATCTTTTTTAAGGAAATACTAATTGAATGTTAAGTATGGAAAATGAATCAAAATCATGAGACAAATTTGGACGTGAAAAAAGTAAGTTTTAAATTAATTTTTATTATTTTTGTTAGAAGAACAAAATCATTATGTATATAAACAGACTATATAATATGTATATATATATATATATATATATATATTATTTCTTTCAAACACACTTCAGACATTTTCTTTTCTTTTTTTTTTCTTTTTTTTTTTTTTTTATCAATATTAGATGTTATTTCTTATAATATATATATATATATATATATATATATATATTAGATGTTCTTCAATTTCATCGAACACAATTTTTTTTTTTTTTTTTTGACATATCATTTAACACCTATCTACTTCCACATCAATTGGGACATAGCACAAATCTTGCATCCCAACAACTCTCTTAAACAGAAAGTGGTTCTCTAATATTAAAAAAAAAAATCTTAAAATGAATTTTTAACAAAAAATAGAGTTTGATTTTTACAAAACCGATAAGAGAAAAGACATAGGGAATAGAAAGAATAGTAAGAGAATTAAAGGTAACAACAAAATTTGAAATAATAATAAAGTTGATTAAATAATATAATAATACTTATAGGTGGTGTGTACTTACAAAAATACAATACATTATAATTAAAGAAAGGGTATTTTTGGCATTAAGTGGGGTTTCATTACAAATTAGAGATTTTTTTAGTTTTTTGAAAAGTGTGATTATGAAAGGGGTAGATACAGTTTTTTAGGAGTGCCATTATCGCCACTATAAATCAAAAGACATAGGGAATAGAAAGAATAGTAAGAGAATTAAAGGTAACAACAAAATTTGAAATAATAATAAAGTTGATTAAATAATATAATAATACTTATAGGTGGTGTGTACTTACAAAAATACAATACATTATAATTAAAGAAAGGGTATTTTTGGCATTAAGTGGGGTTTCATTACAAATTAGAGATTTTTTTAGTTTTTTGAAAAGTGTGATTACGAAAGGGGTAGATACAGTTTTTTAGGAGTGCCATTATCGCCACTATAAATCAAAATTTTAAAAAGTGGGGTATAAATAATATAGTAGTGGGGGTGCCAATAGCACCACTCTAATATTATCAAACAATGTTGGTTCAACGTAGACCTGGCACCAGAATCGAAACCGAAACCGAATCAGAAAAATCGAAACTAGAAACAAAACCGGAATCGATTTTTTTGGTTTTGTTTCCGGTTTAGGAACCAAACTGGAACCGGGACCAAGGCGGTTCCGATTCCGATTCCGGTTCCATTTCCGAAGGATCCGACCGGTTAGAACCGGCGGTTCTTGACTTATATATATATAATATAAATCCTAAAACATAAATTCCTAAATCCTAATGACCTAATTTCTGAATTCTGATTTCTCTCTCTCTCTTCTTCTTCTTCTTATTCTTCTTATTCTTCTTCTAATCTTCTTCTTCGATTCACGAAAATTGATTTAGTGGTGGTTTAGGGTTGATTTGAGGGTGATTTCAAATTTATGAGAGAGAAACGAGAACCATAACTGATGACTAATCTAGGTTCAGATTTCACATGAATTGATGACTGAATGACTGATCTGGGTTAAAAAAAAAGGTTTAGAACCGTCGGAACAGCCAAAATAGAACTTAAACCGGAACCGTCGGTTCTAGTTCTGGTTCTCACCAGCGTCAAGTCTAGTTCAAGGTCAGTGAATATTATCAAACAACAACCAAACACAGATTCTCGTAGTAGTAATACTTGTTTGACAAACCTCCAAATGCCTGTCGACCAATCTCAAATGAGATAAAATGGGTTTATTTTTATTTTATTTTATTTTATTTTTTTAAATCCTTAATTTTTATACACCATTAAATTCAAATCCAAAATTGGAAATTGAGACAACTACTATATAAGACCTGTATAGTAGTTTAACCCTTGGAAGAATAATTATTCGTAAAATAATTTCACCTAATGAGATAAAGTCTCAGCGGCAGCACTTTCTCACACACAAATCACCTTGATTAAAGTTTTGACTTTCTTTTCTTTTCTTTTTTCCAAAATTCAAAATGTGATAGAACCGATCAATGTTTATAACAATATGTACCCGCCAAGCTCTGAAGATTCAAATCTTATCAAAGATGTTTGTATTTCGAAAGGAATTTCTATCAGGAGTCATATCTCTTGACCAGGGATATAAAAATAAAAGGGTAGAATTGTATTTTAGTCCATATAGTTTGTTTTAATCTGCGGTTAGTTCACTGTTTTTGAAATTGCAATTTTTAGTCCATCATTATACTGACAATAGGAATTGTAGTCCCTACTATCCAATTCTGTTAGGGTTTCATTGAATTCTGTTAAGTCAACGAGGGTAAATAGGTAAGGGCCTGTCTGGTACCCTTTTCCAAGAGTGTTTTTGTTTTTGTTTTTCGAAAACGATTTTGAATACGCGTTCGTAAACTGTTTTTCATTTTATTTTCAAAAATAAAAAATAAAATGAAAAACAAAACCAATGTTAAAAGTCAAAATTTTGAAAAACAAGTTTTAGATGTTTTTCATTTTGTTTTTCGTTTTGTTTTTCACTTTAAATAAAAAACTCACTTTTTTTTTTTTTTTTCTTCTACCGCTTCATTTGACCATTGTTCTTTTTCTTCTTCTCATTCAACCATTCTTCTTTCTTCTTCTTCTTCTTCTTCATTCAAACGCAGATCGGCCCATCTATTTGCTCATCTTCATCCTTCCGATCTGCTCTTCTTTTTCGCCGCCGATTGGCCCATCGATCTGCTTTCTTTTCCGCCGTCGATCTGCTCTCTTTTCCGCCGATCTACTCTTCTTCATGCCCAGATTTGCTATCATTTTGGTTCTTCTTCATGCCCAGACAGCAGCCATTTTGATTTTCATTTTTTTCTCTTCAAGACAAAAAACTCACATCCCAAATTCAAGAATCTTTTTCTTCATGCCCATATCTGCTCCCATTTTGTTTTTTTCCCTTCTTTCTTGTTCATCTTTTTGTTAAAGTTGATTGTAGAAAAAGTGTTGTAATAGGTAGCCAATAGGTGGCAGAGAATCAACCATACTATGATGTATTTTTTTCTTTTTTAATCTTGAAAGATTGTAATTTTTATTTAATATCTGACTTCGATAATTATTTGGGATAAATTATTGTCAAATTTTTTTTTTTCCTGTTAACCTACCGGACGCGTTTTTAGTATTTTTATTTTCAGAATACTGATTTCCGTATATGCTACCAGACGCGCTTTCGGATTTCGAAACAGAAACCAAAAACACTGTTTTCATTTTCATTTTTATTTTTGAAAAATAGCAAACGAAAAACGATACAGGACGCATCCTAAATTCATCAGTGGGGCATGAAGGGTAATTAGGGTTGAAGACTAGGTAATTTGATATATACAATTAATAATATATTAAATAAATAAAAAACAAATCAATAAAATAAAAAAAACAAAACAAAATCAATAAATATTAAAAATTAAAAGTTTAAAAAGAAAAAACAAAATAAAATCCTCTCATCTCTCTCTCTCTCTCTCTCTCTCCGATTTGTGAATCATCATCACCATATCTGGACTCTTTCGATTTTGAGTTTTTGCTTCTTCTTTTTTTTGTGTGATGATTTGGTGGAGATTGATGATGGTGATGAAGATTTTTGTAAGATTTTTGGAGATGATGATGATCAGATCAGATCATGTTCTTTTTGTTGTAACATTTTTGGAGATGATGATTTTGATAATATTGTTTTTGATGGATCTGGTCTTGGTTTTTCTTTTTTCTTTTTCTTTTTCAATTTATGGGTTTCATTTTCCAAGTAGTTTGAATGTGATGCATTAATTTTTCGGGTTGTTGAATTTGATGGTTTATTTATTTTGCTTATTATTTTTTATTTTCTGTTTTTAAAATTAAATAAAAAAAAGAGATGGATCTCCACTGTCAATCTCAGAGATGGATAGTGGAGATCCATCTCCTTTTTTTTTTTTTTTTTTTATCAATTCTTTTATTTTATATATATATATATATATTTAAATATTATTTTATTTAATGAATATCTTGAGGGTTAAAGTGTTATTTTAAGATTATATTGAAGGGTAAAACAATCTTTTTAATGGTACTCAAGCCCACAATCTTTATTAAAACTCTATTTAAAGTTTTGCATAATTATTTTTGTTATTTATATTTTTCTATCAAAGTTTTCATATTTTTTGAAATTGCCCCCCACATTGCCTCTGCTTTCACACCTACCACCATTCAAACGAATTTATGCCATCTGTAAACTCTAAGAACTTTCTTCAATTTGGAAGAAGCATTTGAGTTGATAAAGTTTAATCATTATGAAGTATTAGAATTTCAAATTTGAGTAGGTAGGGATGTTGGTTTTCTTGAAGAATCCAGATATGCAACCAAGCAAAGCAAATGTGTGTAATTATCAATATAGCATCCAACAACAATACTAAGAGTGTGTTTGGAATAACTTTTTAAATAGAGCTTCTAAAATAGATCTTTTGCAAGGAGAGCTCTTATTGAGTAGAGCTTTTAATAAAAAAACGTATGTTATTTGGTAGATTGTTTGATGAAATATCTATAAAAAAGCTTTTGTTGCTATGAAGTATAAAAATGGACACTAAAAAAGTATTTTTAATAGAATAGTATATGGTGAAATATATAAAATGTATAGAGGATAATATTTATCGAAAGATATAAAATAGCTTTTTTAATATTTAAAAAGCACTTCTTAACTTCTGTCAAATAAAATAAAAAATCAATAAAAATAACTTTTAACATTTAAAAAAGCACTTTTGGACCACAAGAAAAGGCATACCAAAACCAAAATCAAGATCCAGATTATAATCACATCTCAGAAGATGAGTGGGGCGTGGGTCATTGCAGTATAGAATGATATGATCCACTACTACTCTCAAATAGACAACAAAAATATCGTACCATCAATTTGGACCACTCACCATCACAATTCACACGTACAGCTTGGCTGCATTGACATTTTTCAGAATTTCCTAGCATCAACATTGTGCGTGACAACTGTTCTCCAAATAAAAGCAAAAACTTTTAATACCAATGGCCCCTTGCCTCGGTGGCCGGAGTCTACCAAGAAATGCTCCACCACCAAGGTTTAGGCCTTACCTTGGTATGTATATATATTTAATTTGTCTTACCTTAGCTATTAAATCCCAAGTGTTGGTGTCTTCTCCCAGTTCTATTGGGAACAACCCTCTTTCTAGTTATAAGAGTTGTAATCCATTTGTATCCTCTCACCGATAGTGGGAGTAGTATTCCGAACTGTGCTAGTAGAGTCTAATCTCATCGGTTCCGACAATTGTTGTAATTTAAAATAATAATAATAATAAAAGCAAAAACTTTTAATACTTTTTTTTTAATCTTCAAAATTCTCTCTCAGTTTAGTGTTTTGCATGTTAAAATATCTTAGCAAATTACAACATTAAGCCGCGCAAAGAACACAAGAAAAACACCATTCCTTTGAAAAGTGGTCCCATCTATGGAGTCCACACATTCTATCTGATCCACGTGAGCATACAGTCAAATCCAACCATCGTCAATGCGCTGAGATTCTCACCATTCAACGCAATAACCAACAAATCAAATAACAAATTTAAAATAATAGAAAGCGTAATAATAATAACTCAAAATGAATTTAAAAAAAAAAAGAAAAAAAAAGAAGCTGCAGAGTGCATCAACCACCTCCTCCACTGTTCTCTCTACTCCACTCAATCACTCGTACACACACCCTCCTCCACTAATTGCACCTAAAATGCGCCTCCCCGTAAATTAAAATCGTAAAATCCATTAAATTAAACAATAAACATCTCTAATTCGCGGTAACAACAATTAAAATAAAGAAATAAATCAACAGACCTCCGTAATTACGATTCAGGACAAGAGAACGGAACAAACAGCGCAAACAACTACTGCAAAAAATGCAGCACCGTTCACGTGAACAACAGCATTACTGGGGGAAGTCTCATCCGACGAGCCGCTGGGCGCGTCGGAAGGAGAATCTCCGCCTCCGGGAGTCTCAGCTGGCGGAGCCGGTGGAGACGCGGCCGATGGCGAGGGAGCCTCGGAAACCGGAGAGGGACTAGGGGGCGCCACATCTGGGGACGGAGAAGGAGACACCACAGGCTCCCCCGCCGGAGCTGGAGACGGTGCCTTCTTTCCAAACAATTCAGTAGGCAATAGCACACTGTCGACGGTGAAAATGGCTAACGGCGTCGAGTCAAGCACCGTGTCAGCGACTCTCGACGGACCGATTCCGGTGTGAAGAGTAACCTCATCACCGGCAGTAGTCACAGAGAGATCGAACTTTCCGGCGCCGTTAGTAGCCAACGTCGAGATCGAACCTTTGGTAGTCTTCAAAGCTCCCTTCGGATTGTAGCCGTTGAGAGCATGATACTGTAAGAGCGCGACCACCTCAGCATTGGTGAGCTTGCTCAGATCAGGAACGCTAGGAGCCTTGAAAGCCTCATCGTTTGGTGCAAAGACAGTCAAGCCTTTATCTATGGCAGACTCGTAGGTTTTCATCACACCACTAGTGACAAGCAAGCCAGCGAAGGTTTTGCAGCCAGCCTTTACAAGCAAAGCCGTTATGTTCACGTCCGAAGCCGTCGGAGCCGGGGCCGTTAAGATTCCAGGCGCAATAATCGGCTGGTCGATCTCAAGAACGGAGATGTTGTAAGCAATCTGTTTGATAGATTTGGAGTAGGATGAGTCGAGCTTGGAGCCGGGAGCAGCCGAGCCGAAGCCGACCTTGCCGCCTTTAAGATCCGTAATGTTAACGAAACCCAATTTCCCAGGGGCATTTCCGGTAGTCTGGTATAGAGTGGTGGTGAGAGTGGTGCCTTCGGAAATCTGGTGGAGCTTTGTGGGATCGTAATAGTCGAGCAACACGTGGAGGCTGAGCGCGTTCTTGATGACGGAGAGTGGGTGTTTGGCTACGAGGTCGGACATTGCCCCGTTGTTGAGAACAAGGACGGTGATAGTCGTACGGGTGTTGATTTCATCGGCGAGTTTCGTTTTGGTCAGGTAACTGTTGAACTGCGAGTACTCGGGGAGGTCCTTTAAAATGTCGGTGATATTGTGCGCCGTTGCCGTAACGGCGAGTACGGAGAGAGTAAGGAAGAGAAAGAGAAAGCGTAGTGAAGTCATAGTGACTATTGAGTGATTTGATTTCAATTTGGAAGAGAACGAGACGTTGTGTTAAAGAGAGTGGATTGATATGGGAGTGGTAGGGAGAGTTAAGAATTTAACTAGGGTTAAGGGTTTGGAGTTAACTAGGGTTAGTGATTTTTGGGTTCGTTGGTACTTGGGCCCATGTGATGGGGTAGGCATGCTTTTGTGACTTTTGTCACAGCTGGAAATGTAGTAAATAGTAATTAACCTACCATAACATGCTTTTATCATTATAGTAAAAAAGGAAGTGAATAATTATTTTTTTGATCAAAATAGGAGGATATCAAAAATATATACCTACCAACATTTAATATTACCATAATATGTTTTATCTTACTATAAGAATGGAAGTGAAGATTGATTTTTTTTTATCAAAATAAGAGGAAACCAAAAAAGAGTAATATCAGGCAGTTCAAAATATTTGTCTAAAACCATGCCCGTGAGTTGTCAGGATTTTGGTATGATTTTAGATAAATATTTTGGACAGTATAGTATTACTCATTAAAAAATATATCTACCACCAGTTAATATTACCATAATATGTTTTACCTTAATCTTGATTTTTTTTTTATAATCAAAATAGAAGGATATCAAAAAATATATATCTACGAATATTTAATATTAACGATATTTTTGATATTTTGAACAATTTTTTTTTAAATTTAAACCTATAATGGTTTTCACCGAAGCAGATATTAATTTGACTGTAAATATTCTAACATGTCTTCTTTAGGTTGAATGACAATAATGGCCTAGCTTTTTTCTTTTCTATGATGACGTGATAAAAAGCTTCTGTGGATAAAATTCATGCTGGCAGTGCATGGATTTATATCGTTTGTTGAAAGTAGGATTCCGTTGTCTGACTTGTAACGGTACACCATTGAAGGGTCAATTCGGTCCATCTGAAATTTGGCAGTAAATGGACTAAAGTTACAAAATACCAACCCATTTATTAAAAGCCGTTGTTCATTTGCTCCTTGACAGAAAACAAAATGGATCCACATCAGAACTCTAATTAATAATTCCATATAGTATTTATTATGAAGGGGGAATTACAGAAACATTCACGTGGTTTGGTAAAATTGCACGGATGTAACAGTTTTGGCCATATATACATAAACTTCCCTCTACATTTAAAAATTGTTGCATAAACATCCCCTACCGTTAGATGGATCCACTTGTCAATGGTCAAACGTATAAAAAGTTTAAAATATCCTATATTTTTATTTTAAATAAACTATTTTTTTTAAATAAGATTAAAAAAAAAAAACATTTAAAAATCTTTAAAAAAACATAAATGTATCTTAAATCTAAAACCTAGAAAAAAAATCATCTTAAAAAAAAAAAAAAAAATAGTTTGTGCAATACCTCCTTGATTTTTAATAAATTTAATTTTTTTTAAACTATTTTTTTTATTTGTAAAGATGATTTTTTTTTTCTAGGTTTCAGATTTAAAATACATTTATGTTTTCTAAAATATATATTTTTTATATTTTTTTATCTTATTTTTTTAAAAAAATTTAGTTTATTTAAAATAAAAATAAAGGATATTTTTAGACTTTTTACCGTTTTGACCATTGACTAACGGATCTATCTAACTTTAGGGGATATTTGTGCAACCATATTCAAATGTTAAGGTAAGTTTGTGTATATATGGTCAAAACCGTCATATCCGTGCTTTTTTATCAAACTCCGATGGATGTTTGTGTAATTTCCCTTTCTTATGAAATTATATATATATTTTCAGGATTCAACTAAGCTACCCATATAATAATTTCACGAAACAACCAAGTGCAATGTCCTTTAATATCTACTAATCAAGAAAAACCAGTATGAGAAGGTCTCATCACTTTATTCGTGAGATCACCCAATCTAATTGTGTCATATCATACAGTTTTAAAGTTTTAAAATTTATTTTATGTTTTCAAAACAAATTATACTAAATGATATAATTACAATGTACAGTCACCGCCACGTAGCGATGAGATCTTCTCATTCGATTAGGATAGTTTAGTTTTCTAATAAAGTTACTATAAATAATAGGGACAGTCTTTTCATATAAGTAATAATGTAATAATATATTCACGAAATTGTATTAAATGCTAAAGAGGCTTTACATGTAAGGGATGGGAGAAATTGAAAGTCGGTGGCCAAGCATATAATTCTGCCACCCTTTTGCTTTTTTTGGTTTGATATTACAACTTTCCACACGATCTTTCCACTAATAAGAAAATACCAACTAGTGTATTTGCTAAGCTATAGATATATAGCCCATAACTACGTACCCTGCTCTATCTCGAAATTGTATTATGGGATTTTGGGAATTAAACTTGATTAAATAAAATTAAAGAAACATGCTATAAGGTCTGGCCATCTCGATCTGGCAGACTGGCATACCTCAAATATATTATGGAATTATATTATTTGATTTATTTCTTTTAAATTATTGACAATATCTATTAATCCGGAACCATGTATTATTTGAAAGTTTTTACTATTGGTAGGATTCAGACCGTTAATCTAAAAGTCATTTGTCCAAATTTCTTTCAAACTCTTGATATATATATATATATATATATATAAACAGAACTATACAATTGGACAATTGGGATGATAGACTCAAATATTTAGTCAGGAAGTAAATATATTAACTTGACAATAAACCAGGGTCCTCTTCGAAGCCAAAGAGACGAAATGACTTTATAATATCGTGCTTACTCAGTTACTCATATTGTCGGCAACATTATATAACACCATTATATATATATATATTGCATTCAATTGGATGTCACGTACATTAGAAAGCTAATACATAAATGGTCCACTTGTTTTTTTAGGGACTGAAAAACACTATTCCACTGGGGAATCGATTGGTGCCAGAGGAGTATTTCCCACATGGGATCGTAATGTCTTTCTATGGGCCTGCAGATCCATTAGTTCCAATTTGTGGTGCACAATTATACGGAATGTAGGTGCGGTTATTATCATTTTAATAGAAAAGGAATTGTGTATTTTCGTTTGGGATTTCTTGTAAAAAATTGCAGCATCTTCACTACAGAAGATATTCAGAACAAAAGGAAAAACAAAAAGTTAAAGTTAGCATAATCCGATGGTAACCCCGTCTTTGAACCAATGAGGGTATTTATGAGGTTTGATCTTATATGTATGAGGTCCATCATACATTCATACCAAGCATATAAACATTTGGGCCCCATGAAAATCCAAGTACTAACGAAAATTCACAAAAATAAACGAAACTTACATGAGAAGAGACATGAAAGTTGTCGACGAAAGTGATAGCGTGGAGACATGAGAGGCGAGCAGAGTTCACGTTGACGACGGAAGGCGTGAATTGTCGACGACGGTGAGATGGTGGAAACTGGAGTCGGTGAGAGGAGATGAGAAGGGAGAGTTACGCGGCGTGAGAGTGAGAGATCAGAGAAGAGAAGACGTGACCTAATTTTTTTATATTTTTTTAAAATACTATTCTTTTGCAAGTCCTAGTGTGAATCGGTTTGGATCCATAACCAAACCGCTATTAATGCGGGTCTGATCAGTTTAGAACCATCTGGACATTTTGAAGATGCTGTTCGAGTATAGACCCGAACAGCATCATACGGATATGGGTTGGTTCCTTTGGAACTGAGCCTTTTTGCCAACCCTAATTTGGGCTTCAAATGCAACCACCCATAATATTTCGAGAGAAAACCAAAAGTAACCATCCAAAACATTAAACTTTTTTTTATAACCACTTTTGAAATTATAATTGTTAATAATCACTTTTTTGAGAAATTACCTCAATACCCACATATATAAGCACTAAAAACCAAAAACATGAGCAGTGGAGATTAACAATTAAAGAGAGAAAAGAGAGAAAAGAGAGAAAGATACATTGTTGCCGAGAGAGAAGAGAGAAAGAAGCGGTGTCGCAGGGAGAGAAGAGGGCGTCGTTGTCGTAGCCGGAAGAGAAGAGGTCGCTGTCATAGCCTGGAGACAAACCCACCATTCTCTTCTCACTTTACATTTTTATTACGATTTCATGTTAAGAACATGTTTAGGGAATAATAAATGTTGAAATGTATCAATTTTGGGGGTTGATTGAGTTGAGGTCTGGTATTTTGGATGATTTGAGACTGGATGTTGGAGTTTGGTTTGAAAAAAAAAAACTTGAAAGTATGAAATCTTCAACAAACTTGAAATGTTTTGCGAAAACTTGAAATCATGCTTTAAATCTCTAACATAAAACTTGAAATCTTCTAAATCTCGAACCAATGAAACTTGAAATCTTCTGGAAAAAAACTTGATTGAAGTCTTACCCAGAAACTTGTCAACATTTCAAGTTTTTACATAAGATTTCAAGTTTTCGAACTTGTGAACTTAAAATCTTTTGGAAAAAACTTGAAACTTTATTTAATTCGATTCTTCATAAAAACACACAAAAGTGATGCAATAACGTTAAGGTCACTGTTTACAACTCAATTAATGAATAAATTAAAGATATTTACACACCAAATACCGATTTAGAGCAAATCAAAATTTTTGTTTCAAATTTTCACTTATTTAAATCTTCAACGCGATTCTGAAATCAAACCATCCTCTAGTTAGTCAATTTGCAAGAATAACAATGGTTCGGCCATATTGGTGTTCGATTTGCTGGAAGAGGAACAACGATCGGAAATTGTTGATGAAGAATGAACAAAGAAGAAGGAAGAATACGGTGACCAGTGAAGAAGAGGGTGAGACAGAGAAAAATAAACAAAACAAAATAGAAATATTAATTTGGGGGCATCTTGGTAATTTATGGACACCCACTGAATTTTTTTTCAAAACATGGTTATTAACAATTAAAGTTTCGTATGTGGTTAAAAACGAATTTTTCATATTTAGAGTGGTTATTTTTAGCAATTTCCACTAATATTTCCTTTGGCACGTAATTGGACATTCTTATTACTGTATTTTAAACATTTCTCACTTTGATCCCCCAAATTTGTTTATTTTTATATAATGGGGTTTGGCTAAGTTGCTGTTAATAGTAATGAGAGAGAATTGGTTTATTTTTGTTTAATTTTCAAATTCTTAATTTTTATACACCATTAGATTGAAATATAAAGAGTGAAAATTGACCCAATAGGCCAGTAACATCAATGTTATTAACAACAACTTAGCAAATTCCTGTATAATGGCTCCCCGGTCTTAAATTTATGGCTTCAAGAGTATTTACTGTATAATCAAAATTGGGATACATCATACGCGTAAAAACAAAAGCTGCTGCCTTTTTTTTTTTTTTTTTTTTTTTTTCGTTCAGAAACAAGGATCATTTTTATAGCTAAACCATTTTAATTAAAATAAAATTACTTAATATTATCTTTAAAATAAATAAATAGATTTCAATTTATTTTATTTAAATAAAATAAATTTATTTAAGATCATTTTCAAACAATACTTCAAATATTTTTAGATACAAAAAACCCTTTGAATTATTTTTTAACAAAAATAAACTATTTAATTTATTTTTTTTCATAATTGTATTCAAAAAAATCCATGAAAAGACACAATGGGCCCTGATCCGAGACCATAGACCAAAAAAGCCCATAAACATTTGGGCTTTTTTGCTACGATTATTCAATCCAATAAATTAGTTAAAAAGCGTGGTTATGAGACGGGACCCACATAATAGCAATACAGTCGACGTGTCGTTTCTTGCTCCACTATGATGCCAGACAAGCACAGATCTAACATCAGCGCGTGGAAAACATCACAACAGACCAGCTACGATTCCATCAATTGGATTGGACAGTGAAATACACGCGAATGAATCCCGTCTTTGTTTGGTTTGGATGTCGACAATCGGATGTGAGAAAGAGAGAAAATAAAAATAAAAATTTGGGTGTGGACTGTGGACTGTGGACTGGCTACTGCAAAAGGCTGTTGAAATGGTCAGGAAATTCTGACAACGCTTTAACCTCTCAACTTTCTATTACAATTTTACAAATGTACACAAGTCACTCTCTAACTAAGCACATCCAATGTATTCTCATGTCTCTTGTTTTTATGGTATGTGTTTCGCTTTTTAATTCAAACAAACGAAAAATCTCTCTGTTTTTTATTTTATATTTTCTTGTCAAAAACAACACAACACAGATAGATAAGTTAAGCTTTGGTTTTGGTTGGTTCTCGAAGCTCTCCCTCTCTCTATCTGTCTCTCTCATATGAAAAATGCAGCACAAACCGCTTCAAAGTCTTCATCTTTCAAACAATGGTACTCTCTCTCCCTCTCTCTCTCTCTCTCTCTGTTTTTTTTTTTCTTTCTTAAAAATAATAAATTTTTGTTGCTTCTTGACATGACTGTTAAATTCCCTGAAAAAAAATACAAAAACAAAACTTTCATGTCTTAGATAGAAGATTCTCTCAATCTTTGCTTTTTTATGTTTCTGGTGAAGAAAAAGTTGATGGTGGTGGTGGAGAAAGTGGACCCCAAAAGAGACTTGAAAAGGAACAATCACGAGTGATCAAGCTTGATCTCGGTAACTGTGAAGAAAAAAACCGCCCTTTGATCAAATACAGTGAAACTGTGTTGAATTCTGCTCAGTTGTTTGAGTTTAAACAGCAAGCTCTCATCTTTAAGTACATGAAAGCTGGTCTTCCTGTTCCTCTTCAACTTGTGATTCCCATTTGGAAGACAGTGGCTAGCTCTTTTGGGTCCGATTGTGGTGGTTTTTATAAACAATATCCAAGCTGTGAGTCTTTTTTGGGCTTTACAAATTTTTTTTAATTTGAACTAGGTTGATTTTTGCTAGTATGATTTCCTTATCATTTTTGTTTGGTTCTGTTGATATTTGTTCTTTTGAGAGACGTTGACATGAAATCTGTTTGTTTAAGATAGTTTTAAGTTTGTAGACTCTGTATAATCTAATATGAGGTCATCATATAAGAGAAATTTGTTGCGACTTTTAAGAGGGTTTCACGTGAAAGTTAAAAGTGGAGATGGGTTCATCTCAAATAAATGATTCCACATTGGTCCTGTGAATTTAGTTGGGATTATCAATTATATGTTTGGTTCATGGTTGCAGAGACAAATTTTCGGATAGATTTAAGTCATATGTTTCGTTATATTTATTATTGCTTTGTTAATGTGAACTTAGAATGAGGAATTTGTTCTGATTTTTCTTTTTGTTCTATAAATCTCGTTCAATGATTCAGTTGTAGGATTCAGTACTCAGGAATTTGATTATAAGAACATGACGGATCCAGAACCAGGGAGGTGCAGAAGAACTGATGGAAAGAAATGGAGGTGCAGTAGAGATGTGGTTCCTGATCAGAAGTACTGTGAGCGGCACATGCACAGGGGTCGCCAGCGTTCAAGAAAGCTCGTGGAAGCTTCTCAGATTGCTTCACCATCTTGTAAAACATCAGCTAATGATGCTGAGAATTCGAAAACCATTTCAAGCCATAATCCTCGTACCAAATCAGCAGAGCCATTCCCCTCGACACCATCTAGTGATATAAAAAATTCGGAAACTATTTCAACCCCTTTTCAATTCATGACTCCTTCGAGCAATACCAATACCGGGAATGATATTACCACTGCCACCAAAGGTAGAGTCAATGACAACAGAACTGATGTTATGTTTTACAGAATAAGTAACAGCAAAAGTGTTACTATTGCCGCTGCTGCCAACACCACCACCGCCGCCGCCACCTCTATCCCGAGCCTCTCCTCCGCACATAGCAAGTCTAGTATTATCACTACCACCTCTACTGACAGCAAGAATGATGTTAATGGCAGCAAAAAATCCAGTTTTACCATAACCATTGCCCCCAACACTGCTGCTGCCAACACTGGTATGCACACAAACAACCCCATCACCCTCAACAACCCCAGCACAGGCACCAGCATCACTGCCACTGAGACTGTTACCGTCGCTGCTGCCACCACCACCAGCAACAACAACTACTTCAGCATTGATGGGAAACATGATAGCAGCAACTGCACTAGTATCAAAAGCGTGATCAACATAAAGAGAAAAGGTGGAAGCAGTACCAATACTGGTAGCAATCCATCTGCAGGATTGGGATTCTCTCCGAAAAGTGTTCTACCAGGTAATGTTTTCATGATTTAACTCGCCGGTGTAGGGAATAGTATCAAGTAAATGCATTTATTTATAGGAGAGTCATTGTTGGGGTGTAATGTATGTTCCGGCGTTCCACATAAATGATTAGTTCCACTGTATTTCCTCATGAACCATATTTAACTATTGATTGCTGATTCTCAAACAAGAAGGGATGATGTGGCCATTGTTTGTTTTCAGTTTTGCGCTTTTCGTTGCTTTTCATGTAGTTGCTAAATCTGATTACGTTTCTAGCAAGAGAGAAGATCCAAAGAATTTGCTTGGAGCTTTATAACCATATGGAATTTCAATGGTTGTAAGCTGCCACAAGGTGTGAAATATGATTGTGTGATCCAGTTGGGTTTATGCACAAAGTTTGTTGCCTTCTTTTGTGTCAATCACTCAAATCTGTTCTAGAGATTTCAATTTTCTTTTAGCGAATAAATAAAACTTTGACTTGACTTACAAATATGTGATTGATTTGGTTATTGAGTTCCAAATTTCATTTCTTTCTTGTCTTTGGGATCCACAAACTTAAATTGTTTGATTTGCTTCATTGCCTTATAGAAATATTGAACAAATGCTATAAATATAAAATGAAGGCTCATATACTTGTTACCTTTGATTTCAGTTGTAGGTTGCAGTGGCATAGAACTTGAGCCAGTGAGGTGTAGAAGAACAGACGGAAAGAAGTGGCGGTGTGGCAGGGAGGTTGTTCCTGATCAGAAGTATTGCGGTCGTCACATGCATAGAGGTGCAAAAAGGCGCATGGAAGCTTCACAATACGTTGCCACCACTGCAACTGTAAGTGCTGGCCGTCTTAGCACAGTGATCGTATCCAACAGAGCAGATTCTGCAACCCTGAATACCAATCTTTCTATATCAATACCAGCCAAGCCTCCTGTGACCATTGATGAAGAAAAGAGTCCCACCAGCAGCAGTGATGCGACTATCAGTGACACTACCATCACAGCCTATGAGAATGCCAAGTGCTGTTCTTAGTTTGCTCTTGGTAGACTAACCCTTGTGTGATTTTATGGACTTTTCCTCAAGCCCCACATCCAAGATCAGTATTTAGGAAGCTTTTTCATTAAAGGGAGCAGTTGTGTTTTTTGGTGTTGTATGTATGAATGTCAAAATGTAACCATTGTAAGATCCCTTTTTTTTGTTGAATCACAGAAGCTAGTCATATTTTATCTTAGCGTTAAATCCGGAAAACTTTGAAATTAAGTAGAGAAAGAATGTTATTTTTGTGCTTCTTTGATGGAAATAGGTGGGATAGATGGGCTTCATTGTTGATTAAATAGTTTATATTACAAAGACCCAACAACAAGGTGTCGTGGTGTAGTTGGTTATCACGTCAGTCTAACACACTGAAGGTCTCCGGTTCGAACCCGGGCGACGCCAATTGATATATATATATATTTTTTTTTGAGTATAATCAAGGGATTGGGATTGGGATTTGGGAAGTAATATGAATATATGATACATCATACATGAACCTCTCAGCTAGGAAACGGATCAATTTGTCCTCTTTAAATTTAAATGGCGTTTCGGTTTTTACCAATTTCACTTTCATGACTGGAGCAGTATCTAATAAATAAATCAATTAAAAAAAAAAAGAAATATAAAAGACCATAAAGTGAACAAACTCGATTGATTTTCCCAGTTCAGTTAATCCTCAAAACTAGGTTAAATGTCTTCAAATTTAGTTGTGTCCATCGTGAATCTACCGATTTTGCCCTTTCCTTTGGTTGGTAACCTGTTTCACACACATCATCTAACCAGTAACCAGAATGTTTTGAAGTTCATTTCGCATCAAATCTTGCCTCAATAACAAGTGACTACCGATGTTATCCCCAAATCAATCCTTAAATATAAATAAAGGATAACAAAATCTCATATTCAATAACCATGCCATAGTATGCAATGTTCTCTTCATTAAAACAGATCGGAACGATGAGGGTTCCGGTAGATCCATGTAATAACACAAAATCTCACATCATCAATACATGCAAAAGAATACAAAGAATTTACATTTTATAAAGTATTCAGATTGCGGGGGGTAGAACTTGCAAGTAAGTTGCAAGGAATTTTTCATCTCCCTCTTATGCTCTCTGGTTTTACTATTGGTGGTACCACCAACTCTAATTGCATTGAAGCTATTAAATTCCAGCTTAAGTGATGATAAGAGACTTTTTAATTGGAACCAAAGTCCCGATTCCATTGTTCAAGCTCTTCCCATTTGCTTCTGTTTAAGCTGGGTCTAATGACAGCCATTGCCTTCTGAAAGTCTTCGTATCTCAGTGGTCTCAGCTGATAAGATAAAAATGTTAGAATCGAGTAGCATTCATTGTTTACAGAGTCACCAATAAAGAGAAAACAAAACATAAAAATAAAAATAAATTAAAATATTCTAGCTGGATTACCTGATTTTCCTTGACGGTGAGAATGTTAGGACCTAGCTCTCTTATCGGCATCATTGCAGCCTCTTCACACAAGGCTTGTAAATCACTTCCAGAGTATCCTATACATTAAAAGTAGCCGAAATAAGTTTCTCCTTCTTTTATGGGAATTGGATAGAATTTTTTTTAAATATTGTGATTATTTTTGGCTCAGTCATGAAAGGTTTTCCAACTGGCACAAATTCATTGGCAACAAGCCAACAACTGGCACAGAGTTGGAAATTAAAGACACCAACAGTCTTGGTCGTTGCAAACTCGGCCAATGAAATGGTGCATTGCATTGCCTCTGAGAGCAGTATGTTCAAAAGGTCATTATACAGACACATATCTTACCTTCCGTCTCTCTAACAAGCCTTTCTAGGTCTCCACCTGATACAATGACAAGTAACTTATCACGTAATGTCTAGCGCAGTTCAGGGAAGTTCAGATTAACAAAAATGCAAAATTATATGCTTGTCCAATGCTATCTTTGACTATAAATTGAGATTAATTTGCAGAAAATAGATACTGAAAATTAAACAAGTCAAAGGAAAGGAAGATCAATAAAGTCCAATAATCAGATTCTACAAAATCATTTACAATTAGTGAACAAGATTGCAAGAGGAAATCAGTTAATCAACCAAAGGGCCATTTTCATGATGAATTTACCGGGTAAGGAAAATGCTTGGCCTTTCAGTTTGTGTTTAAGAAGACATCTCCTAACATTTTCATCTGGTAGAGGTATGTATATTCTCTTCACCTGGTTCAGGGATTCACATTAAATGAGTCACTAAAGTAAAAGGCAACATAAGAGTCGATAGTCACTAGAATTTATATAAACCACAATGAAATTTGAACAATATAAAACGACAATACTTAATGCATTATTCTACTTCAACTGTATCATGTCTTCACGTTATAGTCTTCCATAAGATGAAGGTGAGAAAAGGGGGAAAATACTAGACCTTTATGCAGACACACAATTCTGTCACAAATGAGCCTAAGCATCTCTGCAAGTCACAGAGAGCAGGCAATAGGCAAGATGGCTAGGGAAAGAAACTTATATTAGATCCATTTAGTTGACATGTACCAACCTAAAACTCAAATCCAGCATCAAAGACGAGTTTACACCCAGTAGGCCAGTACATTATTTGCTTGGAAACAAATAAGATAAAAGTAAATAAACTAAATTGAACAAGGGTTACATATTATATCTCGGTTAACTAGGGCCTTTTGTGCCAAACAGACATTAAAGCCTCATATATTTTTTGAATGTGTTAGCTCACAACATCAAACAGTCATCACCAAAGCACTTTCACTATATTTGGACAAACCGGGCTTGTAGAAAATGCAGGGTCTGGACACTGGTAGCATCAGGGAAAAAGGAGTATTGGAAAAAAAAATGAGTGTGAGTAAGTGTATTTGAAGAAGACTCTAGTGTACTTATGTAATTAAGGGTTCAAAAGAGAAACTCAGTAGGCGCATATCCTATCACCAGTCCATAATCTAGTTGCAGAAAGTTCCTTCAATAACATACTAACCAATCTCCTGAGAACTGCATCATCCAATTCTTGCGGCTTATTGGTTGCACCTGCAATAATATAAAAACCAAGTAATGATAAAATGAGAAGGGATTCTTAGATGTATGACCAGAGCATATGACAATAAAATGAAACAAAACCAGCATTCCTTATCCTAATTATTTATATCAAACTATGATTTGCAAGGTTTAAGGGCAACACTGACACAATTCAGAGTCAAACCTACATAAACTATGGAACATCCTCAAGTCAAAATATGTAATAATCACTAAAATGTGTTTATATTTTGGTGCCATAGATATGAAAAATAAATAAAATAACATGATCACTGCATGAAACTCCCATCTTAAGAGGAAAATGTCGAGGCCATATCAGGCCAAAGAAGAAAACTGTTAAGAACTCGTGCTCTTGATTTCTACAAGAATAAGGTCTCAACTGGCCACAAAAGTATTTGATATGACCAACTAGTCACCGAAGACAATGATATTCGCCGATTTAGGCTCTCAAAACAAGAACCAGAAAAAACATTTCAAAAAAGTTTTATCCTATCTGAGCAAGGTGGTTAGGCCAAGAGAACCAAAGAATTATGATGCAATTCAAGTTGAAGATATTTTCTTGGTGGATTAAGTATTTAAATTGCCTCGTAAAAAACAACTAAAAATAAAAATAATTCAGGTTGAAGAAGCCGAATCAAAGGAGCTGTGAAGAGTATCCAACACTGTTGGACACGATAGAAAAAGCTAAAGGAAGCTGTACTGCTGCAGAGAGTCTCTATAACTGTCGAACATGATAGTTTGTTAAGTAAAAATATGATCCGGATAAATACTTAACACAGGGAAAAGAAAGTGCAACAAACTCAAATAGTCAGGCAGAAACTTAATTGCATAAAGATATGAAGCTAACCCATGACAATCACTAAATCATTAGGATTAGACGTCACTCCATCAAACTGTATTAGAAACTCGGACTTCAACCTCCTGCTGGCATCATTCTCATTAGCCAACCTTATTGACATTATACTATCAATCTGTCAACAATCACACATAAAAATTACATGGTTAAGGTCCATCTAAATAGAAATTGGTAGAAAACAACTATTATCGCTATAAAACTTAAGTAACTGAAGTCTGAAGGCAGAAGTTAAGGATTCAACCTAACAGCTAATTACAATCAGACTCCTCACAACTCAACAAGGGATAGGGTTGAAGTAGATAAAAATGATGGGGGGGAGGTGGGGTGGGGTGGTATTGCTGATGGTAATGACTATACAAAATCCTTGAAATCTTTCTACAATATTTCCAAGAAGATAAGCCAGTGTGAGAGTAGCAAAAATTTCAAGAGAGAAGTGGGTAACAACAATTCTTTAAATTATGTTCAAACCAGCCAAGATTTTGATCATTTACCCAATTCAATTCTTATAGATAATTGAAAACAATGATAAGAAAGTGTGTAAGCAATTCCAGTTTACATGGTATCACAAGTAGCTGATGATCCCAGTACCCTAATACTAACAAATATTATATCACCAAGCACTCATTCTTTTGTCTTCAAATGCAAGCAATGACAACATGTGCAGCAAAACAAACATATAGACTGGAGCTTACAAAGAGCGTAGCATACTTCATCAATAAAAATTACAGATGGCTGTCTGGATGTAGCAACCATGAAGAGAGTCCGAACAAGCTTTTCAGCCTCTCCCACCTGATATCGTACAAGTGCTTATTAGGACATGTACCAACAATGTAACTAGAGACAAGCACCATTTATAGAAATAAAATGAAAAAAGGATACAATACAGACAGAGACACGCACCCATTTCGATGTCAGGGAAGAAGCAGAAACATTGAAAAATGTCGCCTGTGACTCTGATGCCACTGCTTTGGCAAGCATAGTCTTCCCATTTCCAGGCGGACCAAAGAGTAGCAGCCCTAACAGCCAAAGTTCAGATAGTTGATCACAGAACAAGTCTTTTAACTGCTGTACTATATCCTTCTAGATTAATCAATTGTTACCTCTGGCTGGCCTACGTAGGCCAGTGAACAAGTCTCTTCTTTTAGTTGGCAAAATAACCATTTCCATTAAAGTTTGCTTTGCTTTCTCAAGGCCAGCTGCAAGAAACGTGAATGAGTCATAAGAGCATCTCCAACCCAAACACCAAATATTACACCAAAAACACTAAAAAAGAGCATCTTTCTTACACCAAATTTTTTTCATCTCCAATGTATTACACCAAATTTTACACTAAAAGAGCATCTTTGAAGAATATTCTCCCAATAAATATTTATACAATACCAATTAATTTATATTAGTTAATTTATACAATATTCAATAATTTTAATGACGTAATATATATATCAACGTGGTTATCATTTTAAAGATTTCAACGAGATCTTTCTAACGGTATATTTTTTGGGAATACATATTGTTAAAATTAAGTGTAAAAGGGTTTAATTAATAATTTTTATAAAAAGTAAATGGTGATGTGACATCATAACAGAAAAAAACAAAAAAAAAAAAAAAAAATTTGGTGTATTTGGTGTGGATGGTGTATACGTTGGAGATGCTCTAAGTATGCACAATCTAAGTGTTAAAAATTTCTGGGGGATAAAATATAAGAAGAAAAGAACTTTTAACAATTTCTCACCAACATCTTCCCATTTAACAGAAGGACTTCTATCCACTATGGCTGTTTCTATCATTTCAACTAACTTTGGGTCATAACCATGACCAGATTCTTGTATTGATTTAGAGCTTACAACTTTGTCTGTCTGATTCCTCGCTACTGGATTGTTTCTACTGGAACGCTGAGGATTTTGTGACATGTTTTTTCTAGAATTCGATGATAATGAAACTGCAGCAGTTGGTGCATGAGGTGAGGTGCTCTGCAAATGTTTTATAAAATAAAAAGAAAAATCTCAGTAAAATATATTCTGCAGCTAAAAATTGCATAACTTTTCTTCTAGAAAGAACAACAAGTTTAAATCATTGAAACATTACAAAAAAAAAATCAGTACAGATAACAAAACAAAAATGTTGTAAATGCTCTTGATATATCATCATAATAGAAACACAGTTGCAGGTCCCAAATCAACCCTCAGTTTCCTTCAAATTTACAGTTTCAGTTGCTTTACAATATATTTTCTTTAGTGGAGATGGGATCAACTCTGGAAAATTCAGAATCATCCTTCAAACCAGAATGCATGATTCTTCTAATCAGATCAATAAGTTTTCAATGAAACCTCAACTAACATGCAAAAACATTTTTCTTAGATAACATCTGAACAACTAATTCAAAACAGCATTTCCGTACTAGCAACCATGGAATACACAATAGATCATTTTCATTATATCACTTTGCTCGTTTTCTAAAAACTCCGTTTCCTTTTCCAAATTTTTCTGTTCTTTCCATTAACTAGAAACATAAAGGAGCAACTTACTTTCAATAACAGATATTGGACATTTGGACTTCAATGGGTTCATTCAGTTCAAAGTAGCATTAATGATTAATAAATATGACTTTCAGAAACCAACCCAACATTTGACCCTAAAGATCCACATTCCCTTATTTGGATAAATATAAATCACCTGTTGTGAGGATAAATAAAACGTTGAAGCCTTAAAAAAAAAAAAGTTCTATACTAGTAAATACTTAACTTCGTAAGTTTAATATCACACAGGGATCCCACATTAGCACTATGCTTCTAATCACGATTCACATGATTTTAAGTTGGCATTTAAACAAAAACTAACTTCACCACAATTCACATGATAACAACTGCATTGAGTGCATTCTAAACATAACCGAAGTCACTGATTACAATGACAAGCTGGATAAACATATCTAAGCATAAAATTAGTAAATGAAACATATCACAATTTAACCAGATTCATACCTTGCTCGTTGATGTGCCACCTGATATGAGCAGTACAGAAATGTAAAGAAGGCAAACAACAGTAAGTGCAATGTCAGTTAAAAATACGAAGAAAAAAAAAATGGTCAATGATAATGAACAAGTACCAAATACAAACCTGTTCGCCGATTCAAAGCTTGTAATCTCTCAGACACCTGACTCTGCCATTGCGATATCTTTTGCCTATAAGATTTCACCTTCCCTTGTTCACTGCCCCATAACCAACATTCATCAAACTCACAAAAACTTAACAACTCGTCATCAACAAAACCACAATCAATCAATGTAAGTTTCAGATACCTTGAACTGATGTAAGAAGGCACCGGAGTCGAACAAGCTTCGTTTAAAATTCTCTGTGCGTTCTTGTAATGTACAATAGCATCGTCAACCAAACCCCATTCTTCGGCCCTAACGGCCTTGGCAATCTCTTCTTTGGCCAAATCGAAGTATCCTTTGAGTTTGTACGCGGCTCGTTCGTTTGTAATTGAACTTCCTCCAGCTACACCGTCCATTGCCGAAGAGCTAGGGTTTTGTTCAGTTTCATAGGGAGTGCTGTAATTGGTCAAAATTGATCCTAGAGAGTCGATGATGCTTTTGATGAAACTCATATCTGGTAAGAAACCGTCATGAAATTGATCAATTTAGAGAAAAACAGCAATCACAACCGGAGATTGAGATTTTCCGTACCATTTCGGAGATTCTCTCGTGAATTTTCCAAGGAAATACCGTCATCGCAGAGATTGCAATTTCATCGAAGTGTGATATTGAAGAATTTGTGAGATGTAAGATAATTAGTAACTGGTTTATCTAATTGAATATTGCACTTATTCAACAATGGAGGGCACGAGACGAGAAGCTATAGACTAGAGATGTTTACCGTTTAGCTTAGATCACACGCCATGTCAATAATGTGATCTCTGACTCGGATTTTGGAAAAAACCATATTATAAGAAAAACGCTGCGTCGTTATTATTTATTAAGCGTTTGAAGAAAAACGCCATGTGGGTTGTAATTACGACGTCGTTTGAATCTTAAGAAAAACGATGTCGTTGTAATAATCAGAAAGACTAATCTAATTTCATTGGAATATTTATTTGAATGTTCTCTTCTTTCTTTTTTTCATCTTTTTCTTTTTTTCATAATGTGTTACAAAGGTTATCTTAATTCTTAAATAACAACCCATGTGTTGTATTTGAAAATTAACCATCTTAATATGTTTAAACCTTATGTTATGTTTTTATTGTTTGAAATTTAAATGTTTTTAAGACGTGATATTCATCTTTTCACGTATTAACACGTTATGTTTAATTTTTATTTAGATGATATTTTATTTTATTATAATTTAATTATTGGTGTGTTAAGTGTTAACATTAATCATACATATCTTTAAGTTAAATGTAAGTAAAGTTATAAATAATTATATTTATTATTTATTATATTAAGGCATACAAAACCCTCCATACAAATTATACAACATTGATGTATATGCATCTATGTTTTGAAATAATAATAATAATAATGTGCTCATTAATTGATAAGTGCACAGGTTAACAACTATATAATTACTTATAAAGGAAAGTATTTATTACACAAACACATTTATCAAATTGATTAAGTCAAAATGTACAATAAATACTTTACTTTTATAGTAATTATGGGAGCATAGGTTAACACTACCCATTGATAATATTACCCTTTTATATTTGGATTTGCGTCCAAAATCCAAATATATTGTAATCATTATAAAAAAAACTCGGATTATTAGATTAGTTAAAATAAGGGAAAAGATCGTTTTGCCCCTTGACATTTACCTGATTATAAAGGTGAGGACATGATTTGACCATATTGACCTGTCCCCCCCTGAATTCAAAATATTATTAAAAGACCCTTTTAGTGAAAAAGCTAACTCTGACACTATTAAGTTGCTAAAAAGATGAAATTACCCTTCTATCATTTAAATACAAATCAAATGACTGTTTTATCCTTCAATATAATCAAGAAATGATCATTTAACCCCCAAAATATTTATTAAATAAAAAATATATTTAAGAAAAAAAAGATGGATCTCCACCGTCCATCTTTGAGATGAATGGTGGAGATATCTTTTATTATTATTTATTTAATTTTAAAAATATAAATTAAATTATTATCTTTTTTTTTTTTAAAAAAGGATTATCTAATAATTTAAGAAGAAAAAAAAATGAATTAATCATCACTAAGGTTGTTTGTTTTTTTGTCTGAAGACTGAATAGTCCTGAATTTTTCTGAAGACTGAATAGGGACTGAAATTTGAACTTGAATGACATGTTTGTTTTTTTTTTTTTCCTCACATCTGAATATATTGTCAACACGTTTGTTTTTTAAAAGTAAATTGTCTGAAAATAAATAATTTTACATTTATGCACATGTTAAACAGTGATACATATAATACGGAATAAAAACAATCCAATAATAATAATTATATATGAACACATATGATCATGATTTTCCTCTTCCATTACAAACAAACTTCATTTTTACTAAGAAAAGAAAAGGTTTTTTTTTTTTCAAAAAATAAAAGAGACAGCAGAAAAACTCACACAAAACACTCTAAATAAATATACAGTAAAACCCCTCTAAAATAATATTCTTGAGACCTACCCGTGAGTATTAATTTAGAGGGGTTATTAATTTTAAGAGTTTTATATCATAAAGTGTTACTTTGTCTTAAAAAATGTGTGGAAGTTGTTTTCTTGTTTAGGGAAGGTTCTTTTTCGGGATCCCTTGTTTAGTCAGTTTTCTTCTTCAGGGAATTTTTTTTTTTTTTTTTTTCAGGAGTCCTTGTTTAGGAAAGATTTATTAAAAAAATTTCCAATTCCTTTTGGGAATGTGATTACTTAGAGACTAAGCATACTCACTGAATAAATAGTGAGGTTTATTCTTTGGTTGCATATCACAAGAGAGATCTCAAGATATACCTAAAAATTATATTCCTAACCGTTTTTAAAAATTCTCTCTTTTCTATCTTCTTTGCTATAACAAGAGGATAATTAAAAAGATGAAGGATGGAGTCAAAAATATCAAACATGGTGGCCTTGTGCAAACTAGCATCTTGAAGTACTTTTCTATTTTTTGATTATTATGTAATATATTTTATATTTTTATGAAATTATTAATTTATGCGACAATCGAGACCGAAATTTTACATTGGGTTTCAAAAATAAATTATTAATTATTACGATAGAGGGATTTATTAATTTTTTACATTGGCCCGAGTCGGGACGGAGATATTTTATTAATTTAGAGATGATATTAATTTATAGGAGATTAATTTACAGGGGTTCTACTGTATGTGTATATATATATATATATATACATAAATACATCACCATAATATCATAGTAAAGTATTGATATTAAATACCAGTATGAGAAGTGACGAAGGTTCTTTTTTATTTTTAAAGCTATTTAAAATAAGGTATATATTAAAATAAAGATTTCTATACCATATATAATTACGATGAAATTGGAAATATGTTATATATGGAGGATAGTATCGGAAGAAAAGATTTTGGATTGCATTTAATACAATTAAGTGATTTGCAATTAAGTGAAAAGTCATGATTTTTTACTTTTTATTTTAAGTTGTTTTTTGGTATTTTTAAGTTGTTTGACCACTTAAAAAAAAAACAAACAAAACAACTTAATAATTATGATTCAGACCCATTAAGTTTTAAGTCAAAAAAACAAACGACCTGTAACACTAGATTAATCAATTTTTCTTCCTGCAACATATCAAAACCAACAGGAAACAACATTCAACAATTTTCATAAATTTCAAAGTTCCATAAATCACAACAGATATTCCAAACATGATTTATAACCATAATTTTTCAGAAACTAAACCAAATCATCCATGAACAAGCCAGTTGATCTATAAATTAAATTATCACAAAAATGATATTCAAAATCAAAGAGAATACAAAATATGGGTTTTTAGTCTTAAGATAACTGGAACATGACAAAATTATATATAAAAACAAAAAACAAAAACCCCAACAAATATTATCATCAGAAATCCTACTAACAAGTCTCTTCAATGTGGAAAAAAAAAAAAGACAAAAAAATAGAGAATCCCAAAACCTAACTGAAATTGAAATGAGATCTAGAAAGTTTGAGTCACCCATTCGCCGCCGACCAACATTCGCTGCCACGAGTCATCTAAAACCGTTGACCTAGAAAGCTTCGCCGGTCACCGATCACCAAACCTCAGCCATCAACGCCGCCGATCAATTCACTAGAAACCGTTAAACCGAACGCGACATGAACTGATGGTGTTCTTGATCTCTCCCTCACCAGTGCCGATTGGGTTTGGGTTTGGGTTTGACAATGGGTGTTTTGTTTGGTTTGGGGGTGGTGGTTGATGGTGTGTTTGTGGGTGGCTAGGGTTTGATTGTGGTGGTTGATGGTGTGTTTGTGGTGGTTTGGTAAAGATGAAACATCTGATGGGTTTGTGAAGACACTTATTACCTTCACTGTCCCTACCAATGAGATTACGAAATTACCCTCTATCACTAACGGTCAACATGGCTTTTGGACGGAATTACTAACAGAAGGGGTTCATCTTCCATTAATTCTATTTGGGGGTGATTAAAGACCAATATGGGGAAACCTTGTCCTCACATTTCTAATAGGGCAAAGGTCAGAGGGGAAAATGATAATATCCCTAAAATTAGTAAAAGTTGTAGGAGTTGGGGTGTAAAAGTGTCATTTATATAATGAAGTTACAGAATTTATCATTTGTAAGTTTAAGAGACGTTAAAATTATCTATGCACCACGAGGTTATGGGTTAAAGTCCTCCCCCTCCTAAAAAAAATCCTGAATTTATATAATAGTGTAATACTTAAAATAAAAAAAAATGTTAAGTCGGCTCTCAACAGCAAGAGAGGTAAGATGTCAAGGTTTGAACTTTGTTAATCTCCATTCACCAAGGCAACGGCGAGATATATGAATTTTGAATTCTAAATAGTTTAAGAAACATTTTTTTTTTTTTTTTAAAGGACTTAATGGTACGGATGCCCCCTGAATTTTTAAAATGTTCACTAAGCCCCCATAACTTTTATTTTCTTTGTAGCAAAGGCACAAATCCTAATGCCGTCCATTTTTCTGTCATATCAAATTGCAATAAGTTCCCTTAATTATATAGACAACTACATCAAACCATAAACAATATAATAATATGACCTAAATACCCCTCAAACCAAATTTTAAAAATAAAATTTGGAAATTTAAAATTGAAATAATGGTTAAATAATAATAAAATTTTGAATTTAATCTTCTGAATAATTAAATTATCAATTTTATTTAAATATTCCTAAATATTTTATTAATAATAATAAATAATAATAATAATAAATAAATAAATAAATAAATAAAAGTGATGATAATAATAGTAATAATAATAATAATAATAATAAATATTTGAAAGTCATGGTTACTAAGTCATAACTATGTCAATTCCATCTCATTAGTCAGTACATGACTACATGTGTTTTGGGGTTGTAGTTTATAACGTATATTAATAACCAATTTATTCAAATATAAAAATTTACAGATTCGAAGAGATTTGGAAAACTTAAAAATAAATAAATTATATTTCCAAATTTTCAGATTGGATCTCCACCATCCATCAATAACCATGACTTTCAAATATTTATTATTATTATTATTATTATTATTATTATTATATTATTATTATTATTATTATTATTATTATTATTATTATTATTATTAAATATTTAGGGATATTTAAATAAAAAAGATAATTTAATTATTCAGAAAATTAAATTCATAATTTTATTATTATTTAACCATTATTTCAATTTTAAATTTCTAAATTTTATTTTTAAAATTTGGTCAGATAGGTATTTAGGTCATATTATTATATTGTTTCTGGTTTGGTGCAATTATCTATATAATCGGGGGAACTTATTTCAATTTGCCATGACAGAAAAATGGACAACATTAGGATTTGGGCCTCTGCTATAAAGAAAATGAGAGTTTAAGGGGTTTAGTGACCATTTTAAGAATGAGTGACGATATTTACACCCCTCAAAAACGGTATGTACACCCCAAATTTATAAATATTCAAAATTCCAACATTATCCTTAAACTAAATTATTAATATTTTAAGCAAAAGATATTATAACTTTTTTTTTTTTTTTTTTTTTTTTACCGTCTAAACTAAATTTAAAGAGGAATAAAATAAAAAAATATTTTTGTTTTGTTAAGGGAATAAAATAAAATTAATAAAGAAAAAACAAAAAACTGCATTGTATACTTGAGAAATCTTGAAAGGATGAAGAAGATAGATCTACAACCGTGTATAATTTTATTTATGATTCCAACATGAATAGGGCTGCCTCCTGCCCTCCACCATCTTAGATCTACAGCCTCCTCCATCAAAAGAGAGGAGAAAGCCAGTCTCCTCCCAAATCTGGGTGTGGTTTCTCAATTATTTTGTTTTCATTTTAATTATTTATGATTTATTAATTTATAATATAGTTTTTTTTCAAAATTAAAAGTAAGGACATAATTGGTAATGTGTGGGGTGTGATTATAAGATATAAGCTTTTAAAAAAATTTAATGGGGTGTTCATACAAAATGGGTGTACATACAGTTTTTTAGGGGTGCAAATATTGCAACTCTTTAAGAATTCATGGAGCACATCAGCAATTCGTGAACAATTCAGTGGGCATCCATACCATTAAGTAAAAAAATAAAAATAAAAACATATTCTTTTGGATCACTCTTAACAAATCGATTCGGCCCATGGTGAATGCTGCTCCAAATAAGAAACAGAGGACAAAATATGTAAATTTATTACAAGTCAAAACCAAATATTTTCGTTCATCATAGAGAAAATCCCTGAAATCTGGCGCCAAACAACAATTTCAATTTAATTCAATTCTTATTAGCTGTATAGTATTAGAGGTGACCGCGGTTCGGTTTTGGTTCTTGAGAACCATAATCAGAACCAAACCGTTGGGAAACCGGAGCGGTTCCCTATGGTTCCGAACTTTTTTATAAAAAAACTTAAAGTTATAAATTAAAAAAAATAATTATTAGCAAAATTAAAAGACATGTTAAATCAGTTTATTGGGTAACTAGAATTAAAATAAAATAAATATATGAAAAACTGAAATAAAAATTTAAATTGGGCTTGCCTTGCACTTAATTTTTACCACAATTAAGTTGCCTACGTATCCTCTTGGGGTTTAGAAGAATCAAAGGCCACGTAGTTCTCTTACCTTTTATTCAAGGTTTGGTGTTGGAAGTTGAAACCCTAACTAATCGCTTTCAGTGCCTTCGGTTCCTGTGGTTTGGTCATTGTCGAAGAAATCGTAAACTAATTCTTGATCAATTTCTTGTTGTCTGTTTTGCGCCTTAGTCCAATCACCAACACAAACTTGGACTTGAATTGATTCTGGACTCATAATCGAACGTCTTCCATCCAAAATATTTTCACCAACCCTAAACTCTTGTTCCACAACCACGGTAGAAACTGGCGTTGCAAGAATTTGTTTAGCTATAATAGCCAAAATTGGAAAATGTCTTTCATGCTTCTTCCACCATTGCTGGATATCAAAATCATCGTCTTCCAAAAACTCAAAAGAGGTTTTTAGATAAGTTTCAATCTCGGAATTCGAGCCTAATGAAGAATCACCTCGTAATTTTTTTATATGTTGGGATAACAATCGATACCCTAATCCATTTAATGGGGAGGATGGAGGAGCATGAGATGCAGTTTCGGTTTGTGGAACATCAACGTTTAGTGATGGACCATAAATTCTAAGATATTCGTCATATAATTGATAAAATAATGACTTAATTGTAGTACAATAACTACCAACATCAACTTTTTCTCCTAAACATTCATAATAGACAGATAAATACTCATTCAAATTATCTAATTTATTACGTGGATCAAAACACAATGCAAGCAAATAAATAGATGGAAACTCCCTATAATAGTCTAACCATTTTGCTTTCATAACATCAATGCAAGGACGTAATTGTTCATCTGTTGCACACTGAGAAAATGCACCAACAATATTAATACTTTCGATAACAAATAAATGAGTAGTAGGATAATAAATACCAGATAAATTGTTAGTAGCGTTATTAAAGACTTTTAACAATTGACAAATTTTTGTACAAATATCCCAATGATGTGCATGAAGAATAATGTTAGTACCATTATATTGCATAAAATTAACTAATAATTCTCTATATTCATAACTTTCAACAAGCAATTTATAAGTAAAATTCCAACGAGTTGGAACATCACGAGAAAATCTAATGGGACGCTTACCATTTGATTTACAAAATTTTAACCATGCTTTCATTACAAAAGCATGTTTCCACAAATAATGAAGAGCTTCTCTAATAGGTCTAATAAAATTTTGAAGAACATTTAATCCACTTTGAACACATAAGTTTAAAACATGGCAAGCACATCTTTGATGAAAAATTCTACCACCAAAACAAGGATTGCATAAATCACGTAAAAAAGGAATAATTGTGGTATTTTTGGAATCATTATCAAAACCAATTACAAAAATTTTGTACTCAATTTTATACTCTTCAAAAATAATTTTAAGCATTCTATAAATATTATCAGCAGTATGTGCATCATCAAAAACTCTAAATGCAAGAATTCTTTTTTGCATTGTCCATGTATTATCCATATAATGGCAAGTGACACCTAAGTATGAATGCATCTTCCAATGGTCACTCCATATGTCAGCACATATGGAAACACGACCTTTATAATTATTAAAAAAAAATTGCAAATTCTTTTTTTCTTTTTTATAAATCTCATAAAGTGTACGTGTGATAATGGTTCTAGAAACACGACATGCAGCAGGATTTAATGCTTTTTGACAATAATTAATAAAACTAACTTTTTCACCAAAACTAAATGGTAAGTGTTCTACAGCAATCATTCTAGCTAATTGTTCTCTATTATTTGCATCACTATATTTAAATAATTGATTATTAGGGGTAGAGTACCTGGAAATTTGGCTTTGTGAACACCATCTGTCCTCTTCGGCTGGATGCTTGCTCGTTATATGCTTCCGATATGTGCCATATCCTCCAGATTTAGACCACTTAAATTCTTTGTGGCAGTAATTGCATACCACTGCAAAGCTTCCATCATTTTTAGTAATTTTCTTCATATGTATGACGAAGAGATCAGATCTGCGTTGTTTTTTTTCACAAGCTACTTTAAAAGTTGGAGGGGGATCGAGCATATTTTGTGATTGGCTTTCGTTGTAGGGGGTATAATTTGGTTCAGAAATTGTTAGAGGGGGATTATGAGAGTTTGTGGATTCAAGATAGGCTTGTTGTTGTAGAAACTTATGATAAGCGATGTCATCATAACCAACATCGTCTTGTATATGACCCTTACCTTTGCTGGAAATAGAATGCCTTGAACCTTCTCCACTTGCCATTGAAAAAAATTGAATTGATTTTTTTTTTTTTTTGAAAATAAATGTGAAAAAATGGATGGAAAAAAATTTGAAAAAATTGTTGGAGATAAATTTTAAAAAATTGTTGGAAATGAATTTGAATTGAGTAAAAAAAATTGTAATTGCGATTTAATTGCAATAAAAAAAAAGTTGAATAATTGAATAATTGAGAGAGAATTTGAGAATAGAGAGAGAATTGGAGTGAGGAGAAATGAAATGGGAGGGGGGGTATTTATAGGAAAATGATTTGATTTTTTTTATTTTTTTTATTGTTATTATTATTTTCACCGTTGGAGCCCCAACGGTCAAAATGACCGTTGGCCCAACGATCAAAATGACCGTTGGCCCAATGATCAAATGACCGTTGGGCCTCCAACGGCTAAAAAAAAAAAAAGAGATTGTAGCATGCCATTTCTATTCCGTTACTATGCTTCGTCTTCTTCGCAATTTAAGTGTTATTTTCGTAAATAAGCCAAAAGATGGCAGATTCGCAACTCCCATTCGAAACTTTTTTTAGTGTTCGAATCATGTTCATCGACTACGTTATTTGCTACAATAGCTGTCCAGGTACTAATCTAAATCACTCCACTTCGTATTGTGGTTTATCTTAGAATTTACAATAATCAAATCCGATATGTATATTTCTACGGCCTCGGCGGGTTCGATTGGTAACCGAAATTGATTTTCTTGTTCTCTCTTTTTTTATTTTTTATTTTTTGTTGTACATATTTTAGGTTTAATGAGTTAAAACCATGATAACGAAATGTTTAACCTTCAAATTGATAAGATTCTGTGATTTCGATTGGCAACCGATTTCAAATTTATTTTTCATTTTTTAGCAATCTATATATATTTTTGGCACAAATTTAGGTTAAATGAGTTAAAAAATCATGATAATACAAATATTTAAATCTAAGTAAACATCGTTTAACCTTCAAATCAAAAATAATTTCAATGGGTTCCTTCAAACTTGCTTGAAGTGTGGATTTTGTTGAAGTTTAGTTGAACTTGTGAGAGCAGTGAGGCAATTAATATTAGTCTGTGATAGTGCAAGACTAGGAATGATAAATTGAACCTCATCGGTTTGGTTTCAGTGTTTTGGGTCAGAACCAGACAAGGTCACAAGCCTGGAGAATGGTGCCACAAGACAGATAGAACTCACTTAAAACAAAACAAAATGTAGCCGATTCAAGGAAGTAGCAATTTCAGGTTGGTGGATTCAAACAGTTATACTGTTATTTGCTTCAAAACAGGTATGATTTTGATATTGATTACATTGAACCATTTAAATATGCACGAGAAGCAAGTATATGCTCACAAAATCTGCTGATTATTCATGGTGGTCAAATAGGTAGAAATCCAACCTCAAGTCTGATGCATTTGACTTTCAGGTTTCTAATTGAGGTCTAAAGACTAGTAGTTGGATGCTGATTTGGCTTAATTGAAGTACAAAGACTGATAGTTGGATGTTGATAAAAAATCAAAGGGGCTCTATAATTTATTCCCAGGATAACACAATCTAATTCTAAGGTATAGATTCTCTGAACAGCCGAGGTTATCTTATGATTATAACTCCAATGGTGGATGTCAGTCCAATGGTGTTTTTCAGACTGACCACTTATCCATTTCCTTGAAAAAGCTTTCCTTTAATGGCATTGCTGATATGGCACGCAAATTCACCAATCAGTGTGTTGCAGTTCACATCATTCATTTATGTGGATGCTGATTGAAGTGCTATTGATTGGATTGATCATGGCCTTCAATGTAGAGCTAAGGTTTTGTTGCAGTTCACATCATTCATTTGCGTGGATGGTTGAAGTGCTGTTGATTGGATTGATCGTGGCCTACAATGTAGCGCTAAGGTTTTCTTTCGTTTGATTGATACTAGCTATTTTCGTGGTGTGAATTTATAACTGTAGGATATAAGTTCTGTTTTGTATGGCATTCTGGTGAATTCTGAAGATGATTTTACCAAATTGATAAACTAACTAATCTTAAATGTGAACATTTGTTTACTGGAATCCTTGCCTCTTTTGAGTGAAAATACATCTGAAAACTGGATTACTGAGAAAAATACTTGCTTTTCAAAATATATGCCATATTTAGATCTTGAATTTTATGTTTGATCCTCATAAATCAAGAAGTGGGATCAATAGATTCATATTATCGTTGCTTCGTTATGTACAGGTTTCAAAGGAATTCATGAATATACAGTATGTTCCCCCATCTGTTTAGAGTTCAGTTTTCCCATCTAGTTAAATCTCACTTAGTGAAAACTGTATTGTATGTTTTTGTTACCATAGCTTGACTAAACTCATCAATTTGGTGGTGGACTGTGGTTCCCTTTGATTTTAATGTTGATTAGGAAAGTTATAAATAGGTAATTTAAATGAATGTGTTGGAATTATCAGGGGCTAATGACTGTGGGGGCTGCTCGGGGCTGCAGCCCCGTCTGCCAGTTTAAAAAAAATAATTTATGTTTTTATTAATATGTTAAATTGTCTGCAGTAGAAGAAGACAAGATGCCCCATCTGCAGTAGAAGAAGACAAGACTCAAGAGTCGAGATTGGTAAAATAGAAATAAAAATGTCAAAAAGGTAGCGTACAAGGTGTAAACAGAGAGAGAGAGAGAGAGAGGTATACATACTAGACTACTAGTAGAGTAGTAGATAGATAGGATGATAAGTAGTCATGACTCATGACTCATGAGAGATGAAGTAATCAAGTTTTCCTGTTTGCGTGATGCACTCGCTCACTTTTAGGGTTTTCTTGGCGGAATTCTCTGTCTCTTCCGCTCGTCCTTTC
Organism: Acer saccharum; assembly: GCA_030490815.1. Taxonomy (NCBI): domain Eukaryota; kingdom Viridiplantae; phylum Streptophyta; class Magnoliopsida; order Sapindales; family Sapindaceae; genus Acer; species Acer saccharum. Next base: position 43,798,125 of record CM059870.1, on the reverse strand, counting down.
AACTAAAACGTGGCATCTTCGGGGCTGGAAATTAAATCCTTTTAATTTTAGGGCGCGTTTGTTAACGTTTTCAGAAACTGTTTTTTGTTTTCTGAGTCACAAAAACAGGAAAAACCCGTTTGGTAGATGATTTCAAAAAACTGTTTTATAAAACATTGAGAACAGTTTTCAGTTTTAATGAACAAAAAATTGAGAACTCTGAGAACAACAATTTGTTGTTTTCAGTATTCTTGAAAACTTTTTTTTAGCAATAAATTTACTCAAACCAAATCCATTTTTTGGATCTTCATGGATCTATATAAAAAAGATGATGATGATTTCGATAGGTTTGATGATGAAAATTAAATTTATTTATTATTTAATTTTAATTTTTTTTAGTTTTAATGTTTAATTATTTTAATATCACTTTTTCATTATTTATAATATTAATCTTTTAAAAATGATTTTAAAAATATTATACTAAACACGTTTTTTATGTTTTGATTCTCCGAATATCGTTTTCAACCATTGCTACCAAACGCGTTTTCGAATTCAAAAAATCCAAAAATCAGTTTTTTAAAAACTTTAGATTACAAGAAAACAAAAACTGAAAAACGAAAACGTTACCAAACGGCCCCTTATTTATCAAGTTATACCATTTTCAAATTCACTTAAGTGTTTCTTATAATTTTGTAAAGTAGGGGTAAATACACTCACCGCCCATGAGGTCCAGCATAAATGCAAGTAGAGAGTGATTTGTGTTTAAATGTTTCTCATTCAGACCTCTTAGCTTGAGAGACTCTTTACCTATTGGATCACAACTTCTACGTTCCTCTCACGAGAGAGAACTTTCGAGAAGACTAACCCTTACTTTTTTCTTGACTTTATTTTTTTTTATGGGAATATACTTTTTGAGAGGTTAGATTTATTATATCTCATGACTCGTTGTTGTGTATTTACTTTTTATTAATGAAATCCATCTTCCTATTAATGTTGTTTAAAAAAAATTCTAACTAGTATTTAGTTCAGTCCCGCTGAATAGAAAATCCTGGATTCACCCCTGGTTGGAAAGCCTTATTTACTATAGTTAACAACTAACTAATTACATGTTTTCCCACAAAATACAACGCATTAATTATAGTGGTTAGTAGTTGGTGGTTATAGCATTAGTTAGGAAACCTTTTTGTGTATTTATATGCCATGATTGTAATCCTTTCTAAGATTAATCAAAATACAACTTAATAATAATAATAATAATAAGGAAACCTCAACTTAATGTTATTTGATTGTTTCTACTAGTTGGGTACTCCTCTTCAAGGATGGGCATTCGTGGAGATGGATCTGGTGAGACACTGGTGGACCTAGAAATTTAAACGAGGTGAGACACTTGAATAAAATAACAATTATATAAAAATAATAATGAAAATTTAAAACCATAATAAAATGAGTTTTTTTATGTAAAAAAATTGATGGTATAATGAATTTAAAAAAAAATAAAAATAGAACACTTACTCGAGATGAACTAAATAATCTTATATTGAAAAAAACTAAAAACAAGAAACACAATATTAAAAAAATAAATAATAACAATAAAAACAACATGAATTAAAATATAGTTTTATATAATATATATATATATATATATATATATATATATTTGTATTTATAATGAATTTACTTTAAATTTATATAAAAAGTTAATAAATATTACTAGAAATCTTGTTGAATTTTTTATTCTTCTAATTATTGATTCTAAATAAATTAGAATAATAAAATAAAATAAAATATAAAGGATAAAATAAAATGAATCATAATAATAGATGAACTATTTTAATACAATAAATTAAAATTTGAGATTTTAAGGCTTATTGATTGGATGTATTAAGTATTCAAACTAAAAATATTAGAAATAAGAAAAAATTCAAAATAATAATAGATAATTTACTATATAATGAAAAAGAATTAAGTAAACCATAAATTAAGGGTAGTTAAAAATTTAACAATAATGAGTAAAAGAAAATGGATTATTTTGTTATAGAAGAAGATGGAAATTTAAGAAATGAGTTAGAAAAGAGTGTAAAATAAAAGTAGATATTAAAAGAATATTTGTTTTGCTTGTATTGAGAATTGAACCTTGACTATTATGGGTGAATATTATTGTTGAAATGAAAAACATAGACCAAATATGCTGTGTAATGATGTGTGACAATGTATTATTTGCAAAATATATATATGTATATATATATAATTTGAGGTGGGGCCCATGCTCCACCTGGTCTCCACGTGATTGTTTATTACACGTAAAAACATAAAATCAATTCTTTTAAATTTGAGGTGGGGCCCATGCCCCATATGGTCTCCACGTGGTTGTCTATTACACATTGGCAACTTACTCAATACTCAGTGGATGGAAACTATAATGTATATATCCTTTCTCCAAATGTGAGAATCTATAGTGATGGGGAGAAGGATTGCAGTCATTCTTTTTTTTAATAAAAAAAAAAGAAGATTTATTTTGTTCCAACTTTAGGATTTCTTCCAAAGAATAGAAGACAACGTTACTAGGATATATTGATATGGATTGTTTAACCCTACATGAAAGCTACTTTTATCAACTAGGCTAAGAGCATCTTCAACGTATCCCTTAATCAAGCCCCTTAACTTAATTAAGGGAGGAGCTACAATTTTTACTGCTCCAAAAGATCCCCTAATAACTCTCTTAATTAAAATTTAGTGGAGCTCACCCACTTAATTAAGGGATGGCTTTAGTTTTACTTAATTAAGTGGGCTCCATATATAAAGAAGAAGTATAGTTAATGAATATATAAAATAATAATAAAAAATAGGTGGGCTCCATATAAAATAATAATAATAAGTTATAAAGGAGTCGTTTATGCAATTTTTTTCTTATAGGTGTATAACTTCAACATACTTATAGCACACCCAATTGCATTGCTTTTTTGACGAAAAGTGATGAGGTGGATATGTATGTTATAAGTATACTCACAGAGTCACAGTTATATGTCTACAGGAGAAAATTTTAGTCATTTAGGGTGTGTTTGTTACACCGGTTTGGACAGGATTGACTTATTTCCAATCATGTTCCCACGTTTGGTGAACATATCGGATTGGCTTATTTCCAATCCCCTTCCCTTCTCATATCCCGTTGCAATGGGACTAAATAATCCTGCCAAGAACGTTGGGACTAAAATAGTCCCAACCTTTTTTTTTTTTTTTTTTTTTTTCCTTTTTGGGACTCACCAAATATTAAACATAGAAAAATAATTTGAAGGGGTAGATGATTTTCAATTGTCAAACCCAGAAAAATAAAAAGCAAAATTGAAAAATCATTCAATCATCTATCCCTACCACAACCACCGTCGAAAAGTTTCTCTCATTTCTCTGGATAAAAAATCCAATCTCCTTGTATAAACATTCATTCCATATCAAAATCAAACTAAGCACATCAAAATCCACACCCAATTAGACAGAGATGGAGACGGAGCGGAGCGGAGATGGAGATGGAGATGAAGCGAAGATGTCAAATTTGGCTCCATCTCCGGTCAAACCTGTTCATATCTGGTCTATTTGAAATAAAAAGAAGAGAGAGATAAGGGAAAGAGAGAAAGTGATCGGTGGATAGAGAAGGGACAGATCGAAAAGAAGAGAAAGAGATGAGTGGAGAGAAAGAAGGGAAAGAGAGAAAGAGATAAGTGGATAGAGAATGAGAAAGATTATCATAATCTCATCAGATTTGGTTTTTGTTTAAACTTTTTATTTTTCAATTTATTATTACATAATTTTTTTTTATCAAATCCCATTACATTACCAAACACAAGATATCATTACTTTTAGTCTAATCCAATGTTGTACCAAACATGGGAAACACTATAATTAATCCAATCCAATCAAATCCAATCCCATCTCTTAAAAATGGTTCAATCCTATCCCGTGCAACAAACACACCCTTAAGGGAGTAGTCTTGGAACACATATTCCCTTAATGGCCTCATACAACAACACCTACCCTTAAATAAGAGGGTTTCTAAGGAAGACTCTTGGAGATGCTCTATTATTCTTTCTTTTATAATCCATTTTCCCACTCAATTTTGAAATTCCCTCTTTAATTTTACCACCTCTCTCATTCTAGCTTATCCATTCAAGTAGACTAGACACCTAGTCCTTGAAGTGTATATATAATGAGGAGAGGGTAGAATATTTCTTAAGAAACAAAAAAATGCAGAAAGCTTGGTTTTATGAGGAGTATGGTCCAAAGGAAGTCCTCAAGTTGGGAGACTTCCCCATTCCTACTCCCCAACATAACCAACTACTCATCCAAGTTCGCGCTGCTGCCTTGAATCCTATTGATTGCAAGAGGCGCCAGCGACCTATCTTCCCTTCTGATTTTCCTGTGAGTAGAAATCATTAGTAATGTGTGAGTCCAGTAAATCATGAGAGAGAGAGAGAGAGCCTTATGATTTTCCTGTGAGTATGAGTCTAGTAAATCATGAGAGAGAGAGAGAGAGGCTGGAGAGTAGCCTTTTTCATACTATAGGAGAGCTTGCACAGATTATTTTAACTTTCGTGTACAGTGATTTGTCCATGTTCTTGCTTTGAATCATTCTAATCATCATGCTAACATGATTTGATGGTTTTAACTTCATTCACCAATCATATTGAATATATTGTTGTGCTTATAGAATATAGACCCATGAGAACTATTTAGTATATAGGGGAATTGTTTGAAGCACACTGATCAAAATTATTTAAAATATTAAAAATTAATTTCAATTCCAAAAGAGTTTGGTCCCATTCATGTCAAAATGGTGCTGAATAAAACCATTAAATAAGCTTAAGAATTCGTAGTTTCTCATTCCTAAAATTGTAATTTACGAAACTTTCGTCTTCTAATTATATATGATGCTTGTGCAGGTAGTTCCTGGCTGTGACATGGCAGGCATAGTGGTAGCAAAAGGCAGCGGTGTTACCAAATTTAATATTGGTGATGAGGTCTATGGGAACATACAAGACTTTAATGCAGAGGGAAAATTAAAGCAGCTCGGGACTCTGGCAGAGTTCATAGTCGTTGAGGAGAGCTTGGTAGCAACAAAGCCCAACAACCTTTCATTTGAGGAAGCTGCTAGCTTACCTTTAGCAGTTCAAACTGCAATCGAAGGCTTTGAAACTGCAGGTTTCAAAGCAGGGCAGAACATTTTCGTGGTTGGTGGAGCAGGTGGCGTTGGAACTTTAGTTATTCAACTGGCCAAACACTTGTATGGAGCGTCTTATGTTGTGGCTACAACAAGCACCCCAAAGGTGGAATTTGTCAAAAACTTGGGAGCTGATAAAGTTATTGACTACACAAAGACTACGTATGAAGAAATTGAGGAGAAATACGATTTTCTCTACGATACAATTGGTAAGTTTCTCACTTTCCCACTTATTTTTGGGCATTGAATACATAATTTGCTGACATATGCAAAGCTTTGATCCACACTGCTCATAGATGAAGAAATTGATTTTTTCACTATTTTACTAGCCGTTTTTTTTTTCTTCTATTTGTTAATTATCATCTAGTAACCTTTATATTATTTGGAATCTTGATCTTTAGGTGATTGCAAGAATTCTTTTGTGGTAGCAAAGGAAGATGCACCAATTGTTGACATAACATGGCCTCCATCGCATCCTAGAGCAGTTTACTCGAGCTTGACAGTTTCCGGTGAAAACTTAGAGAAGCTCAGGTCTTATCTAGAAACTGGAAAGCTCAAATCTGAGATTGATCCTACTGGCCCATATAAATTTACAGATGTCATTGAAGCTTTTCGACATTTAGAAACCGGGAGAGCCAGAGGAAAAGTCGTGATCACTGGCTTCCCATCACAGCATATTCCCTCTCTTAAATCAAGCGACAACATCAACAGTCGTCCTCATCCTCCTGAAATTATCTCTCAGGAAATGTCTGTTTACTGAAAATATAAATTGGCACTAAATATTGTGGATTTTATGGTCTTGAATATTCTACTATGGTGTGACTTGTGAGTATTGTATAGTAAGATGCTTCTTCTATTGTGGTCCTAAAATAAATGTATGGATCAGTAGGGCCTTTGACAGCAATTTAGAATCATATTAATCGATATAATTGATATTTGTGACTTTGGAGGAAGTAGTCAATTTAACATCTTCTGGATGGTATATATGAAATGAAATTTAAGTTAATGACAGAAGCAAGAAAATAAAATTCAAGCCATATGCCTTGAAATCAACTCTGTTTTTTGTAGTTAGGAATCAATTGGATGACCAATCCCACCATTGCTTATAGAGAAAGCTATTAATTTGACAATTCTGTCTTTTCCCTTCTTTTCATTATTTGTTTCACTTTCAATGATGCAAATTACTGAGACTTTTTAACAGTACATACAATAGGCTCAATTGAAAAGATAATGGTCCTTTCTGATATCTTTAATTTATATATAATAATATAATTAATGATGTAGCAAAGTAAGTACAACATAATTGATTTGTTGTAAATGAATATATGGTTTAAATTATATGGGGTTTCTAATCATTAATTACCACCCAAGAGGCAAATGAGATATCATATATCATTTTTTTTCCTTTCCGTACCTAAAATACTGACATCGTCAATGAGAGTGTAGCACGTGGCCCAATTTGTGAGATAAATGTAAAAAGTAAAAGAAAAAAAATCACGTAGTACGCTTTCATTGGTGAGGTCAGTATTTTGGGTATTGATACACAAGCATTATTCATAATTCATCTTCTCCGCCTCAATCTCTCCAAAAACACAATTGGAGGAAAACCATTGATCTTGATTTCAAAAATGGTGCTATTGATCCCGAGATAAGTTTGATCTTTTGAAAAACCGTAGGATATAGCTTAATTAGTATTTGATTGTATTTGTATATCATGTTTATTTTATAATTTGTTTTGACTTTTAAAATAAATAAAAAAATTTTATGTTAACGTATTTATTTAGAAATTACATTTATAGAGTAATCACCGCTATGTCTTCTTAACTAGTTGTATATTTATTTTTAATTAATACAATTTTCTCGTATTTTTAATAATCGAAAAAAAAAATTCTAGCATACCCTTGTGTTTAATCCTGGTTATGTCCTTGGGCTCAAAGGGACGTAACTAGGATTGTAGACCAGTGCGGGCTAGAAGTTTTTTTATTTTTTTTACTAACATCGACATCATTTAGTTAGGAGGACATAGTGAGAGTCCTCATAAAATGTATATTCTAAATAAATACGTTACCAAATTTTATTTTATTTTTAAAAAGTGAAAACAAATTATAAGAGAATCATGAAATGCAAATACGAAAACTAATTAAATTGTATCCTAATTCATTTTCTATCTTAATGTAAAATGATGTTTAATTTGATAAGTTTCATTCTTGAAAAATAATAATTTAAATATACAATGTTCTTATATTATTCTATTAGTTTGATTCACTCAAAATATACTAATTCAATGCTCGGAGAAATTTAATGAAATTCATTTAACAATATCATTACTTTGTAAATTTAAAATTGGATTACTCCTAAAATCTTATTAACTACATTCAACAATAACCCTAACATTTCAAATATATATATATATATATATATATATATATATATATATATAATTAAAACCATAATATTTACCCAACCATATCTGTTGATGTTGATAAAAGGATTGTACCAAGTTTAAAGAAAGAATTGTTATTATAAAAAGAAGAAAAGTAAAGAAAATTTAAGTTTTCTACTTCGAATATAAAATAAAATCAATTCTTTAATTAATATATATTTTTGTTTACTATTAATTAGGGTAGGCCCTAGTCCCCACACAGGTCCGTCATTGCTCAATATGCATGTATAATCAAAGATCATGATGATCATGATCATCTTCACAAGTTACAACTAAGGGTAAAAAAAAAATGGATATTCTATTACTCATCTTCACCTTCATAGCATTTTCACTTCTCTTTCTATTACTATAGTATAGAAGAACTAGAAATGCTTCTATATAATAAGTATATTGTGTTATCTATACATCCACTTAATAAAAACCAATTGTCTTTATAATTTTTTATATATATTTATTTGAAGTATAAATTTGAGTTTTGGCGAGGGAGATACGACTTGAACGTATGAGTGCAAAAGGGCTATCACTGACCCACCTCAACTTTTGCCATAATAATCTTATATTTATATTCATATATAACTATATAAGCATCTAATGATCATCAATGGGCGACTAGTGAGGGGGGATTTTTTTTATTTTATATTTTATTTTTACAAAACTATCTAAAAAATTATACCTTCACCACTAAGTTTTATCATATTTTGATGTAAATAATGACCCTCCAAACTAAGAATTTTGTTCTGAAATTACAAATGGAACATCAATATAACTTTGCAATTTTGTTTTTCATTTTTTAATATATATTTCAATTTCAATGATGCAAACCGAGACTTTTAAAGTTTTAATAATTATATAATAATATACATGTATTACCTCTTAAAAATCTGGATCCAATACCATAAGATATTATAGACTTTTTTAAAAAAAAAATCTTAAAAGTCCTAATTGAATACCATATGACTTATCTAACTTATTAAAAAAATCTCAATCCAATACCACTAGAATTTTACTTCCTAAAATTGTCTATTAAAATCTCAATCCGATACAACCCTCTAAATGTATATAAATATAAGGATCAAAAGATCATATGATCATCCTTAACAACAAAAATAAATTAAAATGGATATTCTCATACCTATCTCCATCTTCATAGCTTTTCCACTACTCTGTCTCTTAATAATCTTCTCTCTTCTCATACTCAAAATCTACACAGGCAAATCAATCAAAGACCCCACTTACCCACCTGTACACAGCACCGTTTTCGACCAGCTCTTCTACTTCAACAGACTTTACGACTACCAAACCGAAGTTGCCAGAAAACAGTCAACTTTCAGGCTTCTTGCACCCTCACAAAGCGAAATTTACACGACCGATACACGAAACATAGAACATGTACTGAAAACAAAGTTCGATAAGTATTCGAAAGGCAAGTATAATCAAGACATATTGACCGATCTTTTCGGTCAAGGGATTTTTGCAGTCGATGGAGAGAAGTGGAAGCAGCAGAGAAAGCTTGCTAGTTTTGAGTTCTCAACCAGAGTTCTTCGAGATTTCAGCTGTGATGTGTTTAGAAGAAACGCTGCCAAGTTGGTCAATGCAATTTCGGAGTTTGCGGTTGCGGGTCGGGTTTTCGATATGCAAGTAAGTACTCGATCTTTGTTGGGCCCAAAAACTGAGCAAAAAGCATATATTAGCAAGTTAAGGGCCTTGAAGTTGAGGTCTCATATGTAGTTATTATTTTTTTTTTTTTGGTAAATTTAATAGTAATATTTTTGTTAATTTTAAATTTAATGATTTTAAATTTTAAATATTTACTATTTAATATTTATAATTGATAAATATATAATATTTTTATCAAAAGATAGTATAAGTGTGCACCATTTTCTTCTTCGTTTTTTTTATATACAGTTTATGCTCAAACTAGAAAACATTGTATTAATATGATTTATATAGTGTACTTGCAATTACTTTAGTACTATTAGTATTTTTTATTTAAGGGTGTTGTTGAATGTTGACATTTAAAAATATATATTAATTTAGAGCGAATATATCATTTCATGTAATAAAGGGTATATTGCCTTGGTGGTTGTAGACTTTAAAATGAAGCTCCACCACTGGAATTCAAGCATGTGTAGTGTGTAGAAATGCACCATGTAGATAAACAAATTATTTTATATATATGAACTTTAAGGATGCATAGTTCTAAATCAAAAGTGTATAATTTTCATGATGACTTTCTTTTGTAGGACATATTGATGAGATGCACTTTGGATTCGATATTCAAAGTCGGGTTTGGTGTGGATTTGAATTGTTTGGATGGGTCAAGCAAAGAAGGCACAGAATTCATGAAAGCATTTGATGATTCAAATGCATTGGTCTATTGGAGATATGTTGATCCATTCTGGAAACTGAAAAGGTTTCTTAATATTGGCACTGAAGCTTCTCTCAAGAAGAACATCAAAATCATTGATGATTTTGTGCACAAACTTATCAGTACCAAGAGGAATCAGCTTAATCTGCAACAATATTCTGTGAGATATTATATATATATATATATATACACACACATACAATACAATACCATCATCAACTTCTGTTGCTGTTAATTTTTTATAATTTTAACTTTTTTGATTTTGTGTTTTTGTTTTAAAGAATGACAAGGAGGACATACTTTCAAGATTCCTGTTAGCAAGCGAGAAGGAGCCAGAGAAAATGAATGATGAATACTTGAGAGATATAATATTGAATTTCATGATAGCTGGTAAAGATACAAGTGCCAACACTCTCTCTTGGTTTTTCTATATGCTTTGCAAGAACCCACTTATACAGGAAAAAATGGCACAAGAAGTGAGAGATGTCACTAGTGGTGGTGGTCTAAACAAAGAGACCAAAATCAATGATTTTGTGGAAAATTTAACAGATGAAACACTTGAGAAAATGCATTATCTTCATGCAGCTCTAACAGAGACCTTGAGACTGTACCCTGCAGTCCCCATGGTACGTAGTACAATTTCAGTTTCAAAAACTTCATATTTTTCAAAAAAAAAAAAAAAAAAAAGAGAAGAAGAAGCTTAAAATGCTAATGTATATTTGTGGTCTCTTTGGTTTTATAAGGATGGGAGGTGTGCAGAAACAGATGACATTCTTCCTGATGGATTTAGACTGAAAAAAGGAGATGGGGTTTATTACATGGCCTACGCGATGGGTCGAATGGATTATATCTGGGGAGATGATGCTGAGGAATTTCGACCTGAAAGATGGCTCGTTGATGGAATTTTTCAACCTGAATCTCCATTCAAATTTATAGCCTTTCATGTTCGTACTTATCAACTTGCTGATTAATTATGGTCTCTTGATTATATAATTACCATTAAAGTATGTTTTGTGATCAAACAGTATAATTTTTAAAAATTTCGATTGGATTTGTAGGCTGGTCCGCGGATCTGTCTGGGGAAAGACTTTGCTTACAGACAGATGAAGATAGTATCAATGGCGCTTCTTCGTTTCTTCCACTTTAAACTGGCTGATGAGACTAAAAATGTGACTTACAAGACCATGTTCACTCTTCACGTTGATGGAGGCCTCCATCTGCGTGCGATTTCAAGGACTTAAAATTCTCTAAGAATGGTTATCTGTTGATCCATTCCATTGTCATTTTGTAAAGTCAAGCAACCAAAAAAGAAATAGTATCCTCTACATGATACCTTTCCTCCTATACTTGTCTCTATTTCTAATTAAAATTGCATTTCCAATTCTCTCATTTTTCTATTAGTGTTGACGTCCGATAAAAGACGAAAAAGCCAACAGTACCGTTTGATAATAGAGTAGTGGTTGTTTGTGCGACACAGGCCCATGGGCCAATTTTCTCCTTTTTTGGGTCAGGCCTAACAGCCCATTTATTTTATTGTTTTAGGCTTTTGTAAAAAAAATCTCACACAACAATTTTTTTGCTATCCACTAAATATTTATAATTATTATTTTTATTTACAAGTTTTCTACGAATTTTTTTAGAATTCTAATTTATTTTTATAAAATAAAGAAAGATATTTTATTTTTAATTTTGTTTATGATTCGCACAGTAAAAAGTGTCTGAATGTGCATATATAATCCACAAACAAACTATCCCATCAATTGCCATTAATTTGATAAGGTGAATATATGAGCCACGTTCATGCCATGTATATAAGGAGCTTATCTGAAATGCGTACGTATATAATCCACAAACAAACTATCCCATCATTTGCCATTAATGTGATAATTTCAATATATGAGCCACGTTCATGCCATAATAAGTCAAAATTTTAATGGTGTACGACCTATATACATATTATATATATACAGTCTTTCTATTATCAGTTCGAACTGACAAAAGTTATATCATTTCAATGTTGCACCAAACACGGGAAACACTATAATTAATCCAATCCAATCCAATCCTATCTCTTAAAAATAGTCCAATCCTAACCCGCGCAATAAACGCACCCTTAAGAAGTAGTCTTGGAACACATACTCCCTTAATGACCCCTTACTACAACACCTACCCTTAAATAAAAGGGTCTTTAAGAAGACTTTTGGAGATGCTCTATTATTCTTTCTTTTATAATCCATTTTCCCACTCAATTTTGAAACTCCCTCTTTAATTTTACCACCTCTCTTATTCTAGCTTATCATTCAAGTATACTAGACACCTAGTCCTTGAAGTCTATATATAATGAGGAGAGGGCAGAATATTTCTTAAGAAACAAAAAAATGCAGAAAGCTTGGTTTTATGAGGAGTATGGTCCAAAGGAAGTCCTCAAGTTGGGAGACTTCCCCATTCCTACTCCCCAACATAACCAACTACTCATCCAAGTTCGCGCTGCTGCCTTGAATCCTATTGATTGCAAGAGGCGCCAGCGACCTATCTTCCCTTCTGATTTTCCTGTGAGTAGAAATCATTAGTAATGTGTGAGTCCAGTAAATCATGAGAGAGAGAGAGAGAGAGAGAGAGAGAGAGAGAGCCTTATGATTTTCCTGTGAGTATGAGTCTAGTAAATCATGAGAGAGAGAGAGAGAGAGAGAGAGAGAGAGAGAGGATGGAGAGTGCAGGTTTTGAAACTGCAGGTTTCAAAGCAGGGCAGAACATTTTCGTGGTTGGTGGAGCAGGTGGCGTTGGAACTTTAGTTATTCAACTGGCCAAACACTAGTATGGAGCGTCTTATGTTGTGGCTACAACAAGCACCCCAAAGGTGGAATTTGTCAAAAACTTGGGAGCTGATAAAGTTATTGACTACACAAAGACTACGTATGAAGAAATTGAGGAGAAATACGATTTTCTCTACGATACAATTGGTAAGATTCTCACGTTCTCACTTATTTTTGGGCATTGAATACATAATTTGCTGACATATGCAAAGCTTTGATCCACACTGCTCATAGATGAAGAAATTGATTTTTTCACTATTTTACTAGCCGTTTTTTTTTTTTTCTTCTATTTGTTAATTATCATCTAGTAACCTTTATATTATTTGGAATCTTGATCTTTAGGTGATTGCAAGAATTCTTTTGTGGTAGCAAAGGAAGATGCACCAATTGTTGACATAACATGGCCTCCATCGCATCCTAGAGCAGTTTACTCGAGCTTGACAGTTTCCGGTGAAAACTTAGAGAAGCTCAGGTCTTATCTAGAAACTGGAAAGCTCAAATCTGAGATTGATCCTACTGGCCCATATAAATTTACAGATGTCATTGAAGCTTTTCGACATTTAGAAACGGGGAGAGCCAGAGGAAAAGTCGTGATCACTGGCTTCCCATCACAGCATATTCCCTCTCTTAAATCAAGCGACAACATCAACAGTCTTCCTCCTCCTCCTGAAATTATCTCTCAGGAAATGTCTGTTTACTGAAAATATAAATTGGCACTAAATATTGTGGATTTTATGGTCTTGAATATTCTACTATGTTGTGACTTGTGAGTATTGTATAGCAAGATGCTTCTTCTATTGTGGTCCTAAAATAAATGTATGGATCAGTAGGGCCTTTGACAACAATTTATAATCGATATAAATGATATTTGTGACTTGGAGGGAGGGAGTAGTCAATTTGACATCTTCTGGATGGTATATATGAAATGAAATTTAAGTTAATGACAGAAGCAAGAAAATAAAATTCAAGTCATATGCCTTGAAATCAACTCTGTTTTTTTAGTCAGGAAATCAATTGGATGACCAATCCCACCATTGCTTATAAGCTATTAATTTGACAATTCTGTCTTTTCCCTTCTTTTTAATATTTGTTTCACTTTCAATGATGTAAATTAATGAGACTTTTTAACATCACATACAATAGGCTCAAAGGATGTAACTAGGATTGTAGACCAGGGCGGACTATAATTTATTTATTTATTTTTTATTTTTTTACTAACATCGACATCATCTAGTTAGGAGGACATAGTGAGAGTCCTCGTAAAATGAATAAATACATTACCAAATTTTATTTTATTTTTAAAAAGTGAAAACAAATTATAAGAGAATCATGAAATGCAAATACGAAAACTAATTAAATTGTATCCTAATTCATTTTCCATCTTAATGTGAAATGATGTTTAATTTGATAAGTTTCATTCGTGAAAAATAATAATTTAAATATACAATGTTCTTATATTATTCTATTAGTTTGATTCACTCGAAATATACTAATTCAATGCTCGGAGAAATTTAATGATATTCATTTAATAATATCGTTATTTTGTAAATTTAAAATTGGATTACTCCTAAAATCTTATTAACTACATTCAACAATAACCCTAACATTTGAAAACAAAACAAAATATTTAAAACCATAATATTTACCTAAACATATCTAATTTAAAGACTAATTGTTGATGTTGATAAAAAGATTGTACCAAATTTAAAGAAAGAATTGTTATTATGAAAAGAAGAAAAGAAAAGAAAAATTAATTTTTCTACTTTGAATATAAAATAAAATCAATTCTTTAATTAATATACATGATTTTTACTATTTTTTAAAAAAATTTTAAAGTGGGGCTATGGTGGGCCCTAGCCCCCACACAGGTTCGTCATTGCTCAATATGCATGTATAATCAAAGATCATGATGATCATGATCATCTTCACAAGTTACAACTAAGGGTAAAAAAAATGGATATTCTACTACCCATCTTCACCTTCATAGCATTTTCACTTCTCTTTCTCTTACAAACCTTCTATTATTACCATAGTATAGAAGAATTAGAAATGCTTCTATATAATTAGTATCTTGTGTTATCTATACATCCACTTAATAAAAACCAATTATCATAATAATTTTTTTATATATTTATTTGAAGTATAAATTTGAGTTTTGGAGAGAGAGACACGACTTGGACGTATGGATGCAAAAGGGTTATCACTAACCCACCTCAACTTTAACCATAATAATCTTGTATTTATATTCATATATAACTATACAGGAAATAGAGTGCCACATATGATAGATATTTTTTATTTTATTTTATAAAAACTCTCTCCAATGCTATTATCTAAATTCAATATGAGTGCAATTTTGCTCACCCACATTAATTAGAGGTAAGCATTACTCCCCACCTCAGGTGTTGCCATATGTCCCAAAGTTAACCCAAAATCCAAAGTTAACCCAAGGTTTGGGACACGTGGCAACACCTGGGGGGGGGGGGTGTAATGCTTACCTCTAGTTAAAGGGGTGAGCAAAGTTGCACTCATTGAATATGGAGATGATGTGGTAAAAAAATAAGTTAGAGAATATGAAGTTGAGTTTCTAATTCTAGAAATTCTCCTATAAATGTTGACTAGGATTTCTATCTCTTTCCACCAATAAGAATAAAACTCATTTAATTGTAAAATAAAAGAGAAGAGAGAGTGGAATAATTGTTTTATTATGATTGGTCATAAAATGGATACATATTTTGACTTTATATAATTGCATTGGAGATGTGAATATGTATTTCTTTAATTTTTTTTTCAAAAGTGGGCTCATAATGAATAAAAATGCTGATGTAACATTCTTTAGAAACTTAAAAATGCATATTTGCATTGAAAATGCTCCAAGCATCTAATGATCATCAATGGAGGACTAGGGAGGGGGAGTTTTTTATTTTTTATTTTATTTTTACAAAACTCTCCGAAAAATTATACCTTCACCGCTAAGTTTTATCATATATTGACTTTGGCCCTATAAATATTTTATTTTAGTGTAAATAATGACCCTCCAAACTAAGAATTTTGTTATGAAATTACAAATGGAACATCAATATAACTTTGCAATTTGGTTTTTCATTTTTTAATATATATTTCAATTTCAATGATGCAAACCGAGACTTTTAAAGTTTTAATGCCACCTTTTTCATCCCACATATGATAGATACAGGAAATAGAGTGCCACATATGATAGATATTTTTATTTTATTTTATAAAAACTCTCTCCAATGCTATTATCTAAATTCAATATGAGTGCAATTTTGCTCACCCACATTAATTAGAGGTAAGCATTACCCCCCACCTCAGGTGTTGCCACGTGTCCCAAACCTTGGGTTAACTTTGGACTTTGGGTTAAGTTTGGGACATGTGGCAACACCTGAGGTGGGGGGTAATGCTTACCTCTGGTTAAAGGGGTGAGCAAAGTTGCACTCATTGAAAATGCTTTAAGCATCTAATGATCATCAATGGAGGACTAGGGAGGGGGAGTTTTTTATTTTTTATTTTATTTTTACAAAACTCTCTGAAAAATTATACCTTCACCGCTAAGTTTTATCATATATTGACTTTGGCCCTATAAATATTTTATTTTAGTGTAAATAATGACCCTCCAAACTAAGAATTTTGTTATGAAATTACAAATGGAACATCAATATAACTTTGCAATTTGGTTTTTCATTTTTTAATATATATTTCAATTTCAATGATGCAAACCGAGACTTTTAAAGTTTTAGTCATTATATAATAACAATAATGCTAAACATCCCACTTAAAATGCCACATTTTTCATCCCACTACATGTGGCATGTGAGGCGTCAAATTGTGAGTGGATATACATTAATGATGATTTATCTCACCTACCCTATGTATCCACTCACAATTTGACGCCTCACATACCATATGTAGTGGGATGAAAAAGGTGGGATATTATGTGAGATGTATAGCATTACTGATATAATAATATACATATACTACCTCTTAAAAGTCTGGATCCAATGCCACAAGATATTATGGACTTTTTAAAAAAAAAATCTTAAAAGTCCTAATTGAATACCATATGACTTATCTAACTTATTAAAAAAATCTCAATCTAATACCACCAGAATTTTACTTCCTAAAATTGTCTATTAAAATCCCAATCCGATACAACCCCCTAAATGTATATAAATATAAGGATCAAAAGATCATATAATCATCCTTAACAACAAAAATAAATTAAAATGGATATTCTCATACCCATCTCCATCTTCATAGCTTTTCCACTACTCTGTCTCTTAATAATCTTCTCTCTTCTCATACTCAAAATCTACACAGGCAAATCAATCAAAGACCCCACTTACCCACCTGTAAACAGCACCGTTTTCGACCAGCTCTTCTACTTCAACAGACTTTACGACTACCAAACCGAAGTTGCCAGAAAACAGTCAACTTTCAGGCTTCTTTCACCCTCACAAAGCGAAATTTACACGACCGATACACGAAACATAGAACATGTACTGAAAACAAAGTTCGATAAGTATTCGAAAGGCAAGTATAATCAAGACATAGTGACCGATCTTTTCGGTCAAGGGATTTTTGCAGTCGATGGAGAGAAGTGGAAGCAGCAGAGAAAGCTTGCTAGTTTTGAGTTCTCAACCAGAGTTCTTCGAGACTTCAGCTGTGATGTGTTTAGAAGAAACGCTGCAAAGTTGGTGAATGCAATTTCGGAGTTTGCGGTTGCGGGTCGGGTTTTCGATATGCAAGTAAGTACTCGATCTTTGTTGGGCCCAAAAACTGAGCAAAAAGCATTTTTTTTTGGTACATTTAATAATATGTAATATTTTAATTAATTTTAAATTTAATGATAGTTAATTAACATTTAAATTTTTAAATATTTACTATTTAATTTTTATAATTGATAAACATATAATATTTTTATCAAAAGATAGTATAAGTGTGCACCATTTTTTTCTTCGTTTTTTTTTTTTTTTTATATACATTTTTTTTTCTTGTTAAAATGCTCAAACTAGAAAACATTGTATTAATATGATTTATATAGTGTACTTGCAATTACTTTAGTACTATTAGTATTTTTATTTAAGGGTGTTGTTGAATGTTGACATTTAAAATATATATTAATTTAGAGCGAATATATCATTTCATATAACAAAGGGTATATTGTCTTAGTGGTTTTAGACTTTAAAATGAAACTCCACCACTGGAATTCAACCATGTGTAGTGTGTAGAAATGCACGATGTAGATAAACAAATTATTTTTTATATATATATAAGAACTTTAAGGATGCATAGTTCTAAATCAAAAGTGTATAATTTTCATGATGACTTTCTTTTGTAGGACATATTGATGAGATGCACTTTGGATTCGATATTCAAAGTCGGGTTTGGTGTGGATTTGAATTGTTTGGATGGGTCAAGCAAAGAAGGCACAGAATTCATGAAAGCATTTGATGATTCAAATGCATTGGTCTATTGGAGATATGTTGATCCATTCTGGAAACTGAAAAGGTTTCTTAAAATTGGCACTGAAGCTTCTCTCAAGAAGAACATCAAAATCATTGATGATTTTGTGCACAAACTTATCAGCACCAAGAGGAATCAGCTTAATCTGCAACAATATTCTGTGAGATATTATATATATATATATATATATATATATATATATATACACACACAATACAATACAATACCATCAACTTCTGTTGTTAATTTTTTTATAATTTTAACTTTTTTGATTTTGTGTTTTTGTTTTAAAGAATGACAAGGAGGACATACTTTCAAGATTCCTGTTAGCAAGTGAGAAGGAGCCAGAGAAAATGAATGATGAATACTTGAGAGATATAATATTGAATTTCACGATAGCTGGTAAAGATACAAGTGCCAACACTCTCTCTTGGTTTTTCTATATGCTTTGCAAGAACCCACTTATACAGGAAAAAATGGCACAAGAAGTAAGAGATGTCACTAGTGGTGGTGGTCTAAACAAAGAGACCAAAATCAATGATTTTGTGGAAAATATAACAGATGAAACACTTGAGAAAATGCATTATCTTCATGCAGCTCTAACAGAGACCTTGAGACTGTACCCTGCAGTCCCCATGGTACGTAGTACAATTTCAGTTTCAAAAACTTCATATTTTTCAAAAAAAAAAAAAAAAAGAGAAGAAGAAGCTTAAAATGCTAATGTATATTTGTGGTCTCTTTGGTTTTATAAGGATGGGATGTGTGCAGAAACAGATGACATTCTTCCTGATGGATTTAGACTGAAAAAAGGAGATGGGGTTTATTACATGGCCTACGCGATGGGTCGAATGGATTATATCTGGGGAGATGATGCTGAGGAATTTCGACCTGAAAGATGGCTCGTTAATGGAATTTTTCAACCTGAATCTCCATTCAAATTTATAGCCTTTCATGTTCGTACTTATCAACTTGATGATTAATTATGGTCTCTTGATTATATAATTACCATTAAAGTATTTTTTGTGATCAAACAGTATAATTTTTAAAAATTTCGATTGGATTTGTAGGCTGGTCCGCGGATCTGTCTGGGGAAAGACTTTGCTTACAGACAAATGAAGATAGTATCAATGGCGCTTCTTCGCTTCTTCCACTTTAAACTGGCTGATGAGACTAAAAATGTGACTTACAAGACCATGTTCACTCTTCACGTTGATGGAGGCCTCCATCTGCGTGCGATTTCAAGGACTTAAAATTCTCTAAGAATGGTTATCTGTTGATCCATTCCATTGTCATTTTGTAAAGTCAAGCAACCAAAAAAGAAATAGTATCCTCTACATGATACCTTTCCTCCTATACTTGTCTCTATTTCTAATTAAAATTGCATTTCCAATTCTCTCATTTTTCTATTAGTGTTGACGTCCGATAAAAGACGAAAAAGCCAACAGTACCGTTTGATAATAGAGTAGTGGTTGTTTGTGCGACACAGGCCTATGGGCCAATTTTCTCCTTTTTTGGGTCAGGCCTAACAGCCCATTTATTTTATTGTTTTAGGCTTTTGTAAAAAAAATCTCACACAACAATTTTTTTTGCTATCCACTAAATATTTATAATTATTATTTTTATTTACAAGTTTTCTACGAATTTTTTTAGAATTCTAATTTATTTTTATAAAATAAAGAAAGATATTTTATTTTTTAATTTTTAATTTTTAATTTTGTTTATGATTCGCACAGTAAAAAGTGTCTGAAATGTGTGCATATATAATCCACAAACAAACTATCCCATCAGTTGCCATTAATTTGATAAGGTGAATATGTGAGCCACGTTCATGCCATAACAAGTCAAAATTTCCATGTATATATATAAAGAGCTTATCTGAAACGTGTACGTATATAATCCACAAACAAACTATTCCATAATTTGCGATTAATGTGATAATTTCAATATATGAGCCACGTTCATGCCATAACATGTCAAAATTTTAATGGTGTACGACCTATATACATATTACATATATACAGTCTTTTTATTATCAGTTCGAACTGATAAAAGTTATATCAGTTCCTTGCATGTGGTCTACTGGATTTAAATACTTTGACTGACAAGTGCATACAGCTAAGTCAAAGTATTTAAATCCAGTGGCCCACATGCAAGGAACTGATATAACTTTTGTCAGTTCGAACTGATAATAGAATTTATGTATATATATATAAAGAGGTTTTCCCATTAGGTTGTCCTGAAATTATAATTCTAAGACAACCAATTATAGTCACATGTTCAAATAAAAGGTTGATTTTTTTTTAACAAATATTTGAACACATTTGAATATATGGCTGTGGTTGATCATCCTGAAATTATAATTTTAAAATTTCAGTACGACCTGATAGGAGAACCTCTATATATATATATATATATATATATATTCTTCCTCAAGTCCTCCTTCAACTTATGAAAAAAAAGATGGATATTGTGATACACATCTTTAACTTGATAGCATTTTGGCTACTGTTTCTCTTCATAATCTTGTCTTTTTTCATACTCAAAACCTACACCGGAAAATCCATCAATGACCCTACATACCCGCCTGTAGATGGCACCGTTTTTAGCCGTGTTTTCTACTTCAAACGATTCTACGACTACCAGACTGAAGTTGCAAGAAAGCAACCAACTTTTCGGGTAATTTCTCCGGCGTACAGTCATATATACACCACCGATACACGAAACATAGAACATGTACTCAAGTCAAATTTCAATAAGTATTCGAAAGGTGTGTATAATCAACATGTAATGACGTCACTTTTCGGCCAAGGAATATTTGTAGTCGATGGAGACAAGTGGAGGCAGCAGAGGAAGCTTTCAAGCTTTGAATTTTCAACCAGAGTTCTTCGAGACTTCAGTTGTGGTGTTTTCAGGACAAATTCTGCTAAGTTGGTTAAAGTAGTTTCAGAGTTTGCTGTTGCTGGTTTGGTTCTTGACATGCAAGTAATGAGTCTAAATCCATTATTTTTTTCGTGGGTTTTATTAGTTTTTGAGTTAATTTTTTGGGTTACGTAGCGTTACTGTTTATTTGTTTCGTTTTTGTAGGAGATACTGATGAGATGTACTTTGGATTCGATATTCAAAGTCGGGTTCGGTGTGGATTTGAATTGCTTGGAGGGGTCAAGCAAAGAAGGGACTGAATTCATGAAAGCCTTTGATGAGTCCAATGCTTTGGTGTATTGGCGATATGTCGATCCATTTTGGAAGCTGAAAAGGTTTTTTAATATTGGCTCTGAAGCCTCTCTCAACAAGAATATCAAAATCATTGATGATTTTGTGCATAGACTTATCACCACCAAAAGAAATCTTATGTCCCTGCAACAAGAATCTGTGAGTTATATATATATATATATATATATATATATATATAATACCATCAAATCTGTGTTTCTATATTTTAATTTTTTCACGAATTTAATCTAATCAGTGACACTTTATTTTTTGGTTTAATTTTTCAAGAATGACAAGGAGGACATACTTTCAAGATTTTTGTTGGCAAGTGAGAAGGATCCAGAGCAAATGAATGATAAATACTTGAGAGATATAATTTTGAACTTCATGATTGCTGGCAAAGATACAAGTGCTGGTACTCTCTCTTGGTTTCTCTACATGCTCTGCAAGAACCCATTGATACAGGAAAAATTAGCCCAAGAAGTTAGAGATGTATTTGGCAATATTATCATTGACGATTTCGTGACGAATTTAACAGATGAAAAACTTGAGCAAATGCATTATCTTCATGCAGCATTGACAGAGACCTTGAGATTATACCCTGCAGTCCCCGTGGTACATTTTGTTTTTGTGTTCTTTAATTAGTATGATATAAAAAGTTAACATTAATGCTAATAATAATTATATGTACTTATATCATGTGGTTACATTTTACAAGGATGGGAGGTGTGCAGAAATGGACGACATTCTTCCTGATGGATTTAAGGTCAAAAAAGGAGATGGGGTTTATTACATGGCCTACGCGATGGGTCGGATGGATTATATCTGGGGAGACGATGCTGAGGAATTTCGACCTGAAAGATGGCTCAGAAATGGAGTTTTCCAACCTGAATCTCCATTCAAATTTGTAGCTTTTCATGTTCGTATTTAACTCATGATCATGATTATTATTGATCATTTTAATAAATGCTTGTGATCAAACATGTTCATTTTTTTTTTTTTTTTTTTTTTGTTAATTTTTTCAGGCTGGTCCTCGAATCTGTTTGGGAAAAGACTTCGCTTACAGACAGATGAAGATAGTATCAATAGCTCTTCTTGTCTTCTTCCGATTCAAGTTGGCTGATGAGACAAAGAATGTGACTTACAAGACCATGTTCACACTTCACATAGATGGTGGCCTCCATCTACACGCCATTTCAAGAAAAATCTGATTAATGTTTTCGTCACTGATCACCTACTCAAAGCCACAAATATTTGGTTGATTCTGATAGGTGTATTGAAGAGAGATCAAAATAGCAATTAGCTAGTTTGTTTTAGAAGTCGACTCTATTGTGTATATAACATATGAGTAATGCTAGAGGACTCAAAAAATTGACTCAAATTTTGGACCCAAACCTATGTGGCAACATCACATGGGATCTTTGGGAAGAGTGACGTGGACCCATATTGTGTGTTATGTTGCCACATATATTTGGGTCCAAAATTTGGGTTACTTTTTTGGGTCCTCTAGCATTATTGATAACATATAGAGAGTTGTTTGGTTATTTGTTTTCCTTTAACTTATAAGCTGACAGCTGTTGACAATAGTATATAGCTGGCATTTTGTTAGTTGGCCTTACTTTGCTTGTATTTTTTCATAAGAGATATACAGAGAGAGAAGCAGAGGTTTCTAGTCCCGCTTCTTTTCTTCTTCATTTGTGATAAGGTTTATTATACGTGCAATGAATTGGTATCACAATATATCACATTTTGGTTGGTTGCTTCTGCGAGAATAGAATTGAAAGTGACACTATTTAAACAAGAAACCGCCTACTACTTGGTGCAATAATAGAGCTCTGTGTTGTCATTTGTGTAGATATTTCATATTTGTAAGATAGTAGGTATTTGAAAGAGACATATAACAGGTTTTTTGGCAAATGTTTACAGGTTTTATCTTCTTATTTTTCATCTCAACAATTCCTTTTACATATTTTTCTCTTAATTCTTAAACTTATAAATTTATTTTTTTAAAATCATTTTTTAATAAATTATGAATTTCAAACTCTTTGTTCTTTTATCAATATAATAAGAGTAATGCTAGACGTTCCAATTTTTTTTTCCCAAATTCTATCTTAAATGATGTGGCATGTGAGGTATCAACATCTTATCAGTCTCCATATAATCTCATGATTTATAAGATGTTGACACCTTACGTGCCGCATCATTTGGAACATAATTTGGGAAAAAATAAAATTGAAACACCTAGCATTACTCGTATAATAAAGGTCAAAAATCATAAATGGCCTTTAAAGTGTCTCATCTCAATAAGTTATATATATATATTTTTAATTCAAAAGAGATTTTGATTTTGGACGAAGACTTCCATCGAGGTCCGCGATAACTTAAGTAGTTTTTTTTTTTTTTTTTCTTCAAATATAATATTTAATTTCTTAAGTAGTTTATATTCAATTATTTCTGATCTGTTTTTGGTAAGAATTATTTCTTATCTTCATATTGTTGTTAAGGATTTTTTTTTTCTTTCTTAATTTTAATTGGAGATTTTCTTCTTACAATCCAAATTTTTTATTTTCACACTCCTTTTCTAAATACATTTCATTTTTAAAACTTGAATTTTAAAAAAGAGTAGTGCTATTGGCACACCCATTACTGAACTATTTATACCCCAATTTTTAAATTATTTAGTATTTTTTTTTTCCTTTATCAAATGACTTAAATGGCACGTTTACTAATTGAGAATGAAATGAATCGGAATTAAGTTCCACTAAAAAAGAAATGGAAGGGAATCGAAGGGAATCGAAGGGAATCATAATTAAGTTATTAAATTCCATTATAGGGTTTACTAACTTATTAGGAATGAAAAATGGAATGAGGATGATACAAAGTTGATTACAAAAATACCCTTGTATATATATTATGTTGAATTTTTGTTTTAATATTAAAAAATATATTTTATATTACTCATAACACTATAACCCAAATAATTAACACATATATTATAAAATTTTAACTAATTAGTTTAGTATTAATTAAAAATTGAGATTATGCAAATTTGAACACATAATTAATTTTATGCTATTACCACTAATCCACCGTGTATATATATATATATATATATATATATATATATATATATATATATATATATATATAAGTTAAAAAAATAAAAATAAAAAATAAAGTCAAACCAAAAAGCATGAAATTCAAGAGGCATAAGCAATTGAAAGTGCATTTGTTATTATTATTATTTTTTTTATAACCGATGGTTCATATATAGTTTTTATTTAATTTAATTTATTATTATTATTTTTTATAGTTATATACCAAATTAAGGCGGCAATTTTTATTTATTTATTAATAATTCGCAGTTCATATATATATCTTCAGAACTTAATTTCATAGGAGATTTGATGAAAAAAAAAAAACATAACAAATTCAAGAATATATAGAAATAAAAGGATATGGAGAAAAAAAAAAGAATGATAGAGAACAATCCCGAAAGAAAATGACAAAATAGAAATATAGTTGTTATTTATTTATTTATTTATAACTGTTAAATGAGGATATTTTAGTAAAAATATATGAATTCCCTTTTCAATCATGAAAGAGAATTTGATTCCTAGGTTGAGTGAGGGGAATTAAGTTCCCTTTTATTCAGGAACTTAATTACTGATATGTGTGTGGGATCCACGGAACTTAATTCCCCCAAAATTTAGTAAACATAGGAATTCAAAAACTAGTAACTTAATTCCCTTTCATATAATTTTTATTAAAAAATCTTGTACAAATTAAAACTAATAAAACCCCACTTTTCCTTATTTCAAAACCCTAATGACAAAAGCTTTAATGGTATAGATTATTTCAATGTTTACTATTTTTGTTTATATTTTCTTTTAGATCTCGATCTCATATTTCATATGTTTAGTATTTATTGATTTATTACTATTTTTGTTTATACTTTCTTTCAGATCTCGATATCATGTTTACCATGTTTATTATTCATTGATTATATTGTTTCACATGTTTGTTTTATTTTTCTTCTCAAATTTCAGATCCATGTTTGCTATTTTTTTCTCGGTTTATTTTCTTTCAGATCTTCCAAGTATACTATAATTTTTATCAATTTTTTTTTGTAGATTTTATTCTGGATCTTCGAAAATTAGTTTAATGTTAATTACAAAAAAAAAAAAACAAAAAAAAAAACAAAAAAAAACAATGAAATCACACAAACAATCACAACCAAGAAAACCTAATCTCTAACAAAACGAAACCACACCAAAACTTTAATTCAATCGCTAAAAAAATTGATCATCAGACGATTAATATCACACTCACAATTTACCACCAACAATCCAATCAACTACAAAAAAAAAAAAACAAAAACAAAAAACAAAAAAAAAATTCAAATATAATAAAGATGGTTTTACCATGAAAGTAAAATAAAAAACAAGTCATGTGAATGGATGTGAGAAAACCAATGTTGTAAAAAGCGCTAGGCGCTAGTCGGGCGGCAACCCCCCACCTAGCGCCTAGGCCACCTAGTCGGGGACTAGGCGGGGACTAGGTTGACGGCTGGAAGTTGGTCGGCCGGCCAGTCAGAAGCTGATCGGTGGCCAATCGAAAATTTTTTTTATAGTTTTTTTTTTATTTTTATATATTTTGTTATAACTTGTAATTGATTAAATGTTTATAGTGGATACTACTTTTTATAAATTGAAACAAAAATATGTATGATACATTGATACTATGATATTTAATTCTTTTGAACATTTAACAAACAAAGATACAATTTTACGGCTGGGCTAAAAGGGTTCACGGACCAAATGATTCTGGGCAAAAGTGGAACTTGGATCAAAAAAATCCAGACCCAATGAATTAAAAATAAAATAAAATTAAACTTAAAAAGTTAAATGTTTTTTAATGTTTAATTGTTTATAGTTCAAATTTGTTTATGTTTGTTTTACAATGAGTTTGTACTACACACTTTGTAGTACAACGTGCAAGTAAACCATGCTCAATAGACTAGGTACAAGTTAACAATGCAGTCAATAGTTAACAACAACAATTTAAATAATATCTATTAAATATATAACTAAAACAGTGATGAGAGGAGTGACCGGCGAGAGAGAAGATCAAGTTCTACAGCGACGGTGACGGCGATGACGATAGCGAAGACGACGGCAACGAAGGCGACGGATGAGGGTGGCAAGAACAGAGGAGAAATTCAAAGAAGACCAGGTTCGATTTGGATTTTTTTTTTCTTTTGAAAGTCAACATCGACTTCCGCCGACTTGGACCGACGTTGACCGACTAGCTCCGCCTAGCTCTGACTTTGACCGACGTTGACCACAAACGCCTAATACAGCCGATTACCCCAAAGTCGCGGCGGAAGAGCGCCGCCGACCGACTAGTCGACAACTAGGCGGCGCCTTTTGCAACACTGGAGAAAACTATATAAAAAGATTAGAGATGAAGTGTATTTTTATTTTCATTTTTTTGAAAAAGATAAGAGGTGTATTAAGTTAGAAAAATAAGTAAAAGTGTAGTTCAGGAAATAAATCAAAAATATTAATAAAACCATTTAATTTTATATAATTAAATCAAGATTTTAAAAAGTGGGTCATAAATAGTTCAATAGTAGGGGTGCCAATAGCACCACTTTTTTTTTTTTTTTTTAATATATTTTTTTTATTACAACAACAACTGTCGGAACCGGCGAGATGAGACACTACAAGCACAGCCCAGAACGAGACTCCCACAAAGGGGAGAGAGCACCCACACTAAGGTAGGACACAACCCACACAAATGGAGGGAAATCTCCCTAATACACACCTGGGCCAGGGTCGAACCTTGGTGGCAAGAGAATCTAGAGAGATTCTGGGCCACCAAGCCGAAGGGCCGTGTGTCCAATAGCACCACTCTTAAAAAATTATAAATACACTTAATTTTTTATTTTATTTTTTCCAGAATTATCCTGTTTACCTTTTAACACTTTTTTTGAAAACACTCAATCATAAAATCTTAATGTAAAAAAAATCATTCTGAGTTATTTTTTATTGTTTGTTTATGTAAAAAAATCTGTAAAAATCTAACACTTGAAAAATTGTTTCATTATTATTGTAAATCATTCTCATCACTTGAAATCAAATAAAACTTTAATGATGTTGAAAAAAAAAATGTTTTAGGGTTTGTGAAAAGCAAAAAGATAAAAAAAAAAAAATTAAAAAAAAAAATGATTGGTTTACCGTAGATAAAATATTAAAACTGTGGATTTCAATCCCGTATAAAAAGAATTGCCACTCCTTTAATGTCGATTTCATTATTAAAATTGTGGATTTCTATCTTTTTGGTGATGATATTTTACAGCCCCATGTATGCATGGTCTTTTCAGTGATTTTAATTAGGATAAAATTATCATATACTAAAAAAAAATTAAAATGGAGTGTAAAAAGATATTTAGTGGATTGTTAACAACATCACTATTTTAATTGATATTTAAACTGGAAAGTACCAAACTACCCTTCTGCATTAACATCAAACTTAAGCAGTATTTTGAATTAAATTGAAATAAGAAGGACCTTTTCGATATTAACATGAAATTATGATGATTTGTTTGATGCAAGTTAAATAAGAAGGATTAAATGGATAATTATTCAAAAGTGGAAATGGTGGAAAATGTCACCTTTTTGAACTGATTTGGTGACAAAGTCACTGTTTTAATAAGTTAAGTTTAAAAAGCACCTATTATGGTGAATTACCAAAATTGCCCCTACTTTACACATTCTCTTTCTTACTTTACACATTCTTTTTCTTACTTTAAAGTTTTCTGATATTTTATTCTTTCACCTTCTTTTATAACAGACCTCCAATGGAGGTTGAACACCATAACATTATCAATGCAATTTCATTGGATAATTAGTTTTGTGGCGCTACGCAGACGCATTCGGGGGTCGAGCTCGCGGTGGTCGAGCTGCCCGGTCAGCTCGCGGGGGTGCAGGGGGCAGCGCCCCCAGAGCTTTTTTTTTTTCAGTTTAAAACCTTAAGCTGGGTTCCTTTTCATTTGTTCTCAGAGTCTTTCATAAACCTTAAGCTAATTGTGTGAATTTTGAATCTAATTGAAAAGGCTTGGAGAAAAGGCTCGAACAAAAATGCTGGACCAGTGTATGAAAAGTCACGGGAATAGTAGTAAAAGTCATGGGAGATGTATGAAAAGTCATGAGATGTGTATTAAAAGTCACGGGAACAGTAGTTAAAAGTCACGGGATGTGTATTAAAAGTCACGGGACACTTATCAAAAGTCACGGAACACTGTACAAAAGTCACGGGACACTTATCAAAAGTCATGAGACACTGAACAAAAGTCACGAGACACTTATCAAAAGTCACGGAACACTGTATAAAAGTCACGGAACATTGTACAAAAGTCACGAGACACTTATCAAAAGTCACGGGACACTATATAACAATCACAAGACACTTATCAAAAGTCAAAAGTCAAAAGTCATGGGATACTGTACAAAAGTCACGGGACACTTATTAAAAGTCACGGAACACTGTACGAAAGTCACGGGACACTTATTAAAAGTCACGGAACACTGTACAAAAGTCACGGGACACTTATTAAAAGTCACGGAACACTGTACAAAAGTCACGGGACACTTATCAAAAGTCACGGAACACTGTACAAAAGTCACGACACACTTATCAAAAGTCACGGAACACTGTACAAAAGTCACGGGACACTTATCAAAAGTCACGACACACTTGAAAAAGTCATGGAAACCCAGAAATTCATCGTCCTCAAAACAACTCTTTTCTGAAACTAAAATCCTAACCTAACCTCATCATACAAACATAATCAACCACAAATCAAATCAAACCTAAGCTCGAACAAGGGTGTCGCCGTGAGATTTACAGTCGGATTTCTTGCAACGATACTTTCTCTCTCCACTGTTCTCGCTCTCTCAACTTTTTTCTCTCCACGTTTGAAAAGACACAAACAGACAAAAATGAGGGTATTTTTGTCTGATCACCTAAATAGGTGCTTTTTAAACTTAAATTAGTAAACCAGTGATATTCTTACAAAAACAGGCTGAAATAGTGACAAAAAATTTTTGAACCCTTATTCAAAAACAGCAGGGACTGTGGTGAAAGTTCCCCTACAAATAATCTTCTAATCCTTTGACCGTTTACTTTCTCTCTCACTGATCAAGACAACACAGCTTCCATGGATTTTCTTTCTAGCTCCTTCGTGTTCACAGTTTTTTCTGTAATTCTTGCGTTTTCCATTCTTTGGATCCTCGCAAGAAAATCCCAGAAAAAATATGAGAAAAAGAAGTACCATCCAATCGGAGGCACAGTTTTTAATCAGCTTCTCAACTTCAATAGATTGCATCATTACATGACTGATCTTGCAGGCAAGCACAGGACTTACAGGCTCATCAGCCTTTTTAGAAGTGAAATCTACACTTCTGACCCTGCAAACGTCGAATATATGCTCAAAACAAACTTTGAAAACTATGGCAAGGTATGTCAATTCATCAATCTTCTTCAATCATGAATTCTGTGAATCACTTTAAGAGGAAACAATAACAACCCCACTTGAACAAAGAGTTTATATTTTTGATTGTACCAAATTTGAGAGGGTTTGGATGTGGTTTCTATCTTTAATTAGTTGTCTCTTCAAAGTTTTTGTTTGAAAGCTTTTTATTTGCAGGGAGAGTACAATTACAACATTTTGAGGGATTTACTTGGTGATGGAATATTCACAGTTGATGGTGATAAGTGGCGTCAACAGAGAAAGGTGTCAAGCTATGAGTTCTCTACAAAGGTGTTGAGAGACTTTAGCAGTGTAGTCTTCAGGAAAAATGCAGCAAAACTTGCTCATGTTTTGTCTGAAGCTTCAAATTCCAACCAGACAAAAAACATTCAGGTGAGTTTGACAGAAAAACTCACATAAGATGTCATGTCCAACAATATAATTGAACTGAATTTAATTATTTATGTAGGATCTGTTCATGAAATCCACTTTAGATTCAATATTCAAAGTTGCATTTGGAGTTGAATTAGACAGCATGTGTGGGTCAAGTGAAGAAGGCAGAAATTTCAGCCATGCTTTTGATGATTCAAGTGCTATGACTCTCTGGCGATATGTCGATTTGTCTTGGCAGATCAAGAAGTATTTGAACATTGGATCCGAAGCTCTGTTGAAGAAGAACATTGAAGTGGTCGATTCTTTTGTGTACAAGCTAATTCATAGCAAGATTGAGCAAATGCATAACCCACACGACAATTCTTCTGTAAGTCAATTAACTGATTCATAGCTTCTTGTTTCAAATTTATAATGTTAAACTACAAAGCTGTAACATTGAATATGTTATAATGGTGAGACAGATCAAGAAAGATGACATTTTATCAAGGTTTCTACAAGTGACTGAGACAGACCCAAAGTATCTCCGAGATATAATTCTAAACTTCATTATTGCTGGTAAAGACACAACAGCAGCCTCACTTTCCTGGTTTATTTACGTGCTCTGCAAGCATCCGGAAGTGCAGGAAAAGGTTGCACAAGAAGTGAAGGATGCGATGAGCATCACAGACATTACAAACTTCAATGAGTTGGCGGACAGTATAAGTGAAGAAGCTCTAGAAAAGATGCCATATCTCCACGCAGCTATAACTGAAACTCTAAGACTGTATCCTGCAGTTCCAGTGGTAATAAAAATTCTCGGCTTCCTATGGAATTGGAATCAGTTTTTGTATCTGAATTTGTTTTCCACTTGCAGGATGCTAAGATATGCTTCTCTGATGATACTCTACCGGATGGGTTCAGTGTGAGGAAAGGCGATATGGTGTCTTACTTACCTTATGCAATGGGAAGGATGAAGTTAATTTGGGGTGATGACACAGAGGAATACAAACCGGAGAGATGGCTGGACGAGAATGGTGAATTCCGGAAAGAGAGCCCTTTCAAATTTACTGCCTTCCAGGTTTGTGTATATATACTTCATGATGGAACAATTTTGCTAAGTGTTGTTTACTCTGTTAAAGAAAGCTAAACTTGTAACTTTTGCTGGTGAACAGGCTGGTCCGCGGATTTGTCTGGGAAAGGAATTCGCTTATAGGCAGATGAAGATCTTCTCAGCTGTGCTATTACGCTGCTTCGAATTCAAGTTGAGCGATGAGAAGAAACCTGTCAATTACAGGACAATGATTAATCTTCACATAGATGGAGGCCTTCATGTTCGCACCTTCCACAGACATGGAAATTAAGTTTGTATGAATCCTACCTGATATAATTCTGAATGATTTTGTGGAAAATATTACAGATGAAACACTTGAGAAAATGCATTATCTTCATGCAGCTCTAACAGAGACCTTGAGACTGTACCCTGCAGTCCCCATGGTAGTACGATTCCAGTTTCAAAAACTTTATATTTTTCAAAAAAAGAAAAAGAAAAAAAGAAGCTTAAAATGTTAATGTATAATTGTGGTCTGTTTGGTTTTTTAAGGATGGGAGGTGTGCAGAAACAGATGACATTCTTCTTGATGGATTTAGACTGAAAAAGGAGATGGGGTTTATTACATGGCCTATGCAATGGGTCGGATGGATTATATCTGGGAAGATGATGCTAAGGAATATTAATTTCGACCTGAAAGATGGCTCGTTAATGGAATTTTTCAACCTGAATCTCCATTCAAATTTGTAGCTTTTCATGTTTGTACTTATCAACTTGATGATTAATTATGATCTCTTAATTATATAATTACCATTAAAGTATGTTTTGTGATCAAACAGTATAATTGTTAAAAATTCCGATTGGATTTGTAGGCTGGTCCGTGGATCCGTCTGGGGAAAGACTTTGCTTACAGACAAATGAAGATAGTATCAATGGCGCTTCTTCGCTTCTTCCACTTTAAACTGGCTGATGAGACTCAAAATGTGACTTACAAGACCATGTTCACTCTTCACATTGATGGAGGCCTCCATCTGCGTGCGATTTCAAGGACTTAAAAGTCTCTAAGAATGGTTATCTGTTGATCCATTCCATTGTCATTTTGCAAAGTCAAGCAACCAAAAAAGAAATAGTGTCCTCCACATGATAGCTTTCCTCTTATACTTGTCTCTATTTCTAAGTAAAATTGCATTTCAAATTCTCTCATTTTTCGAATAAAAACTTTTCCACTTCTAGTTGCCAGTCTTCAAACTAATAGAGTGTTGAGGTCCGATAAAAGACGAAAACGCCAACGGTACCGTTTGATAATAGAGTAGTGATTGTTTGTGCGCCACAGGCTCATGGGCCAATTTTCTCCTTTTTTTGGGTCAGGCCCAACAGCCCATTTATTTTATTGTTTTAGGCTTTTGTAAAAAAATCTCACACAACAATTTTTTTACTATCCACTAAATATTTATAATAATTATTTTTATTTACGAGTTTTCTATGATTTTTAATTTTTTTATTTATAAAGTAAAGAAAGATATATTTTTTTTATTTTTTTTATTTTGTTTATGATTCACACAGCAAAAAGTGTCTCAAATTAGTATACAGGGTTAATAGTACCAATGTCCCCCGAATTATACGTGAAGTAGCGATGTTCCTCATAAACTTTTTTTACCTGGCATGAAACCCCTTGAACTATCGTTTATTGGCAAAATCCGATTATAGATGGCCCCTCTCAAGGGGGAATAAACCCAACTATTTGCCAATAAACGATAATTCAGGAGGTTTAATGCTAGGGAAAAAAAGTTTAGGGGGAACATCACTCCTTCGCATATAATTAAGGAGGAATTGTTGCTATTAACCCTAGTATATATAAAGAGCTTATCTAAAACGTGTACATACATAGTAGACAAACAAACTATCCCATCATTTGCCATTAATGTGATAATGTCAATATGTGAGCCATGTCCATGCCTTAACAAGTTAAAATTTTAATGGTGTACGACCCATATATATATATATATATATATGGAGGTTCTCCCATTAGGTCGTCATGACCAGTCACAACCATATGTTCAAATAAAATGTTGATTTTTTTTTTAACAAATATTTGAACACATTTGAACATGTGGCTATGGTTGGTCATCCTAAAATTATAATTTCAGAATTTCAGAACGACCTGATAGCAGGGATGTAACCAGGATTAAACACTAGGGTGGGTTAGACTGTGTTTTTTTTTTTTTTTTTTTTAACCGACAAAACGAGAAAATTTTATTAATTATAAATACTTATACACCTAGTCAATAGGACATATTAGCAAGGCTTACCAAATAAATATATATTCTAAATAAATACAGTAACAAAATT
Source organism: Acer saccharum (assembly GCA_030490815.1). Lineage (NCBI taxonomy): Eukaryota > Viridiplantae > Streptophyta > Magnoliopsida > Sapindales > Sapindaceae > Acer > Acer saccharum. Next base: position 43,764,314 of record CM059870.1, on the reverse strand, counting down.
AATACAAAAAAAAAAAAGTAAAGTAAAAACAAATTATAAAATAAGCAAGAAATGAAAATACAATCAAATACTAATTAAGTTATGTTCAACGATCTTTCAAAAACAATACACAAAAATAAGTTATTAAAATAATCCTTATTTTATTACCTTCTACACATGTCAAGAAAATAGAAACCCTTATATTATTATTTACTAGCAAATACAGAAGAAAAAGAATAATTAAAAAACTAATACTAGACAACCAAAAAATTTAGTTCAAAAATCAACTTAAATGATGTGGCAAGTGTTTTATTAATTGATCATATCATCCCATGATTTGTGTGGTAATTATTTATATTAAATTTGTGTAATTATTTGGGTTGTATAATATTACACTAATACTCTAATTAAAAACCTAAAAAAATTAAAAACTTAAAAAGTATGCTTCTAAATTTCAATCAAAACAACAAGAAATTCGTTAAATAATATTGTTAGTTTGTAAATTTAACATTAGATTATTCCTAAAATTTTATAAACTAAAAGTTATAGTAATCCTAAAATTTCAATAAAAAATAAAATGTTTAAATTCATAATATTCATAAAAATATAACTTATTAGAAGATCAATTGTTGGTATTAATAGAGAAATTGAACCAAATTTAAGTAAATCTAGGAAATAAAGGAAATAATTATTGAAGAAATAAAATTAAAATAAAATAAGTCACATCATCTCGTAATTCGTAAAGAAATTATGTAAAAGCATAATATATAAATAGCTACAGAAGGCTACAGTACTCATAGCCCTACTACTAGTAGTACTGCACGTCTTCTTTTGTTATTAAGAAATATATTCATTATTAACTTTTTTTTTTTTTTTTTTTTAACTTACCAATTTTTTTAGAATGAGCTCACCCTAGCCGCAATGATAGTCCGTCCCTGGTGGTGATGGTGGTGGTGGTGATGGGTAGGGTTTGGTGCTTTTGAGTTTAAGTTAGGGCCGGGTTGGGCCCGATTGGGTGTTAGAGAAGAAGATGGGAAGATGAAAGATGATGAAGATGAATTTGGATGTTTGAGTTTACATTAGTTTTTTTTTTTTTATATGGGAAATTTGAATCTTCTCTTTTTTCCATTATCAGATGAAATTGAGACGTGACAGCAAGAGGGAAAAAAAGATCAAGAGAAAAAAAACAAATTGAAAGAAAAATAACTTGGATAAAAGTTGAGAAGAAGGTGAATCAAAAAAATTGGGAGAAAAACTGATCTGGATTCTGGGAAGAGATGAGTGCGGCTTGGGTTGAGAAGATAATTTTAGTTAAATTTTTAAAATTTTAATTTTGCCACATGTCACTGTATGATTGGAAATGAAAATAAATAAACTTTGACTTTAATGCTATGCTATATGGAACACTTTCATTGGGTCTGTCTCACCACCGTTATCTATGAGACGGACCCATAGAAGATTTTCTCCACTATCAGACTCTAGCGCGCATCAGTACGTGGTAGTAAGTAATTGGCAGTTTGTGAGTCCATTTTTGCTGAGTGTAGATATTTGTAAGATTGGGTTCACAGAATTCATTAGGTGGCACTACTTGGCAGCAATATAGTAGATATTTGAAAAGAGCAAAAGTTTACGAGTTTTATGATTTTTATCTTGTTACTTTTCATCTCAACAATTTCTTTTTTAATAATGCAAAATTGAAATGGTCCACATCTTCCACTGTAAACCCTAACCACCATATTAATGGGATTCTTATTCAAATTACATATTTTTCTCTTAATTCTTAAACTTATAAATTTATTTTTTTAAATCTTTTTTTAATAAATTATGAATTTCAAACTCTTTGTTCTTTTATCAATATAATAAGGATAATGATAGACATCCAACATTTTTATCCATAATTTATATCTAACTTAATATAGCAGTTGATATGACACTTCCTTATTAGCTACCACATCATCACACCAAATGAGTTAAATTAATAATAATAATAATAATTTGTATTCCTTAAATCTAGTACTTTAATATAATTCTGTAATAAAAAAATTAAAGTGGGATGGTGTGGTGATGCCACATTAAATTGGATATAATTGATGGACAAAAGTGTTGGATATCTACTATTATCCATATAATAAAGGTCAAAAATCATAAGTAGCTTTTAAAGTGTCTCAGCTCAATAGGTTATATATTTTTTTTTATTCAAAAGATTTGATTTTGTACAAAGACTTCCATGATTGAGGTCCGCCGACAACTTAAGTAGTTTTTTTCAAATATAAGATTTAATTTCTTATATTTTATATTCAATTATTTCTTATTTTCATATTGTTGTCAAGGTTTTTATTTTATTTTTATTTTTATTTTTAATATATATATATAATTATTTGGAGATTTTCTACTTACAATCCAATTTTTTTCTTTTCACACTCCTTTTGTAATTACACTTCATTCTTAAAACTTGAATTTTAAAAAATTCTAAAGTCACTCCATTTTTTTTTTCCAAAATTATCCTTTTTACCTTTTAACACTTTTTTTTTTTTGAAAACACTCGATCATAAAATCTTAATGTAAAAAAATCATTCTGAGTTTTTTTTTTTTTTTAAATATATATATATATATATATATATATATATATATATTGTTTGTTTATGTAAAAAAAATCTATAAAAATCTAACTCTTTAAAAAAATTGTTTCATTATTATTGTAAATCATTCTCATCACTTGAAATCAAATAAAACTTTAATGATGTCAGGGTTTGTGAAAAGCAAAAAGATAATAAAAAAAATATTGGTTTACTGTAGATAAAATATTAAAATTGTGGATTTCAATCCTTTATAAAAAGAATTGCCACTCCTTTAATGTTGATATCATTATTAAAATTGTGGATTTCAATCTTTTTAGTCATTTTAATTAGGATAGAATTATCGTATACTAAAAATAAATAAATTAAAATAGAGTATAGAAAGATATTCAGTTAATTGTCAATAACATCACTATTTTAATTGACATTTAAATTAAAAAGTACCAAACTACCCTTCTGCATTAACATCAAACTTAATTTTCACAATCCATAAGGATTATTTTGAATTAAATTGAAATAAGAAGGACCTTTTCGATAGTAACATGAAACTATGATGATTTGTTTGATGCAAGTTAAATAAGAAGGATTAAATGGATAAGGGGGAATTGCACAAACATACCCCGAGGTTTGATAAAATTACATGGATATGACAGTTTTGGCTATATACGTACAAACTTCCCTCAATATTTAAAAATTGTTGAACAAATATCCCCTACCGTTAGATTGATCCGTTAATCAACGGTCAAATGTGTAAAAAGTCTAAAATACCCTATATTTTTATTTTAAATAAACTAAAAAAATTTAAAAATCTTTTATAAAACATGAATATATCTTAAATTTGAAATATAGAAAAAAAAAATTATCCTAAAAAAAATAGTTTGTACAATTCCCCCTTGATTTTAAATAAATTTAAAATTTAAAATTTATTTATTATTAAATTGTTTACACAACTTTTTTTTATTTTTTTTGTAATGATGATTTTTTTTTCCTGATTTCAGATAAAATACATTCATGTTTTCTAAAAAAAAATTTAATCTTATTTTTTAATTTTTTAGTTTATTTAAAATAAAAATAAAGTGTATTTCAGATTTTTTACTGTTTTGACCATTGACTAACGAATCCATCCAACGGTAAGGGATATTTGTGTAACAATATTTAAATGTTGAGGAAAGTTTGTGTGTATATAGCCAAAATTACCATATCTTTACAATTTTATCAAACCTCGATGTTTGTGCAATTTCCCGATGGATAATTATTCAAATACAACATGTGGTGAAATTTTCCCTACAAATAATCTTCTAATCCTTTGACCGGTTTCTTTCACTCTCACTGATCAAGACAACACAGCTTCCATGGATTTTCTTTCTAACTCCTTCGTGTTCACAGCTTTTTCTGTAATTCTTGCGTTTTCCATTCTTTGGATCCCCGCAAGAAAATCCCAGAAAAATTATGAGAAAAAGAAGTACCATCCAATCGGAGGCACAGTTTTTAATCAGCTTCTCAACTTCCATAGACTGCATCATTACATGACTGATCTTGCAGGCAAGCACAGGACTTACAGGCTCATCAGCCTTTTTAGAAGTGAAATCTACACTTCTGACCCTGCAAACGTCGAATATATACTCAAAACAAACTTTGAAAACTATGGCAAGGTAATGTCAATTCATAAATCTTCTTTGATCATGAATTCTGTGAATCATTTTAAGAGGAAACATTAACAACCCCACATGAACAAAGAGTTTATACTTTTGATTGTACCAAATTTATAGGGTTTGGATGTGGTTTCTATCTTTAATTACTTTTCTCTTCAAAGTTTATGTTTGAAAGTTTTTTATTTGCAGGGTGAGTACAATTACAACATTTTGAGGGATTTCCTTGGTGATGGAATATTCACAGTTGATGGTGATAAGTGGCGTCAACAGAGAAAAGCGTCAAGCTATGAGTTCTCTACAAGGGTGTTGAGAGACTTTAGCAGTGTAGTCTTCAGGAAAAATGTAGCAAAACTTGCTCATGTTTTGTCTGAAGCTTCAAATTCCAACCAGACAATAAACATTCAGGTGAGTTTGACAGAAAAACTCACATATGATGTCATGTCCAACAATGTAATTGAACTGAATTGAATTATTTATGTAGGATCTGTTCATGAAATCCACATTAAATTCAGTATTCAAAGTTGCACTTGGAGTTGAATTAGACAGCATGTGTGGGTCAAGTGAAGAAGGCACAAATTTCAGCAAAGCTTTTGATGATTCAAGTGCTATGACTCTCTGGCGATATGTCGATTTGTCTTGGCAGATCAAGAAGTATTTGAACATTGGATCCGAAGCTCTGCTGAAGAAGAGCATTGAAGTGGTCGATGCTTTCGTATACAAGCTAATTCATAGCAAGATTGAGCAAATGCATAAACCACAAGACAATTCTTCAGTAAGTCAACTAATTCATAGCTTCTGTTTCAAATTTATAATGTTAAACTACAAAGCTGTAACATTGAATATGTTATAAGTTTCCTCTATGTTATAATGGTGAGACAGATCAAGAAAGATGACGTTTTATCAAGGTTTCTACAAGCGACTGAGACAGACCCAAAGTATCTCCGAGATATAATTCTAAACTTCATTGTTGCTGGTAAAGACACAACAGCAACCTCACTTTCCTGGTTTATTTACGTGCTCTGCAAGCATCCGGAAGTGCAGGAAAAGGTTGCACAAGAAGTGAAGGAGGCGATGAGCGTCACAGACATTACAAACTTAAATGAGTTGGCGGACAGTGTAAGCGAAGAAGCTCTAGAAAAGATGCCATATCTCCACGCAGCTATAACTGAATCTCTAAGACTGTATCCCGCAGTTGCAGTGGTAATAAAAATTCTCGGCTTCCTATGGAATTGGAATCAGTTTTCGTATCTGAATTTGTTTTCCGCTTGCAGGGTAGTAAGATATGATTCTCTGATGATACTCTACCGGATGGGTTCAGTGTGAGGAAAGGCGATATGGTGTCTTACTTACCTTATGCAATGGGAAGGATGAAGTTAATTTGGGGTGATGACACAGAGGAATACAAACCGGAGAGATGGTTGGACGAGAACGGTGAATTCAGGAGAGAGAGCCCTTTCAAATTTACTTGCTTCCAGGTTTGTGTATACTGTATATATACTTCATGATGGAACAATTTTGCTAAGTGTTGTTTACGCTGTTAAAGAAAGCTAAACTTGTAACTTTTGCTGGTGAACAGGCTGGTCCGCGGATTTGTCCGGGAAAGGAATTCAGTTATAGGCAGATGAAGATCTTCTCAGCTGTGCTATTACGCTGCTTCGAGTTCAAGTTGAGCGATGAGAAGAAACCTGTCAATTACAAGCCAATGTTGAATCTTCAGATAGATGGAGGCCTCCATGTTCACACCTTCCACAGACATGGAAATTAAGTTTGTGATATGTGCATTATTCTAATGCAACTCTCCTACAAGCCAAGTCGCAGCAAGGCCATGCAGATTATGTCTTAGTCTTAGTATAATAAATGGGTGCTTACATGTACAACATGAAGTGCAATACTGCCCCCATATTTCCCACATTTCATGTATAAGTATTTAGTTATTAGCAGTTGTTTAGCAGTTGTTAGCAGTTGTCAAGTTGAGATCATGTATTCTCATGTTTTCATTTGGCTCAAATAAATCCTGGAAGTGAATTGTAGAGGACATGAAATGAAATGATTTCCTAAAATCTCCTTTCTCTCTCTTTCTCACTATTTTCTCTTCTAAATTCTACTGTGTGTATTTGATACACATCGGTTTGTACGAATCCTACCTGATAATTCTGAATGTCAAAATCAGTTCTTTGTTTCACAGAGAACTAGATTTACTAAACTCTAGTATGTTAAACAAATTGAAATAATCATGACATTTTTATCTCAGTATTAACAAAATTGAAGCAGTACTTATTGTACCGCCAACTATAATCATTCTTACAGAATAACCCTAAAGTCATAAAAACACGAAAAAGAACAGATAACAGTTGTTGATGTGTTGCATATGCATTAAGCTGAAAGAAACTACAATGATGGTGATGTGGTCACAGGAGGAAGCATAACCCCTGGTCTTGTGGTCCATCCTTTGCGACTCCTGTAGGCTTCTACTGCCTGCAAACGTAACCTCTCTTGCAAAGCAACGGTCTTGAAACCCTAGAAAGAAAAAAATCTTATTTAAACTGAAAGAGTGTTATTCTTTTGTACATAATCAAATAATAGTGACCGAACCTTAGGAAGTGTAACCAATTTTGGTGATGGTGGAGCTTTAACCACATCTCCAAACTCGACTTTCTCATGACCAGGAAAGCCCAAATTCTCTTCTGTTTTAGCTTTCTTGTGTTTATTTTTCTTGGCTTCCAAATACCTGCATGAAAAAAATAGGACATACTCATCTACTGTTTAATAAATACAGCAAACTTTAGCAGAGTGAATGCACCAGAAAAAGTAACTTTGCATTCACTTGAATCAAGAATGCCTAATGAAAGCTTAAATTTGCTTCTTGTATTTATCTTCTAATCAAACAGTCAAAGCATTCACTTGGCTGTATGCAATTGTCAGTCAAAGTATTTAAATCCAGTGGCCCACATACAAGGAACTGATATAACTTTTGTCAGTTCGAACTGATAATAGAAAGACTGTCTAGCATTACTCTTTTATTTTATATTCAAAATAGAAAACTTAAATTTTCTTTTCTTTTCTTTTCTTCTTTTTATAACAACAATTCTTTCTTTAAATTTGGTACAATCTTTTTATCAACATCAACAATTAGTCTTTAAATTACATATGTTTGGGTAAATATTATGGTTTTAAATTTTTTGTTTTGTTTTGAAACGTTAGGGTTATTGTTGAATGTAGTTAATAAGATTTTATGAGTAATCCAATTTGAAATTTACAAAGTAACGATATTGTAAAATGAATTTCATTAAATTTCTCCGAGCATTAGATTAGTATATTTAAAGTGAATCAAACTAATAGAATAATATAAGAACATTGTATATTTAAATTATTATTTTTCACGAATGAAACTTATCAAATTAAACATCATTTCACATTGAGATGGAAAATGAATTAGGATACAATTTAATTAGTTTTCGTATTTGCATTTCATGATTCTCTTATAATGTGTTTTCACTTCTTAAAAATAAAATAAAATTTGGTAACGTATTTATTTAGAATATTCATTTTACGAGGACTCTCACTATGTCCTTATAAGTAGATGATATCGATGTTAGTAAAAAAAAAAAAATTCTAGCTCGCCTTGGTCTACAATCCTGCTTACGTCCCTTTGAGCCTATTGTATGTAGTGTTAAAAAGTCTCAATAATTAGCATCATTGAAAGTGAAACAAATATTGATAAGAAGGGAAAAGAAATAAATTAATAGCTTTCTCTAAAAGCAATGGTGGGATTGGTCATCCAAATTGATTCCTAACTAAAAAAAACAGAGTTGATTTCAAGGCCCACTTAAAAAAAATTAATAGTAAACAAAAATATATATTAATTAAAGAATTGGTTTTATTTTATATACAAAGTAGAAAACTTAAATTTTCTTTTCTTTTCTTCTTTTATAATAACAATTCTTTCTTTAAATTTGGTACAATCTTTTTATCAACATCAACAATTAGTCTTTAAATTACATATATTTGGGTAAATATTATGGTTTTAAATATTTTATTTTGTTTTGAAATGTTAGGGTTATTGTTGAATGTAGTTAATAAGATTTTAGGAGTAATCCAATTTTAAATTTACAAAATAACGATATTATTAAATGAATTTCATTAAATTTCTCCAAGCATTGAATTAGTATATTTCTAGTGAATCAAACTAATAGAATAATATAAAAACATTGTATATTTAAATTATTATTTTTCACGAATGAAACTTATCAAATTAAACATCATTTCACATTAAGATGGAAAATGAATTAGGATACAATTTAATTAGTTTTCGTATTTTCATTTCATGATTCTCTTATAATTTGTTTTCACTTCTTAAAAATAAAATAAAATTTAGTAACGTATTTATTTAGAATATTCATTTTACGAGGACTCTTACTATGTCCTTATAAGTAGATGATGTCGATGTTAGTGAAAAAAAAAAAAAAAAATTCTAGCCCGCCTTGGTCTAAAATCCTGGTTACGTCCCTTTGAGCCTATTGTATGTAGTGTTAAAAAATCTCAATAATTTGCATCATTGAAAGTGAAACAAATACTGATAAGACGGGAAAATAGCTTTCTCTATAAGCAATGGTGGGATTGGTCATCCAATTGACTCCTGACTAATTGACTAAAAAAAACAGAGTTGATTTCAAGGCCCACTTAAAAAAAAATTAATAGTAAACAAAAATATATATTAATTAAAGAATTGATTTTATTTTATATTCAAAGTAGAAAACTTAATTTTTCTTTTCTTTTCTTCTTTTTATAATAACAATTCTTTCTTTAAATTTGGTACAATCTTTTTATCAACATCAACAATTAGTCTTTAAATTAGATATGTTTGGGTAAATATTATGGTTTTAAATATTTTATTTTGTTTTGAAATGTTAGGGTTATTGTTGAATGTACGTAGTTAATAAGATTTTAGGAGTAATCCAATTTTAAATTTACAAAATAACAATATTATTAAATGAATTTCATTAAATTTCTCCAAGCATTGGATTAGTATATTTCGAGTGAATCAAACTAATAGAATAATATAAGAACATTGTATATTTAAATTATTGTTTTTCACGAATGAAATTTATCAAATTAAACATCATTTCACATTAAGATGGAAAATGAATTAGGATACAATTTAATTAGTTTTCGTATTTGCATTTCAGGATTCTCTTATAATTTGTTTTCACTTTTTAAAAATAAAATAAAATTTGATAACGTATTTATTTAGAACATTCATTTTACGGGGACTCTCACTATGTCCTCCTAACTAGATGATGTCGATATTAGTAAAAAAAAAAAATTCTAGCTCGCCCTGGTCTACAATCCTAGTTACGTCCCTTTGAGCCTATTGTATTTAGTGTTAAAAATTCTCAATAATTTGCATCATTGAAAGTGAAACAAATATTGATAAGAAGGGAAAAGACAGAAATTAATAGCTTTCTCTATAAGCAATGGTGGGATTGGTCATCCAATTGACTCCTGACTAAAAAAAAACAGAGTTGATTTGATTTCAAGGCATAGTGTTAAAAAAACAGAATTTTATTTTCTTGCTTCTGTCATCAACTTAAATTTCATTTCATATATACCATCCAGAAGATGTTAAATTGACTACTCCCTCCAAAGTCACAAATATGATTCCAAACTGTTGTCAAAGGCCGTACTGATCCATACATTGCTATCATCTATTTATAACATGCAATGAGGGGACTGTATAGATAGAAGACAAGAGTGAAAATAACATACATTTATTATAGGACCACAATAGAAGCATCTTATTTTACAATACTCACAACTCACGCCATATATTCAAGACCATAAAATCCACAATATTTCCTGACAGACCATTTCAGGAGGAGGAGGAGGAGGAAGACTGTTGATGTTGTCGCTTGATTTAAGAGAGGGAATATGTTGTGATGGGAAGCTAGTGATCACGACTTTTCCTCTGGCTCTCCCGGTTTCTAAATGTCGAAAAGCTTCAATGACATCTGTAAATTTATATGGGTCAGTAGGATCAATCTCAGATTTGAACTTTCCAGTTTCTAGATAAGGCCTGAGCTTCTCTAAGTTTTCCCCGGAAACTGTCAAGCTCGAGTAAACTGCTCTAGGATGCGATGGAGGCCATGTTATGTCAACAATTGGTTATTGGTGCATCTTCCTTTGCTACCACAAAAGAATTCTTGCAATCACCCAAAGATCAAGATTCCGAATAATATAAAGGTCACTAGATGATAATTAACAAATAGAAGGAAAAAAAAAAAACGACTAGTAATATAGTGAAAAAATCATTTTCTTCATCTATGAGCATTGTGGATAAAAGCTTTGCATATGTCAGCAAATTATGTATTCAATGCCCAAAAATAAGTGAGAAAGTGAGAAACTTACCAATTGTATAGTAGAGAAAACCGTATTTCTCCTCAATTTCTTCATACTTAGTCTTTGTTTAGTCAATAACTTTATCAGCTTCCAAGTTTTTGACAAATTCCACCTTTGGGCCCCAAAGGTAGGTAACCAATATTAAACACTAGGGTGGATTAGAATAATTTTTTTTTTCCGATCATTAACATTATAAGAAAATTATATTAATTAAAAATAAAGATAAACCCAGTTAAGAAGACAAAGCAGGGATTACTCTATAAATGTATATTCTAAATAAATACATTAAAAAAATTAATAAAAAAATAAAGTCAAAACAAATTATAAAATAAACATGAAATGCAAATACAATCAAATGTTAATTAAGCTGTATCCTACGGTTTTTCAAAAGATCAAACTTATAAATTATGAAATCATGATCAATAGCACCAGCAATTTCTCTTTCAATGTAAACAACCATGACGTTTGTTAAAAATTCATTTTCCATCTTATTGCGAAGTGATGTCTTGATAAGCTTCATTGTTGAAAAAGCTCGTTCTGTTGTTGTTGTGGAAACAAAAAGAGTCAAAACTAGATGAATCAATCTGTCAATAAAAAAAAAAGTTGTGACTTTTTTGTTTCAATTAACAATCGACATAATTATATATATATATATATAGTCTTTCTATTATCGGTTCGAACTGACAATAAATATATCAGGATGAAGAATGTGGACCACAGATAATGGAGAAGTTTTGACAAGTGCATACCCTTTGAGTCAAAGTATGTAAATCTAGTGGTCCACATTTTTCGTCCTGATATATGTATTGTTAGTTCGAACTGATAATAGAAAATCTGTATATATATATATAAGTAATATTACTTGTCAATAAAAAAAAATGTTGTGATTTTTTTTGTTTTAACTAATAATTGACATAATTCAGGGAGAGAAGAAATATTCTGAAATTGTGGCTGACGAAGTACATCAACCAAAACAAAAAGAAATTTATTAAACAATAATGTTAATTTGTAAATTAAAATTAGAATAACTAATAAATAGATTAATCCTAAAATTTAATTACAAAACAAAATATTTAAATTTATAATATTCATAAAAATATACCTAATTGGAAGATGAATTATTGATGTTGATAAAGAGGTTGGACTAAAATTGAGAGAAAGATGAGAGAGAAAAGAATAATTAAAGAAAAAGCAAAAAATTAAAAATAAAAAATTGAAACCTGGTATAGTGGTAGTTGCCTTTATGCCGTCTCGAGACTCGTGAAGTGATAGGTAAAAGTTTACCCAGTTACACGGTGTATATAGACATATAGCTGTTGGTTGTTCATTCTAGAATCTAGACAATCGTAGTCCTACACTGTTTCACACTTTCACTGATAGTCATATTTTTTTAATATATTTTTTTTTTACTTTTAATTTTTAAAAGAAAGGCTACCCTAACCCAATCCAAGATTCGTCTCTAGTCCTATACTGTTTCACACTTTCACTGATAGTCATATTTTTTAAATTTTTTTTTTTTTTTTTAACTTTTAGTTTTTTTTTTAAAAAAGACTAGGGTGGGCTTGAGCCCACCCTAGCCAAGCCCAAGGTCCGTCCCTGCAAGTTTGGGGTGCTTGTTGTAGCCACAACATAAGACGCTCCATACAAGTGTTTGGCCAGTTGAATAACTAAAGTTCTAACGCCACCTGCTCCACCGACTACGAAAATGTTCTGCCCTGCTTTGAAACCTGTAGTTTCAAAGCCTTCGATTGCAGTTTGAACTCTAAAGGTAAGCTAGCAAATGAAAGGTTGTTGGGCTTTGTTGCTACCAAGCTCTCCTCAACGACTATGAATTCTGCCATAGTCCCGAGCTGCTTTAATTTTCCCTCTGCATTAAAGTCTTGGATGTTCCTATAGACCTCATCACCAATATTAAATTGGGGAATGCTATCTACCTTTCCCATTTGCCTTTCCCATTTACCTTTCCCACTCATTGTTTGACACGTGTACACTTTTTCATTTAATAAAAGACTCTCACTTTTTGCTACAAAGTTTGTTTACATATTTACCCCTTATTAATGAAATGATAAAAGCAACCATCAAGGGTAAATATGTAAACAAGCTTTGTAGCAAAAAGTGAGAGATTTTATTAAATGAAAAAGTGTACACGTGTCAAACAATGAGTGGGAAAGGTAAATGGGAAAGGCAAATGGGAAAGGTAGATAGCATTCCCCTATTAAATTTGGTAACACCGCTACCTTTTGCTACCACTATGCCTGCCATGTCACAGTCAGGAACTACTTGCACAAGCATCATACATAATTAGAAGACTAAATTTTCATAAATTACAATTTTAGGAATGAGAAACTATGAATTCTTAAGCTTATTTAATGGTGTTATTCAGCACCATTTTGACATGAATGGGAACAAACTCTTTTGGAATTGAAATTAATTTTTAATATTTTAAATTATTTTGATCAGTGTGCTTCGAACAATTCCCCTATATACTAAATACTTCTCATGGGTCTATATTCTATAAGCACAACAATATATTCAATATGATTAGTGAATGAAGTTAAAACCATCAAATCACGTTAGCATGATGATTAGAATGATTCAAAGCAAGAACATGGACAAATCACTATACACGAAAGTTAAAATAATCTGTGCAAGCTCTCCTATAGTATGAGAAAGGCTACTCTCTGATAAACTTCCTGTTTTGATTTCCCAAAATCATGCACATGCACAAGCTCATGACAAATATAACAATGATCATGGCAATAAAGAGGAAGTCAAAAGTATATTACCGTTAGAAACAAATATGGTAATATGCTCTTGTCTTGCTAAAGGACTTTCCATCTCAAGATTTACCAAAACATTAAAGTAGGATTTCAGTTGTAGGATTTCAATTTTATTTCCTTGTTTTCTCTTTAGTTACCGTTGTTGTGTACTTGTATAAATACATGATACAAGAACTTGTTGTAATTAACAAAAAGAGTGAATTGAACAAGTTTTTCTTTTCATTGCTTTTGTCTCTGTTCTTTCTTCTTCTTACTCATATTTCTAAATTCATTATGGTATCAGAGCTTTCTTCCTCTTCCCTTAAACAAAATTTTCGTGATGAGCCAAAACTCTCGATTCAAACATTCCATCAATGCTCCAGCCTTGTTTCCATAAAACTGAATCCCTCTAATATCCTCCTCTGGAAATCACAAGTCTTGCCCTTGATTAAAAGCCTTGGGATAGACCACCATTTGATTGATGAAAAGCCACCAGAGAGAATAATTGGAGATGATGGCAAGGAAGTTGTAAATCCTCAATATGCACCATGGATGAACAATGATGGCCTATTAGTCTATTGGTTACTAGGAATCATGATTGAGGATACTCTCAGCATGGTAATGGGGTGCGAGACAGCAAAGGCAATTTGGAGCAGTCTAGAAGAACAATTGCTTCCCAACACGGTTGAGAGAGAAGCAATCTTAAAAGACTCCTTGGCCACCTTGAAGAAGGGCTCTCTCTGAATTGAAGAATATGTTCGAAAATTCAAATTCATATGTGAAAACTTGGTTGCCATCAACAGACCAATCTCAGAAACAGAGAAAGTCTTTCAACTAGCTCGTGGCCTCAGACAAAAGTATCAAGACTTTCGAGTGGCAATGCTGACAAAACCACCATACCCTACATTTAACCAATTTTTTCTTGCATTGCAGAATCATGAACAAATGCTAGCTTCCCAGCATGAAGATGAGAAAAAGCTTGTTGATCATGCTCAAGCCCTCTTTTGCCAAAGAGGACGAGGAAGAAGCAATAGGGGAGGAGGACGTTTTAACTCGTGAGGCCGAGGTTTTACCCTTGCTGGACGGGGAAACAACTCTAACCATTTCAATAATTTTTTAGGAACTCAAAACAATAAAAACAATGCAAGGAATACAAATGGTGCCAATCAAGTTGAACAAAAGGAAAATCTACGAAAGGTCCAATGCCAAATCTGCGGACGGACAAATCACAGTGCTATTAAATGTTATTACAGGTATGATTATGCTCACCAAGAAGAAGAGATACCAGAAGCTCTTGCAGCATTACACATTCAAGAAGGGAATGATACAAATTTTTATGCCGATTCAGGAGCAACAACACATATGACTACTGATGTTAGTAAGCTCTCTTCTGCACAAACATATACCGGAAAAGATTTATTTATGTTGGCAATGGCAATAAATTACCTATCTCACATACAAGTAATGCTTTGTTAAGAACTGATCATGGTAATTTAAATTTAAAGGATGTTCTTGTTGTGCCTAAACTTTGAAAAAATTTATTATATGTTAGTCATCTCACTCTTGATAATGCTTGTACTTTTGAGTTCAATGCTAATGGTTTTGTGATCAAGGATCAAAATCAAAGGACATTGGCGAAAGGATGTAAAAAGGGACAACTATATGCTTTAGAAGAAGCTCAATTGGAAGCACTAACTGCCATCAAAACCCCTTCAGCTTCGTCAGATCTTTGGCACCAACGAATCGGACATCCTCATTCAAAATTTTTACAAGTTCTCAATAAAAAGGAAGTTTTGAGTATTTCCAGTTGGTTAAACAAACATTCTATTTGTAATAGTTGTCAATTAGGAAAACGCTGCAAGCTCCCTTTCCATGATTATAATAAAATGTGTCAATTTCCTTTAGAAAAAATTCATTGTGACTTATGGGGGCCAACTCCCATCTCTTCGGTTCAACATTTTAAATATTATGTTATCTTTATAGATGATTGCACATGATACACTTGGTTATTTCCGTTGAAGAAAAAACCTAATTTTTATGAAAACTTTTTAAAATGTCAAAAGCTTGTTGAGACTCAATTTGACAAGAAAATCAATATGAATATTATAATTTTTCATTATTCATGTTGTTTTTCTTGTTATTATTTATTTTTTTTAATTTGTGTTTCTTGTTTTTAGTTCTTTTCAATATAAGATTATTTAGTTCATCTCGAGTAAGTGTTTTATTTTTATTTATTTATTTAAAATTCATTATACCATCAATTTTTTTTATATAAAAAAACTCATTTTATTATGATTTTAAATTTTCATTATTATTTTTTATATAATTGTTATTTTGTTCAAGTGTCCCACCTCGTTTAAATTTTTGGATCCGCCACTGTCTCACCAGAATACCAGATCCATCTCCACGAATGCCCATCCCTGAAGAGTACCCAACTGGTAGAAACAATCATAGCATTAAGTTGAGGTTTCCTTATTATTATTAAGTTGTGGAAATTTTATATTTTGATTAATCTTAGAAAGGATTAAAATTATGACATATAAATACAAAAAAAGGTTTCCTAACTAATGCTATAACCACCAACCATTAATTAACCACCATAATTAATGTTGTTGTATTTTGTGGGAAAGCATGTAATTAGTTAGTTGTTAACTCTAGTAAATAAGGCTTTCCAACACATTCATTTAAATTTCTGGGTCCACCACTGTCTCACCAGATCCATCTCCACGAATGCCCATCCTTGAAGAGTACCCAACTGGTAGAAACAATCAAATAACATTAAGTTGAGGTTTCCTTACTATTATTATTATTATTAAGTTATATTTTGATTAATCTTAGAAAGGATTAAAATTATGACATATAAATACAAAAAAGAAAAAAAAAGGTTTCCTAACTAATGCTATAACGACCAACTACTAACCACTATAATTAATGCTGTTGTATTTTGTGGGAAAACATGTAATTAGTTAGTTGTTAACTCTAGTAAATAAGGCTTTCCAACACATTCATTTAAATTACCTATTTATAACTTTCCTAATCAACATTAAAATCAAAGGGAACCAAAATCCACCACCAAATTGATGAGTTTAGTCAAGCTATGGTAACAAAAACATACAATACTGTTTTCACTAAGTGAGATTTACCTAGATGGGAAAACTGAACTCTAAACAGATGGGGGAACATACTGTATATTCATGAATTCCTTTGAAACCTGTACATAACAAAGCAACGATAATATGAATCTATGATCCCACTTCTTGATTTATGAGGATCAAGCATAAAAATTCAAGATCTAAATATGGCATATATTTTGAAAAGCAAGTATTTTTCTCAGTAATCCAGTTTTCGGATGTATTTTCACTCGAAAGAGGCAAGGATTCCAGTAAACAAATGTTCACATTTAAGATTAGTTAGTTTATCAATTTGGTAAAATCATCTTCAGAATTCACCAGAATGCCATACAAAACAGAACTTATATCCTAGAGTTATAAATTCACACCACGAAAAATGGAGAGATATATAACATGGAAAATAGCTGGTATCAATCAAACGAAAGAAAACCTTAGCGCTACATTGTAGGCCATGATCAATCCAATCAATAGCACTTCAATCAGCATCCACGTAAATGAGTGAACTGCAACGCACTGATTGGTGAATTTGCGTGCAATATCAACCATGCCATTAAAGGAACGCTTTTTCGAGGAAATGGATAGGTGGTCAGTCTGAAAAACATCATTGGACTGAAATCCACCGTTGGAGTTATAATCAAGAACGTAATCAGGATTAAACATTAGGGTGGGCTAGATTTTTTTTTTTTTTTTTTTTCCGATTATTAAAAATACGAGGAAATTGTATTAATTAAAAGGGTGAGGATATTGACACCCATAAATATGATACACACACCCATATTTTAATAAAAAATTTAATTACAAAAATATCCTAATAGGAATTTACCACTAAAGACAAATTAGTTTAATTAAAAATAAACTAAATATTATGTACACCTATTAATTACACTCATATCTTTAACTATATCACTTTATTAAAAAAAAAAACCATAATTCTATTTCAAGTATCAAAATCTCACATTATCATATAACAAAGTAATTGAAACCTTAATAGAGGATGAATGCTATTGGGAAGGCAATCTGAACGATTTGAAGGCGTAAAGAGAGCGAATGGCAAATTTTTTTATGCTGAAATCGGTTTGAAGGCATACAGGATGCCACCGTTTTTTCCGGAGATGATCAGATGACTTGTAGAATGAGTAGTGATACATCTACTATATAGTCTAAATTTTGAATTTGGGAACAATTTTGTGAACACAAAACAAAAGGAGCTAGTGATGTTTGATTTCCTTATATTACAAGAATTTTCCTTCTGTTTATGTATTTTTTTTCTTGTGCTTCAAATTGTGTTTGAATTTATGAATATGAATACATCCATATAAAACAATTTTTATCATTGAAAACAAGTACTAAAATGTCTAGAAAAAAGACGTCAAATTGTATTTGATTAATTGAAATGCTTGATCTAATTTCTATATTATGATCTAACACAAGTTGATTTGCTCTTAAACATTCTTCCCTTATCTGTTCTATTCTCAAAAATTGGTTAGTCAAACATCCCTCTTCCCTGTTTACACTTCTGTGTATTCTCTTTATGGAAATACCAACAATCCTCAGGTTTCCCGTTTATCCGATTCCTGAGATGTGGGTATCCTTGGAAGATGTAGTCCGATGGGTCGAAGATCGGGGACTCTTTTCGGGTTTTACTGAGAGTATTGCTTCGAAACAGATTCTCTGACGGATTCATGAGTGACGGTTCTTGCCTTGATGATGCTGTAGTAGTAGTAGTAGTAGAACTCAAACAGTTTTCTATCACTCTAGCCTCCTCTTTGAATCTTTCCTTGATGTCTCTCAGGTTTCTCAGAAATTTATAAGAGTTTGATGGCCAGTTTACAGGTTTCCATGCCTTATGTTTTGATGAATGTGTTGGTTGAATTGGAGACAACTTGCAGTTTGTGTAGGGAATTTTGTTGCACTCAATGCAAAAGACTTTCCATCTCTTCAAGTTGAATGCTCTTCTCGTAGCACTATCAGAGAGACACATATATGCTTGCAAGTTTGTCGTATCATAAATTCAAGACCAAAGTTACATAAAGTTGTGGAACCGGTTCTACAACGTTTTGTTACGTATAGTGTTGTGGAAATGAATGAACTGATGTATACAGTATACCTAACATGAAGATGCTGTTAGTTAAGTTGAAGATTTCATGAACCAAATTTCTGTTGTGAAATTGAATGGTGTACTTTTTTTTTTTATTAATTTCTTTATGGTTTTGTCACAGAGTACAACACTACCACACACACCTAACTAAGTCTAACTATCTCAACCATTCTCTTTTGAGACTGAAACTCCAATAATGCAAAGTATGCAACCCCTATTGCATCTACAATTAATTCTAATTACTTCTTTCTTCCATTAAAATTTCTAGGTGGTTTTTCCTGAAACTTGTGATTGAATTCATTCTTTATATGAATCCATATTTTAACATTTATGATTTATCCAACCGGAATCTGAATTTGTAATCATTCAATGCAACTAGTGGATACATTTTATTCGTGCATTCAATGGTTGAGTCTTGACATCAAATGAAGAATAATACGGAAATATTATAAATTGTAAAATAATTTCATTTTTAACAGAGTAATCAATCTAAAGGTGCATCCATACAAGACTTGATTAAAATCACCAAAAAAATTTAAAAATGATAACTTGATAGAATCTAACCTCTGAAATAAGCTACAATGCAGTCTCAGATTTTGGGTGCTTGTTCTTGTCTGGATGAAGAAGCAAAGCTGCCACAAACAAGAAAACAAAAGCACAAATTATAATCAAAACACACTAAATAAAAAAGAAGCTCTTTTAATGCAAAACCTACCAAGTTTATGATAACGTTTTCGTACAACATCCATTTCTGCATCTTCTCCAACCTATTATTATTATTATTATTATTATTATTATTATTATTATATAAAACCCCCACAAACACAAATTCTTGAAACAAACAGAGAAATCAAACCCAGAAAGGATTCTTAAAAAAAAAAAATTAAAAAAAAAAATCAAAGGAGCTCGAATAATAATTAATAAAAGAAAACGTACACCAAGAATTTATAATTTGTGAAATTGGGTGTGTTAATAACATAAGAGGGTTTATAAATAAATTGTATTAAAATAAAAACATTCAATTAAATAAGGGTACTATTAGCATTAAGATGGGTGTTTATAGTAATATTTTAATTTTAAATTTTAGACATGGGTGTACTTATAAATATGGGTGTACTTATCATATTTATGGGTGTCAATATCCACACCCTAATTAAAAATAAAGATACAACTAGTTAAGAAGGCATAGCGGGAATTACTCTGTAAATGTAATTTTTAAATAATACGTTAACAGAATTATAAAAAAAAAAGTCAAAACAAATTATAAAATAAACATGCTATGCAAATACAATCAAATACTAATCAAGCTATATCCTACGGTTTTTCAAAAGATCAAACTTATCAATTATGAAATCAGAATGAATAACACCATTTGTTTGTTATTTTTGTTGTTATCAAGTTAGTTTCCGGTGATATACTGTACCTGCACTATATTCTTATTCGCGTGCTGTGTGTGATTTCTTGTTCCTTTCAATAAAAGCTTTTTGGTTGATTTCCGATTTCATTTTTCAATTGTTTACTGGATTTGTTATGCTTGAAACCATTAATGATTCTTATGCAAACAAATGAACACTGACTTATGAAGGTGTTCAAACTCGCACTCTAATTTGTTATCAATTAGTTGGTTAACTTTTGATTCCTTTGAACCAGTAGAAATTACTTCATTGGTTGTGATCTTGAAATTACTCTCATTTAGAGGATGTAATCTCATTCAAAAGATTTGATTTTGGACAAAGACTTCCATTGATGGAGGTCCGCCAAAAACTTAAGTAGTTTTTTTCAAATATAATATTTAATTTCTTAATTAGTTTATATTCAATTATTTCTTATTTTCATATTGTTGTTAAGGATTTTTTTTATTTATTTTTTAATTTTATTTGGAGATTTTCTACTTACAATCCAATTTTTTTTTTTTCTTTTCACACTCCTTTTCTAAATACACTTCATTATAAAAACTTGAATTTTAAAAAATTCTAAAAACTCTCCATTTTTTCCTAGAATTATCCTTTTTACTAACACTTTTTTTTTTTTAAAACACTCAGTCATAAAATCTTAATCTAAAACAATTATTCTGAGTTTTTATTTTTATTGTTTGTTTATGTAAAAAAAATCTGTAAAAATCTAACATTTTAAAAAAATTGTTTCATTATTATTGTAAATCATTATCATCACTTGAAATCAAATAAAACTTTAATGATGTTGAAAAAAAATGTTTTAGGGTTTGTGAAAAGCAAATAGATTAAAAAAAAAAATGACTGGTTTACTGTAGATAAAATATTAAAACCGTGGATTTCAATCCTGTATAAAAAGAATTGCCACTCCTTTAATGTCGATTTCATTATTAGAATTGTGGATTTCAATCTTTTTGGTGATGATATTTTACAGCCCCATATATGCATGGTCTTTTTAGTAATTTTAATTAGGATAGAATTATCATATACTAAAAAAAAATTAAAACGGAGTGTAGAAAGATATTTAGGGGTCGTTTGTTTTTTCCACTTAAGACTTAATGAGTCTGAATTGAACTCAATAAGTTGTTTTGTTTGTTTTTTTAAGTGGTCAAACAACTTAAAAATATCAAAAAACAACTTTTAAAAAAAAGTAAGAAATCCTGACTTTTAACTTAATTCCCAATCATTGAATTATAATTAAAATATTTTCTTCCAAGTCTATCCTCCAAAAAAAGATATATTTCTAAATTTATCCTAATTTGATATGGTGTAGAATTCTTTCTTTTAACGTATTTCGAATTCTTTCTTTTAACGTATTTCTTATTTTAAAAGGCTATTAGAGAAAAAAAAAAAAAAAAAAAAAAAAAAAAAAAAAAAAAAAAAAAACCTAATCACTTCTCATATTGAAATCGTCCTGGGATTAAACAATGAATTTCTCTCCTACAAAATCCTGGTAAGAACTCTTTATTTTTATTTTATTTTATTTTTATCTACATGTAGTGGTGAATAAAAATTTCAAACGTTTTTGTTGCAGTAATAGAAATTTCAAACATAGTCTGCAATGATAATTTGTTTTGATTATCATAGTTGCAGTTATATAATTTATCAAATATTCTTTTGTGGTTACATTCAATATTGAGTAGATTTCATGGCTTGAAGAAGTTATAGAATAATTATATATATATATATATATATATATATATATATATATATATATATATGTATGTATGTATGTATGTACCGGTGTATATAATTTAGGGACCTATTTCAAAAAAAAAAAAAAAAAAAGGTTTCTGGTTGCATATGATCTAGGAAAAAAAACAAAAAATGGTTTCTATAATTATATACTGGATATTTTGACAATATGTAAAATTGAACTTGAACTTTTTTTTTTTTTTTTTTAACAATAAATTGAATTTGAACTTTGTTTGCAGAATAACATACAAAATTATATTCCTGGATGAATTTTTTGTTTTGTTAAATTAAACTTTGTTTGCGGAAAAACATGCAAAATCTTATAAAGAGTGTTGTATGTTAAATTATTTCTTTTAATTAGTATGGGTATAGATGTAAAATTACTTCTTTCCAGACAATTTTATTTTAAAAAAACAAACATGTTGACAGTACATTCAGACGTAAGAAAAAAAAAAAAACAAACATGTCATTCAGATTCAGATTTCAATCACTATTCAGTCTTCAGTAAAATTCAGGACAATTCAGTCTTCAGACAAAAAAACAAACGACCCCTTAGTGAATTGTTAATTGCATCACTATTTTAATTGACATTTAAACCAACCTTAATTTTCAAACTACCAACCTACCGTTATGCATTAACTTCAAACTTAATTTTCACAATCCATAAGGATTATTTTGAATTAAATTGAAATAAGAAGGACCTTTTCGATAGTAACATGAAACTATGATGATTTGTTTGAAGTTATTCAAAAACAACAGGGACTGTGGTGAAATTTTCCCTACAAATAATCTTCTAATCCTTTGACCGGTTTCTTTCACTCTCACTGATCAAGACAGCACAGCTTCCATGGATTTTCTTTCTAGCTCCTTCGTGTTCACAGCTTTTTCTGTAATTCTTGCGTTTTCCATTCTTTGGATACTCGCAAGAAAATCCCAGAAAAATTATGAGAAAAAGAAGTACCATCCAATCGGAGGCACGGTTTTTAATCAGCTTCTCAACTTCAATAGATTGCATCATTACATGACTGATCTTGCAGGCAAGCACAGGACTTACAGGCTCATCAGCCTTTTTAGAAGTGAAATCTACACTTCTGACCCTGCAAACGTCGAATATATGCTCAAAACAAACTTTGAAAACTATGGCAAGGTATGTCAATTCATCAATCTTCTTCAATCATGAATTCTGTGAATCATTTTAAGAGGAAACAATAACAACTCCACTTGAACAAAGAGTTTATACTTTTGATTGTACCAAATTTTAGAGGGTTTGGATGTGGTTTCTGTCTTTAATTAGTTGTCTCTTCAAAGTTTTTGTTTTTTATTTGCAGGGTGAGTACAATTACAAGATTTTGAGGGATTTACTTGGTGATGGAATATTCACAGTTGATGGTGATAAGTGGCGTCAACAGAGAAAAGTGTCAAGCTATGAGTTCTCTACAAAGGTGTTGAGAGACTTTAGCAGTGTAGTCTTCAGGAAAAATGCAGCAAAACTTGCTCATGTTTTGTCTGAAGCTTCAAATTCCAACCGGACAATAAACATTCAGGTGAGTTTGACAGAAAAACTCACATATGATGTCATGTCCAACAATATAATTGAACTGAATTTAATTATTTATGTAGGATCTGTTCATGAAATCCACTTTAGATTCAATATTCAAAGTTGCATTTGGAGTTGAATTAGACAGCATGTGTGGGTCAAGTGAAGAAGGCACCAATTTCAGCAATGCTTTTGATGATTCAAGTGCTATGACTCTCTGGCGATATGTCGATTTGTCTTGGCAGATCAAGAAGTATTTGAACATTGGATCCGAAGCTCTGTTGAAGAAGAACATTGAAGTGGTCGATGCTTTCGTATACAAGCTAATTCATAGCAAGATTGAGCAAATGCATAACCCACAAGACAATTCTTCTGTAAGTCAACTAATTCATAGCTTCTTGTTTCAAATTTATAATGTTAAACTACAAAACATTGATTATGTTATAATGGTGAGACAGATCAAGAAAAATGACATTTTATCAAGGTTTCTACAAGTGACCGAGACAGACCCAAAGTATCTCCGAGATATAATTCTAAACTTCATTATTGCTGGTAAAGACACAACAGCAACCTCACTTTCCTGGTTTATTTACGTGCTCTGCAACCATCCGGAAGTGCAGGAAAAGGTTGCACAAGAAGTGAAGGAGGCGATGAGCGTCACAGACATTACAAACTTCAATGAGTTGGCGGACAGTATAAGCGAAGAAGCTCTAGAAAAGATGCCATATCTCCACGCAGCTATAACTGAAACTCTAAGACTGTATCCCGCAGTTCCAGTGGTAATAAAAATTCTCGGCTTCCTATGGAATTGGAATCACTTTTCGTATCTGAATTTGTTTTCCGCTTGCAGGATGCTAAGATATGCTTCTCTGATGATACTCTGCCAGATGGGTTCAGTGTGAGAAAAGGCGATATGGTGTCTTACTTACCTTATGCAATGGGAAGGATGAAGTTAATTTGGGGTGATGACACAGAGGAATACAAACCGGAGAGATGGCTGGACGAGAATGGTGAATTCCGGAAAGAGAGCCCTTTCAAATTTACTGCCTTCCAGGTTTGTGTATACTGTATATATACTTCATGATGAAACAATTTCGCTAAGTTTTGTTTGCTCTGTTAAAGAAAGCTAAACTTGTAACTTTTGCTGGTGAACAGGCTGGTCCGCGGATTTGTCTGGGAAAGGAATTCGCTTATAGGCAGATGAAGATCTTCTCAGCTGTGTTATTACGCTGCTTCGAGTTCAAGTTGAGTGATGAGAAGAAACCTGTCAATTACAGGACAATGATTAATCTTCACATAGATGGAGGCCTCCATGTTCGCACCTTCCACAGACATGGAAATTAAGTTTGTATGAATCCTACCTGATAATTCTGAATGTCAAAATCAGTTCTTTGTTTCCCAGAGAACTAGATTTACTAAACTCTAGTATGTTAAACAAATTGAAATAATCATGACATTTTTATCTCATTAATAACCAAATTGAAACGGTACTTATTGTACCACCTACTATAATCATTCTTACAGATAGAATAACCCTCAAGTCATACAAACACGAAAAACAACGGATAACAGTTGTTGATGTGTTGCATATGCATTAAGCTGAAAGAAACTAAGATGATGGTGATGTGGTCACAGGAGGAAGCAGAACCCCTGGTCTTGAGGTCCATCCTTTGCGACTCCTGTAGGCTTCTACTGCCTGCAAACGTAACCTCTCTTGCGAAGCATCGGTCTTGAAACCCTAGAAAGAAAAAATCTTATTTAAACTGAAAGAGTGTAATTCATTTGTACATAATCAAATAATAGTGATCCAACCTTAGGAAGTGTAACCAATTTTGGTGGAGCTTTAACCACATCTCCAAACTCGACTTTCTCATGACCAGGAAAGCCCAAATTCTCTTCTGTTTTAGCTTTCTTGTGTTTATTTTTCTTGGCTTCCAAATACCTGCATGAAAAAAATAAGACAAACTCATCTACTGTTTAATAAATACAGCAAACATTAACAGAGTGAATGCACCAGAAAAAGAAACTTTGCGTTCACTTGAATGAAGAATGCCCAATGAATGCTTAAATTTGCTTCTTGTATTTATCTTCTAATCATCTCCTTATACCAAAGACTTGATAATAAAATTTATCAACTTAAGACACTACCCATATTAGTTTCTTTCTGCGAGGGAAACAAATTATCTCAAAACACTATCTCAAAACACGAGGAGAAGTACACAAATCCAGTTTGGTTAGCTAACTCACTATTTCATTGATATGGGGTTGAATGAATCCTTCAGGACCACTGTGCTTTATGTGGTTACATGAATCATCCTACATGGGGTGGGTTGCAACGGACAATGGGGCCGAAACTAAAAGAATTTGATTTCTACTTGCACGAAAACTAATAAATATTTGTATTCACATACATAAGGCAACAAATAACAATATAGGAGTAGGTTGAAGCATCTTCTACATATTAATGGGTCTCAAAATGTAGGATTTTGGTTGAAGGCATCTTCAAAAAAGAAATGAATTCCACTCATTGACTCTAACTCTCTAAGGCAGGAATCAGGATCAAGACTTGATGCATATTCAGCACGAGCCATCACAAACCACACAAAAGCATAAGTAATACATCTAAAAGCTAAGGTACATATATAGACATGATAATAAGTGTGAGCACACACCAGAAACGCCACCATAGTTCGCCACAAGAACAAATGAAGTATATCATTTACGAAAATATAATTCGTGAACCAAAACCAGAACAGAGAAACAACACACTCAGCCTGCCATAGTTTTCACATATTGAAGGAATGCAACATTGTTTCTACTTTCTATTAAAATCGAACCATAGAAGTTTCGTAGACAATAAAGATCAAGTAACGCTTACTTCTTCTTGCGTTCTTTTCTTTTAGAACGGGTAGCTGAATTCTCTAGCACAGCCTCGAATCGAAGGTCGTTTATTTCCTTCCGCTTTCTTTTCTTCTTTTTCTTTCCATTTTCACTATCCTCAACAATTTCATCACCATTATCTACACGTTGAGGCGTGATCAGACGTCCATAATCGCCTCCATCTTTGATCCTAGTCGTTTTATCTAGTTTCTATATACACAGTTCATATATTTTAACAAACATTAATCAAATGACAGACTGAAAACATAAATATTAAAAATATTAAAAAAAAACTACTTTCAACATAATCAATTTGAAAGAAACTAACATTGAGAGTATCACCGTCGGCGTCTCCTGTTATATTTCTCTTCTTCTCCAGACGAATATCCGTCGAGCCTGAAAAACAAACAATTAAGTAAATAAAACAAAACTATAAAGAGACTATTAAGAGATTGGTCTAAGTAAATGTGAGCAACCTTGAAGATTAGAAGTGAAGGCCATGAGTTGGCGGAGTTTGGAGGGCAAAGCGTCGATTTGGGAGGGTTTAGGCGGAGGTGGGAGTCTGGTGGGACCTCCATGCGCAGCTCTGTAATTCTTCTCTCTTCTTTTTCTTCCTTTGCCCCCCATCTCTCTCTCTCTCTCTCTCTCTCTCTACCAAAATTAACAGAAACCCTAATGTGTTAACAGTTTCGATTGCAGTGTGCCGCCTTTTTTTTCTGGCGGTACTTAAAAAAAAAAAATATATCAGACCGTCAAAGACATCAGACGGCAATGGGCAATGCGCATCATAAATAGGGTAAATTGCAATGAAGTACCCTCACGTTTTGCCATACCACAACCAAATCAGTTATTAATCTAAAATTGCAATGAGGTACCCTTGACCCATTTGACCAACCTACGCCGTTACTCTCAGCTGTTACATTCGCCGATTGCCGACCACCGGAGAGAGTGATTCGACACCACCTATACCAGAAGGTGCGGGAAATACCGACCGTTCGATCTCTCAAAAGGACTGTCACGAAACGAAGTCGTTTTGGTGGTCAAACCATCGTTCGAAATCATCGCCGCCGCCAACATCATCACCGTCACCAAAGCTTCGTCGCTAGATCTACACCTATCAGTTGTGAATCCGACAAAACCGATCATGCCAACGAACTTAAAACCGTCCGATCTTCCAGATCCAACCATCGACGGAGTTAACCGACGCTATTGATGGACTGCCGGTATGGATCCAGATTGTCGGTACGGCTCGCCGTTAAAGCCAAGGTTGGTCAAATGGGTCAAGGGTACCTCATTGCAATTTTAGATTAAAAACTGATTTAGTTGTGGTATGGCAAAATGTGAGGGTACTTAATTGCAATTTACCCTTATAAATAGGGGACCCATCATTCCCAATACGTTATAATCCAACGGTTGGAATAAGGATTCCTGATACCTTTATTTATTTATTTTTTTGTACTAATATTCCTGCTACCTTATCTATGGCTTAAAAGACAATATATATATTTTTGAAGTACTAATTTAAAATTTGAGGTGGGTATGGGACTTCAACTCAAAGAAACTCACTGCTAATCACTTCAATTTTCGTCTACTTATCACTATTCCCTTAATCCAACGTTAAGGATGGCTACAAATATGAAGCTCCTCACTTGACCTTTATTAAGTTGTTTTATTTTATTTTTACTCCTAAAACCTAATCAAAAACCACCAAAATCTATATCAATTTCATATTTCCAAAACTGTTCTCACAAATCTAATTTATTTTCATTTTTGTTTTCTCTCACCACCCTAGCCATATATCAATATATATATTTTTAACCTAGTTGCTTCAAGACTCAAATAACTCCATTGGAATCTATATATATATATATTTAAATTTCTAGCCATATTAGTTTCACATCTTTTTTTTTTTTTAATTATTTGAAGAAAGTTTCACGTCTCTTTTACTTGTTCTTCAAATTATATTATTGGTTGCGTCTACTCTAATGTTTTGTTATTTCTTAAAATAAACCTCAATTATGTTGTTCTATTTTTATACTTTAAAAGCAAATATATTTTTTTTGGATGAAATTTTCTATACCTAATTCCAAAATTTGTGTCCTCTCACTTTTAACATCGGTACATGGAAAACATTTTTTTTTAATTGCAAATTTTTTGAATGTATTTGACTTTTAAAAAAATATTTATATAATTTTAAAATATTATTAATAACTAAATAATTTTTTTTAATTATTAAATTACTTGTTTAAGTTGTCTTTAATATGTTAAAATATTGTAAGTATGTAACAAATAATAGTTGAAAATATTTGTAACTTAAAAAACAAACAACTTATCACTAATATTCGGTTTCTCTGTGAAAAAAAACAAACATGTCATTCAGTTTCCAATGTTCAATGAAATTCAATATAGACAAAAAATCAAACACAACCTAAGTATACAAATATTTTTAATGATAATTCAACTCTGTCTACTAAGACGCTAACATGGGCATAGCTTAACTGGAAGATGAACGAGCTTAAGGCTTGGACAAATGACTCACAGATCAACGATTCGAATCCTACCAATGGCGAAGGCTTTCAAAAATATACCTGACCCTAAATTAATAGATATTGTCAACTTTTTCTACTAAAGACATATGTTTGAATGGTGAATCGTGATGACCTGTAACAAATTTTTGATAAAGTCATCTAATCCTTTGTTAATCCACCACTTCTTAGCTTAAAAAGAAATTTCCAAGTTTTGTATAGTAGCCAAATCATCATCGAGGTTGGGTTTCAGTTTCAGGCCTCGATAATCTTATTATACTAGTTTAAAACTAGTCTCGTTCTAAGACAATTTCCAACAAGATAAATCGAGCTATATTTATATATATAAAGAAAATCAGAATTTTCAACCAATTATATTTAAATTGACAAAAATCCACAAAAGAAATATAAATGTAAAAGAGCTGGGTATGCTTGCTCAAGTCATATATATAAAAATATACAAGAAGATTACAGGAATGAATGGCCATTGTACTCTCTCACTCATATTTTTTTATAACAAAAAATTAATAGACAAAACTGAACAGCTTAAAAAGCCTGGCAGTGAAAAACTCATAAATCTCAAATGAAACAAAAATTGTTAAACCCGAATATAAATCTAAAAACCTGGCAGTAGTGGATATATAGGGTCGTGTTCGACGTGTACATATGTTACACCTGCAAAGATTCTGCAAATTGTGACTGAAAGGGAACCAGTTGATCTCCAAACTGGTCAGCCAATACCTCCTTGTAGTACTGTAATATATATCTCTACTTCTATATTATTTACTTCCATCGTTTCTTACTTTCTCCGACTAAAGTGAATTTCAAAGGCCTATAACTATGATTTTATAAGGGGGATGAGCTAGCCCATCACTCCCAACCAAGCTTAAGCATATGATCCACGACTTTCACGCTTAGCTGCAACCAATAAAAATAAAACTTAACAGTAAGTTTAAGCTATCTGTAAATATATTATCACGATATCAAAAACGGAAGATAAACTCCCTCTACTACCATATTTGATCGCATAAATATTTTATAACTTACAGCTGGATCTGTGAAAATTGTCAACTGCTTATCTGCAGTTGACACCAGAAGATTTGTGTTGTCCTTGTTTAAGGCTAGAGCTGTGATATCCTGTCCTTCCCGCAGCTTCAGTGCATGAAATACCTGCAGAACAAAGGATTATTTAATTTTTAGTAATTCAAGGTTCATGCACTTCGACACAAAGAGGGTATATAATAACAAAACACGACTAGGGAATGTAAAGGTGTCTAATATGCCTATTTTAAGACACATTTGCATTAGAAATGTCTGCTTGAAGAGGAAAACACCCTTGTTCTCTAGATGCTCCAAGCAAAGTTATTTATCATGTTCAATTATATCAGAAAATCACCAGAACTCCCACAAAGGCAGGGTATATGGAAACTTCATTTCAACATAGGAAGGACACAGATGGAAAAATATAGCAATTGCCTCTGTAAGTCAGACATGCAGGGAAAAACAAACACTCAGGAACCTTATGCATCCAAAATCATGAAACTAGCTGCGAGTTGTTACCAGTCACTAACAGGGTAGGGTAAAGGTAATGCAAAAACACTGCTATATAAGTTCAAATACCTTCAGAGTATGCATATCAAGAAAGCAAATCGAAGGTGATGGAATATCCAACATATTCTCAGCATTTTCTGATTCCAGATCAGAATCTTCTGTTGAATTCAAATACTGGCTGCTGTTATAGGATCCATTGCTTCCAGAACAAGAATTTATTCCAATCAAAGCACTTCGCCCATCCACAGAAATTTCCATGCAACCGATGCTGCCAGAAAAAGGAAGTCGTGCTCTAGTGATTAAAACACCATTAAGTGTAAAGGTACTGAGAGTATGTTGTAGTTTGTTCCAGGTCATTACAACTCCCTCAGATGAAAGACAAACGGCATCGGCCTCCACACCAACCAACCGTTTGATCAAGCGACCCTTTCTCACAGAATGTAGTAAAACATCTGAAGAACCGGAGCATGAAACAACAACTCCTAGATCTGAACTGACACAACAGCAGAGTATTTCCCTGTGATGACCCCGAAGAACGTGTATTGGACCTTCTATATGCCGTCTCCTATTTTTGTCCGCCAACATGTTTGCCAGAGTACTGCTGGTTGAGGATGGTGTGCCTGTGCCACTGGAAGGCTCTGATATGCTGCTAGAGTGAGAAGCAAAAGCTCTATGTATCCTCCAAAGTAATACCGTAGTATCCCGAGATCCCGTCACAAGGTAGCTGCTATCAGGTGAGAGAGCAAGGCAAGTGACTGGAGCACAGTGCCCAAAAGCCATTTCTAATGTTTTTGCTCCATCTGATGATAATAGCTTGATACTGCTGTCTGCATGTCCACCTGTTAGAATCCAAAAGGCAAGCAATGAATTATTAGTTTATTTGAATGATGGTTGACCACATTGCATACATGTTGCACTGTGTTTGAAATCCAACAAATGATCAAATGGAGCAAAACAGGGACAGGATCATAAGATGGGGATCCAAACTTTTGACTTTAAACTTGTTAGGGTAAAAAAGTTACCATAGAGATTACAAGGTTCTCCTTCGCAAAAGGAATAAAGAAAAAGTTTCCTTTTGCTAGAAAGAAAAGTTAACAGTGATTAAAAATATTTCAACTGTTTACCGGTGATAATTTCTTTATCTTGTGTGATGGCAACAACAGCTGAGCTTCTAATTCCAGATGATGCAAATGCTAATGCCTGGGGAAAATGCCAATCATCAGCACCAGGCCCGGATGGTCCTTTGAACATGCGCATAAAAGTTCCACCACCGGGGCCTGCAGTGGCCTTTCCATGTTGAAAGAGGAATGGTGTACCCTGACCATCGGGGGTGTTGGGCTGCCAGTTGTGCTGTGCAACATGTGCTGCTGGGACATTCATGTCAACAATCACGACAGTATCTGAGGAAGCATGAATGGCAGATGCAGGTAGATTGCAACGTTCTGGGGCTGGAACAACATATGGTTTAACTTCTTTTGGGTTACGGAAGATGGTCTGAAATGCAATTTCCAATCAGAATCATCTTTTATAATTTAGTAAACAGTAAAAGATTATCCAACCAGAAAGCTGAAAATTATTGAGGGGAATTTTCACATGGATCTCTAGTGGTAAGTTGTGATGGTTTTAATCTTAAGTGATAAAAAACTTAACCATCATACAATACATTTATGTGCAAGGACATATCAAGTATGAAGCACCATATGTTTCAAAGGGTGCAGGGAAATTGAACTGGCAATTCATGTGCAGTGTTACACGTTGTCACAAATCACACAAAGAAAAGGTCCTTAATGGACCCAACAAGTATTTGCGCAAGTCCTCAAAAACCATTGCTATCACTTGATCTAATTTATATTCAAACGCGGAACATGATAATTTCATCTCGATAACGACTGTAGAAATTTAAATGAAACAAAAGCGCATAAGTGTAGATGTACACACAGTTTGCATTACATCTGAAAATAAAGAGGGTGCCAAATTGAAAGTCAACATTACCTGCAAATGTAGAACATCTGCCAATGGCATTTTCTTTATGTGAGGGACAGTTAGAAGTAGGGAAGGGGTTTGTCCAAAATACGCTATCTGGTCTTGCGTAGCACGCTGTTGAGCCTTTAATGAAGCATGCATACAAGGAAAAGGATAAGAAACAAAACACAAATTTAAGAGACATTATGGCATAACAGAGTAGCTTACAGGATCTGAAATCTTGTCAATATCAACTGTTCCTTCATAGGTAATGTAGAAGAAAACATTATTTGATGATATAGCCTCTTTGCCTCGCTGCTTATACCTGAATGTTCCAATACATTTGAATACATCAGTGGCAAAACATAAAATTGACAAAAAAAGTTAATTAAAACAAGAAAGTTTTTATGACTGCTGCTACAATCATTGAAATAATAAGATGAAATAGAAAGAACTAGACAAGATGATAAAAAAGAGAATAATTCTCTTCGATATACAAGGAAACCTACCCGAATATAAGATCGACCCATTCATGCAAATGTGCAGATACATAATCACTCTCCAGAGCCATCCTATGCTTATGAATGAAATCTACAGGGTTTTCAGCCCAAGGAGGCAGTCTGACAGAATCTGATATATTCAAAATTTACAAAAAGAACAGTACAGTGAGCATAATAAAGATTAATTCTCTTCACACAAATATAAACAAATTACTTGAAGCACATACCAAGCTTTCCCCCTAATTGTGTTGTACCAAAGTCGATCAAATTTTCATTGGTTAAAATCTCAGGGAGGTAAAACAGCTCGGGAACCTAAAATACAGAAAACATAAAAGACATTAATTCCAAATGAAATGTTTCATCAATAATAAACTAATGTGCAAACGAAGACAAGTGCATGCAAAAGCACATAAATCATTAAAGGGGTAAGAGACCAAAAATTCTGATGTAAAAAAAGGCAAAGTAGTCTTTTGATGCCAATAATCAAACAACACATACCAATTCCTTTACATCACTCATGTCCTCAAGAACTCCATTCCAAGTAGCAGCAATATCTGAAAACATCCGATCTGCGTGATCAAATTTTCCACCTTGGAGTTGAATTGAAAGAGTCATAAATGGTTCGACCCTAACAAGATAATACAACACCTGTCAAAGAAACACCAACAATTACAAAGAGGTGTTACCACAGCATCTGCATATTGGTATTGAGTGAGTGAGACTGTTAGAGAGAACCAAATGAACCACAAAGAAGGGTTCCATTACTGAATACAACAGTATAAACTAGGAATAAAGAATGGCAATCAGGCTGTTTTTGTTTCAAACTCATAAATCAAGGATGCCTTGACAAAGACTAATATGATGTTTACAACTTTTAATGTTTAATATCAAAGCATGATAATATAACACTTAATACAGAAGAGTATATGAAGACACTAGAAGTCGAGAAGGAAACAAACAACAGGGTCTCAGTCAGGAGCAACAAAAGTAATTTTAGCAGTTTCAAGGAGATTCTTTGTCCTCACAACATATGTTGAAAACAAGGATTAACAAAAATCAAAGTCTAAAACTCGAAAATTTCATGGTGAGATCTTTTATATTATTCTAGAGCACAGAAAGCAGAACAATGTCTGAAGACTTGAATCTGAAAATATTATTACATTTGTGCATGCATGCATACAAACAAACCAATTTGCAAAGCAAACAGACAAAAGCAGCATAGAACCATCATGGAGTTGAGGTTCACTGCCAAAACTATCTGAATTTTCAGCTGTTCTAATAAATTACCAAGACATAACAACAATCATGAAAGAAGAGTAAACTTACAGTTCCGGCACTTGAGTAATGGGATCCATAATGGAATTTGGGAATGACTGGATCATCAAAGCTAGAATATCTCTCTTGGAATTTCTTAAGCCGATCCGGATTCAATGCTCCAACAGGCTGCAAGTATGAGGCTACAATGATACGGTTGACAAGAACACAAATCTTTTTAGAAATTGAAAGCCATATTCAAACTATGTCACCTTTGAAAGATCTCGGTAAGAAGAAGGGTTAGCAAGATCCAAACTCTTTGAACTGTAATCAGAAAGAATCCAGGGGAAAACTGGATACTGCAAGGAAATCAAAGGAACTTAGAGACAGATGCAAAACACTGTCACATATAATATGTGCGATCATCCTAGCACACAGAAACATAAAAAGAAAATAGTCCACCTGAGTGATGTCATTGTAACTACGCCCAGCCAGAGTATTCAGTGCCATCAAGTATTCAAAATTGCTGATCTGTAAACGTGTTGTAAATCCACTGATTATTATCCTCATTTTTTTTCCAAATACTGAATTTGAGAAAAGGAAACCAGCATATTGAGTATACATAATTATGAATGAGATTTGTGATATACGTGAAATTTATACCTCCCACCTAGCCCAACGCTCCATAAGCTGAGTTCTCTTCAAAAGTTGTTCAGGTCTCTACAACAGAAGATGGTACATTCATTATATTATGGAAAATAATAGAAATCATCAAGCTTATATTCGACTTTTGCCCATCTATGACTCTCTCTCTCACTTTATACAGTACATACACAGTACTTCTACATGTGTGTTTGTATAGTTGCACAATTATACACATGTATGTGTGCTGAGTTGAGTTTATAAGGAATACATGAAACGCAGTGAGGTGCAAACCTGAGTTGCCAGATAAATATTGTTCAAATGAGGAGGACGTGCTTGAACAATAGCTCGATAAGCATTTCTGCGCCCCTCAGTACTCTGACGAATTTATTTAAAAACAAAAGGAAAAAGGAACAAACATTTCGATCATCAACAATTAAAAAAACAACAGGGCATACTCAAAATATATATATATATATATATATATCAAGGCAGATTTCGAAAGGAAAATACCCCAAAATCAAAGAAGAAGTTTGAACGGTCAACCATAAACAGTTCCAAAGCACTTCTTCTTAGTAGATATCTGGAAAAAAAAAGTAAAGAAAGAAAGAAAGAAAGCAAGTAGAACAAGATGTGAATAACCAATAATAAAGCTGTAAAACATTAAACAATAAAAATGCACACTTGAAAAAGGCTATCACTGCATTTAAAACAGACACCTTCATTCCTAACAGCTAAATTCAGAAGTTATCCTCACAACTAATATGCATTTTGGGGGAAAACAAATTAGGGGGAGTCAATCAGGAATAGCTCACAAAGTTGAAAGTTCATTTGGTTTTCTCTTAGGCATATGCTTTATGATTGAAATCGGAATAGACGACCATCTAACTTTACCAGAAATTCCCGAGATGTTAAACAAAAAGCAATTTCTTCCTAAACCGTGTTAGACAACACTAGATACTGGTTGTGTTACTAGTGTAACAGTATCTCCTTTCTAATTGAAAATCATTTGTCCAAATATTACTAGTGTTGGACTTGCAAAGAGCTCCTGAAAGTTACTAAATAACAACCTATGACATCCATACCTACATGGCTACATCAAACAAAATTTAAGTTCATATTTAACACAAATCTACCTTCGGCTGTAAATTTGGTGCAGGGAAGACATTGACCAGCTGCGATCCTTCTCTTGGTCTCTCAATTCAGAGGTGCCTTCCTCATTACTTTCAGTGTTATCCACAATAAAATTTATTCTCCTAGTTGTTACCTGAAAGAAAACAGTGTTCCTATGCTTGGTAAGATATATAAAGGTTAAAATAAATTTAATATCAATTTTTAGTTTTCATGCCTTGGAAAGCAAAAACAGGCGAAGTGTCTCTACTGTACTTTCCATGAATTGAAATGGGAGAATTCAAACCAGCACAATGATACAAGGGAAAAAGGAAAAAAAAAAAAAAAAAAAGCATTTAAAAGAAAAAGAAACTTTGGGGAAAAGAGAAAAGTAACATTTCAGAGAAAAAAACTTATGTAGATTTCATGTGTCATGCACCTCATACTGTAATGCGGAACAACTCCTCAAGCAGAAAAGAAAAGAACTTAATAAGAAACAGCTATATGATGAGGATTTGTAGGACATACCTGAAAGGTTCCTCGTATAACCCTCAGTGGCCGGACCATAGATGAAGGAAGCTCAAAAAGAATTCTTTCATCAATTTCGCTGGGAACATATCCAGGGGCAACTGCTGATGAATTTGAGGCCAAATCTTGCTCACTAGCAGATTGATTATCACTGGTTTCAGCTGACGCCTGCAGGGTTTGCTCAGTTGTTTCAGACATCCTTGGTTGATTCTCCCCACTACGTTCTAAGCTATAAGAGGTCCCACCATCTAAAGTATCAATTTCTGACTGTTCGTCATCTTCATTCACTAATTCCATAGAGATTGCTTCTGCTGCCAGAATAGGTGCATTGGATGGATTTATCATATGCTCTTGATCACCTTTCGTCTCAATTTGATCCTCATAATTTGCAGCAGCACCTACATGATCAGACCCAACATAATTTCTCCGCAAACATCGCCTCATTCTTGAAGAACTTTCCATAAAGTCTAGCTTCCAGAAAACCTACAAATAAGACAACTCTCAAAAGATGCACGGAAACTTAACAAAGGTTATAGATAACACATGAGTTATGCCACAACATACACGTGAAGGATTGCTTAAATCCCCAAATGGCCCAAAAAGACATTTCATCTCTATCAAGCGATGAATAAGTTTGCGCCATGCACGAGATCCAATGCACAAGTGATGCCGTGCTATAAGATGAACTTGACTTCGCCTGTCAATCTAAAGAACAAAAAAAATGGTTTTATTTTTTATACAGAAGTGAGATATGATATATGCTACATCATAAGTGAGACAACTATGATGACAAAGCAGTAATCAAACCTCTGATCGTTGCATGTTTCTTGCTAAAGCAAAACTTGCAACTAGGACAGCAATAAATTTATATGATAACGCATTGAAATCTTTCCCATAAACAGATTTTGTATCAACTGGTTGCAGACATTCCATCCACGCAACTCCCATGGCTTCAGAAACATTCCATCTTTTCACACGCTCTGTATCACCGGTATTCCTCCGCTGTGCAGATGTGGCCATTGCAACAGCACTAAGACCCCTTCCAGAACCAATCTTTGCATTTCGTTCAAGATCACGTGCAGCTGCCAAGGCAGCAGCTTTTGCAGCAGCCTTGTCCTTTGGGAGAGTTGGTGATTTGTTAGTCACCTCTGAAGGTTTTTGAAAACTTGAAAAGGTTTGTAGCCTATTTGTTTTTCGCTCAGGCAACAAGGAGTCACGTCTAAGGGGTGAGTTTGTCACAGGAGCTGGGGTGTCCCCACCAGCAGCACCAGCAGCAATCATAGCCAATGCCATTGCAGCAGGTGGTGATGCAAAAGCAGCAGCCCAAGATGGAGAGATCATAGCAAGAGCAGCCTGAAAGAAGGACAACAGTGAATGGCTCAAAATACACACCAACAATGAAACACCGAAGAGAGATAGAGAGTACCGCCTATTGTCATGACAGCATCTAAATAGATGAACTCACTGTCACAATTTGATCATAATACTCGTAATTAAGGCCAGACACTAAGGATATAACTAGTAACATGCCAGGAAATTAAAGATAGGAGTGTGGTGCTGTTGTTTGGTGGGGTGGAGGGGTATATGAGAGGAGAAGACAAGAATGATTGATGATATTAAATGACCTCTAATGGCAGTGCGTCAGCAGCCAATGCACGATCATCAACAGCAAGAGGATTCAAGCCATCAGCAGTAGCAAGTTCATAAATTTTAGCTAAAAGTGGCCGCCACCTTCTCAAGACAGCAACATATGGAGGTAAAATGGCCTCAAGGTATTGTTTACGAAGCGCCTTTTTGTCCCTACTGACAGCATGCCATACCTGCAACATGTATCTCATGTCACCACAGAAAAATGAACAAATATGACAAAAAGAAAACTGATTATGCATTAACTACAATGAAGAAATACGCATTGAATCTTTCCATTAAGATCTTACATTTCAAAATATAAATTAAGAGGCAAGCAACATATGAAAGAATCCATACAATGAAATAGAAAACTATTTCCACAGAAAACTAACCTCAGAATAAAGGACACAAGAAGCAACCAATACTCTCTGCCTCTTGGAATCAGAAATTGGCATATTTAAAACAGGAGAAAGCACACTGTACAAAATAAAACTAGGAATTAGTTTAATCCACTGAATATAAATGAAATGATGGAGATGAAAGACAGACATATATAGTGTAGCAGAGCCCAGGAGTTAAGTGTGATCACAGAAGATCCTTTATGTGTTATATAATCACAACTATCTTGCAAAATTTATCCAGCGAGCAAGTGTGAGCAAAAATAAGAGAACTTATAGACAAAATATAAAATGAAATAAAGTGACTATGCAATCACACACCCACAACCAATTAGCTTTGTTGCAAGAACTCTTATTTCTAAATATGCCCATATACGAATATCTCAGACATACAAATTGTGAAGCTAATAGAGCATGTAAGTCCTGCCTGTAAACAGGCCCATCAATGCATCCAGAATCAGAATTTGTTTGTTCTGAAGCAGATTTGATACAATGGAAAAATCTATAATGCATATACACAGATTGTGGTCACCATACCTCCATAACAATGCAGATCGTGGTTTTCTTGCTGACATTCGAGCACTATCATCTAAGGACACAGGGTTCCCCGCTTGTTGATGCAATCCTTCTGACATCTCTTCCCCTACATTAACATTCCTAATGAACATACTGTCTTCACCATTGTCCTCTTCCCTCATCGAAAGAAGCACCATACGAAGCATGCATAAGAATGGTTGGTCACTATCCAGTAATTGGTAAAGTGCTGCCATTCCTCCCATCCCAGTACCCGAACCACCACCTATACCCAGACCACCACCAAGTCCAGACTCATCTAACAGTAAAGCTTGGAGCATGGATACTGACTTCTTTACCAAAGGAAGTTCAATCCAGCTTCCATTTGCATCTTTTTCCAAAGCAGACTTCCAAGATTCCCAGCCACTGCCACCACCACCAAACTCAGACGATTTTGACGGAAGGCCAACACCATACCACATTCGGCTCCTATATTTCCAACCCTCAGCTATATCCATGGCACAGCTCCCATATGACACAAAGGCACAGGAAACAGATTCATAAGGCTCAGCTGCAGCAGCAGCAGTAAGTCGTTCCATCACTGCACCAGATATTTGTCCATTTGCATCTGCCATTGAAGCAAGGACCTGATTGAAATCTTATTAGTGTAATGCCAAAATATTGAAAACTATAAGTTCCAGGACTGGAAAAATTAAAAATATATGAAAACAGACATCGTGAAGAGGAACTAAACTATATAATTTGACTTGACATGATAACCCATTCGCATAAAGTAAAACGGAAAGCTGGGTTCAAACCCTTCACTACTAGATAAAATATTGCCTATTCTTTACATCTATGACAGTTCTTTCTCCACAGGTAATATACCACTGAAAATACATGGTTTGAACTTAAGAGAATTAAAAAATGTCTGCTTCTAAGAAAGATAAAACCCAGCTTGACATGCAACACATCAATATAGAATTGAAGTCTGATAAAAGTAATTTATTGATGTGTCACAAGAAGAAGAACAAGACACAAAATTTTAAAATATAATCCTTACAAATAATAAATAAACAAACAAGTAGAATTGAAGTCTGATAAAAGTAATATACTGATGCACAGAAAGAAGAAGAACAAAACAAAATTTTAAAATATAATCCTTACAAATAATAAATAAACAAACAAGTAGAATGTTTTAAAATAACTGTATACATACATCAAGAGGGACTCCTCCAGAATCAATGGATGATCTGCGATCACCCAAAGATTCCATTGATTCTCCAATCGATGGCAATGAACTTGAGCGGTTATTAGTGGGTGCTACCAGAGAAAGGGGAGATGGAGAAACATCCTTCATACGAGATGCACATGACAGTTTGCTTTGCAAACGTAAATGATCTTCAACAAGCATTAGAATCACAATTGCATTCTCTACTAAAGCTACAGAAAGCTGTGCTGCATTTTGTGCTTCTGCTTTAGCATCTTGTGGTGACAAACCCTCTGCAGCAACACCAGCAGCTGCTGCTGCAATAACTTGAGTCTGCAAAAATAGAAAAGCTGGATGTAAATAATATTGCAGTTTTCCCCCTCTATTCAAACGGAAAGGCAAAAAAAAAAAAAAAAACAGAGGATCTTTTCTTTTGGAGAGATCACAGAGAAGTTGTTGTCATCGTCATCATAAGAAAGAAGATGCAAGCAACCAAATTGTCCACAATCCGAGGATCTCCACAAAAGAAATCAGACCATTTATAAAGTGGGCTGAAAGTACAAAATTTTCTTTCAGGTAAACCTATCTCTCGAGGACTGACATCATCATTCATTCATTCTTATCCATTAGGATAATGTTAAGACACACAAGTGGTGAGGGAAGAGAGTTTTAAAACTAGAAATGGAGTTATAGCCAGGTCATAGCTTGAACAAGTTACAACATGAGGAAAAAAATAAAAAATTGATGAAGATCATGACAAATACAAGATTTCCTCAGTTGTGATAAAGAACAAATAAAGTTTGATGGGGAAACTTCAATTTGTTAGTTCATTAATGTTTCAACTACCACAGAACTTTAGCAATTATTTTTTGTTAGGAAAATTTGATTATTAGCAAAAACATAAAGGTATCAATATAATACTATTTCAACAGAAGATCAATGGAGACAATGAAGGCAGGAGCCCAAGGAATCAAAACATGTATCTGATATTACATTTCGACTGGCAAAGATAATCAACTAAAAATAAAATATAAAATAACCTGTGCCTGCAGTTCTCTGGCAGAAAAATCCAGCAAGCCACCCAAGAGCCTTCTTTTAAATATTGGCAAAGATTCCTCACGTCTTCAGAACATGGGCATGAACCAAATACGGTAATTAACAGTCAAATAATGTGTAACATAAAAGAACACTATGTCTTTCAATATTAATTTAGAGAAATAATATACTGCTGAAAACTCGTGTCATTACCAAACTCCAAAGAAGTAGTAAATTCTAGAGAATTAGCACATATTCACTAGTGTGATCTATATACAGAAAGGGAGAGAAATCCTGCTCAAAATATAGAAGAAAATATTCACTGACCCTAAGAGAAGCATAGATCTCCCTAATAACCTGCAAGTAATAATCTTAACTTTGATACTAACTGCTGATCCTGCCCATTTCTTAATCATTTTTATGTGAATCTACTCCACATTTAAACAGCAAACATGAAATCCCAATTTGCTATATACAAACCTCATAAACAAGTCAGACACCAATGCATTTTTAACTTATTACATAGCATTAATTGGTTAACAGACCCCTTCCTTTCTCACTAGAAAATAAGATAACAAACTTTTAAGACAGATTCAGTTTGAGCATCAAAAAGATTATGAATCAACTTAAACAGTTCCAAAACAAACCAGCTTATAATTTTCTACTTGACCTGCTTGACACATGGATAGTTTTGAGTTCCTTCCCTTGCCCTTATCTTACAATATTGCATAGTCTCATTCAAGTTTTACGCATTTTATTTTCATGCTCCAACATTGTACAGAATCTCTGTATTGACAGCAATACGATCATCAACAATTCCAACCCAATGCCCCAAATATAAATCTCTGTCTTTGTACAAAATTATAGCTAAATTGATACAAAAATATTTAAACCGACAAACTTTAACAGTAATCACATAATGAAGCTACGATACAGGGTGGCTTTGAGAAGGTCAGTCTCACCCCACCATGTTTGTAGTAAAGAGACTTCAATACAACCCCGTGACAAACCCAAGCAGGAATAAGATAACACACAAACACACATAAATATATTATGTTTTTATACAACAGAAATAACAATTGGAGAAACAAATTAAACAAAACTCTATCAAAGCAACCAAATTAGAATAAGTGGAACTTTCTAGAAGCTGGCAGGATTATATGACAATAATACCTAGTCCTTTGGTCTCCAGTGCTAGATCCACCCACAATAGAAAGCCATTCTGCACAATGAATTGTAGCTTCAATATCCTGTAAAAGGGAAATAATAAATAGACAATAAATAAAACTGCTATAGTTAGAAACTAGGGAGAAGCAATCCAATAAACATCAAGTAAAATATGATAATGAAATACAGATAAGACAGAAAATATATGAACAGGTTAATTGTACATATTCAAGTATGGAGTTTGGTAATAATCAACTCAACTGAACTCAAACCTTTATCCCTGCAAAATGATGTTAGCAACAAGAAACCCTTTGCGTCAGTATGATCGATTTACATTTTACATCAGTATCCTCCATTGAGCCCAAGGTACATCAGTCTACGTCTATATCCACATCTAAGTGGAACTTTCTCATCCTTTTGATACTTCTCCTTCCATAATGTCAATTCTATATATTCTTGGGCTGCTACTTTATTGCACATGACTGAATTATCTAAATGAGTTTCCTCTTCAGCGATTAAGTCCACTTCCACATTCTCACAAATATATCCATCTCCCATTCTCTTACATTTATAGCCACTTCTACCAGTGTTTTAATATTTGGCAAGGAAGTAAAATGAATTGAGTTGATTGGTAAGCAAGCTCTTCTTTGACAAACAAAGTTTGGGAAGTTTTGCAAGGAAGACTCACACCTTCTACCTAATTATAATTAAAACTATATTTCTCAATAACTGTCTGATTTTACGTAGATTGATGTTCATCAGTTCATGACTTCATGTACCATCATTCTTTCACGATTTTACTTTTCATTTTTGTAGACTATTAGGTGGTTTAACCAGGTTTGGCAATGCATTTGATTTCCAGCCCTTAGTAATTTCCAGAAAATAATAACGTAGAAAATAGAAAATCATCAGGATAGACAAATTCAACAGAATTTAGATTGACACCTTTGTAAACCAAGATATCTGAGCTTGAAAATACCAACATTATCAAAACCAAAGGCTTTTATAATGCAAACAAGCCTAACTAGGATAGAAATTCAACAGAAGAGTTTTAAATGATCTCAATCAGAACAAATATGCCCTTAAGTTGTAGGTCTCTATATACATTCCATTTTCCAACATACAAAATATTTAAAGACATGTGTGCACCAATGAATGGACATTCCCTTCCAGTTCTAATGCAATAATTTGGAAGCATAATAACACTATCCATCCATCACCAAAACCAGGAAGCAAGAAATAATCATCAAACAAGCACGTGCATTTGCAAGTTATTAAGTACAAACTGTTCTGTGCCACATAAAAACTTGAACAGTGATAACTTTCAGGTTGCATTTAACTTTATATGAAATTTTGAGTTTTTGCTGACTTCAGAATTTCTAAATTTAATCTTCAAAATCATGGTATTTTGTACTAAAACCAAAAAGATTAACAGCTTTTAGAATTTTAGACTTTTATTTCAAGTCCCGCAGATTTTGAGCTGATTTCAAGCTAATATGTGACCTGCTCAGCAGAGAACAAAGATACATACAAGAGACTATCGCATATAGAGGTTTTGCTCAACTGCTTAAGGTTAAGTAATATGATAATTCAAAAATAATATGGATAAATATAAAATATTAACCTTCCATCCATCCTTCTGACGCATCGAATGCTCCAGCATGATAATGAGGAAATTGTGTATAAGATCCTCTATGTCTGCCAAGCTTGCAGAACTAGACTGT
Organism: Acer saccharum; assembly: GCA_030490815.1. Classification (NCBI taxonomy): domain Eukaryota; kingdom Viridiplantae; phylum Streptophyta; class Magnoliopsida; order Sapindales; family Sapindaceae; genus Acer; species Acer saccharum. Next base: position 43,720,412 of record CM059870.1, on the reverse strand, counting down.
TTGTTTGCACCCATCTGTAAGAACAAGTACACGTTTATAATAATAACAACACAATGTAGGTGTATGCATCAAAACATTTACCCAGTGAGATCATAAGCTTGCTACACGTTACTAATATGTAAAAAAACTTTTTAAAAAATGTATCATGTACTTGATTTGCAACCAAACATTAAATGTGTAAGAAACTTTTTATGCGAGGGAGAGAGAGGGAGATGGAGAGATATGAAGTTGGCTGAAGTCACCTCATAGTTAGAGATAAGAATCTCCAGAATCCACTCAGGCCATTCCTCCATCTGAGTCAGACTGCTTCTATTTTCTGGATGACTGCAAGCCAAAAACAGAAGATCCTGAAATCATATAGAGAGGACTAGCTCAGAAAACATCTAGAATAATCTTCATCTGTAAAACTGCAAATGAGCAAAGAATAGGAAGACATTCAAACTATGGGTGTAGTTGTTGCATCAGGATAGAAAATGCAAGCCATCAACATATTTTCAGGAAACAAAATCATAATTGCACACTGCCTCCACACACTTCACATGCAGCATTAACATAATGAAATCATATGATCATATAACCTCTAATTCAAACGGAAATGACTGCAAGAGAAAATGAATTTATATATATATTCAAATGACATGACACAAACATTAGTTAAACAAGAATGTCAAGAAATAATCAAGCATTAAGAATTCTTAAGATTTCTGTATCTAAATTCAAGTTTAATGAAATGTACCATTCTGTCTCCTCTAAAAACAAAAGTCAGAGGTGACATTAAGATAATATCATTCTGAATGCAGTATCGGCTATCAGTCTATCACAAACATATAAATGGATATAACTCACAATAACACCTTTGAGTGAGACACGCTTAAGTTATACATGTGGGCATCATGCCATTCAAGCATACAGAGAATATGATTGCAAAACTCACACATAAACTAAAACCTTTTTACCCTTTTTAACTTGTAAGTCTGAATATTGGATGAAACAATTTTTTCATTCAACTAATTCACACAATAAATGAGAAACATGAAAGCATTACCTGTAGTGCTCGGCTTTGCAAAGCCCTAGACGCGTATGGAAGTGAATGCAAAAGAACCAACAGAAGTTGTGAATGTTCAAAGCGATAACCAGAATCATAAAAGTTCAGTCCATCCTCTGTTGAAGAAGCATTAATCTGAAAAGTGAGGAAAATAAATGATATAACATTCAATATAAATGACTTTTACCAAGCAAAAGATGTCAAAATTAACCTATTAAATGCCATATGATCACAAGGTATGTATTGGCACATGAAAGTTGCATGAAGATAATTTTTGACACTAGAAAACCCATTTTTCACACAATGATCCCCTAGCAAATCTAGAGGTTCCTAACACCAAAATGAGGGTAATTATGACAAAAAGGCTATGGTCTGCAGTATAATAGAGAATTCAGCAACTGTGACAAAAAGCCTATGTCTAAAGTATAATAGATCATTCTAAGCCTACGAAAAAAATCAAAAAAGCAATTGTGTAGATAATTACAATTGATGGATCAAGAAAACAAACAATTATATCAAGCGGAGCATTTCAGCACCACAAAGAAATTCGACAACAAACTTTCACTCATAAACCTAATTATCCAGCAGCTGACAAGCGCCTATGGATATAAATGCTAGGTAAACAAAGATAAGGTTACCAAATCATGGAAAGCAAAGAAGATGTTTAAGCTGTCTGACATAGATATAACTCATATATTGTGCATAAGATGTATATTTTTACAAATGTACCAGTAGAAAACTAAACAATGGAACTTCATAAAGGAATCAACATATCCTTGACAATAAAAGACATTTGCTGATTCAAATGGGCCATGTTTTCAAAAGACCAAACCCAAGGAACAAATTGAAACTGAGAACAAAATGATGTCTTACCGAAGCCCCCAATAAAGCTGTATAAACATTGCCAGTCATAAGCCTATTTGGTGCTGCCTGAAAAGCCTTCTGCAAAGCAAAAAGTAGAAGAGCAACTCTATCATCAAACATGGTACTGCTTCTGTCATGCAAACCAATGCTCCCAAAATTGCTCGTCATGTCCGAGGGAGCATGTGAACCAAATTTCAGATGCCCGTGTGTTATTAAAGCACCTATGAGCCCAATGATCGCAACAACCACGCCATCACTTTTGTCAATATTATAAACATTATTTCTTGCATTGTCAGCACTAATAAAGTGACTTATACCACCCAAATTCTTAATAAAAGGGTATTCAGAAACAGATGACATCCTTTCAATATTCATCCCGGTGGAAATGGCAACAGGGCTACCAGTATTGAGGGACAGAGACTCAAAATCTTTCCCTTGCATATCACTTTCTTGGGATCCTACTTTATCATCTTGACTTCTTTCCAGAATCCCAGCATCTGACTCCAGTTCAGTATCCTGCACTGACAAGCTCCCATCACTCTTAGTCATTGATTCTGGAACACTGTGGTCACCAGCTTTAGCTTCCTTTTGCAGCAGGACAAGAAGTGATTCTATCCCACCAGATGATATGAATGCCTCTGCAAATGTCTGAGCTCTAGCTGTATTTGGTTGTACCACCAGCCTGTAGATCAGATGCAACACCCTGGCAACCTAGTGAGGAAATAGATGGGTCATTTCTTTCAACATGGATAATTGAGAAAAAAGAATTATTAGAACACGGCAAGAGACTGATAAAAAAAAATCATCAAAGAGAAATAGAATTTATGCAGAGGGAGGGAGGCAAGGAGAAGGTATGGATATCATTGTAAATGTATCTTTAAAATGGACACACCGGACAAGGTAAACACTTTAGAAATTATGCTAAGAATTCATCTAGTATTCTCACAGTACGGGCTTGTTTTCTATTATAAATTTGAAAGCGAGCATCAAAATAGGTTGTAATTGCTGGATAATTTTGCTTCCACGTCAACAACCTAACTAAATTGGATCAGTAAACACCATTATACTATTTACATCAAGTCCAATTTGATGTCTTTTTTCATTATTCTATCCTCTTTCTGGGTTGTCTTCTTGTCTTTTTAATGCCTTCCTATGTTAAGTCAAATCATTTCTTTGCACCAATGCTTTACTAGATCCTTGTTGCACATGAAAAATTATCTTAAAAGTTTCTCCTTATTTTTTCCTCAATCACTGCTGCTTCTACCCTTTTCATATATATTTATTCCTTAATTTCTCTTACATTGTTTGCACATTTATGAAGGCATTCTGATGTCTGCTAAGTGCTAGGTCATCTACCAAAGATGCTACTGTTTAACCATTTCATTTCAAATTCCATAAAACATTAACTGGTCTTCCAATGGATATATATGTGGGCGTTTTGTATATTCATTAAACAAAAAACAACAGCACCAGCCAACGGACACTTGCCATATAAAATTGATCATAGAGAGAAAAGTTTTCAACTAATGTTACCTGATTAGGTTGTGGGCAGTCAACCAAAAATCCAAGTAAACGACGGACATCATCCATAGCTGATGAAGGGGGTGTTGCCCCTATTAGAAGTTCAACTACCACCAAGAGTTCATCAACCAAAGCATTAACTTCACCAACTGGACGAGTATCCTCATCTAAAGAAAATGTATTTAAAGAATCCTTTTCATGAATTACCCAATAGCACCTTCTGCAGCCATCAAGAAGCATCTGAATAGCATTGGCATCCTGCATTATAGAAGACTCTGTGAAAACCATGTCTGCCAGTGAAGATAGAAGTTTCTTTTGTAATCCATAGCTGCACAAGCTCCAAATTTTCAGATCAAGTAGCAGTGTACTGAAAAGCTGCACTTTCAGTGCATGATTGTTCTTCTGAGATTGACAAAGGGTGACAACAGCAGCCACAAGCTCCTCGTCTCCTACACCATTATGCTTTCCGGCATCAAGTGAACACAAAGTTTTCAGAAGATAGTTCAAAATTCTTGACAAAAGCTCAGGTCCTCTTGCACGACTCAACTCTTCATTATTCCCAGGGTGTTGTATAGCCATGGAAATGATTCGGAAAATTGGGGCAGCCAGAGCAGCAGTTGCCGAAGACAACACTATATTTCCCAGTTGTGGTTCCAGAGTATGCTTATGCACATTACTTACTGCCAGAGGAAGCAAAGACATGGGACCTCCGTAAGCCAGGGCCCACAAAGCCTCTGCTGGTCGCATTCGTGTAGCAACATGGACTTGCCCAAGAACCTCAGCCGGTCGTCTGACCATGCCTGAATCATCACATATAGCCACTATAAGAAAGAAGTGACAAGTCACGTAGAAAATCATTCAAGCCATAAATGTAAAAACTAAAAAGGAAATCATAAATCCCTCAGCTGTAGGCTTAATTGTATCATATGTTCCCTGAGAAACATTTAGCCTTTTACATGTGAAAGCTTAAGAAGAAAGGGAGGAAACAGATGAAAAAAGAACAAAGAGACAATTGAAGACAGAGCGAGTGAGATCTAGATTGAGGAAAAAATAAGATTCTCGCAAGCAAAAGAATTCCAAATGCACAGGCATCTTTAAGAGTGCACAATACCACTTGCAATGTAAATAACAAATTGTAGTTACATTAAAATCATACATAAAATCATTCAAAAATATTCTCAAAAAGCATATAATGATGTAGACACCTGCAGCACCAGAAGGAGAAGCATCTGGACAGAATCGCCCATTTAGCAGTAAGGGATGATAGAGTAGGTGAATGTGTCCTCCAATTTCTGCATCCAAAAGGGAGCTTTCCTCAGCCATTTTTTGTACGTGCTCATTAATAGCTAGCCAAGGAAGCCCTGCCCCATGACCAAAAGAAGGTAGCACATCCCCTCCTCTGGAAGCCAAATGTGCCATCCTTTCTGGGCCAATTGGCTCCTTAAAGATATAAATAGGTCCCATCTCTGCAAATAGAGGGCATTGACGACGACGACGTTGTAAACCAGCTATTGTGGGAGGGGGATTTGTCCCAATGCAGCAAAATGCAAGCGGCTTGGAGATCCGGGGGAATTCAAAAGGACGACTTTCGTACAAGGATCCATCAATATACAATCTCAGCTCACTCTCGGCTTTCCCAATAAGTCCCTGCTTACAAGTATGCTCAAGACCAATAAAATACCAGCATTGTGGCTTGAATGCATGAGTAAAATGCAAAGATGCCTTCCTACCCTTTCCACTACCACTTTCAACAACCAAAAACTGTGCATGAAAGTATGCCTCTACCCCTTGATTATCAGCAGATAAGAAACTAAACAAACGTGGCATGTGTGCAGTGCCTTCACCAGCAAGGGCACTGGCAGCTGCTGCAGCTGACATAGCTGATGATTTTCCAGACTTGGCTGCAGCAGCAGCAGCAATTGCAGCAGCAGCAGTTGCTGTGTTTAAAGTGTCTGCAAATGATTCAATGTAAATCCATGTTGCAAAAGCGTACCCATTGGTAAATGGCCAACGGCTCTCCCCTGAACCAAGCAAGCCAGAGCTTTCACCATCAAACTCAAACGTACATGCCGGTCCCCTTGACTCCTTTCCAGCCATTGCCTTCTCCAATGAAAGCATTAGGCGAGTCGCCCATACAGAAGTAAGTACTCTCGTAATGACTTGAAACCATCTATGTAAATCAACGACACCAAGTGAATGCCCTGCTAAGTATTGGATGCAGTAGCATAAAGGAGTTCCATCCCATTTCAGCTTCTCCTTTGAATCAACATCCTGACTAAAAATCTTCTCTGCTGACCCCAAAAGAACTCCTAACAGACCAGCCATGGAGCACATTGCCCTATTCCTTGTGCAGGCTCGCAATATGGCAAGCAATCCCCTAACCATTCGCGTCCTAGGGGACATGTATACTTCACTGTCACCACCCCAAGGAAGCCAAGGTATAAGATCACCTGCCACAATGGCAGCCCGTGAGTTTAGCATCACACTAGGAGGATTGTTATCCTCGTCCTCTTCGAAACTTTCTACACCACCCATTGTAGCAAGAAGTGAATCAACAACCAAAAAAGCAATGCCCTCTGCTTCCTCCCCCGTTCCAAAACTCTCAACACCATTTACGAAATTCTTCAACTTATCCAAGCTTTCAGGCTTCCCCATAATAGCTGAATCAACTAAATGCAATAACTCTGGAGAAACATTTGGCATTGCAGCTTTAGCCTTAGGCTTTGCAGGCGAGCCCATGGGAGAGTACCCAATATCGCCATGGTAGTATGAATCAAGACTTGTTGAGGAGCTTGACTGCTGAATGGCATAATCTATTTGTTTCTCAGGTCCAGGACTCGAAATGGAACGATCATGCCTTGTCTCAGTGGCAGGGGAAGAATCATACTCACCTTTATGTGCACCAGATAAATTATGTGCAGCTTCTTCAAGCCCACCAGACGAGAATCTTCCAATATCTTGATCTTTCAAAGATACATGTTCAAAATGGTCTTCGTCCTCTACTGTAGTTACAGAATCAACCCCTTCTAAGGGTACATCGTTGCTTCCTATCTCAGCTTCACTACCACCAATAACATCAATGTTTTCTTTCTTTGGTGTTTCTACTCTATCCTGTACAACACTAACATCTTTGGAAGCATCTGGGTCCCTCGTAGAAGGTTCTTCTTCAACCTTCTTACTTTTTTCGTCTTCCTCTTCCATTCTGTGTTTTAAAACCTAGCAAATAAGCATTCAAATAATTTACAAGCCAGGGCACCTATAAAAAAAACTAGAATATATGAGAACTGGATGCCATTTTTGATCAACTAGAAATACATGATCAATAATGATAATATGAAATATTGTAATTGCTATGACATGATTAACATTGAACAGGAAGCAATACAAATGTATATCATACAATTTAACACGAAATACTACCAATCAGGTAAAATAAAAGAAGGAACACATTAACATATTATTGGACAATCTCCATTCAATTAATTCAAAATAACTTGAAGGGATACTTACAATAAATTATGTTAAGTAACCAAAACAATCATACTTATTACATAACTCGACTGAACCAAACATAACTCACTGTCTTACTTATGATGCTGTATTTTTGTTAAGAATAAAATCTTTCTTCAAACAAACATGATAAATATCACAGATCTAGTTCATTAAACCTGTGCATTTACCTATATACAATTAACACATCCGTTAGAAGAAACAAACACATACACATGTATCATCATATATACAATGTACCAAATACAAATTATCTAGATAGAGATATCTTGACGAACCGAATAATAAATTAATGCAGTAGATCGATCAAGTGGCACCAAATGTGGTTTGCATCAAATTCGTTTACACAAGAAAGCCACGCAAATAACACTGATCAGAGTTAATTTGAAAATAAAAAAGATCCAATAAACTGTCAAGATCAGAGTAAAAACCAGCCATTGATCAGTGTAAATTCAACAACAGAGATTCAAGAAAAATGAATGAAAGACAATTAAAATACCTTCGAAAATGTACGATTCTTGAAATCGTTCGAGATTGTAGAAATCGTTCAACTGTGTGCGAGAGAGATCGAGAAATTTTGCAGAAAGAAGAAAAAAAAAATGTTTGAGAGAATCGGAGGAGACGAGAAAGGAGGCGATTTGGGCGCGAGAGAGATGGTGGATTTAGTAATATAGACCCCTGACTTCTTTGTTGCCTTGCCCAGTCAAAAACAATGTTAATTAATTACATTTTTGTGATTAATTGGCTTTATTGCTACCTCCAAGTCCATGGACCAAAAAGGGCCTTCTTTCTTTTTCTTTTTCTCTTTTCTTGTTATCGTTTTTATCTTAGCTTTGAAGTGAAGCAAAAAGCCCCTGTCAATATATATATATGAACATTGAAACGATTTTTCTTAGATTAAAATTTTTATAATTACCGTTAAATAATTTAGCTTGTGAGTTAAGCAAATAGAAGATAATGTGAACGTTGAAGTAATTAATAACGGAATAATTATTTTTTATTAGATTAAATTAAAATTTTGCTACGGGTTGGTATGTGAAGCAAATAGAAAATATACATTTGAACTTTTTTTTTTTTTATTCAAATAAAATACCAATAATGGAATAAACATTAATCAAATTGTGAGAACACCAAAAACAATATTGAAAATAAAACCTACAAATTTATGAATCTTTGGATCATAAATTTGATTTTATTAGATATTTAGATAGTTGGATGAAAAATCAATAAGAGCGAATGGAGTGCTTGCAAATGGGCTGAAAACAGTGGTTTCATGAGTCCAAAAACTAAGCAAACACATTTGTAAACTTGCTAAATTGGGCTCCCCAAAGCCCAAATAAAGTTTTTTTTTTTTTTTTTTCAGGACCTAGACCAATACATTTGAATATTCTTCGATTTAAGAGGTGATAAATACACCCCACCCATATCTTACAAAAAACCAATGCACTAAATTGGGTGTTGTCAAAACAAAATTGGGCTGGGATTAGCAACATTTTGTTCAATTTTTTGTGTTTGGAAATATTACTAAATTTGAGTTGGAAATAGAGGATTCGAGCCCACAACCTAATGCTATAAGTGTGAGGGGGTATACCACTTGACCAACTTGATCTTGTCAGCATTTTGTTCAATTAGTAACTCATCATAAAGAAAAACTTGAACAAGAGATTGAACAAAATGTGAACCTATATCAATCAACATTTCATACAAAGCCAATTTCATTAATGGAAAACTTTATTCTCTTAGGACCCGTTTGGCACATGGGATGGGATGAGAATTGGCTTATTTTTAGTCTCATTCTCATGTTTGGTTGATTGGTGGGATGGGATAAATTAATCCCACTTAAATTTTTTATCCCATTAGCATGGGATAAATTAGTCCCAACTAAAATGGTGGGATTCATTTTAATCCCATATTCTTCTTCATCACTTTGAGACTCTCTCTCTCTCTGATGTATATTTCCAGTCTAATAGCTTGTCTTTTGTGTTTTTCTCAGGCTGCTAGGTTTGGGTTTTTAGCTATGGTTGTGTTTTGTTTCTTTTGTTTTTTTGGAGCAGTCTTCTTTTTGCTTAGTCTTTACTTGAGTTTGGTGTGTTAGCTTGCTTTGTGGGTATGTGGTTGTGGGGCTTGACAGATTTTGTTTGCCTCTTTTTGCTCTGTTTTGTTCTGTTGGTTTTTCCCCTGTTTTTCCTTTAATAAAGTTGTCTTCAAAAAAAAAATGATTACCTCCAATGTTCTTCGATCCTTCCTTCAATCTAAGATGAAGCCTCCATTGATGGAAGCTTGAAGAGATATGTAACTCTTAAAAAAACAAACAAAACAAAAAAAACTTGAAGAACAAAATAATTAAAAGAGAGAGAGAGAGAGGGAGAGATTGAAGAGATCTGGAAAATTTTTCATATCTATTCACATCTGAAATTTTTTCCAAATTTATTCAAATCTAGAAAAAGCTTTTCAATTTTTTTTTATAAATAAAATTATTTTGTTCTTCAAGCTTTTTATTTCAAAGAACTTTTGTTATATATATCATTTTGTTCAAAGAGATATGGACTCTTAGAGCATTCCCAAAAGACTCTTCTATTTTCACTCTTCAAATATTTATTTTCTTACCTATGTGGCAATTTAAGAAGTGAAAAAAGAAGAGTTCTTCCAAAAAAAAACTCTTCAATTAGAAATAGGTTTATATTATTTTAATGAAAGATTCAAATTCCCTCCTCCCTACTAACAAATCTAAATACTCTCCAATTTTTTCAATTTAGAAATAATAACTTTTCATATTATTAATATGTTATTATTAAATATTCAATATTAGTCTCGTTTTAAAGATCTAGATGAGACCTTTCTAGTGGTATAATTTTTATGATGATAAAATTTATAAATCAAAACTTATTATATATTAATTGAAATTAATTAAAAAGATAAAGATATAGATGTTAAATATTAATGATGATGTTATATAAAATATATATATAATAATAATTGAATAGGGAGAAGTTGCTCTTCAATATTGAAGAGTGAGAAGAAAAATCTTATTTGAAGAATCTCATTTGAAGAGTCTGTTAAAGCCAAATATACTGATGTGACTCGTTTGATTTTTAAAAATATCTTATTTGAAGAGTCTTTTGGAGATGCTCTTAAAAAGATTTTTATTTTATTTTTAATTTTTTTGAAGAAATCCGGGGAATTATTGAATGGTAAAATTATTGAATGATATGAATTATTGAAGAAGATATGATATCAATCATAAGATTATTCAATTTTTAATCATATCCTATGTTGCACCAAACGCGGGATTACGTTATTTTTAATCGTATCCTATGTTGCACCAAAAATAGGATAGCACTAAATTTAGTCCCATCTTATCCCATCGAATCCAATCCTATACTACTCCATGAAAATAATCCTATCATATCCCGCGCACCAAACGGGACCTTAGGGATTAAATAACAAGCAACACCTTTAAGGACAACCTCACTCACTCGAAATAAATTCAAGGTTGTAGGAAGTAAAATCGGTTAGCAATCACGATCTTATAGTGTAGATATAAATGGCAAATTTTTGAGTCAACCTAGCTCATCTCATCCTAGATCATTTTTCAAGTTCACGAACACTTGAACTTCGTTTTTCTTTCGTTATTATTAATAATGATGTAAAAGAATGTTAATATTTCTCTTGAATTGTAAAAAAAAAAAAAAAAAAACAAGATAGATAGCACAATGTGAAGTAGAGAACTCCAATTAGGGGAGAAACTGATTCATTTTAGTAATTTAAAACGGCATTGATCATATAATTACCAAATCATAACATGACTTCATGTGTTACTATTTTGATGTGAGAATTTATTATCCAATTAAATCGAGAGATAATTGACACTGTTTTAAAATTACAATGTATACCATCAACATGCATTCATTTATTTCAATTCACATCTGGTTCGGTCGGTTGAGAAAATCTTCCATGGGTCCGTCCCATATGTGATGTGTGTGAGACGGACCCAATGAAATTATGACATGTGGCATAAAATTTAATCAATTTGATTTATATTTTTTGGTTCAATTATATTATGACATGTGTACAAGTTTTTAACTTCTTTTCTCTTTCTCACTCCTCTCTCCTCATTCAACCGTTTCTCTCTCTCTCCTTTCTCCTTCTTTCTTTCCAATTCCACCGTTCTCTTCTCTCTCTCCCTTCTCCTTCTCTCTTCCCAGTCCCACCGTTCTCTTCTCTCTCTCTCTCTCCCTTCATTCAATCATTTCTCTCTCTCTCTCTCCTTTCTCCTTCTCTCTTCCCACCGTTCTCTTCTCTCTCCCCTCCGCCTCTTCTTCTCTTTCTCTCTTTCTGTAATGTCTCTCTCATTCCGATTTAGGGTTTGCGATTTTTGCTTTTGAGGCAGGAGCATCCTTTGTTATGGGTTTTGTGGTTGATTTGGGGTGGTGGCTAGAGATACATGATTTAATTTATTTATTTTTTGCGAATCTGTTTCAGAGGGTGGCATCGGTAGTGGTGATGGTTTGAAAATCGGATTGATTCGGTTTGGTGATGATTTTTCATTTTTCAATTTATGATTTTCTGGTTTTCTATTTTCAATTTCTGAGTTTTTTTGGACAAAAATTTTCTGGGTGTTGGTGGTGTCGTGGTGGTGGATTTGTCTTTGTTCTTTGTTCTTCGGTTTTTTCTTATTCCATTTGGTGGGAGATCCAATCTCCAGACACCACTGGGTTTTTTTTTTTGTTTTTTTGTTATTGCATTTGGCTGGGTTTCTGTGGTGCTTTTCCACCATCCGCCACCTCCATACAACAGTGATGAGTAGGAAGAGAAGGTGAAGTATGATTGGGAAAAGGAGATGAGGAGGTGAGAAATTTGGGAAAGAGATGACTGACCAGTGACCAGGTGGCGTGAGAAAGAAAATAAGTTAAAAACTTGCACACATGTTATAATATAATTGAATAAAAAAATGTAAATCAAATTGATTAAGTTTTATGCCACGTGTCATAATTCCATTGGGTCCGTCTCACACACATCACATGTGGGACGGACCCATGGAAGATTTTCTCCGGCCGGTGATAGCAATTATGCATGCATTTATTATGAAGTTATGAACCATTCAAATCACATGTAGCCATGCATGCAAGGGTCAAATCACATGTGACCATATATATATATATATATATATATATATATATAAAACGTGAAACGTACAGGGTACACTTGTGACTTGTCTCGTCATTATATTGCTAATGTATTTATATAAGAAGTCAAGAACCATTAGAGACCTTTAGATATTTTGATTTTTAGCATGAATATTATTGTTGTAGAACCAAAGCCTATATTCTTTGCATTCATCATTTCCTAACCAAAATTCACAACTAATTAGGACATTTATGATTTCCTTCCTTGTATATGCTTTCGATTCACTTACCATATTCTAATTAATTGACACTTTTTTAAAACCAATTTCATTTAATCGAGAGATAATTGACACTGTTTTAAAATTACAATGTATGCCATCAACATGCATTCATTTACTTCACATCTGGTTCCGCCGGTGATAGCAACTATTCATGCATTTATATATGAATCATTCAAATCACATGTGACCATATATGCAAACAAAAAAAACAAAAAACCAAAAAAAAAAGTGAAACGTACAAGTACACTTGTGACTTGTCTCGTCATTATAATATTATATTGCTAATGTATTTATATAAGAAGTCAAGAACCATTCAATTATTTTAGAGATCTTTAGATATTTTGATTTTTAGCATGAATATTGTTGTAGAACCAAAGCCTATATTATTGCTCTATAGCTTTCTTCTGTGTTAGCTTTGCATTCATTTCCTAACCAAAATTCCCAACTAATTAGGACATTTAGGATTTCCTTGTATATGCTTTCGATTCACTTACCATATTCTAAATATTTTGCCCTACCCTACTGTTTTCGAAAATAAAACGACAAAGTTTGATACTGCTACTATCAAATTAGTCATATCACATTGATTACATAACTAGTCATATGACTAATATCACATATCTTATCATGTCAAAAAAAAATATTCACATATCATTTAATATGAATCGAATAGAAGATGTACGATACATTGGTGTACAAAAGTTTGACACTGCTACTATCTCGCACCATGGCCACAAACTTTTCTAGACAATTGAACTCTCAAAAACAGTTAAAGGGACCTTTCGGTTGCAGTTGCACCCACCAGCCCCATTCATGGTGACACATAAAACCCAAACCGAAGTAAGTTAGGTGATGTTTGGAACCATTTTTAAAAATGGTTTCCTGTTTTTAAAAAATAAAAAACAACTTTAATGTTGTTTGTTTACAAGTTTTACAAAACTGTTTTTAAAAACAAAAAACAACATTTTAAAATGTATAACTAAAAAATTAAAAACAATTTTTTTTTATTGTTTTTCACAATTTTTAAAAATATCATTTCAAAACAAATCACAACTTTTCCCACTAAACAATTACTTTACCGATTTTAAAAACAACAACCAAACAATTTTATATCGTTTTCTGTTTTAGAAAATTACTTTTAAAACACACTACCAACATATTATATTTTTAAAAACATCATTTCCATTTTTTGCGCTTTGGTATCGTTTTTAAAAAGGTATTTTTAAAAATAGTTTTCAAAAATGCTATTTTAAAAACGATACCAAACGCAACCTTAAAATTTGCAACCAGAGTACTAGACGGTGCCAAAAACAGCCCATGTTAGAGCATCTCCAATGCAATGCTAAATCATTGTGTCAATGCTATAATTTAGCACAAAGTAAAAAGAGTATGTTTCAATGCAATGCTAAAAGTTGTGTCAGATTTGACATATGCTATAAACTGTGTCAATTTTGGCACAGTGTATAGCATATGCTAAATTTGGCACAACAATAAATGCAACCGTATTTATTGACTTTTTAATTTTAAGTAATAAACATTTAACAAATTTAGTAGGGAAAATTGAGATTGAAACAATTCTAATAAAATATTCAATGCATTCATTGAAGGCATTGGTTATATTTATTGACTTTTATAATTTTAAATAATTAAAAAAAAAATAGCATATCAAATATAATTTTACATTGGAGTACAATACTAAAATGATGTGCCAAATATAACATTTTACTGTATTTTGTGTCAAATTTGGTATTATCATTGGCATATACATTGGAGACGGTCTTATTATGCTACGAGGAGATATTAGTGTGAGGCAAAGTCCAAGTTCATTTATGCACGCCTTAAAGGTTTCTAGAGAGTGAAATCGATATTGAGAGGCAAAGACTTTAATTGAAGCAATTGATAGTGGAAATTGACGTGAACTTTAATTGAAGTAATTGATAATGGAAAAAATATATATATTAAATAATTTTTTTTTGTCAAACTGGGATTGGGAACATCAATTACTGTTAATTTTCGAATGTAATGAATCATCAGTCAAATTATGGTAAAATAATAATAATGAATATAACACCAACAGATTTAGGAACTTTTAAATCAGAGATTTTACTTCTTTAAAAAAATAAAAATAAAAAATTGAACAAATAATCTAGACAATATAACACTACTTAGCTTTTAATTAAAGTTCAAGATTTCACATTAAGTTTTTCAATGAATTTCCTGACATAAAAACGTGCAGTGGTGGTCCTGGGTGAATTAGGCATAGTTGGGGTAGTGGGGTGGGCTCTAGCTTTTAGAAAAGAACAAAAAAAAGAAAAAAAAAAAAAGAGTTTTTTTAATAGGTTTAAATACACCACATTTAATTCTAAGTATATTTTAGTTCAATTCCGATTCTGACTTAATTTACCATATTTTTCTTTTATCTTAATAATAGCCTAATAACTTAAAAACATGCATCAAACTCATTAAAGCCCATTGTATTTCCTTAACCAAGTGAAAGATCAAATTGAGAAATTTTAACTCTTTACTGACTCAAAAATCAAATTGAGAAATTTTAACCACTTAACAACAAACCAAAAGCGTGAGTTTTTTATTTTATTTTATTTTTTTTATTTTAAAGTTTATGTTGTAAAATTAAGTTTTATTTCCGGCTATGAAACTTGTCAAAACGTCTTTACGCAATAAGATAGATGGTGAGTTTCTTGAAAATTGTATGGTTGTTTATATTGAAAGAGAACCTGTTTTTAAAAATGATTCAGATTCAGTAATAGATGCTTTTGCTTCTTTGAAGCCTTAGAAGACTTCTAAATTTAAGTAGGATCTTATTGTATTTACATTGCATGCGTATTTCTTTTTTATTTTCTTATGTTTTTTCTTGGTTAGAATATGTATTTAAATGTACGACTTATTATGTTCTTTGACTAGGTATACTTTTTTATTTTAATTAATAAAAATTCTCTCGTACTGTTGAGATTCGCTATCAAAATGAATTTTTTTATTATATAGTATAATTATTTATTTATATAAAATTGTCCACAGTCCACCAAGGAAAAAAATTATTGGTTTCACCCACGTGGGAATCGTGTATGTTTGTCACACATACAATTGATTGATAATCCAAAGCATGAACCATCCAAATCACGTGCGAGTCGGTTTTTTAATGCATTACTCGGATGGTACAGTTGCCTCCATCATCTAGAGAAGCTTTATTTATTCGAACCTTCAATTATAAAATTTTCATTCTATAAATGTTGTGTCAAATGATAAAAACTCTCCCCATCCATAACATTATCACGACAATGGATTACGTATTGTTATTGCTCGGGCTTTCTTTTGTGTTAGCTTGCATTCATTTCCTGAACAAAAGTCTAGTTGCCACAAAGTTTGGCCCCGGCAAACTCCCACCAGGGCCGCGACCTTTTCCGGTCATCGGAAACATTCTCGAGCTCGGTAACAAACCTCACCAAGCACTTGCTGACCTCTCAAAAACTTATGGACCCATAATGTCCCTCAAGCTAGGCAGCATTACCACCATTGTCATATCATCGCCAAATGTAGCCAAAGAAGCGCTTCAAAAACATGACCAGGCCTTATCCGGCCGAACAATCCCGGCTGGTGCTCGAGGTCTTGACCACCACAACCATTCTATTGTGTGGTTGCCGGTGTCGGCTCCTTGGAGGAACCTCAGGAAAGTTTGTGCTACTCAGATGTTCACTGCACAGAAGCTGGATGCAACCCAAGCGTTACGCCAAAAAAAGGTGCAAGAACTACTTTATTATGTGCATGAAAGTTGTGGCAGTGGTTCGGCTGTTGATATTGGTCAAGCTGTGTTAACTACAGTCTTGAATTCAATATCAAACACTTTTTTCTCCATCGATTTAGCTCGATATCAGTTTGATGATCAGTCTCTAAACTTTAACAACCTTATTTATTCTGTGATGGAAGAAGCTGGAACGCCTAACATCGCAGACTATTTCCCGGTCCTCCAATCAGTCGACCCACAAGGCATTCTAAAACGCGTAACGACTAATAATGAGAAACTGTTAACCATTTTTGATGGTATCATCGATGAAAGAATACAAGCAAGGGAAAAAATGATGTCTAAGGAGAGCAATGATCTCTTAGATTCACTCCTCAATCTTGCTGAAGAAAACAGCTCTCAATTGAGTCTCGCTGGTATAAAACATCTGCTTCTGGTAAGCACCAAATTAAATCTCAACCTTAAATGATTTATTGCTCAACACAAATGTAGTCATCTCTAATACTACTCTGTACCAGGACTTATTTTTTGCAGGAACTGACACAACCTCAAGCACAGTAGAATGGTCAATGGCAGAATTACTACACAACCCAGAAAAATTGACCAAAGCTCAAACTGAACTCAGACAAGTGATTGGCAAGGACGGGCTAGTTCAAGAGAACATCGCAAAGTTGCCATACTTACAAGCTGTAATGAAAGAGACACTTCGATTGCACCCACCAGGCCCATTCCTGATACCACATAAAGCAGAAACTGAAGTGGAAATGTGCAGCTACGTGGTGCCAAAAACAGCCCAAGTTCTAGTGAACGTGTGGGCCATGGGACGAGACTCAAGTGTGTGGCAAAATCCAACTTCATTTATGCCCGAAAGATTTTTAGAGAGTGAAATTGATGTAAAAGGCAGAGACTTTGAGCTGATTCCATTTGGAGCTGGAAGAAGGATTTGTCCTGGCTTGTCGTTAGCTCACAGGATGGTACACTTGACGCTGGCATCACTTCTCTATACCTTTGATTGGAAACTTGCTCATGACATGAACCCAAAAAATATGGATATGACTGAAAAGTTTGGTCTTACTTTACACAAGTCTGAGCCTGTCCTTGCTATTCCAATCAAAGTCTGACTTTTAAGTTTGTTAGTGCAAAAATATTGCTGGACTCGGGGCCGGAGACGGGGTTTCAACTTTGAATATCAATACTTGTTAAAAGGTGTGCTTATGCTTGTTTGTAATGTTTTGTAACATTTTAAGAGCATCTCTTGACGGATATCCCTGGGAGACCTCATTATTTAAGGGTGAAAGTTGTTATAAAGGGCTATTGAGGGGGTTTGTGTTTCAATGATACTATATAAAATAACTCATATATAATTTATTATTATTATATTGAGATTTTTTTTAGAGAAAAAAATTGTTGGCATTTAATAAAATAAACAGATGGAGCCCACTTAAGGGTAGTAGCAACCACTTAATTAAAGGAGCTCAATTAAAGGAGTGAGCTTCACCCGAGTTCAATTATGGGGATCCTTTGAAGTTACATTTTTACAGCTTCTCTCTTAATTAAATAAATTGATGATGGAAATCAATGTGAACAAATTTTAAAAACTTCGTAAAAATTAATTAAAAGTTTTTAAAAACATTTTGGTTTTAATTAAAAGTTTATGTGAACGAACCACTTAAATCATCACAAATTTACTCACCCAAATTAACCGATGAAACAAATATTATGGTTTTGCATATCCATTTAGCTGAGTTACTGTATAACTACACTTAGATTAAGAAAATAAAACTAAACAATTCATAATAAAAAATATTAAATATGGTTTTGCATATCCAGTACCGCATTTTTTTTTCTTCCTCTTCCAACTCCCTTTGAATGTATTTTATGAATGAGGTCCCTAGTCTGTCAACATAAAACCTGACCTCGCTCATAGTATATATGTTATCTGCACCCTTAAAACATTGTACATTGGTCCCAATTTCCATAGCGTCCCGGACATCTTTTAGGGGGTAAGAGCTTCCTAGATATATATTTTTATTAATAAAAGATTTAGTCAGATTTGCATCTTGAAGTTCAGCCACTCCGATGGTCATCTTGAAATAGGCTACTGCATCCATGTATTTAGGATCTGCACAACCATGTCTTTCTATTGGATCTGGATCCTCTCCTCATATTTTCTCTTCTCACTTTTATAATCTATTGATACGTGTCTAATATAGCAATTCAATTAATTTCTATTAATTTTTATGTTTTACACAACCAAAAGATAGAATTAATCCAGACCATTGATTTAGGTAAGGACAAGATGGGGTGAGGAGAGATCCAAATCCCTTTCTATTATACCACATTGACCAATCACTCAAATCATGGGTTGACCATATTCATAATTTAAGTGATTGATTCATGATTCCCTAACATCATGAAATTGATTTGATTTCCCTAGTATCATGTAATTAATTGTAAATTAGGTGATTACAATAATCAAGGATTGATTACCTTTGATTCTGTATCATGTATGTGCTCATTAAGGCTTGTTTATCATGCCTATACTGTACACATCATCAAATCATTATTAAAAAAAAAAAAAAAAAAAAAAAAAAACCAACCAATTTGTAATCAAATACAGATAAATAGATAGATTGAACTAAATATAAACCCAATTGTTAGCAGGATTCACAGTGCGCGACAACAGGGCTATTTGCCTTCGATTCGCCATTCACATAACAACCAAAAGGTTTGTCTTTCACAGTTGCTTATCAACATATATCACACATGCGTGCTCCCCAAAACGAAACAAATTTACGATTTGCAAGTCTTTGAGATCAGAATGATACCAAAAAAAATTGATTAAATCTCAAGGGATGTTAAATTTATCATGCATGTGTGAGAATTTGGAAATGACATTCTAATTTCACAAATCTGAGTTACTCCTCGCTATTCTCCTTTCATATTTTCTATTTAAAATTCAAATGTTAGTTTTTGTTTTAAATTTAAATAAATTGATAATATATATTTGATTTAAAATAAGATTAGATAGAATTTTTATTCTATCTAACTTCTTATTTGTTAGTTCCATATTTAGGTTGTAATCTTTATAAATAGTGACTTAATGTCAATAAAAATATAAAATATATGGGTTATATTTGCTACAATTATGTGTTAGTCTGCTGGTGAGAGGTTCTGTAGGAATTTTCTCTAATTTCAATTTTATAGACCATGGGGTGGAGGATTATTGTAATTACATGTCTTTAATAAATTAAATAATTCTATTTGGAGGGTGGTTATTGTGTTAGCAAAAATTGACTCAACATGCCCAAACGTTAAAACCCACAACCAACCGGGTTGGGTTTGGGTAGGATTCATTCAATACGGGTCGATGTTATTTGGGGCCCATTTTGACTAAGTCTCGGATAACACTCATCAGTTAAACACCTATCTCAGTTAACTGGTAACTCTTATCAATTAAAACACTTTAAATGATTTTGAATTAGTGAGAGATAATGCGATCCTAAGAAATCCGATCGAGATTTTCGAGATATCACCTAGCCAACCTCCACGATTTGTTTCCAGAAGCAGACTTATAAATAAAACCCCTCACTCATAGAAAGGGGATTCTATTTTCTCTTCATTGAAAAAAGCTTATTTGCGTGCTCAAACTCTGTCCAGACAAACTTTGACAACCGGAACTCATTAATCATTCTTTTCGCAATCATTTCTCATTTACACACTCAGTCCAAACGTACATAAGGCTTAAAAGATCTTCCCACCGTCTTTTTCTTTCTTTTTGTATCTGTTTTCATCTTTTTTGTAGGTTTCAAATGTAAGCGACACATGCGGTTCGACAAGTTATACCAAATTGCTTGGGCCTAACTCGAATTCGACCCAATCCATAGCAGCCGTAGATCGACCATCTACATTTATCTCCAATTGGAGATCCAGCGATTTTCTCAAATCAATTCAATAAAGACATGCAATTACAATTACTCTTCAAATATAATTAATATCAAAACTTATCATCTTAATGAAAATCTCTTACCGTTTTCATACTTGAAATATTTTGAGTTCAATAAAATCACTTCAAAAAAAATTCAGCTAATCTATTAGACGATTTTTCTTGTTTTTTATTTTCGAAATATAGCTTTCATAATATGTTGTTAAACACATTTTCAAATTTCGAAACCAAAAACAAAAATGCCAAGCGCACCCCTAATGAATACGTGGGCCATGCGACATGACTTGTGGCAAAGTCCCAATTCATTAATGCCCGAAATGTTTATAGATAGTGAAATTGATGTGAAATGCAAGAATTTAATTATTTAATTGATAATGGACATTGATGTGAACTTTAATTGAAGTAATTAATAGTGAAATTATAAGGATATAGAACTTTTTTAGTAATTTCCAAAAAAAGAAAAAGAAAAAGAATATAGCACTTTTTTTCAACTGATTTTATGGAACTAGGGTTAAGTTAATAACTTGTGATGTAGGCGGAAGCAATTTGAGACAAGATATTCACAGGCAAGCAATCAACAAGTTTTCTCGTCCTTATTGAATCGTTAGAATACTTAGAATGCCAGGAAAAAGAAGAATTTCTGAGCGAAAGCACAATGGAAGATTTTATTCATCAAATCTGATTCAAACTCTGGACTCTTGAAACAACTCAATTAAGTCGGGAAAAGAATCCACAAATTCTAACTCTAATCCTACTCGAAAAAGGAGAAAACACATGATCTTGCGCAAAAAACTAAAATTCCCCACACAACAAACTAAACGGTTGTTTGTGGGCCTCTTCCAGGCCTGATCATAAGAAACATAGTTTTCGTGCTAAATTTTAGAGCTCGTCTTGGGTTTTCTAAAAACATATTATAATAGCAATTATGAATTCGAATACAAAAGTTATGACCCTGTGAAGTTAATTAGACCCTTTTGGGTGCTCTAAGCCAGGCGCAGCCTTAGGGGGACCCAATGAAACAACCGCTTAGGGCCCCCGATTATAAAGAACCCCTAAATTGTAGTTTAAAAAAAAAAATAAAAAATTAAAATGTAGTTCATATAAGATTTTAAACAAAACATGCCCATGACTTTAAAAATGAACCACAATACACACATATATTTTTAAAAGGCCCACCAATTGAAACTCAACCTATAAATGACTTAAAAAATGTTCCACCACACACACACACACACACACACACACATATATATATATATACAGAAATTCTATTATCAGTTCGAACTGACAAAAGTTATATCAGTTCCTTGCATGTGGGCCACTGGATTTAAATACTTTGACTTGACTGTATGCACTTGTCAGTCAAAGTATTTAAATCCAGTGGCCCACATGCAAGGAACTGATATAACTTTTATCAGTTCGAACTGATAATAGAAAGACTGTATATATATTAAAGGCCCACTAATGGAAACTCATTTATCATTCTTACAACAAAAACATTGGATCAAGGGTGGTGGTGGGTAGAATCCTAGCAACACTCATGTTTGTCACAAATAATCCTCTTTTATATCTCTAAATAATAAATAATAATAATAATAATAATTAAAAAAAAAAAAAAAAAAAACCTCAAAACTCTCTTGATACGAAAATTTAAAAGTCATTGTTTCGAAGGTAATTAAATCAATACACTTCTTTAAAACATGTTGAGGAGAGAGGAAAGTGCTTTGATGGGTAAAAGTAGCATATAATGGATATCAGGTCAATTTTAAAAATAATCCCATGACAAATAAAGGTGGGGGATAGGGTAGGCCGGTTTATTAAGTCCGGCAATTGTGAGATTATTTTTGTGGTTGGGATACAAATCCCAAAGTGAAGTGTGCCACCAAATGCAGGAGACGGGTTAAAATAGTCCAATCCAGAGCTTATCCGGTGTGCCAAACGTTGCCTTTAAGTGTATTTGAGAAAAGATCCACTACCAACCGTGCTAAAGGAAATATGTTGTAATTATTGTTAATAAATATGTATATATAAAGTATATATAAAATCATTTTTTCTTCTTCTTTAAATTGAGGTAGGGCATGCGCCGAGTCTACATCATCTGCATGGTTTTGTTATTAAATTGTTAAAGTAGTTTGATTCGAACCATTCATTTAAAATACCAGAGGTTGTCATATTTTCATTCACACATTTAATGTTTACAATCTGTCCCTTTGAGATTGTTGTGCTGATCCGGAAGTCAAACCTCACGACAATGGATTACCTACTGTTATTGCTTGGGCTTTCTTTTGTGTTAGCTTGCATTCATTTCCTGACCAAAACGTAACACAATTTACGCGTTGAAAATGTCGATAGAAGATGCCAAATTTGCAATGAACACTGATTTAATTCTCTTATGAGTACACATTTTGAGTATACTAATGTACGTATATTATCGTACTTCTATCACATGTATTATTATGATTAAAACTACGTTGTTAAGATAACAAAAGTGTGGTGGTATTTATTAATGTGCTCAAAATTCATGAGAGAAAAATTGCAGCGAGAAGTAATTCACAATCCCGAAAATAAAGACCACTGAATTATGACTGAAACCGGAACCATGCATGAATTAATCATCCAAATTACATGTGAATCTACGTTATCTACATGGTTTTGTTATTTTATTTGGTTGATCGAGTAGTTTAATTCGAACCATTTAATTATAAATACCATAGATCTCTTACACTAAAGCCAAAGGGAAGTCACAACTCACGATAATGGACTACCTGTTATTATTGCTCGGGATTTTTTTTGTGTTAGCTTGCATTCATTTCCTCATCAAAAGTCTTGGTGCGCGTCCTTTTCCGGTCATTGGAAACATTCTCCAGCTCGGGAAGAAACCTCATCAAGCACTTGCTGACCTCTCAAAAACTTATGGACCCATAATGTCCCTCAAGCTAGGTAGCATAACCACCATAGTCATATCCTCGTCACAAGTAGCCAAAGAAGCGCTTCAAAAACATGACCAGGCCTTATCCAGCCGAACAATCCCGGATGGTGCTCGAAGTATGGACCACCACAAACATTCTATAGCGTGGTTGCCCGTGTCAGCTCCTTGGAGGAACCTCAGGAAAGTTTGTGCTACTCAGATGTTCACTGCACAGAGGCTTGATGCAACACAAACGATACGCCAAAAAAAGGTGCAAGAACTAGTTGATTATGTGCATGAAAGTTGTAGAAGTGGTTCTGCTGTTGATATTGGTCAGGCTGCCTTCACTACAGTAATGAATTCAATATCAAACACTTTTTTCTCCATAGATTTAGCTCACTATCAGTCTGATCTGTCTCAAAACTTTAAAAACCTTGTTTGTGTTGGGGTGGAAGGAGTTGGAATACCAAATATTGCAGACTATTTCCCAGTCCTCCGATCAGTTGACCCACAAGGCATTCGAAGAAGGATAACAACTGTTACGGAGAAAATATTCAACATTTTTGATGGTATCATCTATGAAAGAATACAAGCAAGGGAAAAAATGATGTCTAAGGAGAGCAAGGATCTCTTAGATTCACTCCTCAATCTTGCTGAAGAAAACAGCTCTGATCAACTGAGTCTCACTGGTATAAAACATCTGCTTCTGGTAAGCACCAATCTTAACCTTAAATATTGTTATATTGCCCAACACATATTGTCATCTCCTCTGATAGTACTCTGTGTCAGGACTTATTTGTTGCAGGAATTGACACAACCTCAAGCACAGTAGAATGGGCAATGGCAGAGTTACTACACAACCCCGAAAAATTAACAAAAGCTCAAACTGAACTCAGACAATTGCTTGGCAAGGACGGGCTAGTTCAAGAGTTTGACATCAACAAGTTGCCTTACTTACAAGCTGTAACGAAAGAAACACTTCGTTTGCATCCACCAGCCCCATTCCTAGTGCCACATAAAGCCGAAACTGAAGTGGAAATCAGCAGCTACGTGGTGCCAAAAACAGCCCAAATTCTAGTGAACGTGTGGACCATGGGACGAGACTCAAGTGTGTGGCAAAATCCAACTTCATTTATGCCTGAAAGATTTTTAGAGAGTGAAATAGATGTGAAAGGCAGAGACTTCGAGCTGATTCCCTTTGGAGCTGGAAGAAGGATTTGTCCTGGTTTGCCGTTGGCTCAGAGAATGGTACACTTGACGTTGGCATCGCTTATCTATAGTTTCGATTGGAAACTTGCTCATGACTTGAAACCAGAAGATATGGACATGACTGAAAAGTTTGGTCTTTCTTTACACAAGTCTGAGCCTCTCCTCGCTATTCCTTTCATATTTTCTATTTAGAATTCAAATGTTTGTTTTTGTTTTAATTTTAAATAAGTTGATAATATATATTTGATTTAAAATAAGAATATTAGATATAATTTTTATTCTATCTAACTTCTTATTTGTTAGTACCATTTAGGTTGTAATCTTTATAAATAGAGGGTTATGTGTTAGTCTGCTGGGTGAGAGGTTCTGGTTTCATGCCTATTTTATGAGAAGCTAGAGATGTAGAGATGAAGCGAATCAGTGGATTTTAAATAAGTTTCCTATATAATTTTCTGTAGGCATTTTCTTTAATTTCAATTTTATAGAGCATGGGGGAGAAGATTATTGTAATTGCATGTCTTTAATAAATTAAATAATTCTATTTGGAGGGAGGTTATCTCCAAACAACCAAATGACCAATTGGAGATCCAGTGGTTTTCTCAAATCAATTTAATAAAGACCTGCAGTTACAATTACACTTCAAATATAATTAATATCAAAATTTATCAGCTTAGCTCAATGAAAATCTCAATCACTTCAAAAAAATTTCAACTAATCTATTAGATGATTTTCGCTGTTTTTTATTTTCAAAATATAGCTTTTAATTATTATACTGTCAAACACGTTTTTAAGTTTCGAAATTGAAATCAAAAACGACAAACGCAACCCTAATGAACATGTGAGCCGTGGGACATGCCTTGTGGCAAAGTCTAAATTCATTAATGCCCGAAATGTTTCAATTTCACCTAAGGAACGTGTGAGCCGTGGAACATGCCTTGTGGCAAAGTCCAAATTTATTAATGCCCAAAATGTTTCTAGATAGTGAAATTGATGTGAAACGCAAGAATTTAAATATTTAATTGATAATGGCGTTGATGTGAACTTTAATTGAAGTAATTAATAGTGAAATTATAAGGTTAGAGCACTTTTTTCAACTGATTTTGTGGAACTAGAGTTAAGATAATAAGTTGAGTTCTAATGCACCAGAGTACGAAGAGTAATTGAAAAAATCGTGATTACTTAAGTTCCGTATCATTAAGTAACCTAATTTATTACGTAACCTAATTTTGCATATCAAGCCATCAAGGTGTCCCACAATTGATTGCAATGTCTGTCCCAATTCAGATCGAGATTTTTTATTTATTTATTTTTATTTATTTATTAATTTGCAGGGATTTTATTTAGGGGTTGTTTTTTTTTTTTTTTTTTTGGTCTGAAGACTGAATAGTTCTAAATTTTTTTTGAAGACTGAATAGGTACTAAAATCTGAACCCGAATAACATTTTGTTTTTTCTCACATCTGAATTTACTGTCAATATATTTATTTTTAAAAAATAAAATTATGTGAAAACAAGTAATTTTACATTTATACCAATGCTAACTAAAAGAAGTAATTTAACATATATGTTCTTATGCAAACAAAGTTTAATTTAACAAAACAAAAATTCATCTAAGAATATAATTTTGCATGTTCGGCAAACAAAGTTCAAGTTCAATTTATTATCAAAAAAAAAAAATTCAAGTTATTTTGCATGTTATCCATGTTTCCGGTGTATATAATTGAGGAAACTTTGGTTTCCCAAATCATATGCACCGAA
Organism: Acer saccharum; assembly: GCA_030490815.1. NCBI lineage: Eukaryota > Viridiplantae > Streptophyta > Magnoliopsida > Sapindales > Sapindaceae > Acer > Acer saccharum. The sequence goes on along the minus strand of CM059870.1, from coordinate 43,694,488 downwards.
AACCAAATAAAAAAAAAGGATATTTATTTATTTTTATTTTTTGTGAAATAGGTTTCTAAATTGTATGCACCGATCTCTATGAGAAGTGATAATTAGGTTTTTTTAATTTTAATTTTATTTTTTATTTCCTTTCTAAAAGCCGTTTAAAATAAGAAATATGTTAAAAGAAAGATTTTTACACCATATCAAATTAGAATAAATTTGGAAATATATCTTTGAGTAATTGGCACAAATCCCCCCCAGATTATACCAACTTTTGCATGTTGCCCCCTAAACTATTTTATTAGGCACTAAACCCCCTGAACTATCACTTATTGGCAGACCAAGACTAAAGATGCCCCCTCAGGGGGGAAAAAACCTAAAGGATTGCTAATAAGTAATAATTCAGGGGGTTTAGTGCCTAATAAAATAGTTTAGGGGGTAACATGCAAAAGCTGGTATAGTCTGGGGGGGATTTGTGCCAATTACTCTATATCTTTTTGGGGAGGAAAAACTTGGAAGATAATTTTTTAATTATAATCCAGTGATTTGGAATTAAGTTAAAAGGCTAGATTTCTTAATTTATTTTTTAAGTTGTTTTTTGACATTTTTAAGTTGTTTGACCACTTACAAAAAACAAACAAAATAACTTAATAAATTCAATCAGACCCATTAAGTTTTAAGTGGAAAGAACCAACGACCCTTAAATACTTAAATTGCTATCATTACTCTTCTATCAATAAAAATAAATTGCTAGCAACTTTTATGTACCAGTCGAACACAAGTGCATATATAATATATGTTCTTCATTTGAATAAAGCAAGGAGCAATATGAGATTGTTAATCATATTAGTTCTTACAGGAGGTCCTCCTTCGCAAAATTCAACAATTCCTCGACCAACCAAGTTACCCTATAAAAGAAAATGATCATGTAAAATATTTATTAAATTACTAAGTATTTACAAACATTTTATTTTGATTGATAATCTCTCATAGAACTTATAACTAATAAACCGTAATCAACTATTAAAAATATGGGATCATTGAATTCTCTATATTTATACCAAAAAGCAGTTAAAACAGCAATTGCAAATGGAAATCGTGAAGTCCCAAGTATGTTATCACCCTCAGTAAGTTTTTTTTTTTTTTTTTTTTTTTTTTGACAATATCTATTAATCCATGTTGTCCACGTTTTCTATATAATTGAGGAAACCATTTTAGATATATATATTAAATAGGTTCCTGAATTATATGCATCGGTCTCTATGAGAAGTTATTAGTGTTTTTTTTTTTTTTTCCTTTCTTTCTAAAAGCTGTTTAAAATACGAAATATGTTAAAAGAAAGATCTCTTCACCGTATCAAATTAGGATAAATTTGGAAATATATCTTCATTGGAATGATAGACCTGGAAGAGAATATTTTAATTGTAATCCAGTGATTTGGAATTAAATTAAAAGTTATGATTTCTTATTTAATTTTTAAAGTTGTTTGACCACTTAAAAAAAAAAACAAACAAAACAACTTAATGAGTTCAATTCAGACCCATTAAGTTTTAAGTAGAAAAAACAAACGACCCCTAAATACTTTAATTACTATCATTACTCTTCTACTAGGACCAGGTATTTTTTTGAAAACTTTCGTTATTGGTAGGATTCGAGTAGCTGATCTGGGAGTCATTTGCCCAAGCTCCAAACTCGTCCATCTATCAGCTGAACTACGCCCATGTTAACCCTCAGTAAGTTAATCACCTGAGAAAGGCCGACTAAGTTGTAACCATCACTAAGTTCACTCATATTCTTCACCTGTAAATTAATGAAAATTTGATGTGAAGCAAGTTAGACATGAAAGGCAGAAACATTTATTGTTTAATTTATTAGACATGAACACATTGTAGATGACAAGCACTCAACATATCATCTATTGAAGTGTCACCTGCTCATGAAGGGGCATAACCCAAGAATCCCATAATCCATCTCCAATTTCTCTACAGTGAACATCAAACAAAATTCATAATAAAGTTTTGTTTTTCACGTTAGCCTGATCTGAGGAATTAAAATAACACATCAAAGATCATTTAATGATATATATATAAATAGAGTTGGAAGTGGTATCTAGCCTTTATCAATTACCCTTAAGATTACCATATAATAAAAAGTAAATACGAAAAATAAGAGCATACACGCAGTATCCTTGAGAGCCAGACCGATTGATGAATTTCTCGACTCCTCGATTGCTACATTTATCACTAATACCTTCCAGAAAACACACAGAAATAGTGATTACTGTACAACAAAAGTAGATCCGCAACTTAACCTCTAAAATTCCACTTTCAGATTTGTGAAAAAATGTTCAACGAATAGAAGCTAAAGATTTGACTATGATGTGAATGCAATCAAAGATCTGAAAAATGGAGATTGAACAACATATACTAGAAAATCAAAGTTCAATGAAATTTGTCTCATTTTAACTTGCGGCACCAAGTTGCAATATGTATAGCATTGCTCAAATTTTGAAAAAAAAAAAAAAAAAAAATTCCTGAAAATTGCTACAATTACAAAGGTTTATCTGCTTATTAGATCCAAAATTTAACTAATTGGGTATAAGTAGCTATTCTCCATGAAATAATAGCAAAAGTGAAATCCATTCTCATCAGGCAGCATGTAGATGGTCGATCTACGTGTAACGTGAATCGGGTCGGGTTGTATTAGGCCCAAAACAACTCGTTCGAACTCGTAGAATTAATGATGTCGTTTCCTCGTTGAACCTGCAAATATAATTAAAATAGAAGAAAAACACGAATAAAATGATGAAGATGGGTTTAGATTTCTTAGCCTTAGGTGTGCTTGGGCTGAGCAATGGATGATGATTAATGATGATCGAAGTTTTGATCAGGTTTCGGTGACCGGAATAAATATATGCAGAATTTCGGTACGCCATAGAGAGCTTTGGATAAGAGAGATTTCAGAGAGCTTTCATGTGATGGAACCTGGTTATTTATAGGCCAAATCTCTCCACCATTCACCAACTGTTAGTTGTGATAGTGGGAGGATTTCATGGAGATAGTGGGACGACTTAATGGAGAGATTCACTCTCCTTTGACTCCGGTGGTTATCATGTCAATAAGTGGTGAAAAGTGGCTGATTGACTCAGCCCAACTCAAGCCAACTGATCAAACGTTTGGGTCGACCCACTATACATGGGCTTGGATATGATCCAAGGTTAAAGGTCTGGGCTTTAAACGTTTGGGCCTATGAGCTATTTTTGACTATCACACAGTATCATTAAACAGCTCTAGAGCAACAAAAAAGTTCCAATTCTGAAGAATGAAACACTGAATATCACCAATTACTTGTATAAAAATAAGTATTTTTGCATCTCAAGAACCCAAAAAAAAAAAAAATCCAAGACACAATTTTGAGTCCAACAAATTCCAAGCGAATACACACGGTTAATTTCACAAACAACTTTCACCCATTTCACATTGAAACAAATGGAGCCAAAATGTCAATAAAAAACCAACAACAAACTCCATTCTACTGATCAAGAATTGCAATAGATCAAAGAAAATAAACAGAGAAAGAATAATAAGAGCATAAATGTTTGTAGAGAGACAGTTACCGTGCAAAACAATGAAGGTAAGAGAGTGACTGGTCATGATGATAGTGAAGGAATGAGCCATTGATGTTCGACAAACGAACAAAAAGGGTGGGTACAAGATACGATTTTTAGTAGATTAGTAACATTAAATTGCCCAAAAATATAATCTTATCTTTTAATTCGTCTTCGCTTGGATTTGAATGTTAGATAGGATTTTTAGTGTTTGACTGACCAGTAACATCCCGCCAACGACTCCTGATGAGTGATGATTACTTCTATAGTCCTAAAAAATAGTGTTGCCGAGATGTCTACTTTCATAATCAGAAGAAGTCAGACTCCCAACATTGGAGAGGAAGATGTTCTTTGGGGATGTGAAAGAGCCATTTATCTGTGCACTAGTTGGACTGAAAAGGAAGGAATGAATGCTAAATCAGAGACAAACTGATATGAATTTGTGGAAAAAGGAAAGCAGATGTGTTCTTCAAGTTTATTAGTAGGACAAGTTCTTCATTACATTGGAAAGCAGAGTTGCACCCTGGTCTGTAGCATATGGAAGGCAAATAGTTGTGGTAGACATGGAAGAGCCATTTACTTTCACTATTTTTTTTTTTTTATTGAGCCGACATTTTTTTTTACAAATGACCCATCACAATCCTTCAAATCAGTAATGAACAAAAGGATTGCAATCCCTAAACATAGCACTAGTATATAAGCATTTCCTTATCATGTAATATGGCAATCAAGCTCCAAAATAACAAACCTTCAGTCAAATTGGTGACATTTTGTAATTAAAACAACAAATTAAAGAGAAGCTAAAATGAAAAATGAAAAATGTCATAAATAACTAAATTAAGATTCATGTTTTCCATAGTTGGTGTGGGCTTGTTCTCAGGAAAGCTTCATTGTCAAGTCCCACTGTAGTGCTTGAAGTTAGTAAGTTGCAGTTACACAACTTGAAAGTAACCTTCCTCTCCATCACGACTTGAAAGTAATGGATGGATTTTCGCCTTTCTTATATTTAGCAACTTGCCATATCATCTTATCGAAACCCTTCAACCCGGCCACCTAAAGAAAAGAACAGAAGATATATCATGGAAATTAAATTACTACAATTCAGTTTCGTGTTATAATAAAAAGAACAGAAAAAATCATCCTTGACAAAAACTATAAAACCCACATTTTATCTGAATATTATGCCACAGGCCCACCTCCATAATATAGAATCCAAGAAATCGCAACAACAAGTTGGCGCATGCTATTGCTAGATTTGCTATTAGCTTAGAAAGCTCTGTGTATTGGAATTTTTCTTTACACAAATTGGCTACTCAAGTTAGCTTGCAATGATGTTGACATTGTTTCTTCTAATGTAATGTAGAACCAAAAGGAACCTAATAATATAGATAGTTTTTTTCCTTTCTTTAAATCAAAATATGCTAAAATATAATAACATCAATAGCTTCTGTAAAAAAAAAAAATAATAATAAAAAAAAAAATAAAAAAATAAAAAAATCACCTAATTCAACCATCTTGTAGTTATTTATTTACTCTTTTTTGGGCCTGATCTTGATCCCTAGGATAATAAGGTGTTCCTTCCCTTCAGTTTTAATAGTCATTAACAATTCACCCTCTACGTCATCTCCATTGAAAAATTCACCCAATTCACTTTCCACCCACCCATCTTCTCTGTTTTTCGGGCAGTAGCCATCATCGTCTCCATCTTGGTGCTCCCGGTGAAAATAAATAGTTCGGCTTTGGCCATTACTACTCCCAGCAAATCATACAACGACTTCTACCGGATCATCATCTACGTTACAAATACTGATTTCACCGAACACAAGGTAAACTATGTAAGTTGTCATCGAAGACAAAATTGTAGTAGTAATCTTGCCACCAATTTCAAACGAGAAATCTTCTAGACGCGTGACCACCTCGGAGAACCTTGTTTAATTCGTAAGCAATCAATTATTATTGTTATTATTTCGAAACACGAAGAAAGGTATAAGAAAATTGATGATTTGAAGTGCAAATGAAAGAACAAATTGAATTGCTTTTATAGGCCGTTTTTGTTATTGTTGAACAACGGTTACAGTGGAAATTTTTTATGATTTTTTACTTTGTAAATGATAAGATCAAATTGGTAAAATCGAACCACTAATTCAGGACATGTGGGTCATTAAAATGTTGAGTTAATTAATTCAGGGCATTTTTGGGATTTCCAAACCTTTGAAAAATTGTAAAAAGCTATTTAATTGGAGAGCAAATACGTTTTTCCACTTGTCCAGCATATCACAAGGGGAAAAAAAGACTTTTACTTGATTCTATAATGATTGACCGTCGCTTTGACTAATAGTATAACTAATCTGAGTTATTTTTAATTATATAAGGACCAAATTGATGAAACATCAATTCAAGAGTTAAAATGTGACGTTTCCCAATTAAATCGGGATCAAATTGTAAAAACCCCTAAAAAAGTTATTCAAATTTGGTACAAATTAATAATCATGTAACATATTATTATTATTATTTTAAAATAAAAGTAAAGTTATATTATTTTCTAGTTGAAGGGCATGCTTATTTTTTAGCGTGATTTGGTAAATATTTTTTTTTTTTTAGGAAATTGTTATGCTAAAATGGTTGGAACGTCATGTTCAAATAAAAAACATGGTTGGAACTTGGAATTATGGAGTCGCTTTGTTCGATAAGAAACACAAATACAAAATGCATCGGCTGTGTATAAATTTAGTGAGAGACCATAAATCATGAAAAAGATTTTATCAAAAATAGTAAGTTGAAGGGTAAAATAGTGATTGGTAAGAAAGTTTAATAGAGTGAATTTAGGGATGTAAATAGAGCAGGTTCTGGGCGGAGACTACAAATCCCGACCCTGCCCCTTCCAGCCCCAAGTTTGTTTTTTAAAATATAGATATGGCATAATTTATATTTATTCAATAGTTATTTTTAATAAAAAATTCTTATATTTTGAATAAACTCGATATCAATATACAAAATAAAATTTAAATATTCAATATTGACTATAGAATAAAATCCTCAAAGATAGTTAACAAGAAATAATAGGAAAAGTAAATTGTGAAAACTACGTACAAAAAGTTACAAGTTGATTCATGTCCTTAATAACAAGACAAATTTAAAAAAGTTTGTAAAAATTAATTAAAACTTTTTAAAATCTTTTTGGTTTTAATTAAAAGTTTATGTGAACGAACCATTTAATTGGGACCACCAAATCATCACAAATTTACTCATCCAAATTAACTGAGGAAACAAATATTATGGTTTTGCATATCCATTTAGCTTACGTACTATATAACTACACTGAGATTAAGAAAATAAAGCTAAACAATTGATAATAAAAAATATTAAAAACATACATAAGTGGCTATGAAGTGGGAACTTACATGCATATAAAAAAACAAAAACAAACACGAAAACAATAACAAAGGTGGTTACAAGCCAAACGTGACATATCCGGTACCGTATTTTTTTTTTCTTCCACTTCCAATTCCTTTTGAAGTCATTTTATGAACGACATCCCTTGTCTGTTAACACAAAACCGGACATCACTCACATAAAATATGTTACCCGCACCCATAAAACATTGCAGTACCATACTCTCTTTTACATTAGTCCCAATTTCCATGGCGTCCCGGACATCTTTTATGGGGTAAGAGTTTCCGGGAGATATATTTTTATTAATAAAAGATTTAGTCAGATTTGCACCTTGCAGTTTAGTTACTTTGATGGTTATCTTGAAATAGGCGACTGCATCCATGTAATTGGAAATCGATTTATGGCCAAATATGAACGGTAATATTGTATCAGACGATGTCTTTAAATTTGGGAAAATGGAGTGGGAAAACCATCGTCTGGTACAACATTACCGTTCATATTTGGCCATAAATCGATTTCCAATTACATGGATGCAGTCGCCTATTTCAAGATGACTATCGGAGTGACTAAACTGCAAGGTGCAAATCTGACTAAATCTTTTATTAATAAAAATATATCTCCCGGAAACTCTTACCCCATAAAAGATGTCCGGGACGCCATGAAAATTGGGACCAATGTAAAAAAGAGTATGGTACTGCAATGTTTTATGGGTGCAGGTAACATATTTTATGTGAGTGAGGTCCGGTTTTGTGTTGATAGACAATGGACGTCGTTCATAAAATGACTTCAAAAGGAATTGGAAGCGGAAGAAAAAAAAATACGGTACCGGATATGTCACGTTTGGCTAGTAACCACCTTTGGTATTGTCTACTCTAACCCTGGAGGATACAACTGGACGAACCAGTGATGGTCGACAGGTTTTGGTTTGGTGTTCCCATGCCTAATGATTTTAAACATAAGTAAAAAAAAGACTACTGTTAAGACAAAAAATAAAACAAAGGCTGCTATTTTTTTTTTCTATTATCCATGACAGATGTGAAAGAAATGGTGAAGTTTCTGAAGCAAAACAAGGCGGTGATCTTCCTGCAAGAGCGGCACGCAAGCAAGAAGTTAGAAAATTAAAATAAAAATTGGAGAAAAAGCAAAAGCAAGCAAAAGTTAGAAAAATCAAATAAAAATAAAAACTTCGTTCAGAGACACAAATGAAAACAAAACATAGAAAGAAAACTTAAAATTAATTAGCCAGAATTCAGAACCAAATAGACTCGCATTTTGAAAGCATCTACAAGAAGTTTTCAAGCCACATATTCAAGAACCTAGGAGGAAAAAGTGATAAAATTCTCAAGATCTTCACCACCAAAGCAAGAACACAATATAATAATAACACCTCTCACAGCTTCACTTAAAGAGAAACCCCACAAAAAAGAGATAGAAACCACCTCCCACCCCCCACAAAAAAAAAAAAAAAAAAAAAACTTGAGTTCACAACTCGAAGCAAATGCAAAGCAAGAGAAGCTATAACAAAGAAGGAGGTAGCTTGTTATATATTCTCTACAATACAACCAAAGCTATTCTTTTTAGTGCATGTATCATGATTTTTTACTCTTTCAAATTAAAACCAGGATTTGTTCAAATGTAGAGATAGTTACTTACCTCTTCTTCTTGTTGGTGGTGGTGTGCTGGGAGAAAAGATGAGATGTTGAAGCACGCAGGTGGTACATAAATATAAGAATGGGATGGTATTGAAGGAGAACAAGGGAGTGGAGTGAATCAGAGTTGAATTGCATTCAATTTGGTTGTTGAAGGAGAACAAGGGAGTGGAGTGACTCAGAGTTGAATTGCATTCAATTTGGTTGTTGACAGCAGAAAGCTAGGTCTTCGAAAAGAACAATGCTTGGGTACTGACCAAAATACTGACCCCACCAATGAGAGTGCAGCACGCGGTATTTTTCTTTTACTTTTACATTTATCTCATAAATTAGGCCACGTGCTACACTCTCATTGGTAGGGTTAGTATTTTGGGTATTGACCAGTCAGTACCCAAGCATTATTCCTTCCAAAATAGGTCTTCCAAATTGAAGAATTGCATTCAATCTGGATTCTGTCTTTTCTGTTTTTTTATTTTTAAACTTTATTTATTCATTTTTTTGTTATTGGACTATTTGTGTTTGGAAACACTTTTCTTAATAGCCTGATCTGTAATAAATAAATAAATTATTCCAACATGAAATTAAATTATTAAAATTGATGTATGAAAATGAAATTATTAATTTTTTTAAATATATATATATTCAAATTTGGTACAAATAATTATGTATCATATTATTATTATTATTATTTTTAATAAAAGTAAAGTTATATTATTTTCTAGTTGAAGGGTATGTTTATTTCTTAAGGTGATTTGGTAAATAATTTTTTTTAAGGAAATTGTTATACTAAAATGGTTGGAACTTGGAATTATGGAGTTGCTTTGTTCGGTAAGAAACACAAATACACAATGCATTGACCGTGTATAAATTTAGTGAGAGAACATAAATTATGAAAAAAGATTTTATCAAAAATAATAAGTTGAAGGGTAAAATAGTGATTGGCAAGAAAGTTTAATAGAGTGAAAATAGGGATGTAAATGGAGCGGGTTCTGGGCGAAGACTACAAATCCCGACCCCGTCCCATCTCATCCCGCCCCAACTTTGTTTTTTAAAATATAGATATCGCATAATTTCTATTTATTCAATAATTATTTTTAATAATAAAAATATATATTTTTGAATAAACTCAATATCGACCTATAAAATAAAATTTAAATATTTAATATTGATTATAGAATAAAACCCTTAAAAATAATTAATAAGAAATAATATGAAAAGTAAATTGTGAAAACCACATAAAGTTATAAATTGATGACTTGATTCATCCTTAATAATAAGACAAATTTAAAAAAGTTTGTAAAAAATAAATATAAATTAGATCTAAAATGCTCCTAGATTTTCTTCTCAACATCCCTGAAAAATGTGTACGGTTTTAATAACATTTTAAAAATATACGTTAATATTACCCATAAATTATTATCACTCATTATTGTTACAATATTTGTTTGGATCAGATTAATCCAACGAGAGTCTACAGGTTTAGGAATTAGGAAGGTGGGATTGTGAAAATAAATACATCTTATACAGGCCAGTAGTGTTATACAAGTACAACTCAAACTAAACTTGTGTTTTTTATTTTATTCCATCTATTTCTTGAATTCTTGTGATTTGCATGTGAGTGGTCGATACTCAATACTCAATATTACTTTGACTGGACTAGTACTCCTAGCTTTTGTGCCTTAGATTAAGGAAATTGCTTGGGTACTGACTCGTCAATATCAAGGTACTGATCTCATCAATAGGGTGTTACCATGTTGCTTTTGTTTTTTTATAACTTTTTATATTTATCTCCTTTCATTTTTTATAAATGGACTACGTGGCAAAACCCCATTGATTAATCAGTACCTCAGTACCCAAACATTGTCCGTAGATCGTAGTTTAATCGTGAGAGATCTTTTTATGGTCAACTCATACTGGTACTAGACAAATTTTGTGGCTCGACTTGTGTGTTCCATATATGTTTTTATTTGTGTAGATCGAGTTTACTTTTGCTCACCATCCTTCAAGGGAGGTGAGTATTACCCTCTACTAAATAGATGACACGTGTCTAGACCAGGGAGGGATAAATTTATCCCAAGAGATGACAAATTTGTCCTTATTGGGGTAAGTAAAAATGGACTCGTGTAGATCCGTCTGAAGGGGAATGCTATCTACCTTTCCCATTTGCCTTCCCCATTTACCTTTCCCACTCATTATTTGACACGTGTACATTTTTTCATTTAATAAAAAGCTCTCACTTTTTACTACAAAGGTTGTTTACGTTTTTACTCCTTATTAATGAAATGATAGAAGTAGCCATGAAGGATAAAGACGTAAACAAGCTTTGTAGCAAAAAGTGAGAGCTTTTTATTAAATGAAAAAGTGTACACTATCAAACAATGAGTGGGAAAGGTAAATGGGAAAGGTAGATAGCATCCTCCCGTCTGAATATGACAAACTATGTAGTAGTTTAAAAGAGTGTTTGTCCAGAAAAGTACATCACTTTACGAAGACCGAGAGAATATGTGATGTGGAAAGAGAAGAGAAGAACTGAAGAAGAGAGCCTCTTCTCTTTGGCAATTGGCAAATTAATTGTTTGAAGGCAAACTGGCAATTATTTGTTTCTTCACCCACCCCAACTGCTTCTTCTGTTGGTTAAAGTTATGAACTAATAATGTCGTATGGCTTATTCAGATGCAAAATCAAAACCTGCCCACATATATTTAGTATTTTTAATTTTTATCATTGGAAATATTGTCCTCCATATATTTACCTTCAGACTTTCATTAATGCATGCAATGCTGTAAGAATTCAATTTTTTTTAACCATTTTGATTTCTCTCTTGCCAAAACATTTCTTGCTAAATGATTTCATAATTTTTTTTAACATTGTAGCTTGTTGATTTATAATTTGAATTACTGTTTGAAAATTTTGGTGACGCACATGGAAAACATAATACTAATTAACTTATAATCAAAATAATAATAATAATAATTTCGATTGTAATTTGATTATACGAGAATCAATCACATACGTAGTTGAAGTGACTATTAAAATTAAAAGAAATGGTAAAACAAATAAACAGACGCCAATAAGAAAATAAATTCTCTTAAAATAATTTGGATTTGAATTTTTATGCTCTCAACAAATATATTTTATCTGTTTTAGATCAAAATTATTATTAAAATTCACAAAACCTTAGCTAATTTAACTAACCCCAATGTGGAAAAGAACTCTTCGTCTCTCCCTAGAAAATTAAAATCCTTCAGTTTTTTTTAATTTTATTTTTACAATTTTTATGCTGACTTGGGATTCATTTGTCCAAGCTCCAAACCCTTCCATCTACCAGCTGAGTTATGCCCATGGGGTATTAAAATCCTTTAGTTTTGTGTGTTTTGATTAGAGGTTTGGGTCAATAAAGGAATCCATCTACAATGAGGCTGATGAGCGTTAGATGGTATTGTAGGGATGGCAAAAATCTCTGACCTGCCCCAAATCTACAGGGATCCAATCCATTTGGGGCAGATTTGGAGAACTTAAAAGAGGGTTCGGATCGGGTATGGGTCAAATTTTATTGACCCGATTTGTAACTGCATCTGGTATGGTCAAACTATTATGACCGAAACTATTAAAAATATAAAAGAAAAAACACAAAACTAATCCTTTTAACTCCTTTTCTAATTGTATTTTATGTTTGGGAATTGTGGAATCTATCATTTGATGACAAGAATCGAGAAGCAATTGCGGCAGCCGGTGGCGATGAGGCATTGGTACTGTGTTTTTCTCTCTCTCTTTTTTTTTTAATGGAAATTATATTTACTTTGTGATATAAGACAGTTTTCTGCACAACTTAGAGCATTTCCCACCGTACTCTAAAACAGAGTATCGGTTCCTTCCACCGTACTCCAACTTTCTGCTTTCAAGAAAAAAAATTAGAGTTTTCAATATTTCTACTCTAAATTTAGAGTACCAAGTCTCATACCCTAAATTTACTTTTCAACATTTTATATTTCATTTATATCCTTTTACTTTTTTTATTAAATTCAGTTAATGTATAATAAATTTTAATCTATAAACTTTATTAACATAAAAATTATACCATTAAAAATGTCTCATCTAGATCTTTAAAACGAGTATAATGGTGAATATTAATTAATAATTTTTTATTTACTCATTCTTACCGTACTTTATCATTTGTGTGTTTTGGTTTCTTTCTCATGTTCAAGTCTTCCATTATGCTTTCTGCATTTTCATTTATTTATTTTTTGAGATTTTGCATAAATAATCCGATTTTAATTCTCAACTAGATTATGGTTATCGTTGTTAATTAGTAGTTGTTATTAAAAAAATAAAAGGTTGCTCATTGGCCAACCAAACCCGTAAAAAACCTTTCTTTTATTGTTATTCATTTTATTATTTTGTTATGATTTTCTCTAAAAAATAAAATTATTCTATTATAAAAAAATCTCTTATTACATATTAATAATTATAAGTTAGTAATAAAATAATAACCAAAACATAGTGACATTAAAAATTCTAAATAAAAATTACAATAACATAAACATATTAAAATAAGGATAGAATAAAAAAAAAAACTTTAATAACAACAACACAACATATGATAATGTTCAAATAAATTAATATTTTGGAAGGCCATCCAAATGAATTTCATATCCACCTAAAAATGATCCACATTGTATTTGGGAATTGAAACATGTAAGAAATTTTGATGAAAAAATTAGATGATAAAAATTTGATTGAAAAATTTTGATAGAGAAACTTAGGTAACAAATAAAACATGTAAGAAATTTTGGTGAAAAAAATTAGATTATAAAAATTAGATTAAAATAGTTAGAAAAGAAATAAGGAGGTTGAGAAAATTAGTTAAAAAATGTTAGAAAAAAAATAAGTAGGTTGAGAAAATTAGTTGAAAAATGTTAGAACCCAAAAATTAGTTATTATAAATTTATGCACTAATAAAACATTGTATTTTTTACAAAAAGTAAAAAAAAAAAAACAAAAAAAAAAAAAAAAAACTAATGTTATTAAAAATAGGATCAGGATCCTCTCCTTGATCCTTGTTTTTCCTTGGTATTTTTCAAGTGTAATTAAAACACCAAGTTGCATGAGAGAGAGAAAAGTGATCAAATCTTAACCATGCATTTTTTATTTTATTTAGGTGTCATTAGATTACGAAAAGCCAAGAAAAAACAAGGCAATGAGAGGATATTGTCCTATATCTAGAATGCAAATCAAAATCGAATGGATCCTTACTCGGAGTAGAGCATAAATCTAAAAAAAATTAAAGAAGCCCATTCAGGAACATAAAAATGACATCTTGATTTTTGGATTGAAATTCGATGAAAAAATACATCAATAAAAAGTTAGTGCGTTAAGTTTAGTGATATCTCTCTCCCTCTCAAATCATTGATCATAGTCATCAAGTCATACATATTACATATATTAATCTTAAAATTTCAGATTTTTTATTTATTTTTTATTTTTTAATATTACCCCCACGTTTTCTATTTTATTATATTATTACTAGAATGGTTGAAATAAATAATAATGTACATATAATAAATAATATATTTTCTATTTTTTAATTAACATTTGCTTGTGTATCGATTTTATAACTTTGAGAGGCTTCTTTTGTTGGATGACCAATCTTATAACGTTATATAAATTTGAGAGACCTCTTTTGTTAGATGGTCATCCGTCGTGTTTGATGTTGTTCTTGTTGCTTTAATGAAATTTTCAATTAAAAATAAAAAAATAAAAAACTTTGATTTTTCTCTGATTTGAGAATTAATAATGTTTTTACCTGGTTTAATAATATATTTTTAATTTTTTGAATCTTAAATTAGAATATATTGATCGAGTATTAATTGCTCAACAAAAATTATCAAGTAATTAGAAAAATAGAAAATAAAAATCCAAAAACCATAATTATAAAAAGGACAATGTTTTGATAAAGGGAACAAACAAATTTTATGATCATATGTACAAGTCTCCCAAGATTGTTGAGGATAATAGGATAGCTGAGTCTTCAAGCAAATCAGCTCAAGTTCTTAGTTCACCGGTTTCTGCCTTTGCAATGCAAATGCTTGGCTAGAAATATGACTCACAAGATATCCTGTTGTTGTCCATGTGTTGATGTTCTCAATGGAAGATGCGCAAATGGTTTAGGAATTCAATTGATAGATCAAAACATTCTACTATTGCTTAGTATGAGGACTGAGGAGTTACATTGAAATTTCCTTGAATTGATTTTCTAGTTGATTTTACTGCTGCAACTAGAACTAGGTGGCTTCAAGAGTATATTAGATAACCCTTGTCATTATCATTGGAAACATAGAATACAGCCTTTGATTTTTCAATTAATCCAGATATGATTCTTTTGAGTTATTTAAGAAGAGGGGACTAGATGGCAAGCCACATGTAGGAAATCAATGTATCAGACCCAAAATAGAATTCCAGAAGCACAATTGAATACTTGAGCAAATAACATATTATATTGTTTGACTTCATGGCCAGACACGTACACCATCCATAAGAAAAAATACTGCAATATATGGATATCATGGCGTGTTTACTAATTAGGAATTCTATTTGGGAAAGGGAATTAAGTTCCTGATTTTTAAATTCATGTGTTTACTAAATCTGTGGGGAATTAAGTTCCATGGACCCCACACACATATCAAGAATTAAGTTCCAGAATGAAAGGGAACTTGATTCCCCCCACTCACCCTAGGAATTAAGTTCCCTTTCCCAATTAAAAGGGGAATTCATACATTTTTACAAAAATATCCCCACTTAAAATTATAATATATATATATAACTGAAAATGAATTGCGAAATATACAACAACAAAAAAAGTGAACAGATGCCTTGATTATATATATATATATATAATTGCGAAATATACAACAAGATTATATATATATATATTATAAAAAAGTTTGATAAAAATAATAATATAAAAAAAAAAAAAAACACACACACACACACACAATATACTGCATCAAAATAAAAAATTTGTGAACTGCCACAAAATCAGTTGCTTTTGCTTTTATTTTATTTATTTATTTATTTATTAGCTACACTCGTACATCTCTCATATGTATAAATACAGCTATTTTTTGTACACAAGGATATTTTTGTAATCAACTTTGTATAAATTTGATTCCATTTCTAATTCTTAAAAGTTAGTAAACACAGTAATGAAATTTAGTAACTTATTTCCGATTCTCTTCTATTCCCTTTCCGATGGAACTTGATTCCGATTCCTCTCATTCCAACGCGCCCTCAAAGTAATTCAATTCCTTGTCTATTAATGTCTCAAAGTTGTTTATGAGTGTAAGTGATTAGTCCTATAATGTAGGAACCATATAGTTGACTTGGGTTGATTGTGGAATCATAGAGTTGACTTGAGTTAATTGCTTGACACTCCCCCTCAAACTGGACGGCCATGTTGCTTGTAAGCTGAAGATGACGCCGTTTGTGGAGGCCCTTGGTTAGAAGATCAGCAATTTGATCATCAGATGGGACAAAGAGAACTCGATGACTACCAAGAGCAACCTTCTTGTGAACAAAATGGTAATCCAATTCGATATGGCGAGTGCGAGCATGATGAATTGGGTTTGCAGCAAGGTATGTGGCACTGATGTTGTCATAGTACAGTGATGTAGGAAAAGAAACAGGGCAACCCAGCTCATGAAGAAGGAAATTGACCCAAACAATTTCAGCACAAGCATGTGCCAATGAGTGATATTCCGACTCAACATTGGAGTGCGCAATCATGGGTTGCTTTTTGGAGCACCATGAGATAAGAGTGAAACCTATAAAAATGAGGTAACCAGGGGTAGAACGGCGAGTGTCAGGGCATCCGGCCTAATCTGCATCAGAAAAAGCACGGATGGTAAATGGTGTAAGAGAGGGACTGATAATAATGCCTTGGCCAAGAGAACCCTTTAGATATCAAAGGATCCGTTTGACAGCAACTAAGTGAGGCTGATGTGGTGCACTCAAGAACTGGGCAACAGTGCTAACGGCGAAAGCAATATCAGGGCAAGACAAGGTCAAGTATTGTAGTGAGCCAACTAAGTGACAAAATTCAGTTGGATTGTCAAGAAGAACACCATCAGTACTGGAGAGTCGGACCTTGGCAGCAAGAGGTGTGG
Organism: Acer saccharum; assembly: GCA_030490815.1. Taxonomy (NCBI): domain Eukaryota; kingdom Viridiplantae; phylum Streptophyta; class Magnoliopsida; order Sapindales; family Sapindaceae; genus Acer; species Acer saccharum. The sequence goes on along the minus strand of CM059870.1, from coordinate 43,677,695 downwards.
AATATGGTTTGCGTTCGATCATGTTGCTACGATGAAGAAAATTCAATGTGTATTTTACCTGAGAAATGTGTAATCCATGTGAATGCGGAAGGACCTCAAGACCAAGAAAGTAACGTAAGGAACCCAAGTTTTTTACATCAAACTCACGGCCAAGAGACTATACAAATTGATCAATGGATTCAGTATGGCTACCTAATGTCATCAACATATAATAACAAGTAAAGAACATGGTCAGCATGGCGAAAAATGAAGAAAGATGGATCTGCCTTACTTTGGGTGAACCCAAACCGAATGAGAAAGACACTAAAATGGTTGAACCATGCATGAGATGCATGTTTGAGTCCGTATAATGCTTTTTGTAGTTTGCAGACAAAATGCGGACGTTGTGGATAAATGAAACCTGGAGGTTGTGACATAAAAACCTCCTCATGAAGAAGACCATTTAAAAAGGCATTCTTAATGTCCAATTGGTGAAGGGGCCAAGAGTTTGTGACAGCAAGATAGAGAACTATGCGAATCGTGGCATGTTTAACAACTGGGCTAAAAGTTTCATCATAATCGAGGCCAAGCTGTTGGTGAAAGCCCTTTGCAACATGATGGGCCTTGTAACGTTCAATAGAGCCATCGGAATGCCGCTTGATACGGAAGACCCATTTGCAGCCAACTGTGTTATAAGAAGTAGAGGGAGGAACCAAGTTCTAAGTATCATTTTTCACTAGAGCATTAAATTCATCAGTCATTGCATCGCACCACTCAAAATGTTTGACAGCCTGGGTGTAGCAGGTAGGTTCAAAAGGTTATGATAGAACCGTAGCATGCGCCTAAGATAGTGGATATTGGACAGTGCCATCAGTACGAATTTTGGGATGTCTCACACCATCATGTAAACGAGTTGTCATATGATGAGTGGGCACCGGTGTGGGTGGTGGTGACAGAGGTAGAGTTGCAACAGCTAGCACAAGCACATGTGGAGCGACAGCAGCACATGGCGTAGCTTGGTCGGTGCACGATAGAGCAAGTTGCTCGATTGGAACCGTGGTACCGATCGAGATGGTGGAGCTCTAGCGCGGCATACTGCGGTGGAGAATCCGAGACCTATATGCTAGCAAAAGAAAATTTAAGCTCATTAAAAATAATATGACGCGATATATAAACCCGTTGATTTACCGGATCAATGCACCGATAGCCTTTGTGATGAGAACTGTACCCCAGGAAAATACATTCTGTCAAACGAGGTTCAAGTTTGTGTGAGACATAAAACCCAAGGTGAGGAAAACAAGCACACCCGAATGTGCGAAGATGACCATATGTTGGGTTCTTATAAAAAAGAACGGAATAAGGAGATGACCACTTTAGCAGTGGCGTAGGGAGAAGGTTAATGAGGTAGACAAATGTTAAAGCCGCCTTAACCCATAGGTTTAGTAGAGCATGAGCCGCAGAAAGCAAGGTGTGGGTCATGTCCGCAATATGATGGTGCTTATGCTCGGCAATCCCGTTTTGTTGAGGCGTGTGAGGACATGAGCGACGATGATGAATACCTAAAGTTTGACAAAAAATTGTAAATTGAGAATTTACATACTCAATTCCACCATCACTTTGAAAGATCTTAATGGAGGAATTAAATAAATTTTTGATCATGGCAACAAAAGTGCAAAAATGTTTAAAAACCTTAGATTTTTGACGCATGGGATAAATCCACGAATAACGAGAAAATTCATCAGTAAATAAAACATAATATTTAAAACCAGAAACAGAAGAAACGGAAGACATCCACACATTAGAATGAATAATATAGAAGGGAAAAGTTGCAAAAACTTTATTTGAATCAAAGGGAAGTTTGTAAGACTTGTTAATGGCGCAGTCATTACAAAAGGAAAAATCACTGGAAAAAGTAGGCCCTAAAACTTGAGAGCCTAATTAATGAAGAACAGCAAAGGATGGGTGACCAAGATGGAGGTGCTAGAGGTTGGAGGCGGATGCCGTCAAAGTAAATGGCTGTGACAGCGAGAGCGAGTAGAGACCGTCCTTACATGGGCCTTGAAATAATGGAACACCAAAGGTGAGATCAGAGATAGTATAACTTGATGGAGTGAAAGTAAAACTAACAGAGTTATATTTAGTAAAACGTGCAACAGACAACAAATTTTTGTTTAAAGACGAAACTTTAAAAATATTACTAAGAGAGAATTTATGAGAGCCAAGAGACAGAGGAAGATTACCAGTGTTGGTAATAGGGAGAGTGGCCCTATTACTGAGTAAGACAGAAGTATTACCATTAAATGGAACAGAGTTTGGAGGTGCAGTACTCGTCATGTGATGGGTGGCACTGGTGTCAGGATACCAGGTGTAATCAGGAGGTGGCGGGTATGAAGCGACATGCATGCCAGCAAATTGAGCGGTGAGAGACTCAGGGTCATGGTAGTGATGAGGACAATTCAGATTTGAATGTTGTGGAGTGGAACAAGTGGAGCACCATTGTGATGGAGGAGCTCCAAAAATGCCATGACCACCATCATGCGGCAACCAAGAGCCACGACTAGAGCCATAGGCTGAGTAGTCAGGTGTAGAGTGCCAAGGTGCACGACCACGACCGCGTGAGTATCCACGATGACCACCGTGACTAGAGCTACGATGTTGACCACGGCCAAAAGAGGGCACTTAAGTGAAATTGGCAGCATGTGAGGGAGACTGAACAGTGATAAAGGGCGTTGTACTGTTGACATCAGTGGGCTTGGTGCGCAACAACTGAGATTCACAGGAGAGAAGACGTGCACGAAGATCCTCAAATTTTGGCAAAGGAGGAAAATTGAGAATAGCAGTGATAATCATACCATAGTTTGAGCCAAGACCACGAAGAACAGCAGTGACAAAATCAGTTATCGAGACTAGTTCATTGATGGCGGCAAGAGAGTCAAAGAGGGACTTGGCATGTTGAATATTGTTTTGGTACCTTTTGACATGTCCATGAGTTGGAATCGAATATTTGCCGCATTGGCAACAGAGTGTTGAGAGAAGTTGTCCCTGAGACATATCCACATATCGAATGCATTGGTTTTTCCAACAATTAGCGAGAGCATGGGCTCGGTTAGAGTAGATACCAAGTAGCTTACAACAAGCTGATCTTGTTGAAACCACTTTAGATAGGCTGGATTAGGAACCGGAACAGTAGTAGTGTCGGCATTAGCGGCAGTGATTGGATGATAAATGTACCTAATTGAGGTCCTCATTTCCTAGTTTTTGTTCTCGTTTTCGAGCACATTTTTGTATATAATATGTTTTGTGAGCCTTGTGTAGGTATATATTCCCTACAATGGTGTTTGAACGTAAAGTCAAGTTTGGGAGGCAAAAATGAGCTAAAAAGTGAAGAATTGAAAAGTATGCAGAGTTGCCACGGTCTCACCGTTGACCCAAACCGTGACGTGATTTGAGGTCCACCATGGCATGTTTTCGTGTTAAATCCGCCATTGAGCTAGAACGCGACATCGAGACCACGGCACTGGTCAACTCTGTTTTCCAAAGGTTAATGGACTAACATTGCAAATGCCTATGCAGAACACACAAATTTCAGGGTCCATATCTCCCTCCTCATTGAGAACTGTGCTTCCTAACATATATTTTTGGAAAGCCCCGAAAGTCTACTTTCTAGAGGTTTTTACGGATCATGATTCCAGACTTTCTAGAGGGAGTTATGGCTGTTTCCGTAACGGTGCGCGAGGTTGGAAACCTAACCGCGGCAGAGAACATTATGCAGAGTAGCCAACTTTCGGGGGGCATATCTCCCTCCTTAGATCAAACCACATTTAGCTCTACATATATTCGGAAATCCCCGGAAGTCTACTTTCTAGTGGTTTTTACGGATTGTAATTCCGAGTTTTCTAGAGGGAGATATGTGCATTTCCGTAACGGTGCGCGAGAAGTTCACTGTCATGGTTGCCCCCGCCAACAGCCAATGTGGCAACGACCTATTTTTGGCACCTGGGGCAATGAAGTTCGCCCCCGCCCATGGCCAACTTGGCAGCGACCTTCCATTGCTAGCACATCAAATGATCAGTTTCCAAGCTATTTTTGAGGGGCAAATGTGTCCTTTCGCACCCCAATTCATCCCCAAACTTACCCTAACTATATAAACATCTCTTTGCCTCTTCTTTCAAGGAATACACAGATTTTTCACCTCTCAACAACAGCCATCTTCATCTTCTTCCCCAAACCAAGAGAGAGAAAAGCTTCCAAAGCTCCCATGGAGGTTCTCCTCCATGGGAAGCTCACCACCACCACTTTTTACACATCCTCCACCACATTTGGGAGTAGATTGCAAGGAGATAGGAGTGGTCTATGACCAATTTCGAGCTAGGGATTCATGGAGCTCTTGGAGGGATTTCTTCAAGGGTTGTCTCCTTAAAACTCATTCTCTTTGTATTTTTTGTTTTCTCTTATGTGTAACCCCACTTGGGAATATTGTAAACCTATATTTGGCTCATTTATGTGATGATTGTTCTTAAATCTATTTGAGCTTTGATTTATTCTTATTATTATTGCAAAATCTCTTGTCTGGATATGCATGTGTGTGGAGATTGGAAATTGATATGTGTTCATAGATGGGATTAGGAGTAGATTAACTTAATATGTAGGAGTAGTTGTAATCAAATATCCCATGTGTGTATGTATGTCTTTAAAAGGTCAAAATGCCTTGTTCTGATGGGTTTGAGTGTATGTGGGTTGGGATTGTACCTCCATGGATGACCTTCTGGGTATAATCTTAACCACTTAGCTCTAAAAGAATGGATGAAACTTGTTTTATGCATGACCATGCTAGAATAGGTTTTGGCTACATGTTCATATGCTTAATGGTAGGGACTTGAGGCACAATTGCTCTAGCCATGACCCTTGGGGAGTGATTTGTGTCTCGAATCCCTTAGTTGAGATTACAAGCACAATTGCTCTAGCCATGACCTTTGGGGAGTGATTTGTGTTTGTGAATCTCTTAATTGAGAGAATAAGCCCATAACTTGAATTGGATGTTCTTAAAGCCTAACAATCACTATTTGTGCACTTATGTATGGTAAACCTATTGAACCTTGTGTGATCATTATCATGCATCTCTCCAAGCCACCATTTTATTATTTGTCTCTTTAAACACCATTCTCACCATTTCATATTCTCTTTATTTTCATTTGCATTCTTTTCTTTACATTTTCACACACACCACACCGCAATATGTATACACCTCACACACGCCATTCTCACCATATCCGCATTCTATTTACATGCTTTCAATAAACACTAAAACTCAATACGATTGACGGATGACACCTCCCTGTGGACAATACCCTTGCTTGTTGCTATACTAGTCTCTAGTCACTTGCACTAACAAGGTGAACTTGAAATATAAATGTTTTGACATGCAAAACGACAGCCTGTCAGGCAACGGTAGCGGAAGCAAAGTAGAGGGAGCCGGAGCAGTGCCATCAACATATTGATACAAACTGTGGCCAATAAGAAACGGTCGTAGTTGAATGATCCATAAGAGGTAGTTAGATTTGTGAGTTTGAGGAAGTTGGATAGAGTAGGGCCATGTAGGGATGGAGTTGAAGAAGAGGAAGAGGAGGAGGAGGCAGCGCCGACCATTGCAATATGTAGAAGATGGGATTAGGAAAAAAAAAAAATTAGGTTTTTCGTTAGAAAGAAAGTGGCTATGATACCATGTAGAAATATAGTGCTTAATGGAAATATTACATATTACATTGCTATATGTATGTGCAGAATATTGAAAATCCTAGAAGCCCTAGTAATATCAAATAAGGAAAACTAACATAATTATAACATATACATGATTCTAGGTGATTAGTCCTATAATGTAAGAATCATAGAGTTGACTTGAGTTAATTGTGTGATAGAAACAAAGAAAAGGACCTGAGTCTCAAAGCAAAAATGCATCACCATTTTTGGTCATTAAACGAGTGACACAGAAGTCAACATCTATTGTAATATATGGAGGTTGGTTCTATAGCTGGAGCTAACAAATATATGTTGAGTTGTTATTTACTTGAGAGATCATGCAAAGAACTCTTCCAATTGGGTCCAGATTTCATTTATCTTCAACTCAATTGCATTTTCCAGAGATTGGTCCATGTCTTTTGATCCATGGATAAACGAAGACAACACCCCCAATTCATGGTGTTCTCTTTGCAACAACAAAAGCCTTTTGCTTGTTTCTTTGACACTATTGCACGACGTAATCGACTCATTCGTAAACGCATTGAATTGATCCTTGAACATCTGATGATCTCGAACTACTTCGTTGAGTGTTGCCCTAAAATATTTAACTTCACGCCCATCAATCAACGAGAGTCTTCGATCATCTTCAACCTATCGAGCCTCGTTACCACTGTTTCACTAAAGTATTAAAGAATTCTGCTATGAATTTGAAGATTTTTCACGTCCATAGCTCTACTTGATTTTCCGTTTCTTGAAACCTAAAAAAATTGAGAAATTTTTTACACATAGCGAGTGAGTGAGACTTTTTCAAAATTGACAACTTTAGTAGAGATGTTTGTAAAAAAAATTGCGAGAGAATTTGTCAAAATTGACAACTTTAGTAGAGATCTTCGTCTAAATTTACAAATTTCCAGAGAACTTTGTATAAGGTTCAACGGCTAATTTCAAAGGTCAGTGAGAGTTTAAATTTGTAAGAACCAAACTTAAAAATTAAAATTAAAAAGGTCTTCTCCTAGGGTTTCTCTAAAACCCTAGCGTAGAAATAGGTGGTTTTTTTTTTTTTTTTCTGGAGTCTTAGTCCGTTGTTCTTTACCGTCAGGTTTGGGGGATTGTGGAGCGGCAACTATTCCTTCTGTCTTTATTATGGATCCTGAGGAGATATCTCAGCTATGTGAATATTTTTCAAGGATAAGTAAAGAGAAAAATACTTAACTTCACGCCCATCAATCAACGAGAGTCTTCGATCATCTTCAATCTATCGAGCCTCGTCACCACTGTTTCACTAAAGTATTGAAGAATTCTGCTACGAATTTGAAGATTTTTCTTGTCCATAGCTCTACTTGATTTTCCGTTTCTTGAAACCTAAAAAAATTGAGAAATTTTTACACATAGCGAGTGAGTGAGACTTTTTCAAAATTGACAACTTTAGTAGAGATGTTTGTAAAAAAAAATTGCGAGAGAATTTGTCAAAATTGACAACTTTAGTAGAGATCTTCGTCTAAATTTACAAATTTCCAGAGAACTTTGTACAAGGTTCAACGGCTAATTTCAAAGGTCAGTGAGAGTTTAAATTTGTAAGAACCAAACTTAAAAATTAAAATTAAAAAAGTCTTCTCCTAGGTTTCTCTAAAACCATAGCATAGAAATAGGTGGTTTTTTTTTTTTTTTTCTGGAGTCTTAGTCCGTTGTTCTTTACCGTCTGGTTTGGGGGATTGTGGAGCGGCAACTATTCCTTCTGTCTTTATTATGGATCCTGAGGAGATATCTCAGCTATGTGAATCTTTTTCAAGGATAAGTAAAGAGAAAAATATTTAACTTCACGCCCATCAATCAACGAGAGTCTTCGATAATCTTCAATCTATCGAGCCTCGTCACCACTGTTTCACTAAAGTATTGAAGAATTCTGCTACGAATTTGAAGATTTTTCTCGTCCATAGCTCTACTTGATTTTCCGTTTCTTGAAACCTAAAAAAATTGAGAAATTTTTTACACATAGCGAGTGAGTGAGACTTTTTCAAAATTGACAACTTTAGTAGAGATTTTGTAAAAAAATTGCGAGAGAATTTGTCAAAATTGACAACTTTAGTAGAGATCTTCGTCTAAATTTACAAATTTCCAGAGAACTTTGTATAAGGTTCAACGGCTAATTTCAAAGGTCAGTGAGAGTTTAAATTTGTAAGAACCAAACTTAAAAATTAAAATTAAAAAGGTCTTCTCCTAGGGTTTCTCTAAAACCCTAGCGTAGAAATAGGTGGTTTTTTTTTTTTTTTTTTTTTTGGAGTCTTAGTCCGTTGTTCTTTACTGTCTGGTTTGGGGGATTGTGGAGCAGCAACTATTCCTTCTGTCTTTATTATGGATCCTGAGGAGATATCTCAACTATGTGAATCTTTTTCAAGGATAAGTAAAGAGGAAAATATTTAACTTCGCGCCCATCAATCAACGAGAGTCTTCGATAATCTTCAATCTATCGAGCCTCGTCACCATTGTTTCACTAAAGTATTGAAGAATTCTGCTACGAATTTGAAGATTTTTCTCGTCCATAGCTCTACCTGATTTTTCGTTTCTTGAAACCTAAAAAAATTGAGAAATTTTTTACACAGAGCGAATGAGTGAGACTTTTTCAAAATTGACAACTTTAGTAGAGATGTTTGTAAAAAAAATTGCGAGAGAATTTGTCAAAATTGACAACTTTAGTAGAGATCTTCGTCTAAATTTACAAATTTCCAGAGAACTTTGTACAAGGTTCAACGGCTAATTTCGAAGGTCAGTGAGAGTTTAAATTTGTAAGAACCAAACTTAAAAATTAGAATTAAAAAAGTCTTCTCCTATAGCATAGAAATAGGTGGTTTTTTTTTTTTTTTTTTTTTTTTTCTGGAGTCTTAGTCTGTTGTTCTTTACTGTCTGGTTTGGGGGATTGTGGAGCAGCAACTATTCCTTCTGTCTTTATTATGGATCCTGAGGAGATATCTCAGCTATGTGAATATTTTTCAAGGATAAGTAAAGAGGAAAATATTTAACTTCGCGCCCATCAATCAACGAGAGTCTTCGATAATCTTCAATCTATCGAGCCTCGTCACCATTGTTTCACTAAAGTATTGAAGAATTCTGCTACGAATTTGAAGATTTTTCTCGTCCATAGCTCTACCTGATTTTCCGTTTCTTGAAACCTAAAAAAATTGAGAAATTTTTTACACAGAGCGAATGAGTGAGACTTTTTCAAAATTGACAACTTTAGTAGAGATGTTTGTAAAAAAAATTGCGAGAGAATTTGTCAAAATTGACAACTTTAGTAGAGATCTTCGTCTAAATTTACAAATTTCCAGAGAACTTTGTACAAGGTTCAACGGCTAATTTCAAAGGTCAGTGAGAGTTTAAATTTGTAAGAACCAAACTTAAAAATTAGAATTAAAAAAGTCTTCTCCTATAGCATAGAAATAGGTGGTTTTTTTTTTTTTTTTTTTTTTGGAGTCTTAGTCCGTTGTTCTTTACCGTCTGGTTTGGGGGATTGTGGAGCGACAACTATTCCTTCCGTCTTTATTATGGATCCTGAGGAGATATCTCAGCTATGTGAATCTTTTTCAAGGATAAGTAAAGAGGAAAATATTTAACTTCACGCCCATCAATCAACGAGAGTCTTCGATCATCTTCAATCTATCGAGCCTCGTCACCACTGTTTCACTAAAGTATTGAAGAATTCTGCTATGAATTTGAAGATTTTTCTCGTCCATAGCTCCACCTGATTTTTCGTTTCTTGAAACCTAAAAAAATTGAGAAATTTTTTACACAGAGCGAGTGAGTGAGGCTTTTTCAAAATTGACAACTTTAGTAGAGATGTTTGTAAAAAAAATTGCGAGAGAATTTGTCAAAATTGACAACTTTAGTAGAGATCTTTGTCTAAATTTACAAATTTCCAGAGAACTTTGTACAAGGTTCAACGGCTAATTTCAAAGGTAAGTGAGAGTTTAAATTTGTAAGAACCAAACTTAAAAATTAAAATTAAAAAAGTCTTCTCCTAGGGTTTCTCTAAAACCCTAGCGTAGAAATAGGTGGTTTTCTTTTTTTCTGGAGTCTTAGTCCGTTGTTCTTTACCGTCTAGTTTGGGGGATTGTGGAGCGGCAACTATTCCTTCTGTCTTTATTATGGATCTTGAGGAGATATCTTAGCTATGTGAATCTTTTTCAAGGATAAGTAAAGAGGAAAATATTTAACTTCACGCCCATCAATCAACGAGAGTCTTCGATCATCTTCAATCTATCGAGCCTCGTCACCACTGTTTCACTAAAGTATTGAAGAATTCTGCTACGAATTTGAAGATTTTTCTCGTCCATAGCTCTACTTGATTTTCCGTTTCTTGAAACCTAAAAAAATTGAGAAATTTTTTACACAGAGCGAGTGAGTGAGACTTTTTCAAAATTGACAACTTTAGTAGAGATGTTTGTAAAAACAATTGCGAGAGAATTTGTCAAAATTGACAACTTTAGTAGATCTTCGTCTAAATTTACAAATTTCCAGAGAACTTTGTATAAGGTTCAACGGCTAATTTCAAAGGTCAGTGAGAGTTTAAATTTGTAAGAACCAAACTTAAAAATTAAAATTAAAAGGTCTTCTCCTAGGGTTTCTCTAAAACCCCAGCGTAGAAATATGTGGTTTTGTTTTTTTCTGGAGTCTTAGTCCGTTGTTCTTTACCGTCTGGTTTGGGGGATTGTGGAGCGGCAACTATTCCTTCTGTCTTTATTATGGATCCTGAGGAGATATCTCAACTATGTGAATCTTTTTCAAGGATAAGTAAAGAGGAAAATATTTAACTTCGCGCCCATCAATCAACGAGAGTCTTCGATCATCTTCAATCTATCGAGCCTCGTCACCACTGTTTCACTAAAGTATTGAAGAATTCTGCTATGAATTTGAAGATTTTTCTCGTCCATAGCTCTACCTGATTTTTCGTTTCTTGAAACCTAAAAAAATTGAGAATTTTTTTACACATAGCGAGCGAGTGAGACTTTTTCAAAATTGACAACTTTAGTAGAGATCTTTGTCTAAATTTACAAATTTCCAGAGAACTTTGTATAAGGTTCAACGGCTAATTTCAAAGGTCAGTGAGAGTTTAAATTTGTAAGAACCAAACTTAAAAATTAAAATTAAAAAGGTCTTCTCCTAGGGTTTCTCTAAAACCCTAGCGTAGAAATAGGTGGTTTTTTTTTTTATTTTTTATTTATGGAGTCTTAGTCCGTTGTTCTTTACCGTCTGGTTTTGGGGATTGTGGAGCGGCAACTATTCCTTCTGTATTTATTATGGATCCTGAGGAGATATCTCAGCTATGTGAATCTTTTTCAAGGATAAGTAAAGAGGAATAGCTATGGAGTGTTAAGGAGAACCTTAAAGAAGCGGCAGGGAAGAAACTAGATCTATGTTTAGTGGGTAAAATCCTATCTACCAAACATGTTAACAGAGAAACTTTTAGGTTAGTGATTCCAAAAATCTGGCAGACAAGGCTGGATATTGAAGTGGTACAGGAAAATATGTTTTTGTTCTATTTTAGGAACCAAGGTGATCGTCTTCGGATCCTTGCAGGGGGTCCGTGGAGTTTTGACAATTGTCTTTTTGTGCTAAAAAAACCGGAGGGGGTGGGGAATATGGTTAACATGTCCTTTACTCGAGTGGTGTTCTGGATTCAAATTCACAATGCACCATTAATTTGTATGACAAAAAAGATGGGTGAGTTTTTGGGTAGATTGATAGGGGACTTGGTGGATATTGATGTTGGTTCGACAGGTGAGTGTTTCGGGAAGTTTATGAGGATGAGAGTGGCCATTGATATTTCGAAACCTTTGAAAAGATTCTTACAGGTAGACCTGACAGATGATGGGGAAGAATATTTACTTTTGTTGAGATATGAGAGATTACCAAAGTTTTGCTTTAATTGTGGTCTGGTAGGCCATTCTTTTCGGGAATGTCCGACAGGAAAAGAGGAGAACAATATGAAAACTAATCTAGAATACGGTTTTGGCCCATGGTTACATGCTACAAGTCCCCTTGGCCAACTGAGGACTAGTGGGGATGATACATCGAAAGGGAAACTTTAGGGGTCATGGGATAGTGGGAAGGGGAGAAGAGGTGGTGGGGTTCAGATTCGGAATGAGGGTGGCTGGAAAGATCGTGCGAATAGGGATACTAACCGCAACTTGGTTACGAAACCTTAGCGTCCGATGCAAAAGCTAGTAGGTCCATCGAAAGAGGGAATGTCTCTAGCGAAGGAGGGAGAGAAAGAAGGAAATAATATCACAAACGTAGGAGTGGTAGCCTTCCAAAGTTCGGGTATTAGAGAGGAAACATCAATGAATGTAGATCAAGGAGTTGGGTTAACGGGTGATAAGAGGAAAGGGAAGGTGGGGACTTCGATCATGCAAAAGGAGGTCGTGGAAGTCAATGATTCTATGGTGTTTGGAGAGGGTTTACATGACACTAATGTGATTTTTGAGTTTGGCGTTGCGGGCACGAAATAGGTGGAGGAAATTTTGGTGGAACAGCTTGAGAAGATAGACAGGGTTGAGGAAGGCAGAGTCAATGGAAGTGGGTCTCGGGAGATAGGGACAGGTAAAGGTGTGAAAAAAGGAAAATGGAAACGTTGGGCGAGAGAAGGGGGGGTTGCGGAATATAGGTTCTGTTGATGAGGAGCAGATTTTTAAAAAAAGGGATGCAAACACTGTTTTCTCGAAAATTCAGGCGATGGACAAGAGGCAAAATACTTGTAAGGGGTGTGATATTTTACCAAAGGAGATATCGGCGAGTCAGGCGGGAGACCTGGCTTGCCGAAAGCAATGAAAATCTTATTTTGGAACGCTCGGGGCTTGGGAGGAGACCGAGCGTTCCGGGTCCTGCAGTCCCTTCTGCGAGATCACCGTCCGGATATTATTTTCTTGATGGAGACAATTTATGAGCATAATTTTATGGAAGGTCTTCGGGTGAAGTTGGGTTTTGGTGCTAAGTTAGTGGTGGATCATGTAGGAAATAGTGGAGGTTTGTGCCTTTTTTGGAATGGTGATATTGATATTTCTCTTTTGTCTTATTCACGTTTCCATATTGACAAAGTGGTCTCGTCTCATAATGATAAGCGGTGGAGATTAACAGGTTTTTATGGTAACCCTGTTGCGAGTCAAAGAATTCATGGGTGGACTTTGTTGCGAAGACTATCTGCGATGGCTTCATTGCCTTGGCTAGTGGGTGGAGATTTTAACGAGATTTTATGTCTCTCGGAGAAGGTCGGAGGGTCTATTCGTCAAGAGACTTTAATGGAAAATTTTCGAGATACCTTAGTGGAGTGTGGGCTGTGTGATTTGGGGTTCTCGGGGCCTAAATTCACGTGGAATAATCGTTGTGAGGAGACTCAAATTGTCCACGAAAGATTGGACAGGTGTGTGGGTAATGGGGAGTGGAAATGTATTTTTCCTTTCTTTACAGTTAAACATCTGGATTATTGGAAGTCAGATCATAGACCTATTCTCCTGGAGTTCGCGGATAGGGGAAATAATTCTGGTGGGAAGGGTCGCTTTCATTATGAAATTTGTTGGGCTAGTCAGGATGAATGCCTGAAGTTGGTGTGTGATTCTTGGGATGTTATAAAGGGTGGTGATAGCATGCAAAATGTGGTGGGGCGTCTAAATGAGTGTGCAAAAAATTTGCAGGTTTGGAACAAAAATAACAAGTGGAAGATAAGAAAGGAGATTGTTTCAAAGAAGAGAGAATTGGCTTGGTTGGGTAATTTGGAGGGGCCGGTTGAGTGGAGGCTGGTTAGGAGAACTGAGAAGGAGCTGGATGATTTGCTTCATTGTGAAGAGATGTTCTGGAAGCAGCGCTCAAGAATTAATTGGTTGAGAGAGGGGGACTCTAACACTAAATTTTTCCATGCGAAAGCTGCAGCTAAAAAGCATAGAAATCATTTTTATGTGTTATTTAATGATATGAGAGAGTGGAAGGAGACAGATGAAGAGATGGAAGATATTATTCAAAAGTATTTCTCTAATCTTTTCACAAGTTCTAATCCTTCAGGCGCCCATATGGACCGTATTCTGGATAGTGTGAGCTTAAAAATTTCGGTGTAGCAAAGGGAGTTTTTGGACTCAAAGTTTTCGGCTGATGAGGTTAAAAGTGCCTTATTTCAGATGAGTCCCTCTAAGGCTCCAGGGGTGGATGGGTTCCTTGCAGACTTTTATCAAAAATTCTGGGACGTGGTGGGTAGGGATTTCACTAACCTGTGTCTGGAGTGTCTTAATGATGGTAGACCGGTGGACTTGTTAAATCATACTCTTATTTGTCTCATTCCGAAGGTTAGAAATGTGGAGCAAATGTCGGAAATTAGACCCATTAGTTTGTGTAATGTGTTATATAAGTGTATTTCTAAGGTTTATGCGAATAGGCTCAGATTGGTTCTTGGTAGTGTGATTAGTGAGACTCAAAGTGCTTTTGTGCCTAGAAGAATTATAACTGATAACGCTATGGTGGGTTTTGAGTGCATGTATGCTTTGAGTCATAAGGCGAATGGTAAAAAGGGATTCATGTCTCTAAAATTAGACATGTCAAAAGCCTACGACAGAGTGGAATGGATTTTTCTGGAGGGTATGATGAGGAAGATGGGTTTTTCAGAGGCCTGGATTTTGAAGATTATGGGGTGTGTTTCGTTTGTTACTTATTCCTTCATTCTTAATGGTAATATTAGGGGCTCGATTAGGCCTTCTCGGGGTTTGAGACAAGGTGACCCCCTATCTCCGTATCTCTTTCTTATTTGCGCTGAAGGTTTGTCCAGTTTGATTTCGAAGTCGGAGAAGGATGGCTCCTTTGCGGGGTTTCGGTTTAGTCGGTTAGGCCCAAAAATTATGCACCTCTTTTTTGCTGATGATAGTCTGTTATTTACTCAGGCTTCTGCGGAAGAATGTGATAATATTAAGGATATGTTGGATGATTATTCGAAGGAGTCGGGTCAAGCCATTAACTTTGCCAAGTCTGCTGTTTACTTTAATTGCAAAGTTTCTGATAGGGAGAAAAGAAATTTGGCGAATGTTTTGGGTATGTCCTTGGTTGATTCTCATAACCGGTATTTGGGGCTCCTTTGCTTATCTAATAGGAGTAAAAGAGTCATGTTTGATGAAGTTAAGATGAAGGTGTGGAACAAGCTGAATAGTTGGCGGAATCGTTTCTTCTCTATGGGAGGTCGGGAGGTTCTTATCAAGGCTGTGATTCAAGCCTTGCCAGTGTATTCTATGAATATGTTTTGGTTGCCTAAGGCTCTTATCGATGAGCTTCATCGGATGAGCGCTAGGTTTTGGTGGGGAGGGGGTGTTGATAAACGGAAATTACATTGGTGTTCGTGGAATAAGTTGTGTAAAAATAAGATCTCTGTTGGTTTGGGGTATAGGGATCTCGGCGCCTTTAACAAAGCCATGTTGGCGAAGCAGTGCTGGTGCATTCTGAAGTACCCAGAGTCCTTAGTTGCTAGAGTGTTGAGAGGGTGTTACTTTCCGGGTTTGTCCCTTCTGGATGCGGAAAAGGGGCAGCTAAGTTCTTTCCTCTGGAAGAGTCTTGAATGGGGCGTGAGCTGATTGAGTTGGGGTTTAGATGGAGGGTTGGGCATGGTAGGACTATTCGAATTTATGAAGACCGTTGGATTCCAAGAGTTTCTACTTTTAAGGTGCATTCTCCGCCAATTTTGGGAGCTTTGGCCACTGTTGATTGCTTAAAATTAACTTCTGGTGCCTAGAATGTTGATTTAATTCGCCAGAGTTTTTTCCCAGAAGAGGCTGCGGCCATTTTGAGTTTGCCTCCTTGTGGTTTCATCTTAAATGATAGTCTGGTTTGGCATTTTCATAAGTCAGGGGATTATACGATCCGAAGTGGGTACTGGTCTGAAATGTCTTTTCGTTCTACGGGTGATCCTGGTGGCTCTGGGCTTAATTCGGATGAATCTTGATGGCAGTTTTTTTGGCGTCTTCGTTTACCTCCAAAGGTGAAGGTTTTTATGTGGAAAGCCTGCAACAACTGGATTCCTACTTATGTAAATCTTGCGGCTTATGGGGTTCAGCTTAATACTTTGTGTCCTCTATGCTTGAATAAAAATGAAAGTATCTTATATGCCCTCTGGCTTTGTGCTTCGTTGCGGAATATTAGAGGTGGTAGTTGCATTAGTGATGGTGGTGATGGGAGGGTGCTAGAGTGTGGTTGTGAAGTCGGATTTTGAATGCCTTTGTGTAACCTGGTGGCGCATATGGTTCAGAAGAAATAAGGTTGTGCATTCTAAGGTGATAATTTCGGATCAGAATGTGCTTGGATGGGCACAAGAGTATCTGTAGGATTTTCTTGCTGCTGCTGAGAAAGGTAGTCCCAAGTGGGTGCTGATTAGGGAACCTCCAAAATGGAAACCGCCGGATAGGGGGATGTTTAAAATTAATACGGATGCGGCATTAAATGTTAAAGAGTCGCGTGCTGGTATTGGAGTGGTAATTCGTGATTGTCATGGAAGGGTAATGGCTTCTCTTTGCCAAAGTTTGGACACCTGCCTCCAGCCTCAGATTGTTGAAGCAATGGCCATTCTTAAAGGGATCTCCTTGGCTGCTAGCTCTGGTCTTTTACCAACCACTTTGGAGTCTGATGCTCTTGGAGTTATGGAGTTGATTCGAGCGAATGAGGCCTCGTGTGCTGATGTGGGTGTTGTTGTTAATGACATTTTGTGTCTTCTTCAGCTGGTTAATGTTTCTCCTATTTCTTTTGTCCCTAGGCTAGCTAATAGTGTGGCTCATGCTTTAGCTAAAATTGCACTTAATCATGTGGGTGAGTTTATCTGGTTAGAGGATTGTCCTCTGAGTGTGGAAAGTCTGGTTTTGGGCGATTGCCCTAGTCCTTTGTAACCTTTTCCTTTGTTCAATGAATTGTTTTTTCTCAAAAAAAAAAAAAAAAAAAAAAAAAAAAAACTTAAAAATTAAAATATATGTATCTTGTCATTTATTATTATTATTATTATTATTATTTAAGTAATTAACTTTCAAGTGCTTAGTAGAGATTCCAACGGCTAATTTTTTGCCATCTTTATTATGTTTTTTTTTCAAATTTTAATTGACTAACAACTAAATTTGTAATTACACGGGACTTGTTTAGTAACTAAACTTAAAATACATGGATAGGCAGAAATTCTATTATCAGTTCGAACTGACAAAGTTATATCAGTTCCTTGCATGTTAGCCACTGGATTTAAATACTTTGACTTGGCTGTATGCATTTGTCAGTCAAAGTATTTAAATCCAGTGGCCCACATACAAGGAATTGATATAACTTTTGTCAGTTCGAACTGATAATAGAAAGACTGCATGGATAGGTCCGCAACTATCTTTTAATTTATATATATATATATATAAAGTAAATTGTAAGTTCTATTCAATCTACATTACAACAAAGAAGTTATATGCTATAGTTATATATCCTGATTTATATAATTTGTGATCATGTGTTTCAAATCATAACTCCTAGATGTCTTAATAGTCATATATAATGGTAAATTCGCCTCTGTATTATACAGCCAATTAGTAGCAAAGCAACAGATTTTGAGCAACAAAGACATGATCTCTTAAAATTTTCACAAGAAATTAAATGAGGGTCTCTTATTTCTTTCTTTTGAACCTGGAATGGTCCTTTTTAGCTGTTTGTTCACTAAAAAATAAAATTTCTTACTGATTTCCCAAAATAGTAGAAAAGATTCTCAAATGAAATATTGTATTGTGATTAGAAATATTTTTAGAATTGTTGTATTACTTCTATAGTATATACTTATTATTTACTATATTAATTGCAACAAAATCTTTATTTCATAATTTGATTTTGAGTTGTTAACAACTTTTATGTACTAGTCGAACACTAGTGCATATATATAATATATTCTTCATGTATGTATATTAAAATTCAGTCAAGATACATATTAAACAATAACGTATAAGACCAGAACATTTTATCACAAATTGTATATTCTGCTCTTTCTTTTGTATCATACTATACAGTCAAGCTGCGTTGATGATACATTTTAGTTTGTATTTTATTTATCATTAGACACTGATGACTGTTCGTGCTTTTTCCCAGTTTTGCAAGAAATGCTGATTACATGTCAGATTTTTGTTGTAATATGATAAAACTTCTTGGAACAATTTGATTATTTACTGAGCACTGTGACATCTAAATTGTTGCAAGTTATACCTCTGTTTTGTGTCCAGAAAATGTTTCTTTTAACAATATCATTAAAATTTTGAGTTATATTTTTTGTTCGTTTTTTCCATGGTATTTGGTTTGACTACATGTTGAATCTCTGTGGATTATTTAGGGTGGAAATTGCCAAAACTAACCCATCTAATTATAGGATTTTCTTTTTTAACCACATGCATACTTTTAATTGTTTTTAACCATGTTTTTGAGAAATTACTCAAAAGCCCTCATATAAAAACCCCCAAATCAGCTCTCTCTCTCTCCTTTCTTTTCTTTTTCTTTCTCTCTCCTCTCCTCTGCTCTGCTCTCTCTCTCACCAATCTCCCTCTCTCTCCGCGATCTCTCTCTCGCCGGCATGGTTGACAGTCGCCGAGCGCCGACAAGCATCTGGACCACGCCACGAACCAGCGACGACCACGAACCAGTTGTTGGTTGATCGCACAAACCAACGACGACCACGAACAACCAAGCGATGCCGCGACGGGGGTCGTGCGCCGCTGGTTTGTCTGCCGCTGGTTGGAGCGACGACCGGGTGGCTTCCGGCAGCTAGGTGTGCCGGCGATGTGGTCTGCAAAAATCCCAAACAAAAAACCTAACCCTAATTCGAATTTGAGGAAGAAGATGAGGAAGAAGAAGGAAAAAAAAAAAAAAAAAACTTATCCTAATTTCAATTTAGTCCAGATTTCAAGTTTGAATATTTTTATTTTAGGCATGATTTCAAGTTTGTGTATTTCAATTTAGTCGTGATTTCAAGTTTGTTTCGAGGTTTAAAAAAACACTAATTTCAGGGGTACTCTGGTAATTTATGGTACTATACTGAATTTTTTTTTTAAAAGTGGTTATTAACAATTAAAAATTCAAAAGTGGTTAAAAACAAAAGTATAATAAGTTTGATAGCTACTTTTGGTTTTCTCTCTAGTTTAGGTTGCCCTTGCACAAACTTGTTCAAATGCCTCGCAGGGTCTTCAAGAGAGGGCAGCTGGTGACTTTTGGGGATTGTCAGTTTCCGAAATTAATTGTTATTTCCAATTTTCCATAAATTGCATTTTTGTGCTTATGTGATATGTATTCTTGGATTTAGGTTCTTATAATAATATCTTAATCATTTTCTGTTAATATACTATTTGATTATAATACAAGCCTTTGATGCTTCTAGAAGTTTTTATGGGCTGCGATATACTATCTACCAAAGGATCCATAGCTTGTTCCCACATACAATGCAAACTAACCCCATAGATGTCTGTCTTCCCACCATGTGACATGATTGACTATTTTTCTTTTTGACAGTATTTTTTTTTTTTTTACATGATTGACTATTTGAACCTCCTATATCATTCATATGAATAGAATTGTTCACTAATGTTATGGAACGAGATTTAGTAATACTCCAAATAAGATATCAAAAGTTACTATGCATTCATCCTTTGACTTAAGATCTAGTTTAAATATAGGCAATTTTGTAATAACACAATTGTTGACATCAAAATTTCACTTGTGTGCACACGAGACGCTACCCACGAGGTATTGTCTACATTGGCTAAGTGGATCTCATTGTTTTGTCCTTAAAAGGGCCTTCATGGGGTTAAGGCTAGTCTTAGGGGCTGTTTGTTTTTTTTACACTAAAATTTATTGCCTCTTATATCTTAAATTAAGATAAATCAATTTGTTTATTTTTCCAATTTATATCTTATTTTAAGATATATATATATATATATATATATAAAGTCTTTCTATTATCAGTTCAAACTGACAATAAATATATCAGGACGAAGAATGTGGACAAAAAAAAAAATTTGTAGAATGACAGCCTACGATGACAAACATTGGATAAAAAAAAGTGCCAAAATAAACAATCATGCCTAATTCTTTCTTCATTTTTCATACAATTAAAACTATAAAATATATATATATATATATATATATAATCCTAGATTCTCTATTGATTTGAGTTTTGGATTTTTTCTAATCTATTGAAACCTGATGTAAAAAAAAATATATAAAAAAAACAATATATATATATATATATATATGATCAAAATTTATTTATTGTTTTACTCTCATACAAGCAAACGAATGATTCGTTTTGAACCAAATTGATATCATTCCTAATTTTATGTTTGTGCCTCTCCCTCTCATCTTCATACTTCACCCGATTAAACTCAAAGTTCCGGCAACCGGAGAAAAAAATTCCAGCACCAATATGGTGAGGATCTCTTTCCTTATCACGAATAATGACATGTTATCATTTAATTGGTCGGTAAAATCTGATAGATCTTGACCATGCCAAACTTTTACCGAAAGCATATTTATATCAACTCGGTGAGTATTTAGCCTTTTCCAATTAAGAGATTTTTTGAGGTTTTCATCTCAGCTATTATTGATTTTTTTCTTCAACTCATTAAGTTGACCGAGTTGGCTTGTGACGTGCACCATAATTCCATCCGGATACGTCAGGAGTCAACTTAGGACCTTCAACTGCCCAAACTCGGTATTAATTGGCCCAACTTAAAGTGTCGGGTAGTCCACATTGCCCAGCCCCAAATTGTAAAAACCCATACGGGCCATAACAGATTGAGCATTTTTCTTTCATTTGATGGCAAAGTCTCATTGAATTCCCTGGCTATTACACATTATTATTTGCTCGAACTTTCTTTTGTGTTAGCTTGCATTCATTTCCTAACCAAAAGTTACAACTCAGGCATTTATGATTTCCTTGCATATAATGCTTTGGGTTCACTTATCATCTAACCCCCGAATATATGTAAGAGCATTTCCAATACAAATATGTATTTTTGAGTTTCTAAATAGTGCCACATCAACATTTCTATTTATTATGAGCCCACTTTTGAAAAAAAATTAGAGAAATCCATATTCACATCTCCAATGCAATTATCTAAAGTCAAATATGTATCCATTTTATGTTCAATCATAATAAAACAATTATTACACACTCTCTCCTATTTTATTTTACAATTAAATGAGATTTAATCTTATTGGTGGAAATAGTTGAAAGCTTTAATTTTATTGGTGGAAAGAGTTAGAAATCCTAATCATCATTTCTAAGAGAGTTTCTAGAATTAGAAACTCAACTCCATATTCTCTAACTTTTTTTTTTTGCCACATCATCTCCATATTCAACTTAGATAATAGCGTTGGAGAGAGTTTTTCTAACTTTTTTAATATCTATCCTATATGGCACTCCATTTTCTCCAGATTCATAATAGCATTGGAGATGCTCTAATATTAAAAAAAAAAAAAAAAAAAACGATGTATCGGTGCCCAAAACATTGATCCCGTCAATATCTCACACAAAACTTCAAGAGTCGTCCTAAGAACTAGGTCATCAGAATCATTCTCGAGCTCTCAAAAATAAAAAATAAAAAAAATGAAAGAGACCTTTCGGTTGCATCCACCTTCCCCATTAATTCCCGATCGATGCCGTATAAAGCCTGAAATGTTTCTAGAGAATGAAATTGATGTGAAAGGCAAGACTTTAATTGAATTAATTGATAATGGAAATTTATCATTTCCGTCACATAAATCAGTGGTCTTGATTAATTTTATTTTTGGTAGATTAAATACATAAAAATGAATAGAAATAATTAAGACCATTGATTTGCTATATTAGACATATAACAATAGATTATGGAGGTGATGACAGTGTGAGAAGTGAGAACAATTAAGGTGAGGAGAAGATCCATATCCAATTTATATAACACTAATTTAATAACTTGATTTTTGATAACATAATAATTGATAAAAATGTCATCAACTTCACTTTTTATTTTATTTTTTCCTTCACTTTCTTTCTTTCTAAAGAAAATTGTAGATGAATCACAATATTATCTCTTTTGTAAATGATTGAGATGGAGAGAAGGAAACAAAAAAATCACAAGATAATATAAATCTGAAAAAGAAAGAAAAGAAAAAAAACAAAGAACACAAATCATAAAAAATTTAAAGTCAGGCAATATTAAAGGTTCAAATCGCCGTCACGTACGTGGCATATAAAAAAAATATCATTTCCATTATCTCTTAATATATAAATTAAAATTTATCTTTTAATAGAAAATTAAGTAATCATTAATTTAATTTGCGGAGCCCGTCAAAAAATGAAAACAATTCATGTTTTCCTTTAAAGCCGCCTGTCAAACAGTAGGTGGAAAAATTGATACACGGGCCCTATGCCTTGGTGGCCGAGAGTCTTCCTAAGACTCTCGCCACCAAGGTTCGAATCCTGGTTTGGTGTGTATATGGAGGTTTTCCCACCATGTGTGTGGGTCTTGTCCCACCTTTGTGTGGGTGTACTCTTCCCTTGTGGGAGTTGCTTGTCCGGGCCGTGCTTGTAGAGCCTGATCTCGCTGGTCCCGGTTGTTGTTGATGTAATCAAAAAAACAAAAAAAAAAAGATTTCCCTGTTTTCCATATTTTTTTTGTCCCATAAAACTGTATCAAATGCAATCTCTATGTTTTTCAACTCAAAAAATAAGATTTGAAAACATCACCAAACGTACCTAAAGTTTTTTAGAAAATAAGTTACCATCAAAGAAACTAAAGTATCGATCAAAGAAAATAAGTCATGATCAAGGGCTTGAAAAAAAAAGTGTGCAACTTATTTTGTTTGTTGTGTTTGAATGATATTTTTGTCAAAACACTTTTTGAGTGTTATTAAAACTAAAGTTACTAAATTGATGCTAGTTCTAATAAATCAACACCAAAAAGTGCTAAAAATTACCCTTAGATTTTCGCATGTAATGCATCTTCAGTCAAATGATGGTAAAATAATAATAATGAATACAACTCTTAGAGCGTCTCAAATGCTATCATGTATTTTTGAATTTCTAATCAGTGACACATGAACATTTATCTTGAATATAGATGCACTTGGACAATTTTTTTTTTTTATAAAAATACATATTCTCATCTTAAATCTAATTATTTAAAGAGAAATAATTTACCATTGAGTAAATAATTTGAACAATTTAATGATACTCGACTATTTATTAGATTTTTTTTTTTTTTGTTGACAATATCTATTAATCCGAGATCATGTATTTTTTTTTTAAAGCTTTTGTCATTGATAGAATTCGAACCGCTGATTTGTGAGTCATTTACCCAAGTCCCAAGCTCGTTTATCTACCAGCTGAATTACATACGCCCTTGTTGGAAACTATTTATTAGAATTTAGACTTCACTTTAAGTTCCCTTATCATTACGTAACATAATTTTGTCAATGAATGTGTGATGTGTCCAACAAGTGACAATTGATTGCAATGTCTCATAGAAGATTTTCTCCCTATTCACAACACAATCTATACGTTGAAAATGTGGATGGAAGATGCAAGACATGCAGCGAACACACCAATTTTTCTTTCATGAGTGCACATTTTGAACATACTTTGAACATACCGATTTTTTTATTATTATTTTTAATTCTATTAAGATCTGCGTGCCTTTTTAGATTATTGTGTTTTAGGGCCTACACGCCTCTCTGAGTCTCTGCTTTCGTTTTTCTTTTCAATTTTTTAAATTTGTTTTTATTTTTATTTTTATTATGACTAATAAAAAATATATAAATATACTTTGAATATACTAATAGACATATATCATCACAGTTTTACCATGTGTATTATTATGATTGAAACGACGTTATTAAGATAATAAAAGTGTGGTGATATTTATTAGTATACTCAAAGTTGATGAGAAAAATTAAAATTGCCTCGAGCACAAGTAATCAATCCACGGGCCAAAAGATAGAGACCACTCAATTATGATCGACAGTCCGAAACCAGAACCATGCATGAATTAATCATCCAAATTACATGTGAGTCTATATTATCTACATGGTTTTGTTATTTTATTTGGTAGAGTAGTTTAATTCGAACCATTCAATTATAAATACCT
This sequence comes from Acer saccharum, assembly GCA_030490815.1. NCBI lineage: Eukaryota > Viridiplantae > Streptophyta > Magnoliopsida > Sapindales > Sapindaceae > Acer > Acer saccharum. The sequence goes on along the minus strand of CM059870.1, from coordinate 43,653,843 downwards.
GTTAGCCATCATCAAGCAAACATACATCAGCTCGATAGCAATGATCGGTCACCTTCTCAACTCAATCATGTGGAGTATGATGACATTCACTTTAGGCTGTGACCATCAGCTGTACACGAATCATCTCTCAGCTGATTGTAACAGAATCTCTAACTAACTTCACATGGGCTGCACATGGCTGCATCAATACCAGCCAATCATTGTGCCAAGTCAGACCTCACATGTACTGCACATGGCTGCATCAATATCAGCCAATCATTGTGCCAAGTCAGAAGATAGTTACGCATTGTAAATCTCAGACCATATATTGGTCCTTTCAGTGTTGATGTAATTATTCAATTCATTTTCAATCAATAACAGAATTCTTAGCTTTATTCATCTTTGTAAGTTTTCCTCTGTTTTCTCTCATTTCTCCTTCAAAGTTACAATACCATAGTACATCATCTCTTAGCAAAGCTGGTAGTGCACCTCCCTTCCACATGAATAGTAAGGGGTTCAAATCCCACTATGCACATTTTACAAGCATGTGTAGGGAGTTTTCTTCCCGGATTGTGAGAGTAGTTATCTCCCGTTATGGGAATAGACATCCGGTCTGTATATATATTGTTTGATCTCGGCAGGTTCCGACAGTCCTGTTGTAATAGTTTTTGTAGTACTTAAAAATATTAAAAATAAAAATATATATATAAATACCATAGATATTCTCTTACACCAAAGCCAAAGGGAAGTGACAACTCACGATAATGGACTACCTGTTATTATTGCTCGGGATTTCTTTTGTGTTAGCATGCATTCATTTCCTGACCAAAAGTCTAGGTGCCACAAAAATTGCCCCCGTCAATCTCCCACCAGGGCCGCGTCCTTTTCCGGTCATCGGAAACATTCTCCAGCTCGGGAACAAACCTCACCAAACACTTGCTGGCCTCTCAAAAATTTATGGACCCATAATGTCACTCAAGCTAGGTAGCATAACCACCATAGTCATATCATCGCCACATGTAGCGAAAGAAGCGCTTCAAACACATGACCAGGCCTTATCCAGCCGAACAATCTTGGACGGTGCTCGAGGTCTTGACCACCACAAACATTCTATAGCGTGGTTGCCCGTGTCGGCTCCTTGGAGGAACCTCAGGAAAGTCTGTGCTACTCAGATGTTCACTGCACAGAGGCTTGATGCAACACAAGCGGTACGCCGAAAAAAGGTGCAAGAACTAGTTGATTATGTGCATGAAAGTTGTAGAAGTGGTTCTGTTGTTGATATTGGTCAGGCTGCCTTCACTACAATTATGAATTCGCTATCAAACACTCTTTTCTCCATAGATTTAGCTCACTTTCAGTCTGATCTGTCTCAAAACTTTAACAAGCTTGTTTATGTTGTGATGGAAGAATCTGGAAAGCCTAACATCGCAGACTATTTCCCATTCCTCCAATCATTCGACCCACAAGGCATTCGAAAACGGATAACGACTAATATTGAGAAACTGTTAAACATTTTTGATGGTATCATCGATGAAAGAATATTAGCAAGGGAAAAAACGATGTCTAAGGAGAGCAAGGACCTCTTAGATTCACTCCTCAATCTTGCTGAAGAAAACAGCTCTCAATTGAGTCTCACTAGTATAAAACATCTGCTTCTGGTGAGCACCAAGAATCTCAACCTTAAATGATCTGTTGATATTTGTAATTAATGGCTGAAATTATTGTTTTTTTTTTAGATTTTTCACTTCCATTATTTTTAAATACAGTATATTACCTTTTAAGTGTTTGAGATCATGACAAAAGTTAGCATACCAGAGGATTTGAATCCAGCCGGTTTAAGGGTATATAAGGCCTTAGGCAAAACTTTTAAAAGAGTCATTCAATGTTTAATGTAGAAAAATATTATTTTACATTGATTTTTTGATTACTAAATTTATATTTGAGTTGGTATATATTTTCCTACTTGTAACAAATTTATTAAGAGTTATTTTTATGATGGAATTAATTTTTTCTGTAATTCTATTTATTTTTAAATCGTGTTTCTTGTATTTTGATTCATTTTTTTTTTTATTGGACATGTTAAAACTAATAAAATTGACAGAAAAAAAAAACAAAAAATTTTGTTGTATTTGGAAAAACTAAAAAATATATATTTGATAGAGTGTTTAAATACTATTGTTCACATTGTAAAAAAGACGTTTAGTTGAAAAATGAATGAAAATTTGAGATTTTATAATTCTTAGAATTAGTGTTGAGAATCATAAGAAATTTTTTAATATAAAAATTAATTTCTAAATAAACAATTAAAAATAATAAACTTTTGATAATTTTGTTAGGCCTTAGACGACCGCCATGTGCACAACACATATATAGTCATCTCTAATACTACTCTGGGTCAGGACTTATTTTTGGCAGGAACTGACACAACCACGAGCACAGTTGAATGGGCAATGGTAGAGTTACTACACAACCCCGAAAAATTGACAAAAGCTCAAACTGAACTCAGACAAGTGCTTGGCAAGGATGGGCTAGTTCAAGAGTTTGACATCGCAAAGTTGCCTTACTTACAAGCTATAATGAAAGAGACACTTCGATTGCACCCACCAGGCGCATTCCTGGTGCCACATAAAGCAGAAACTGAAGTGGAAATGTGCAGCTACGTGGTGCCAAAATCAGCCCAAGTTCTAGTGAACGTGTGGGCCATGGGACGAGACTCAAGTGTGTGGCAAAATCCAACTTCATTTATGCCTGAAAGATTTCTAGAGAGTGAAATTGATGTAAAAGGCAGAGACTTTGAGCTGATTCCCTTTGGAGCTGGAAGAAGGATTTGTCCTGGCTTGCCGTTGGCTCAGAGGATGGTACACTTGATGTTGGCATCGCTTCTCTATACTTTCGATTGGAAACTTGCTAATGACATGAAACCAGAAGATATGGACATGACTGAAAAGTTTGGTTTTACTTTACACAAGTCAGAGCCTCTCCTTGCTATTCCTATCAAAGTCTGACTCTTTAAGTTTGTAAGTACTTAAATATTGCTTCAGATGTGAATGCATTTTCACAATAAAGTGTAGGGAGAGCTCTCTCCCCTGTAGTGAGCTGAGTTACATTTCTGGCCGTGTTTTTTTTTTAATATAATCCTACTAGATTTCTACATACCCTAATTAACCTAATTAGTGTCAAATTTCAAAAAACAAATAAATAAGAGCGAATATATGGAGTGCTTGCAATTGGACTGAAAAGCGGTGGTTTCACGAGTCCAAAAACTATACACACACATTGGAATGCTTGTCAAGTGGGCTGTTCAAAGCCTAAATAAAGCTTATTAAATCGGGTGATAGAAGGAATGAAGTAATAGATCGAGTTGTTTAATTCGAACCATTCAATTATAAATACCATAGATCTCTTACACCAAAGCCAAAGGGAATTCACAACTCACAATAATGGACTACCTGTTATTATTGCTCGGGATTTCTTTTGTATTAGCTTGCATTCATTTTCTGACCAAAAGACTAGGTGCCACAAAATTTGGCCCTGTCAATCTCCCACCAGGGCCGCATCCTTTTCCGATCATCGGAAACATTCTCGAGCTCGGGAACAAACCTCACCAAGCACTTGCTAACCTATCAAAAACTTATGGACCCATAATGTCCCTCAAGCTAGGTAGCATTACCACCATAGTCATATCCTCATCACATGTAGCCAAAGAAGCACTTCAAACCCATGACCAGGCCTTATCCAGCCGAACAATCCCAGACGGTGCTCCAAGTCTGGACCGCCACAAACATTCTATAGCATGGTTGCCCGTGTCAGCTCCTAGGAGGAACCTCAGGAAAGTCTGTGCTACTCAGATGTTCACCGCACAGAGGCTTGATGCAACACAAGCGTCCAGGATTGTTCGGCTGGATAAGGCCTGGTCATGTTTGTGTAGCGCTTCTTCTGCTACATTTGGCGATGATATAGCTATGGTGGTTATGCTACCTAGCTTGAGGGGCATTATGGGTCCATAAGTTTTGGAGATGTCAGCGAGTGCTTGATGAGGATTGTTCCCAAGCTCGAGAATGTTTCCAATGACCAGAAAACGGTGCAGCCCTGGTGGGAGATTGACGGGGCTGAACTTTGTGGCACCTATACTTTTGGTCAGGATCGAAATGAATGCAAGCTAACACAAAAGAAATCCCGAGTGATAATTATTAGACTAGATAATATTTGAGAGAATAAAAGCTTGTTTATTCATTGACTACAGGAAGTATTTATACACATTACAATAGTTAGGCTAGAGACAGGTGTTAACGTAATTACATACTGTATCCTACTAGAATTAGGAAATACATTGAGACTAGGACTCCTTACTGCTATTATGCCCCCTCAAGATAGAGCTTCCGTCAAGGACGCCTATCTTGCTACGATGATCAGAGAAGTGCTTGTGAGAGAGTGGTTTCGTGAGAGAGTCAGCGAGTTGGTCGTTCGTATGAACGTGGGATACCCTCAACTGTTTTCGAGCTACCTGGTCCCTGACAAAGTAGAAGTCAATGGCGACATGCTTCATACGACTGTGAAAGATAGGATTGGCGCAGACATAAGTAGCTCCAACATTGTCGCAGTAGATGACAGGGGCGGCTGGGGTTTGCAACCGAAGTTCAGACATAAGGTTGCCGATCCAATTTAATTCAGCTGCAGCAGAGGTGATGGCACGGTATTCAGCTTCGGTTGAGGAGCGAGCAACGGTGTGTTGCTTCTTAGAGCTCCAACTAATAGGTGTAGAACCGAGAAATATGATGTAAGCAGAGGTGGAGCAACGGTCATCAGGATCACCAGCCCAGTCGGAGTCAGCAAATGTGTGAAGATGGGAAGGGGACCGGCGATAGATGAGGAGACCGTGGTTGAGCGAGCCTTTGAGGTAACGAAGGACGCGTTTCATAACATTCCAATGGATTGTGGTCGGACGGTGCATAAATTGAGATAGCTTATTTACCGCAAACGAAACATCGGGCCGAGTGAGGGATAGGTACTGAAGAGAACCCATGACTTGCCTGTACTGAGTTGCATTCGACGGAGCGCTCCCATCCACAAGTTTCAAGGACTCAGCGACCGAAAGAGGAGTAGAGACAGAGTTGGCATCCAGCATGTTGACCTTGGACAATAGATCACGGATGTATTTTTGCTATGAGAGGAATAAACCGCGTGCGGTGTGAGTTGCCTCAACGCCAAGAAAGAATGAGAGTATACCGAGATCCTTCAGTGAGAACCGCTGAGCAAGTGTGGTAATGAATTGACGGACTTTAGAGTCAGATGAGCCAGTGATGATGATGTCGTCGACATACACAAGTAGGTACAGAGTGTGACCGGCCTGGTGAGAGGTGAAAAGCGAGGCATCACTCTTGGAATTTACGAATCCAGCTGCTATGAGGAAGGAGCGTAGTTCATTGTACCAGGCTCTAGGCGCTTGACGGAGTCCATAGATCGCCTTACGGAGCTTACAGACATGGGTCTGCTTGGTAGGATGAGCGAATCCAGGTGGTTGCTCCATGTATACATCCTCTGTAAGAGATCCCTGCAAAAAAGCATTATTGACATCTAGTTGGCGGAGCAACCAACCATTAGTAACTGCAATTGTCAGAATAATTCGAACAGTGACCGGTTTCACTACAGGACTAAATGTGTCAGTGAAATCGATGCCCGGTCGTTGGTGAAATCCCTTTGCCACAAGACGAGCTTTGTACCGAGCGATCGAACCATCAGGGTGTCGCTTGATACGGAAGATCCATTTGCATCCCACTACATTGTGTGAAGGATTAGCTGGAACCAGTGCCCAAGTTGAGTTCTTAACCAGGGCATCATACTCATCACTCATAGCCTGACGCCAATCTAACGATTTTCGGGCTTATGCTATAGTGGTTGGCTCGGATTGTGGGGAGGTATGTGTGGAGGCATGGAGGTCCATGATGGGTTTGGGTTTGAATATATTGTTCTTTGACCTGGTTTGGATGACTCTAGGGGGTGAGGCGTGGCTTGGGACTGACCTGACAGTGGGTCGTGCAGTAGTGGCTGGGTCATGGTGAATGAGCTAGTCGACAGGAATGTTGTGTGGTGATGGTGGCTGGTTCGGCTGGTCTGATGGGATTTGCGGAACGGCAGCAAGTGTTTGGTCATGTAAGCTAGGCGGGACAGATGTGGAGGTGGCAGTGGTGGACTGGGAGAGGTGCAGAATATCTGGGAAATGAGTGTCTTGACCGAGAAGAAAATCATGGTCATCAATTTCAATTTGTTGACTCGTGTGTGAGGAGAGATTGTTGAGCCAGTGCTCGACCTGCAGGGGAATATTGTGAGGTATGGTACCTGTTTGGTTGGAAAATGGAAATACAGTTTCAATGAACACGACATGACGCGAGACATATATCCTATGTGTTTGACAGTCTAGACACAGATATGCACTATGTTCAGTGGAATATCCTACAAAAGCACATGGTTTGGACCTAGGTTCAAGTTTATGAGAGGTATATGGACGGAGCCACGGATAACATAGACAACCGAATACACGAAGCTTACGGTAATTCGGATGTCTGTGAAAGAGAACAGAGTGTGGACTGCTATTGTTGAGGACCTTAGTGGGCATGCGATTGATTAGGTAGACTGCAGTTTGAAATGCTAGAGACCAGAACTTTAATGGCATGGAAGCATGATGAAGAAGTGTCAATGCAGTCTCCACTACATGTCGGTGTTTGCGTTCAGCAGTGCCGACATGTTCAGGTGTGTGAGGAGGTGATTTTAAGTGTTGTATGCCAAGGAGTTTTAAATCAGTGCCAAGAGACTGTGCCTCCCCACTACCATCTGAATAAACCGTTTTTATTTGAGTATTAAAAAAATTTTCGACAAGAGTTTTGAAATGTTTGAAAATATGAGGGACCTCAGACTTGAACTTAAGTGGGTACAGCCATGTGTATTTCGAAAAGTAGTCCACAAAGATAACATAATATCGAAATTTATTAAAAGACGTTAAATGAGCAGGACCCCAAACATCAGTAAATAAAATCTCTAACGGTTTATTGCAATTTAAAGATGAGACACCGAATGGTAGTTTGTGACTCTTATTACACAGACATGCAGGACAATGAGAAAACTGGTACTCTGATTTGGAGACTGGAAGATTATGAGACGAGACTAGCTGCTGGAGGACTTGACGAGATGGATGACCTAGACGACAGTGCCACGACAAGGCTGGGACGGTACTCTGAGAAGTTGCGGCAAGGAGTTGTGCAGGAGGTGTGGACCGTGGCCAAACATAAAGGTTTCCCTCATTCCGGCTGCGAACCAAGGATGCCCTCGTGGTCAGATCCTTCACAAGAAAATAGTTAGGAAAGAATTCAATTGATGTATTATTTTGAGTGCAGAATTTAGACACAGAAATAAGATTATGGGATATGTGAGGAGAGCATAGGACATGAGTGAGAGGGAATGTGTTAACAGGAGTGTGTAAAGAGGTGCTACCAGTATGAGTAATAGGAATCGTTTTACCATCCCCAACCATGATGTCCTCTGGGTCGCTATAATCTGAGTGTAATGACAGGTTTTGCAGGTCAGATGTCATGTGATGTGAGGCCCCTGAGTCTAGGATCCAGTTGTTGTGAGCATTAGATTGATCAAATGACATGTGATTAGCCTGTGGCCATGTGTGAGTTACCGGCTGTGGGCGGGATCGACAGACCCGGGCAGTATGTCCGACCTTGTCGCAGAGTTGGCATACCGGCCTGGAGTTGTGATGGATAGAATTCTGGCGCCACTGATTTTGAGATTGGTATGGGTTGCGGGTTTGATAGCCTGGTCCTGATGAGTTGCCACGGCCATACTGGTTTCCTTGATGGCTGCCGGGGTTGGATAGATTGCCGTGATAGCTGCCGGACCCATACTAGTTGCCTTGATAGCCGCCGGATCCATGGGATTGTTGGGTCCCCATATAGGTGGATGAATTACCATGTTGTTGACGACCTCTTCTGTTGGAGGTTCGCTGATTGAACTGTGCCGTAATGGTCGGACCACCCTTTTTCGTCTCATCACGTTGCAGAAAGGCTTCATGATCAAGTAGTTTGTCGTAGAGTTCTTCAAACGAGATAGGAGTGTCACGGGCTCGGACTGCGGAAGCAAGAGGTAGATAGGATGGACCCAGGCCATTTAGAGTGTGAATAACTGTTGCTCCATCATCGATAGGGTGGCCAATTAATTCGAGACTATCAAGAATATTCTTAATACCTTGCATGTAGTCAGGCAGTCAGCTACTGATTTGTCAGCTAGGGTGACGTTGGTAAGTGAGTCAAGGAGGCCAAGTTTACGAGTGTTGGATCTGTTTGCATGCGTGGCAGCAAGTTGATTCCACGCTTGAGCAGAGGTAGTGGATCTGGTAACTATGGATTGTGCAGCACCCATGCAAGAGACTTGAATGGCATGGAGAAGTAAGCGATCTTGACGAAGCCAGAGGTGATAGTTAGGATTAGCTGCTTGTTCGCTCGGCTGCTGTACAGAGGTAGTAGTTGTTTCTGTCGCCGATGTGGTGATTGTGGCAGGGGGACACGGTCTGGTGCCGTCTAAAAATCCCATGAGGCCATAACCAAACAATAGGTTTTCGAATTGAGATCTCCAGGCTGCATAGTTCCCTCCCTTTGCGAGTTTAATAGGAACCTGAGTGGAGTTGATAGCGATTAGAGATTGAGTTTGAGCGGTGTTGTTTCCACCCATGAGAATGACCTGCAGAGAAGAGGTAGATGAGGAAGAGACATCGGTTGTGGCTGAAGAAGACATGATCTGCGGCTGCTGTTTATGAAAGGAGAAGAAAAAAGAAAATTTAGGGTTTTTGGGTGTTCAAGATCTTCAAGCTATTTCTTAGCGAAGCTCTGATACCATATTAGACTAGATAATATTTGAGAGAATAAAAGCTTGTTTATTCATTGACTACATGAAGTATTTATACACATTACAATAGTTAGGCTAGAGACAGGTGTTAACGTAATTACATACTGTATCCTACTAGAATTAGGAAATACATTGAGACTAGGACTCCTTACTGCTATTAGGGATAATAGCAGGTATTCCATTAATTGTTGTGAGTTTGGACTTCCCTTTGGCCTGCAGGATCGAGACAACAATGTTATTGAGACAATTTGATGTATGAATGAAAATGTAATAGGCTCTATTATTTATAATTAAATGGTACAAATAAAGCTTCTCTGCCAATAAAAGTGGAAATAGTGGGAAATGTCACCTTTTTAAAGTGGTTTTGTAAGAGAGTCACCATTTTAATAACTTAAGTTTAAAATGCATTTATTATGGTGAACGGACAATAATGCCCTTATTTTACACACATTCTCTTACTTTGAAGTTTTTTTTATTATTATTATTATTTTTTATTCTTTCATCTTCTTCATAGAGGTCTGTTTAATAGACCTCCAATAGAGGTTGAACATCATTGAATAATTAGTTTAATGGCGCTACACGGATTTTTTTGGTTTTGGTTTGATTTGTCGATGTGAGTATGGTTGTGGGTATGGTTAGGGTTTTAATTTATGAAAATTTGTGTAGGAGACGATGAAGATCTAGGAATTTTGAACTGATTGAAAAGGCTCGGAGACTATTTACAAAGTCTTGGAGATACAAAATTAACAAAAAAAAGTTGATGGTTAAAAAGGCTCGGAAAAGTCTCGGAGAGCATATGAAAAGTCACAGAAAACGTTTGAAAAGGCTCGGAAAAGGCACGGAAAAAGTCACGGAAAACATTTTAAAAGTCATGGAAAAGTCACGGAAAAGTCACGGAAAATGTTTTAAAAGTCACAGAAAAGTCACGAAAAAGTCACGGAAAAGGCTCGGAAAAAGTTTTAAAAGGCTCGATTAATGTTTTAAAAGTCTCAGAGATTCAAGATTTTAAAAAGCTCGGATTTGTGTTACAAACTCACGGAAAACGTTTGAAAAGGCTTGGAAAAGGCACGGAAAAAGTCACGGAAAACATTTTAAAAGTCATGGAAAAGTCACGGAAAAGTCACGGAAAATGTTTTAAAAGTCACGGAAAAGTCACGGAAAAGTCACGGAAAAGGCTCGGAAAAAGTTTTAAAAGGCTCGATTAATGTTTTAAAAGTCTCAGAGATTCAAGATTTTAAAAAGCTCGGATTTGTGTTACAAACTCACGGAAAACGTTTTAAAAGTCTCGGAAAAGGCTCGGAAAATGCTCGGAAAAGGTTTTCTCTCAAAGGTTTTCTCTCAACTTTTCAAAAAGCACAAACTAACAAAAAAGGTATTTTTGTCTGGTCACCTAAATAGGTGCCTTTTAAACTTAAATTACTAATCTGGTGACTATCTTACAAAAAGCACCCCAAATGGTGCTATTAAATTTTTGAACCCGCCAATAAAATAACAAAACCTTGTAGATTTACAATCCAATTATTGCATAATTGTATATCAATATATATATATATATATATATATATATATATATATATATATACAGTCTTTCTATTATCAGTTCGAACTGACAAAAGTTATATCAGTTCCTTGTATGTGGGCCACTGGATTTAAATACTTTGACTGACAAGTGCATACAGCCAAGTCAAAGTATTTAAATTCAGTGGCCTACATGCAAGGAACTGATATAACTTTTATCAGTTCGAACTGATAATAGAATTTCTGCATATATATTAGGGTTGCACATTTTCCCCCAGATCCCCATTTCCCCGCTTCCCCATCCCCATTTGGGGGAAATTTTTTGGGGGAAAATGGGGAAATGGGGGGGATGGGGATGGGGAGACCCACCCCCATCCCCATTTTCCCCATTTTCCCCATTAATATAGTGAAATGGGGATGGGGATGGGGATGGGGGGACCATCCCCATTTCCCCATTTCCCCTAAAATATTATTAAATAATTATATATATATATATATATATATATATTTTGTAATGTATTTTCTTTGACATTATTTTGTAATGTATATATATATATATATATATATATATATATATATATATATATATATTTGACATTATTTTGTAATGTATTTTCTTTTGCATTTGTAATGGAATTTTTTATTTTTTTTTTAGTTTAATTTGTAATTTTCAACCAAATGGGGAGATAGGGGAATGGGGTAAATGGGGAAACGGGGAAAATGGAGAAATGGGGATGGGGATGGGGGGACCTATATCCATCCCCATTTCCCCAATGTGCAACCCTAATATATATATATATATATATATATATATATATAATTTGTCTAATCTTGATTAATTATTTGGATGGTTCAAGCATGGTTCCGATTTCAGTCATAAATCATAATTGAGTGGTCTATGCTTTGGATTAGCTGGATGCATGCCTGGTCATGTGGTAATGAGTTTGCCAATGTAATTATGACATTCAGCATAATTTGCTTTGAGAACGTAAACAAATTTGAATCTTTAAAAATTGTATGATATGACACAATAATATCGGGTGGTCTCACCATTAAAGTGATGGAACTATCCCATACAAGTTAATCAGCTGCGAGATACATTGTTCAACCAAATTATGTTAAGTAACTGATAGGGAAACTTACAAGAAAATCTAAACTCTAAATAAAAATTGAATAGATTGTGTAAATTATTAGGTTATGTAGAAATCTAGTGGGATTATATTTAAAAAAAAAAAAAAACACACAGTCAGGAATGTAACTTAACTCACTATCGGGGAGAGAGCTCTCCCTACACTTTATTGTGAAAATACATTCACATCTGAAGCAATATTTAAGTACTAACCAACTTTTTTTTTGAAACAGCCACTTTTATTAGAAGGACAACCAAGCCGCGACCGAACAAAGCAAAACAACACAGCCAGAGCCCACAACAGGGGGCACCCCAGCAAACCAACAACAAACGACAGAAACACAAAGCAAATAACCACAAAAAGAGTAACAGCAACAACCCAAACAAAACGCCCGACAAGAAGAAAAACAAACAAAAGGAAAACAGTTCATAAATCACCCCAATCAACACAAGTACTTAAAGAGTCAGACTTTGATAGGAATAGCAAGGAGAGGCTCAGACTTGTGTAAAGCAAGACCAAACTTTTCAGTCATGTCCATTTCTTCTGGTTTCAAGTCGTGAGCAAGTTTCCAATCGAAACTATAGAGAAGTGATGCCAACTTCAAGTGTACCATTCTCTGAGCCAACGGCAAACCAGGACAAATCCTTCTTCCAGCTCCAAAGGGAATCAACTCGAAGTCTCTGCCTTTCACATCAATTTCACTCTCTAAAAATCTTTCAGGCATAAATGAAGTTGGATTTTGCCACACACTTGAGTCTCGTCCCATGGCCCACACGTTCACTAGAATTTGGGCTGTTTTTGGCACCACGTAGCTGCTGATTTCAACTTCAGTTTCGGCTTTATGTGGCACTAGGAATGGGGCTGGTGGATGCAAACGAAGTGTCTCTTTCATTACAGCTTGTAAGTAAGGCAACTTGTTGATGTCAAACTCTTGAACTAGCCCGCCCTTGCCAAGCAATTGTCTGAGTTCAGTTTGAGCTTTTGTTAATTTTTCAGGGTTCTGTAGTAACTCGGCCATTGCCCATTCTATTGTGCTTGATGTTGTGTCAATTCCTGCCACAAATAAGTCCTAACACACAGTAGTATTATAGATCATACATGTGTTCATGTGCACATGGCGGTTGTCTAAGGCCCAACAAAATTATCCAAAGTTTATTACTTTTAATTGTTTATTTAGAAATTAACTTTTATATTAAAAAATTTCTTATGATTCTCAACACTAATTCTAAGAATAATAAAATCTTAAATTTGCATTTATTTTTCAACTAACCTCTTTTGTACGATGTGAACAATAGTATTTAAACACTCTATTATTATATATTTTTTAGTTTTTCAGGATACAACAAAATTCTTTTTCTTTTTTTTTTTTGGTTAATTTTATTAGTTTTAACATGTCTAACAAAAAAAAAAAATATGAATCAAAATACAAGAAACACAATTTAAAAAAAAAATAGAATTACAGAAAAAATTAGTTCAATCATAAAAATAACTCTTAATAAATTTGTTACAAGTATCAAAATATATACCAACTCGAATATAAATTTAGTAATCAAACAATCAATGTAAAATAATATTTTTCTACATTAAACATTGAATGACTCTTTTAAAAGTTTTACCTAAGGCCTAATATACCCTTAAGCCGGCCGGATTCAAATCCTCTGGTATGCTAACTTTTGTCATGATCTCAAACACTTAAAAAGTAACATTTAAAAATAATGGAGGTGAAAAAACTAAAAAACAATAATTTCAGCCATTAATAACAAATGTCAATAGATCATTTAAGGTTGAGATTCTTGGTGCTCACCAGAAGCAGATGTTTTATACTAGTGAGACTCAATTGAGAGCTGTTTTCTTGATCAGCAAGATTGAGGAGTGAATCTAAGAGGTCCTTGCTCTCCTTAGACGTCGTTTTTTTCCCTTACTAGTATTCTTTCATCGATGATACCATCAAAAATGTTTAACAGTTTCCCAGTACTAGTCGTTATCCGTTTTCGAATGCCTTGTGGGTCGAATGATTGGAGGAATGGGAAATAGTCTGCGATGTTAGGCGTTCCAGCTTCTTCCATCATATCAGAAACAAGCTTTTTAAAGTTTTGAGACAGATCAGACTGATAGTGAGCTAAATCTATTGAGAAAAGAGTGTTTGATATTGAATTCATAACTGTAGTGAAGGCAGCCTGACCAATATCAATAACAGAACCATTTCTACAACTTTCATGCACATAATCGACTAGTTCTTGCACCTTTTTTCGGCGTACCGCTTCTGTTGCATCAAGCCTCTGTGCAGTGAACATTTGAGTAGCACAGACTTTCCTGAGGTTCCTCCAAGGAGCCGACACGGGCAACCATGCTATAGAATGTTTGTGGTGGTCCAGAATTCGAGCACCGTCTGGGATTGTTCGGCTGGATAAGGCTTGGTCATGTGTTTGAAGTGCTTCTTTGGCTATATGTGGCGAGGATATGACTATGGTGGTTATGCTACCTAGCTTGAGTGACATTATGGGTCCATAAGTTTTTGAAAGCTCAGCAAGTGCTTGATGAGGTTTTTTCCCGAGCTGGAGAATGTTTCCGATGACTGGAAAAGGACGCGGACCTGGTGGGAGATTGATGGGGACAAATTTTTTGGTACCTAGAGCTAGACTTTTGGTTAGGAAATGAATGCAAGCTAACACAAAAGAAAGCCCGAGCAATAACAGTAGGGAGTCCATTGTCGTGAGTTGTGACTTCCAGATCGACACAACAATCTTATCGAGACAATTTGTAAAATTCGACAATATTCATAGCTTTGAAAATGTATGAATAAAAATATGATAATCTATGGTATTTTATAATTGAATTGTTTGAATATATTAAACTACTCTGCCAATAAAATAACAAATCATAAAGACAAAGTGTACCATCCATGTATTGCATGGTCACAGACTCACATGTGATTTGGATGATCATGCATGGTCCCGCTTTCAGTCATAATTGAGTTGTCTCCAAGTTTTGGACTTATCGATTACTTGCTCTTCTCGCTGTTTGTCTGGCTTCTACCATCAACATTCGCAATCAGTTGTGGGACACATTGACCGGCAAAATTATGTTAGGTAATAATCAGAAACTTAGGTGGTGTTTGGATCCATTTTTAAAAACTGTGTTTTGTTTTTAAAAACAAAAAACAACTACAATATTGTTTGGTTGAGTATTTTACAAAACTGTTTTTGAAAACAAAAAACAACTTTTTAAAAGTTATAACTAAAAAGTTAAAAACAACTTTTTATTGTTTTCAATTGTTTTCAAAACAGGTTTTCAAAATAAACTTTAACTTTTCCCTCCAAACAATTATTTCACTCATTTTAAAAACAATAACCAAACACTTTTACATCGTTTTCCGTTTCAAAAAACTACTTTTAAAAAATACTACCAAATACATTACATTTTTAAAAACATCATTTTTAAAACATGATTCCATTTTTAAAAATAGTTTTCAAAAACACCATTTTAAAAACGACACCAAACGCGCCCTAAATTCTAATAAAAAGTTGGAACATAACCTCTTAGCAGAAGGTTATGCACCTAGTGGTTCAAATCTTACCATGCACATTTTACAAGTATGTGTGAAGAGTTTTCTTCCCGGTTTGTGAGAGTGGTTATCTTTGGTTATATGAATAAACATCCGGACCGTACATGCATTGTTTGATGAGTTTGATCCAACAAAATGAGGTTGGTCCAATAGTTTGTCTCTCACACCTACACTATGAGGTTGTAGGTTCGAATCTGTCCCCCACAAATATGTAAGTAGGGAATATACAGCAAATATGTACAGGTATGACATTCTACTTGAGCTTTCAAGTTAGCACCTCTTCGTCTTTATCAGATTTGTTGAAAAGGAAGTAGGAAGAAAGCCAGGCAATTAATTCAAACCAGTAATAGTTGCTGTGGTAGAATCACTTACAATTAACCTACGGATAAATTTTTCGCTTCCAAGTTTCTTTCTTGTTTATATTATCTCTTATGGTGTGTATAAGTGTATTCACATTTGGAACGCATACATTTAATGAAATTGTAGCCAAAAAGATATTTGCTTGTGCTGTTTTGCAAATTTCTCAATAACAGAGTGTGTTCAATCTTCATGATACTCCCAACCAAAAAAAAAAAGAGAAATAAAAAATGAATAATATATTAGCTTCATAGGCAAAAAAATAACCAAGTTCGGTATACGGTATCCCAACTGATTTTAATCTACTATGTCTTTAGTATAAATTGAAGTTCATGATGCATGTAGTAAGTAAAGGATTTCAAGAATCATCGTGGGTACATGTGAAAGTAAACAATAGCTGGAAAGTGAACTTTATACAAACAATTGCTGTAGGTCCTACAATCACGTTCTATCTAGGGGTGTGTGTTTTCGGTTTGGTTTAGGCTGAAGCTCAATGTCAAACCAAACCAATATGGATTGATTTGGCTATATTTCAACCCAAACCAAACCAATATGATTTTTCGAACCGATTCAAACCAAACCAAAAAGTTGACCAAGTTGACTCGGACGTGCACCATAATTTCCTAGTCAACTTGTGATGTGTGCAGATACATCAGGAGTCAACTCAGGACCTTCAATTGCCTAAACTCAGTATTAATCGGCCCAACTTAAAGTGTCGGGTAGTCCACATTGCCCAGCCCCAAATTGTAAAAACCCATACGGGCCATAACAGGTTGAGCATTTTTCTTTCATTTGATGGTAAAGTCTCATTGAATTCCCTGGCTATTACACGTTATTATTTGCTCGATCTTTCTTTTGTGTTAGCTTGCATTCATTTCCTAACCTAAAGTTACAACTCAGGCATTTATGATTTCCTTGATATAATGCTTTGGGTTCCTTTATCATCTGAGCTTGAATTTATGTAATATTAAAATATATAAAAAATGAAAGAGACCTTTCGGTTGCATCTGTAAAGAAGGAAGAATTGATCTAATGGTTCTGGTGCAGCATCATCACACCAAGATCAAGTTTTAGTATTCCCGCCTTTTGTAACTGACTTCCCGCCTTCTGTAACTAATTGATGATGTGGCTCTAGCCACATCAGCAAAAAGCGTGACCCAAATCAGCTCAGATATTCTGTTAGAAGCAGAGCCTTGATATAAATAGTAGGCTCTGTTTCCTGTTTGGCATTCAAGAAAAATCAATAAAGAAAATTCCAGTTTTCTCTCTATCTATAGAATTCTCTCTCTATTCCTCATTTCTTTAGCATCCACCATCCCCATTAATTCCTGATCGATGCCGTATAAAGCCTGAAATGTTTCTAGAGAGTGAAATTGATGTGAAAGGCAAGACTTTAATTGAATTAATTTATAATTGAAATTTATATGTATTTGGATCCCCACTTCACCTCATCTTGTCATCACCTAAATTATTGGTCTTGATTAATTTTATTTTTGGTAGAGTAAAAACATAAAAATGAATAGAAATAATCAAGACCATTGATTTGCTATATTAAACATGTGTCAATAGATTATGGGGGTGGGGACAATGTGAGAACAATGAAGGTGAAGAGAAGATCAAGATCCAATTTATATAACACTAATTTAATAACATCAAAGTAGAATAATCGACAAAAATGTCATTGACTTTACTCTTTTTTTTATTTTTTCCTTCACTTTCTTCTTCTCTAAAGAAAATTGTAGATGAATCACGATTTTATCTCTCTTGTAAATGATTGAGATGAAGAGAATGAAACAAAAACAAATCGCTAGATAATATAAATCTGAAAAAGAAAAAAAAAAAACAGGGAACACATATCATAAAAAATTTAAAGTAGTCCAGCAATATTAAAGGTTTAAGTTGTCGTCACGCAGGTGGCATATAAAAAAAAAATCATTTCCATTATCTCTTAATACATAAATTAAAATTTATATTTTAATAGAAAATTAAGTAATTATTAATTTAATTTGCGGAGCCCGTCAAAAAATGAAAACAATTCATGTTTTCCTTTAAAGCCGCCTGTCAAACAGTGGGTGGAAAAATTGATTTCCCTGTTTTCCTTATTTTTTTTATCCCAAAAAACTGTATCAGATTCAATCTCTATGTTTTTCAACACAAAAAACAAGATTTGAAAACATAAAACAAACAACAGTTGGTGCCTAAAGTTTTTTTTGTAGAAAATAAGTTTTTTTTTTTTTTTTTTTTTTTTTTTTTTTAAACATAAAACAAACAACAGTTGGTGCCTAAAACAGGCATATCCAACAGGACATCTCTTCTAACACATGAAGGAAAGTCCTCTATCCAGAAGAAGTCCTCAACATTCGTCAAAGCAAACTTAGCCAATCCATGGGCGACAGTGTTGGCCACCTTAGGAACATGACAAATCGAACTAATACTGAGGCTGGATTTGAAAGCAGAAATCTCAGCTAAAATGTTACCACTAGGAGAATCAAGATGACTCCCCTCGTTAATCCAGTTAACCGCAACCACTGCATCAGATTCCAGAACACACGACGCCAACCCACAATCTCTACTAAACAGTAATCCCTTGTAAATGGCCAAAATTTCAACCACACTTGCATCAAAATTCCCAGGCAACCGAAGAGAGCAGGAGGCAAGAACAAACCCCGAACCGTCTCTAATGACAACTCCAAGACCAATGATATCATCTAACTCATTCACAGCAGCATCACAATTGATTTTGTAACCCACCTGATCTGGCGGAATCCACGCAATTTTGCTGTGATCCACAATCAGAGGGACTGACACCCTCCTCTGCTCCACATTATGGAAAATAAGTTACCATCAAAGAAACTTTCGATCAAAGAAAATAAGTCATGATCAAAGGTTTGATATTTTTGTCAAGATACATTTTGGGTGTTATTAAAACTAACGTTACTAAATTGATGCTAGTTCTAATAAATCAACACCAAAAAGTGTTAGAAATTTTAAGAACTCGTAATTAATATCAATTTGTAACAATTAAAATAAAATTACCCTTAATTTTCGTATGTAATGCATTTTTAGTCAAATTATGATAAAATAATAATAATGAAAACAACTCTCAGTATCTCAAATGCTATAATGCAGTTTTGAATTTCTCATTAATGACACATGAACATTTATCTTGAATATAAATTTATTTGGACTAATTTTTTTTATAAAAATATATATTCTCATCTCAAATTCAATTATTTAAAGAGAAATATACATTTACTGTTGAGTAAATAATTTAAACAATTTATTAATACTCCACTATTTATTAGAATTTAGACTTCACTTTAAGTTCCCTTATCATTACGTAACAATTTTGTCAATGAATGTGTCCCACAAATGACCATTGATTGCGATGTCTTTGGTCTCATAGAAGATTTTCTCCCCATTCGCAACACAATATACACGTTGAAAATGTCAATAGAAGATGTCAGATATGCTCATATGCAGCGAGCACCGATTTAATTTTCTCTCATGAGTAGCATTTTTTTTTCTCCGCATACACTTTAAGTATATCTTGAGCATACTAATACATATCACTATATTTTTGCTATATGTATTATTAGGATTGAAGTTATGTTGCTAACATGACAAAAGTATGGTGATGTGTATTAGTATGTTAAAAAAAGTTCAAAATTATGTACTCATGAGTCATGCGAGAAAAATTGTATGAGTGCACATTTTGAGTATACTAATACACATACATTATCACACTTTTAACATGTATATTATTAGTATACTCAAAATTCATGAGAGAAAAATTGCAGCGAGCACAAGTAATCCACAGTCCAATAGATGGAGACCACTCAATTATGACCGAAACCGGAACCATGCGGTCCATGCATGAATTAATCATCCAAATTACATGTCTACATTATCTACATGGTTTTGTTATTTTATTTGGTTGATCGAGTAGTTTAACTTTAATTCGAACCATTCAATTATAAAT
Organism: Acer saccharum; assembly: GCA_030490815.1. NCBI lineage: Eukaryota > Viridiplantae > Streptophyta > Magnoliopsida > Sapindales > Sapindaceae > Acer > Acer saccharum. The sequence continues at coordinate 43,634,411 of CM059870.1, read as the reverse complement.
ACCATAGATCTCTTACACCAAAGCCAAAGGGAAGTCACAACTCACGATAATGGACTACATGTTATTATTGCTCGGGATTTCTTTTGTATTAGCTTGCATTCATTTTCTGAACAAAAGTCTAGGTTGTTGGGGATAATTCCGAACCAATGAATACGAAAATGTTGTGTCTAATATACGCTCATAACTCATAGTAATTAATAACGTCAATAAGCAGAAAAATAAATGAGAGAGAATAATCAATCACAACACAAGATATACATGGAAAACCCAAATCGGGTAAAAAACCACGGGCCGTCAGGACGACAGAGAAAGTTCCACTATATGATTGATAAGTCTATTTTTATGCTATGCATATCCCCTAATTTCCTATGTTTTGATCTCGTTTTCCTTAAGGTTTATCTTGTTTTAATGTTTAAATAATGTGTTTGCAGGTCATTTTGTTTTAGGAGGAGTCTACGCGCGATAACAGAGATTTTCCGGGCAAGTACGAGACTATCGGGTTAAAAGAGCATTTTTTCCAGTTTTCGTTAGAGTGTATCACGTTAGACAAACATCTGTACCGCGTTCGTACTACGTTTTTGAAGACATGATGGGCTGCCAACTTTCGTGGTTGGGACGTCAAAGTGTACTACGTTAGACCAAATCGCGAACCGCGAGTTTCGGCAGTTTGTCCAGATTGGTTTCGTCATACAACCACGTTAAAGCGTACTACGAGCGTACCACAAGATGACAGCCACCGCTTGCTTTTCACCACTTTTGGGACCCACTCTTTGACCTACCTATATATATAACTTTACCAATTTTTCCAAGTGGTGCTTCATAATTTCTAGATCCAAAAATCACTCCATTCACGCCATCACTACACCTTCCAAATATTCTTCCCCAAATTCATCAAATCCACCATCTCTTCACCATAATTCATCATAAACCCATCACCTTCACTACATAAACCTTCATTACACTTCATACCCATCATCAATCGTGACTTTGGAGCATCAAAGGAAGCTTGGAGACATCAAGTCATTGGAGCCTAGCTTGCAAAGAAGAAGTTCTTCATCTTAGTGAATTTCTTGCAACTTCTTCTCTTAATCTTGTGTATTTGCTATGGTTTATTTCAATTTACTATCTCAAATGACTTGGATGTGTAATATGAGCTAAACACATATATGCTAGAGTTATGAATACACCAAACCCTTAATCTTTTGTAATGATTTGCCTAATTTCTCTTAAAATGTTTGTGTTGTGATATGGGTGCTTAATGCTTTTACTTGATTGATCATCTTGTAATTGATTCATTGGTTGTGTGAATGAACCGAGAGGTGACGCGCTAAACGTGCTCGTCACGATATCCACTATATTTGATCGGAAAGTCGAGAGATCGCTAGGCCGGCATATAGGGATCGTGTGTGTGTCCCACTGTGCTAGATTAGCCTGAGTATATTATGTATGTTTGGGTGCGATTTCTATTGCTCGAAAGAGATTAGGAGTTAATTAGAGGGGGCACGAACCTATAACGATTACTTGCGTAATAGGGGAGATTGGGCGGATCGACATTCGTAATTAGAAGGGGGAGGTGGATTCTAAATTCTAGCATAATTTCATTATATTACAAATATCATTTTCTTGTGTGATTTACTTAATTTGCTTAATACATGCTTAGAATTAGCTTTAGATTAATTTAGTGAGAAGTTTCGAAATCATTCTTATGTTTTGTTCAAATAGTACGCGTGCCTTTGAAAGCCAGTAATCATACAATCCCTTAATCTCTGTGGGACGTTTCCCTACTCTATCATTGCACTACATATCGACCTCGTACTATTGCGAGCGTGACGGTTTGTAGCGATCAATGATAAACTGTTACAACCATATACTCTAGGATTAACTCTCTCACCTCAACCCCAAACCCTACTCACAAGATCCTCACCGAGTACCCGGCCCACAATATCCCTTAGGTAAGGTCTCCCATGAATATCACCCACGGATCTTTAACTTGATCCACTAATATTCCCTTGGATCCCTCCCCGGATATTCCCTTGGGTCTCCCCGAATCTCACCACACTCTCTCTGATGTTATATGGTGTTTTTTTTTTTTTTCTCCACATCCTTAAAATCTAATAACATAAATATTATGACTATTTATACTATTTACAGAGAGTTTAAGATAAAAGGAAATCATACTCCTAAACGTACAAGACTTACTTGTTTCATATAAATACTATTTCCTTTTATGACAAGTCTTCTTGTAAAGAGTATTCGTTTTCCTTCAAGTACAAGAACTTTCCGAAAGAACACTTTCCTTTTCCATTGAAGACTTCCCGTTCCATGCATGGCTATGATTGACGACAATTCGGGTCACGGTTGCGCACCCGCTTCGTAAACCGTTACAAGCCACCTTAAATTACATCACTCAGAAAACTGCAATCCATACACTGAAACAATCTTCAGTCTTCCGTTCTTCTGGTCTTCAAACCTCCCTCAAACAACACCATTCCATCTTCCAAACGTATTCCATGTCTCCAGGAAGCTCCACATCAGTTGAGTCTTGTTTAGTTCACATTTGGTTCGCTTAGGAATACAAGTCAAAACCTAACATAGGTGCCACAAAATTTGGCCCTGTCAATCTCCCACCAGGGCCGCATCCTTTTCCGATCATCGGAAACATTCTCAATCTTGGGAACAAACCTAACCAAGCACTTGTTAACCTATCAAAAACTTATGGACCCATAATGTCCCTCAAGCTAGGTAGCATAACCACCATAGTCATATCCTCATCCCATGTAGCCAAAGAAGCACTTCAAACACATGACCGGGCCTTATCCAGCCGAACAATCCCGGACGATGCTCGAAGTCTGGACCACCACAAACATTCTATAGCATGGTTGCCCGTGTCGGCTCCTTGGAGGAACCTCAGGAAAGTCTGTGCTACTCAGATGTTCACTGCACAGAGGCTTGATGCAACACAAGCAGTATGCCGAAAAAAGGTGCAAGAACTAGTTGATTATGTGCATGAAAGTTGTAGAAGTGGTTCTGTTGTTGCTATTGGTCAGGCTGCCTTCACTACAGTTATGAATTCAGTATCAAACACTTTATTTTCCACAGATTTAGCTCGTTATCAGTCTGATCAATCTCAAGACTTTAACGACCTTGTTTACGGTGTGATGGAAGAAGTTGGAACACCTAACATTGCAGACTATTTCCCAGTCCTCCGATCAGTTGACCCACCACAAGGCATTCGAAAACGGATAACAACTATTTGGGAGAAAATGTTCAGCATTTTTGATGGTATCATCTATGAAAGAATACTGGCAAGGGAAAAAATGATGTCTAAGGAGAGCAGGGATCTCTTAGATTCACTCCTCAATCTTGATGAAGAAAACAGCTCTGATCAATTGAATCTCACTGGTATAAAACATCTGCTTCTGGTAAGCACCAAGATATCAACCTCAAATGATAAATTGCACAACACATATTGTCATCTCCTCTGATAGTACTCTGTGTCAGGACCTATTTTTTGCAGGAACTGACACAACCTCAAGCACAGTAGAATGGGTAATGATAGAGTTACTACACTACCCCAAAAAATTGACAAACCTTCAAGGTCGATCTCTCCCGAGCCCTTTTTTTTATTTTTTTATTATTACAATAAATTTTGGTTTGGAGAGGGGATACGACGCATAGTCAGACTTCAGAGTGTAGGTGTGAGGGTCATATCATTATCTCATCCTCTCATGACACTTTAAGCTTGTGTATTCCTTTATTATTATTAACAATAAGGTTTAATATTAAAAAACTCTCCTTATCTTTGAACTATTATTGAATGTATAGTTACAAATGTCTTATTTCAGAAACCTCCTCTAAGGACTACCAGCCGTTAACATTCCTTTTGTGTATTAAAAGTAAAATTGACTTTTACAGTATTAGGAATAAAAAAAGAATAATACTTGAGTACTGACCGGTCAGTACCCAAAATACTAATCCCACCAATGGGAGTATAGCATATTATTCCTATCGAAACTTTGTGGTGGTCCTGAACTCGAATAGCGTCCGGGATTGTTCGGCTGGATAAGGCCTGGTCATGTTTGTGTAGCGCTTCTTTTGCTACATTTGGCGATGATATAACTATGGTGGTTATGCTACCTAGCTTGAGGGACATTATGGGTCCATAAGTTTTTGAGAGGTCAGCGAGTGCTTGATGAGGATTATTCCCGAGCTCGAGAATGTTTCCGATGACCAGAAAACGGCGCGGCCTTGGTGGGAGATTGACGGGGCTGAACTTTGTGGCACCTATACTTTTGGTCAGGATCGAAATGAATGCAAGCTAACACAAAAGAAATCCCGAGTAATAATAGCAGGTATTCCATTAATTGTTGTGAGTTTCGACTTCCCTTTGGCCTGCAGGATCGTGACAACATGTTATTGAGACAATTTGATGTATGAATGAAAATCTAATAGGCTCTATTATTTATAATTAAATGGTTCAAATAAAGCTTCTCTGCCAATAAAATAACAAACCCTTGTAGATTTACCATCCAATTATTGCATAATCATATATCAATATATATATATATATATATAATTTGTCTAATCTCGATTAATTATTTGGATGGTTCAAGCATGGTTCCGATTTCAGTCATAAATCATAATTGAGTGGTCTATGCTTTGGATCAGCTGGATGCATGCCTGGTCATGTGGTAATGATCAGCTTGCCAATGTAATTGTGACATTTAGCATAATTTGCTTTGAGAACGTAAACAAATTTGAATCTTTAAAAAATATGACACAATAATATCGGGTGGTCTCACCATTAAAGGGATGGAACTATCCCATACAAGTTATCAGCTGCGAGATACATTGTTCAACCAAATTATGTTAATAGGGAAACTTAAAAGGAAATCTGAACTCTAAATAAAAATTGAATAGGTTGTGTAAATTATTTATTTAAATTTTAAACGAAGTAAAATCAATAATTCAAACGTCCATCCCCGATGGAGGTGGCTTCCAATGCAAGTATCCTCTATCGGTGGAGAAGATTGTCAATCTCCGCCTCCCCTAGGAGACCGAGCAATCTGCTTTGCACACAGAGGAGATCAATCCGCCTCCCCTGTGTGAAGGAGATGTATGTTACTTCTATTACTTCATTACTTCTATTTCCCGATTTAATAAGCTTTATTTAGGCTTTGAACAGCCCATTTGACAAGCATTCCAATGTGTTTGATCGAATGTGTGTGTATAGTTTTTGGACTCGTGAAACCACCGTTTTTCAGTCCAACTGCAAGCACTCCGTATATTCGCTCTTATTTGTTTGTTTTTTAAATTTGACACTAATTAGGTTAGGGTATCAATGTAGAAATCTAGTGGGATCATATACTACAAACACAGTCTGGAATACAACTCAACTCATTACTGGGGAGAAAGCTCTCCCTACACTTTATTGCGAAAATGCGTCCACATCTCAAGCAATATTTTAGCACTTACAAACTTAAAGAGTCAGACTTTGATAGGAATAGCAAGGAGAGGCTCAGACTTGTGTAAAGTAAGACCAAACTTTTCAGTCATGTCCATATCTTCTGATTTCAAGTCATGAGCAAGTTTCCAATCGAAACTATAGAGAAGCGATGCCAATGTCAAGTGTACCATCCTGTGAGCCAACGGCAAGCCAGGACAAATTCTTCTTCCAGCTCCAAAGGGAATGACCTTGAAGTCTCTGCCTTTCACATCTATTTCACTTTCTACAAACCTTTCAGGCATAAATGAAGTTGGATTTTGCCACACACTTGAGTCTCGTCCGATGGCCCACACGTTCACTAGAATTTGGGCTGATTTTGGCACCAGGTAGCTGCACATTTCCACTTCAATTTCTGCTTTATGTGGCACTAGGAATGGTGCTGGTGGATGCAAACGAAGTGTCTCTTTCATTACAGCTTGTAAGTAAGGCAACTTTTCGATATCAAACTCTTGAACTAGCCCGTCCTTGCCAAGCACTTGTCTGAGTTCAGTTTGAGCTTTTGTCAATTTTTCTGGGTTCTGTAGTAACTCTGCCATTGCCCATTCTACTGTGCTTGATGTTGTGTCAATTCCTGCCAAAAATAAGTCCTAACACAGAGTAGTATTAGAGATCATACATGTGTTGTGCACAGGGCGGTTGTCTAAGCCCCAACAAAATTACCAAAAGTTTATTTAGAAATTAATTTTTATATTAAAAATTTCTTATGATTCTTAACACTAATTCTATAAATAATAAAATCTCAATTTTTCAACTGTCTTTTTTAGTACCTTTGAACAATAATATTTAAACACTTTAATGGTTTTTCTTTTTAGGTTTTTTAGCTATAACAAAATTCTCTGTTTATTTTTTTGTCCGTTTTCTTAGTTTTGACATGTAACAAAAAAATATAAATCAAAGTACAAGTAACTCAATTTAAAAAAAAAAAAAAAATAGGAATACAGAAAAAATTAGTTCAATCACAAAAAGAACTCTTAATAAATTTGTTACAAGTAACAAAGTATATATTAACATGAATATAAACTTTGTAACTGAACAAACAATTACAGTAAAATAATTTTTTAAACTTCGAATGCCTCTCTTAAAAATTTTGACTAAGGCCCCATGTACCCTTAAGCTGGCCTGGTTCATTTAAGGTTGAGATTTATTGGTGCTTACCAGAAGCAGATGTTTTATATCAGTGAGACTCAATTGAGAGCTATTTTCTTCAGCAAGATTGAGGAGTGAATCTAAGAGATCCTTGCTCTCCTTAGACATCATTTTTTCCCTTGCTAGTATTCTTTCATCAATGATACCATCAAAAATGTTGAACAATTTCTCAAAACTAGTTGTTATCCGTTTTCGAATGCCTTGTGGGTCGAACGATTGGAGGAATGGGAAATAGTCTGCGATATTAGGCGTTCCATATTCTTCCATCACAACATAAACAAGCTTGTTAAAGTTTTGAGACAGATCAGACTGATAGTGAGCTAAATCTATGGAGAAAAGAGTGTTTGATACTGAATTCATAACTGTAGTGAAGGCAGCCTGTCCAATATCAACAACAGAACCACTTCTACAACTTTCATGCACATAATCAACTAGTTCTTGCACCTTTTTTCGGCGTACCGCTTGTGTTGCATCAAGCCTCTGTGCAGTGAACATCTGAGTAGCACAAACTTTCCTGAGGTTCCTCCAAGGAGCTGATACAGGCAACCACCCTATAGAATGTTTGTCGTGGTCCAGACTTCGAGCACTGTCTGGGATTGTTCGGCTGGATAAGGCCTGGTCATGTGTTTGAAGCGCTTCTTTGGCTATATGTGGCGAGGATATGACTATGGTGGTTATGCTACCTAGCTTGAGTGACATTATGGGTCCATAAGTTTTTGAGAGCTCAGCAAGTGCTTGATGAGGTTTTTTCCCGAGCTGGAGAATGTTTCCGATGACCGGAAAAGGACGCGGCCCTGGTGGGAGATTGACGGGGACAAATTTTTTGGTACCTAGAGCTAGACTTTTGGTTAGGAAATGAATGCAAGCTAACACAAAAGAAAGCCCGAGCAATAACAGTAGGGAGTCCATTGTCGTGAGTTGTGACTTCCAGATCGACACAACAATCTTATCGAGACAATTTGTATAATTCGACAATATTCATAGCTTTGAAAATGTATGAATAAAAATATGATAATCTATGGTATTTTATAATTGAATTGTTCGAATATATTAAACTACTCTGCCAATAAAATAACAAATCCACGTAGATGATAAAGACAAAGTGTACCATCCATGTGTATTGCATGGTCACAGACTCACATGTGATTTGGATGATTAATTCATGAATGGTTCCGCTTTCAGTCATAATTGAGTTGTCTCCAAGTTTTGGACTTATCGATTACTTGCTCTTCTCGCTGTATGTCTGGTTTCTACCATCAACATTCGCAATCAGTTGTGGGACACATTGACCGGCAAAATTATGTTAGGTAATAATCAGAAACTTAAATTCTAATAAAAAGTTGGAACATAACCTCTTAGTAGAGGGTTATGCACCTATGGGTTCAAATCTCACCATGCATGCACATTTAACAAGTATGTGTGAAGAGTTTTCTTCCCGGTTTGTGAGAGTACGTGCGGATCTTCAGTTATACGAATAGACATCCGGACCGTACATGTATTGTTTGATGAGTTTGATCCAACAAAATGAGGTTAGTCTAATAGTTTGTCTCTCACACTTACACAATGAGGTTGTGGGTTCGAATCTGTCCCCCACAATTATGTAAGTTGGGAATATACAGCAAATATGTACAGACATTCTACTTGAGCTTTCAAGTTAGCACCTCTTCGTCTTTATCAGATTTATTGAAAAGGAAGTAGGAAGAAAGCCAGGCAATTAATTCAAACCAGTAATAGTTGCTGTGGTAGAATCACTTACAATTAACCTACGGATAAAATTTTCGCTTCCAAGTTTCTTTCTTGTTTATATTATCTCTTATGGTGTGTATAAGTGTATTCACATTTGGAATGCATACATTTAATGAAATTGTAGAAACACCAATTGTGAGTATTATGCTTTGCTTCAGCTCAAAAGATATTTGCTTGTGCTGTTCTATTGCAAATTTCTCAATAACAGAGTGTGTTGATCAATCTTCATGATACTCCCAACCCAAAAAAAAGAGAAATAAAAAATGAATAATATATTAGCTTCATAGGCTAAAAATAACCAAGTTCGGTGTACCAACTGATTTTAATCTACTATGTCTTTAGTATAAATTGAAGTTCATGATGCATGTAGTAAGTAAAGGATTTCAAGAATCGTGTGCAATTGTTATATTTCTATTACATTAGAACTTAGAAGTAATACTTTATACAAAAGATACAAAAAATATTTCCTGGGCTATTGCTAGGAAAAGAGGAAACCAGGTCATCGTGGGTACAGTGAAAGTAAACAATAGCTGGAAAGTGAACTTTATACAAATAATTGCCTAAACCGTAGGTCCTAAAATTATGTTCTATCTAGGGGTGTGCGTTTTCGGTTTGGTTTGGGCTGAAGCTCAATGTCAAACCAAACCAATGTGATTTTTCAAACCGATTCAAACCAAATCAAAAAAGGCCGGGTTGGTTTGGATAGGACTGAATAGAAAAGTAGATGAATTTTATATTTTAGTTTTACTTTTTAAAATATGTGGTTTGGTTTGGGTAAACCCCAAACCGAACCAGCTTTAATCGGTTTGTCTTAACCAACCATTTTTTATATTTGTAATCGAACCAACCCAAACTTTATGTGTTGAGTTGGTTGGTTTGATGATTTTTTGCACACCCCTAGAATACCCCATCACTTTTAATAACTTTTTTAAAGTTTACAAAAATCTGTATTGAATAACCCCTGACTTTTATAGAGTTTTTAAAAGCCTATATTGAATACACCCAAACGTTTATATTCAATAAAAATCTTTAAAAGTCTTTTGAAATCTCAATTCAATACATCCTTCTTAAACACGAAACATTGAAGCACATCACATTTTAGTTTAGGTGGTATATATATATATATATACCTTTTTATGTTAGTGGTAAGGATTTGAGTATATGTGAAAGGTTTTTTAATAAACATTGTAGGAATAGATTTTCGATCTGCATATGTACTCTTTAGTCTTTAATTTCAAGAGACCCCTAACCCATACCATAATGGGATTTGTTGTAATACTTCATCAACAACAACAAAATTGTAAAATTGAAAAACATTGGATAAACCAAAACTGAGCGCACCAAACAATTAAATTTGGATTCTCGATCTCTTCATATGAGTTTTGGCTTTTTTTTTTCTAATCTAATGAATACTAACAAAATAATAATAGTTATTATATGATCATGATTTATTTATCGTTTCCCTCTCATACATGCAAATGAATGATTCGTTTCCGAACCAAAATTAATTTATATTTTCCCTCTCCATTTCATCTTCATACTTCACCCGATTTAACTCAAAATTCCGGCAACCGAAGAAAAATTTCCAGCTCCGACATGGAGAGGATCTCCTTCCTTATCACGGATAATGACATGTTATCGGCTTCTATATATGTCAGTCACGCACCAAAATTTTGTAGGAAACGTGTCCTGTTCCCAACCACATTCCTCCAGCAAAGCCACATGTTACACACAGTGCACATTAATATTGTCGGGTAGTTGAAGTCAAGCATGCGTCTGCGAGTGCTGCAAATTGGATGGTACATTTTGTGTTGTGTACATCTCTGTATCTACTATATATCTTACACCAAAGCCAAAGGGAAGTCACAACTAACTCACGACAATGGACTACATGTTATTATTACTTGGGCAGAGAATTTAAGCTGATTCCCTTTGGAGCTGGAAGAAGAATTTGTCCTGGCTTGCCGTTGGCTCACAGGATGGTACACTTGACGTTGGCATCGCTTCTCTATACTTTCTATTGGAAACTTGCTCATGACTTGAAATCAGAATATATGGACATGACTGAAAAGTTTGGTCTTACTTTACAAGTCTGAGCCTCTCCTAGTCTCCTTGCTATTCCTATCAAAGTTTGACTTTTTAATTTTGTAAAATATGAGAAAATCTTCCATGCACCCGGTGCAATGCACCCTAGCCAATGGGTGCATGCCACGTGGCACACCAACATGTATGCCATGTGACACACTTTATGCCACATGGCATACACTTATTGGCTAGGGTGCATTGCACCCGGTGCATATAAGATTTTCTCGTAAAATATTGCTCGACTTGGAGAGACGTTGTTTGAAGTTTGAACTTTTTAATATATAATTTTAATTTTGTAAAAGCGTAAAAAACATGTAACCTGTCACCTGATGATTTTCTTATTCACTTCCTCTCACCTCTCGAACTTGCATTATATCTTCGGGATTGAAGAATATCTGGAAATCAATCTACAACCTTCACTTTGATTTGTTATGTCGTCGGAATTCAACTAGCTTTATAGATTTTCTCTAGCCTTTTCCGATCAAGAGATTTTCGTCTGCTCTTAATTTTCCCACAACTGACACAATGTGAAACAATGAAAGAATAAGGCCAACATCTATACTCCAAAATAAATTGGAATCCACCAGAAAAGAGAAAAACACTTAAGAGAGAATATAAATTCTATTAGATAAAGGTTGATTTGCTTTTCAATTTACAAGCCTATTTAAAATAAACGAAACCCTAATTCTTGTTAAGCAAGGAAACAAGCCAAATTTAGGGAAAGTTACCAAAAATAGCAAAATTGAGATAATAGAGGAAACAAATAATACTAAAGTCTTAAATCAAGGCTGAATTGACAATAGACGATTATGACTTTTAAAACTCGACTTATTACCAAAACGAAAGTTTACTAAAATAGCAAAAACGTCAATTACGGGGCATGAACGATGGAATTTGACTGAAAAAGGTTGTGCCTCACTGCCAAAGGCTGTGATTTACTAATTGATCGTCGTTTCACTTCAACCGTGAAAGTTTCACGTCATTCCGACTCCGTCGCCAGAAATTATTTATGCTTGAATTTCTGTCGGTCCATCAAAGCCATGAAGGACTCTGCCACCTGTTCTACATCAACAACCCTAAGTCCCTAACCATATTAATTTTTTTGGTGACTATATTGCCACCCATAAAATGTCTCCATACACCCATTTGTCTTAAAATAATAATAATTATTATTTAAATAACCTATAACAAAATTACTTTTATACCAAAATAATATAATTTCATACGCTGCAATTGCAACTGGGAAAAAAATTGAATTTCTACTATATTTTATCTTTAGTTTTTCTCTCGTAAAAGAGAAAAACAATAGAAGAGGAAGGCACTTTGTTAGTAGAAGAAAAAACAACATCATAACATCAATATATCTTTGCAACTCTCCACACATTCTTCTCCCTTTATTATCAGTTTATTACCATAGTCTCTCAAGATTCAATATGACAAACAAGATAATAAAAAATAAAAAATAAGAATATTAATAGATTAAAGAACAAATGAAAATAAATAAATAAAAGAAATTAGTCGATGTTTATATATTAAAATGTAAGTATATACAAAATAGTAGTCGAAAGGGTATGAATGTAAAATTATTTATTTTCAGATATTTGTGGCTTAAAAAACAAACAACTTATCACTTATATTCAATTTCCAGTGAAAAACAAACAAACAAACAAACAAACATGTTTTTCAATTTTCAATTTTCAGTCACCATTATCTGTACAATTCAGCGTTGTTCAATGTTCAGACAAAAAATAAAACACAACCTAAGACTCTGCATTTAAAAATAGGATTTGAATCCTCTGCTGATCTGATCTTTTTCCTAACATTTTTAAAGTATGTGATTGGTTGTTAATAAAGTGGTTGTGGAAACCAATCACATCTTAACCACAAATTCATTACATTGCCTATGTGTCATGAGATTAGGTAAAGTCAGAAAAAAGATCAGATCAGTAAAAGATCCAAATTTTTAAAATTAATGAAAGTGAAATATATAAAATAAATAAATTACAGTCATTGATTACACATATCAGCAAATCTATATAGGTCGGTATAAAGATCAGTTCAGCAGAAGATCTAAATTATTTCATCATAGCTATTATTGAGTCTTTTTTGAAATTCTTTTTTTTTATTATTATTATTGAGAAGACTCGTGAAACGTCTAGACATGTCATAAATCAAATTAGGGGCTTTAAGCCGCCCACGTTAAAGCGTCTCAGTCCATATGGCCCAGGCCCAACTTATAAAAATCCCTACGGGGACCATAAGAGGCTGAGCATATTTCTTTTATTTTTTGACAAAGTCACGTTGGGTTTCCTAATAATCACATTCCATATCAATTATAGTTAGGATAGAAAAATGGATCTCCGCTTCGACGAGTCCACGACTGAAGTGAATTCCATATTTCCATATCAATATAGTTCATCTAACTGAGAATTGTAGTCAACATAAAGCTCATCTTACCTCAGTTGAGCATATTTCTTACATCTTCAACCAATAACTGTTTTACCACACTTGGGCATCTTGCCAATGTGGTTGGACCCTCCCTTGAGAGCCTCCACCACCACGGTTCAACGCTCGGTGTGTGCATGTATATATATATTATTTGTCCACCTTGGCCATTAATCCCAAGGGTGGTTGTTGTCCCACCTATTGTGGGTGCTCTCTCCCCGTTCATGGAAGCTGTAATCCGGATTGCGCTAATAGAGCCTAATCTCGCTGGTCCCGGGAGTTGTTAGTCAAAGTATTTAAATCCGGTAACCCATATATAAGGAACTGATATAACTTTTGTCAGTTCGAACTGATAATAGAAAGACTGTGTGTATATATATATATATAAATTCACATTTTTAATATCGATTTGATTTTTTCTAGTGTATTGTTTAATAGAAATTTTTTTATTTTTGAAATATAATATAAATTAATTACTTTCGTTTATTGTAATGTTTAATATAAATGAAACATCTCTAAATCTCCTAATATAAATGAGATTTTTTTTTTTTTTTTTTTACAGTATTTTATATTTATCTAAATCAGGTATTATTTTTTTTTTTAAGCTTTTGCCATTGGTAGGATTCGAGCCGCTGACTTAGGAGTCATTTACCTAAATCTCAAGCCCGTTCATCTACCAGCTGAGATACGCCCCTAGGGTCATATAAATGAGATTTCTTACCGACAACATGAGAGGTTTTTTCTTAGATATTTTAGGAATAGATTTTCGAACTCATATATACTCTTTGATTTTGAGAGACCCCTGGAATAGATTTTGAGAAACCCCTGACCCATTCCGTATTTGGATTTATTGTAATACTTCAATAACCAAAAAAAAAAAAAGTGTAGAATTGAAAAACATTGGATAAACCAAAACTGAGCACACCAAAATAAACAATCATGCCTAATTCTTTCTTCATTATTTTTCATACAATTAAATTTGGATTCTCTCTTGATATGAGTTTTGGAATTTTTATAATCTAATGAATACTAACATAATTAAAAAAAATTAAAAATTTAAAAAAAAAAATCATATGATCATGATTTATTTATCTTTTCCCTCTCCATTTCATCTTTACAGTTCATCTGATTTAACTAAAAATTCCAGCAACTGGAGAAAAATTTCCAGCGCCGCCGTGGAGAGGATCTCCTTTCTTATCACGAATATTGACATGTTATCATTTAATTGGTTTGTAAAAATCCAATAGATCATGACCATTGATGTGATAAATTTTAAAATACTCGCAAGCACACGAGTTTATTGTAGAAAAGCTAATGTGAGCACGAGGTCGATCCCACAGGGGTTGTGAAAAACAATCTAACTCTAAATTTAAATTTAATCCTAACCTAGTTAACCTAATGTGATGAATTAAAACTAAAATTAAACTAAATTAAAAGCAAAAAAGGTCGAAAGTAATCAATTAAAGAATACTAAGGGCTAGTTTGGTATTGCTGTAACTTTTATAATAATCATTGTTAGTTGTGTTGAATGAATAATCAGTTGTAAAGTTAATCAGCATATGTTTGGTTAATTGTATTTTAAAATACTGTATAGCTCAAAAGGAGTATACATATGTTTGGTAATTTTATTGCAAAAGTGTTGAGATTAGTTATAATGACTAAAATGTACATTAGTTTAGGACCCTAATTCTTTTTCTTTTTTTTTTTCATTAATTATATATAATAAAATCAATATTTAAATTAGAAAAAAAAAAAAAACATAAGAAATCAAATAATGATATTTTAAAATATTGATTAAATGCTAAAATGGATTATTTCATAATCACTTTCAAAAAGTAATCCACCAACTTCTCAAAATCACTGTCAAAAGTCAAAACTTGCAACATTATCAATTAATCACTTTTGGAAGTTTTACCAAACATCATTTTATGTAAAAATTATAAAATAATCTGATTTTAACTTTTCAAAAGCAATACCAAACTGGCCCTAAGGAATCAGAATCCACCACAGTGTAATTTCGTAGCTACCAGATAATTTATCAATTCCCCAAATTAGAGTAACAATCAAAAATCAATTTATTGTCTACCCATGAATTTAACAATAAGCTCATTAATCAAAATCTTAAGTAGGTTTTTCTTCGCTTCAAAATACAATCCCTAAGCATTCTATGTATCCAAATTAATGAAAAACAAAAAATCAAAGAAATTATAATTAATGTTACGAAACCAAGCATTGATTAAAATATATATCTAACTATCAAAAATACATTATATTAGAGATGAAAGAGTTTTATATTTAAAAATCAATAGAGATGAAAAACATAACATTGAAGAACAATATTTTGGAATTTGTTGTGAATGATCATAAGATCCCACATCACTCCCATCTGCTTCTACTGAGTAGTTTAAATGGGGGGGGGGGGGGGGGTGCGCCCCTTCCTATCAAGACGCGTTTTAAACCTGTGCGGGCCTGTTGTGGTGCCAAAGCAAACAATATCTTGATAGGCCCATTTACAACATAATTAATAAAAATATTTGGAAATTATTTCATAACACATGGTTTCATTTTCTACCCTAATACAAAGAAAATTAGAAAGATATTAAAATTTAAATAGGGGTACGGATATTGGCACCCATAAAACTTATTAATACACCCATTTTTATAAGTACACCTATGTCTAAATTTTAAAAATTAGATATTTATAAACACTCATCATAATGCCAACAGTACCCTTATTGAAATAAATATATTCATTTTAATACATATTATTTATAAACACTCTTAAATTATTACCACCCAATTTATAAATAAATAAATAAATAAATAAATAAAAATTATATTATTTTTGGAATCAAATCCCTTTTTAATGATGGTCAAATTTACTTTTGGAAATATCACGAATGTAGGAGCCTTAGAGCATCTCCAATGCAAATATGCATTTTGAGTTTCTAAACAGTGTCATATCAGCATTTCTATTTATTATGGGCCCACGTTTGAAATTTTTTTTAGAGAAATGCATATTCACATCTCTAATGCAATTATCTAAAGTCAAATATGCATCCATTTTATGTTCAATCATAATAAAACAATTATTACACTCGCTCTCCTCTTTTATTTTACAATTAAATAAGGTTTAATCTTATTGGTGGAAAGAGTTAGAAATCCTAGTCAGCATTTCTAGGAGAGTTTCTAGAATTAGAGCACCTCCAATGCTATTATGCATTTGGAGAAAATGGAGTGCCACATATGATAGATATTAAAAAAGTTAGAAAAACTCTCTCCAATGCTATTATTTAAGTTGAATATGGAGATGATGTGGCCAAAAAAAAGTTAGAGAATATGGAGTTGAGTTTCTAATTCTAGAAACTCTCATAGAAATGATGACTAGGATTTCTAACTGTTTCCACCAATAAGAGCATCTCCAATGCAAATATGTATTTTTGAGTTTCTAAATAGTGTCACATCAGCATTTCTATTTAGGGGAATGCTATCTACCTTTCCCATTTACCTTCCCCATTTGCCTTTTCCACTCATTGCTTGACACGTGTAAACTTTTTCATTTAATAAAAAGCTCTCACTTTTTGTTAATAAGCTTGTTTACGTCTTTATCCCTTATTAATGACATGATATAAGCAGCTATCAGGGGTAAAGACATAAATAAATTTTATAGCAAAAAGTGAGAGCTTTTTATTAAATGAAAAAGTGTACACGTGTCAAGCAATGAGTGGGAAAGGCAAATAGGGAAGGCAAATGGGAAAGGTAGATAGCATTCCCCTTCTATTTATTATGGGTCCACTTTTGAATTTACTAATAAATTTTATGGATATCAATATCAACTCCCTTTAAATAACAATAGAATCTGAAAGATGCATTGGAGCTCCGTCTCAAAGTCAGAATCCCTCCTCGCAGACCAAAGTCTTGCGCGTCACCTCCCACCTGTAAATTGTTTTCCTATTTATCAAAAAAAAAAAAAAAAAAAAAAAAACTCTGTAAATTGCAAGGTTGTCCCAAATCAAATAGGAAATCAATTTCCACACACTGCAATAGTGCAATTGGTCCACGTAGACTTTTACTTTAACGTTCCTTTCTTTATTTCCGTTCAACCCTTCAACTAGTTTTCATGCGGTCCACTTCCACTTGAATGGGCTTGAGATTGGGCTTAGCTCTTGGGTTTGGATATTAAATATTCAAACTCCACATGACTTTGTGCCACCTTCCCTAAAATCGATTATTTTTAGAGTTCTATGCAATTTTCACCTTAAACACAAAAATAACTTTAATTAAATAAAAATAATTAAATCAAGTAGCTAACAAATCCAAATTAAGGGATATAAATATGATAAAAAATATGCCCATCAACCATGCAAAACGTTTAATGAAAGCAAATTTATATTCTCGGCTTCCAAGTCAATCACGCACCAAAATTTTGTCGGAAAACGTACGTGTCCTGTTCACAACCACATTCCTCAAGCAAAGCTACACAAAAATACACAATCCATGTTAAAAATGTCTGCGATTGATGCAAATTGGATGGTACATTTTGTGTTGTTTACGTCTCTGTATCTACTATATATCTTACACCAAAGCCAAAGGGAAGTCACAACTAACTCACGACAATGGACTACATGTTATTATTACTCGGGCTTTCTTTTGTGTTAGCTTGCATTCATTTCTTGACCAAAAGTCTAGCTGCCACAAAGTTTGGCCCTGTCAATCTCCCACCAGGGCCACGCCCTTTTCCGGTCATCGGAAACATTCTTGAGCTCGGGAACAAACCTCACCAAGCACTTGCTGAGCTCTCAAAAACTTATGGACCCATAATGTCACTCAAGCTAGGTAGCATAACCACCATAGTCATATCCTCGCCACATGTAGCTAAAGAAGCGCTTCAAAAACATGATCAGGCCTTATCCAGCCGAACAATCCTGGACGGTGTTCAAGTTCAGGACCACCACAAAGTTTCTATGGTGTGGTTGCCAGCATCGGCTCCTTGGAGGAACCTCAGGAAAGTCTGTGCTACTCAGATGTTCGCTGCACAGAGGTTGGATGCAACCCAAGCTGTACGCCAAAAAAAGGTGCAAGAACTAGTTGATTACGTGCATGAAAGTTGTACAAGTGGTTCTGTTGTTGATATTGGTCAGACTGCCTTCACTACGGTTATGAATTCAGTATCAAACACTTTTTTCTCCATTGATTTAGCTCATTATCAGTCTGATCTGTCTCAAAACTTTAACGACCTTGTATATGGTGTGATGGAAGAAATAGGAAAGCCTAATATCGCAAACTATTTCCCAATTCTCCGATCAATTGATCCACAAGGCATTCGAAAATGCACAACGACTTATGTGGAGAAAATTTTCAACATTTTTGATGGTATCATCCATGAAAGAATACAAGCAAGGGAAACAATGATGTCTAAGGAGAGCAAGGATCTCTTAGATTCACTCCTCAATCTTGCTGAAGAAAATAGTTCTGAATTGAGTCTTGCTGTTATAAAACATCTGTTTCTGGTAAGCAACAATCCCAACCTTAAATGATTCATAGCACAACATGTCAATATATATATATATATATATATAATCTCTAATACTACGTACTCTGTGACAGGACTTATTTGTGGCAGGAATTGACACAACATCAAGCACAATAGAATGGGCAATGGCAGAGTTACTACACAACCCTGAAAAATTAACAAAAGCTCAAACTGAACTCAGACAAGTGCTTGGCAAGGATGGACTAGTTCAAGAGTTTGACATCAAAAAGTTGCCTTACTTACAAGCTGTAATGAAAGAGACACTTCGATTGCATCCACCAGCCCCATTCCTAGTGCCACATAAAGCCGAAACTGAAGTGGAAATCTGCAGTTATTTGGTGCCAAAAACAGCCCAAATTCTAGTGAACGTGTGGGCCATGGGACGAGACTCAAGTGTGTGGCAAAATCCAACTTCATTTATGCCTGAAAGGTTTATAGAGAATGAAATTGATGTGAAAGGCAGAGACTTTGAGCTGATTCCCTTTGGAGCTGGAAGAAGAATTTGTCCTGGTTTGCCGTTGGCTCAGAGAACGGTACACCTGATGTTGGCATCGCTACTCTGTACTTTCGATTGGAAACTTGCTAATGACATGAAACCAGAAGATATGGACATGACTGAAAAGTTTGGTCTTACTTTACACAAGTCTGAGCCTCTCCTTGCTGTTCCTATCAAAGTCTGAGTTTTTAAGTTTGTAAGTGCTAAAATATTGCTTGAGAAGTGTAAACATTTTCGCAATAATGTGTATTTAATTTACTGCATGTTCTTACTTCTTAATAGCTCCATTTCTACTATCCAGTAGATGTTAATAGTAGGGAAACTGGTGGTTCTGCCGAACCATGCTGTTCTTTTGAAGAATCTTATGACATGTGTCTTTAATAAAAATTTGCAATTGAGATTGCTTTTCTAATTTATTTAAAATGTAAACTTCATCATTTTTAAAACCAAACTGGTTCATCTTAAATATGTCAACATAAGTAAAATAAAAAATTCTTTTATCGTCTTCATCTTCTCGAATGAAGTCGACAATCAGTGAATTCTGGTGAGTCTTCATCTTCTCAATTCTGGTGTTGTGTCTTCATCTTCTTAAATCAACCCAAATCCCTCTCTTAAAATCCCAATAAATAGCTATGTTCATCTTCTCAAATCTTTTAATATAAGCCACGAAAAAAAAACTTCTAATGTGTGCCTTCATCTTCTTGAATCAACCCAAATCTCTCGGTTCATCTCTCTGTCATCTTCTCAATTCTGGTGTTGTGTCTTTATCTTCTTGAATCAACGCAAATCCCTCTCTTAAAATCCCAATAAATTTGTATTTCTTATTCTTCAAATTTGAATCCTGAACAAACTCTCTCCTCCTCATAATTTGTAACTTGTTGTTTTGAGGGTTTTTTTTTGTAATTGTTTGGGTAAAAAAAAAAAAAAAAAAAAAAAAACCGTAATTGTTATGTACTAAATTCATTTGCTAGTTTATTATCTAATTTTTCCATGTTGAAGTGATTGGTATTGTTATTTGCTTTTCTTTTGCTCTTTTGTTCCTCTTACGCATGCAATCACTTGGGATTGATGTTGAGCTTATCGGATTGAATTTTGTCTTGTTATTTTTAGCACTTTTAACAAAAAAATTTATATTATAAATTCACTGTTCTGAAATATGAAACTACTTTGTTCCAAGACAGAGAAACAGCAACTCATCAGTATT
Organism: Acer saccharum; assembly: GCA_030490815.1. Classification (NCBI taxonomy): domain Eukaryota; kingdom Viridiplantae; phylum Streptophyta; class Magnoliopsida; order Sapindales; family Sapindaceae; genus Acer; species Acer saccharum. The sequence goes on along the minus strand of CM059870.1, from coordinate 43,614,250 downwards.
CTATAATAAAGCAATACAAAGCAACATAAACTTCACAAGTTGAAATTTCCAAAAATCTGCTAAATAAACAAAAACCGTCTTTAAAAATTGAAATGTATCGTTATGAAAAATTGAAAATCAAACAAAAATTAAATGTTGAAGCCAACAACTTTAAATACATTGAGCTAGTTCTTCCATGACATACATATTTCTTTAGAAAAAGTAGAGCTACTTAATTGTTAGATGGTTGAGAGCCTTGAAATTCAAATGAAAAACCACCACTATTTTATTGAAGTAATTCTTGAAAACTCATTGGTTGAGATTGTTCAAAAGGAATCCATGTCATTGAATTGGATGCAGTATTACAACCTTGCACTGTATTTCAGATTGTAACAACCCATATAGGAAATATGTGTTAAGTTAAAAATATAAAAACTTTAATACATAAAAACCTATGAATATATATAAAAGATTTTTGTCGTATACCCTTCAACCAAAAAAAAAAAAAAAAAACCTTACTGATAAATATGAATATTAATATGAACTATACTTAGATATATATATATATATATATATGAAACTTTTCTCCTCAGTGCACATTGATAAATATATTTTAGTGTCTTGTATGTGGATCATTAGATTCAATTGTTTTGACCCAGTCTACATGCACTTATCAGTATTTATCCATAATCTATAGCTCACATGCAATGCATACACGGATACACCTTTGTTTGCTTCTTTGTCTTTGCTAATGGCTTCTCTAACCAATCTTTATTCTACATCGTCCCCAAGACGTCTCTTTCTTTTTTAGCCCTTTTGCTTTCACAATATTAGAATATTGAGCACAATCCACTTCGACATAACATTTTGAGAACTATGTGGGTGCTTTCTTGCTTTATAAAATGATGATTATGCATCTCTACAAAATGATTAACATAAAACTTTTTTTTTTTTCCTATCGATTTTGATATTCATTTGTGCTCCACAACCGGTCATTGTTAGGGATGGCATTAGGGCAAGGTGGCCCTTCCCGTACTCCGCCCCATTTATTTTTTGAAAACCATCCCCTCATAAAACCCCTCAATAGATGGAGTGGGGTAGGGCGGGGTAGGGTATGCTTTCCCCATCCCCACCCAATTTACCCCATTTATCTACATTATTTATTAAAATCTTGTCAAAAAAATTTTTTTTTTTTAAATAACAAATATATATCCCAATGAATATGCAATTTACCCCATTTATCTACATTATTTATTAAAATCTTGTCAAAAATATATATTTATTAAAATAAAAAATATATATCCCAATGAATATGATATAATATATAAAGTAATTCCAAAAGACTATTGAAAATCATCTTATAAATATAAATCTTAAAACTAAACAAATAAATTCAATCATTTTAAAACATAAACATTGTACTAAATAATAAAATAAATAAATAAATATTATATTTTAAGAGGGGCAAGGCGAGACGGGGATTATAAAACTCATCCCCGCCCCATACCTATTGCGGGTTTTATTATCTATCTCTATCACCTTCCCATCCCCACTAAATTGAAACTCATCCCCAACCCTTAAGTGCGGGCCCTCGTGGGGCCCCGTTCCTACGGGTTATTTTGTCATCCCTAATCATTAACTCTCTCTAGGTTTTATAATCAAAACATCACGTTTATCTTTTGGTCTAAAACCCTCCTTACTACAAACAAATATCCTTGAAGTGATTTCACCGGTACGTCTATTCTTTTCAAAGGTATCTTTTTTGATACTAAATCCTATTTTTCATCCATATATGTTATAAAATTCATAAACTGATTGCTCATATTCAAATTCCTTACCGCATCTCAGTTGCCAATCCAATTCATTCAAACACTCAAACTCAAAATCAATTGTAGCCATTTTATGCTAGTAAAAGACAAATAGAATATATATATATGCAATGACCACAACAACAATTTTATGCAAGTAGAAGACAAATAAAATATATATCTGCAGGGACCACAACAACAGTCAATTTTATGCAAGTAATTGAGTAAGCATCTTCTATAATTTCAAAACATAGTGTAAAATAAAATAAAAAATCATAATTAGATTAATTTCATGAATCAGTGTAAAAGTTTTGAGCTACAATTTCATTCACAAATGCTAATTGAGACCCATTTGCCTATGGATTATGTTAATTGGGTTAAGAAACAAGACTCCATTAAATTAATCATACAGTCATCAACTACTTCTAATTTGTAGTGGTCACCACACTCATATCTTACAAGTATTACTATGCAGTTTTCCTTAATTTCATTTTCAATAAATAAACACCTGAAAATCTAATACTCTGACAAAATGAAAATATCAATCAAGATTACAAGTTTACAGCATCAGAGATTCAGAATAGCAAAATTGCAACACTCAATCTAACCAGAATCCAACTTTCTGATTATAAATAAATCATTATACCATAATTTTATCAGACTAAAACGAAAAACAAATCAGTGACGAAAAATTATTAAACAATACAAATGGACATCAACTGGATTAAAAAAATTAATAAATAGAAATATAACTGACCTCTCTTCATGGGTGGAAGGTGACTTCCGGGCCACCAGTGATCTCAACAGCAATGACACAATCCAACTACATTCCATCCAATAATAAATAAAAAAAATTGAACCAACAAAAAAAAAATCCAATCTAAGACAATAAAATAAACCAGAAACCCATTCACAAAAATTGAAAATTCAATCTTAAAAAGAAAAAGGTACCATTGCATTAATCGATGAAGAAACCACTTAAAAATCACTGATACATGTTAATCGATGAAGAAACATTTAAAAAGAAAACCAGAAAAAAAAATAAAAAAATCAAAGAAAGCTAACCTGATGGATTAAGAGCTGAAGCGTCAAAGAACCGTAAAACACATTGACAGGAATGACATTTATGGAGTCCAAGCATCAAGGTTTTTTTTTTTTTTTTTTTTTTTACACAGATTTTATTTTCTAAAACGATCTCGTTTAGGTAAGTAGTGTAAAAAAAAAAAAAAAAAAAATAGTAAATCCTACCTAAATAAATTAGAAAAACAATCTTGACCACATGTTTTTATTAAAGTCACATGTCACAAGATCCTTAAAATGACAGCATAGGTTAGTAAAAGAGAAGTTCAACAGAGGATCCTTGTCCTTTGGCATTTGACAGTATCAACTGCCAAGTGGTGCATAAGAGCATCTCTAATGCAAATATGCATTTTTGAGTTTCTAAATAGTGCCACATCAGTATTTCTATTTATTATGGGCCCACTTTTGAAAAAAATTTAGAAAAATCCATATTCACATCTCCAATGCAATTATCTAAAATCAAATATGCATCCATTTTATGTCCAATCATAATAAAACAATTATTACATTCTCTCTCCTCTTTTATTTTACAATTAAATGAGGTTTAATCTTATTGGTGGAAAAAGTTGAAAGCTTTAATTTTATTGGTGGAAAGAGTTAGAAATCCTAGTCAGCATTTCTAGGAGAGTTTCTAGAATTAAAAACTCAACTCCATATTCTCTATCTTTTTTTTGGCCACATCATCTCCATATTCAACTTAGATAATAGCATTGGAGAGAGTTTTTCTAACTTTTTTAATATCTATCATATGTGGTATTCCATTTTCTCAAAATGCATAATAGCATTGGAGATGCTCTAAATACCGGTTAACGTTTTGGCTATTGAAGGAGATCCAAACATACGTTGAAATCAATATCATTTGAACATAAACTTTGTTCTTTGTAGAATTTATTATTTATATAGTAAGGTGGTTGCTTTGACTTGGTTGCCTAAATATGTACATTTTAACTTTTGTTTGAAGTTTGAACTATTATAATAAATTACTGTTTAGGAATCCACAACCCTAAGGTATAGTTATAAATGATATATCACTAACCAATTTTATATTGTCATTTACAATTTATTTTTTAAAATACCATCGATTCAATGAATATCATTTATCATCAAATCATTTCTAAGTAGCAATCATATACATTTTATAACAAGTATCATAAATATAAAGCTATGAACACCAAAATGAATATCTTAGCAAGTTAGAACTTAGAAGAAAGTCTTGGTTGCATTATTCATATGTTGTACATTAAATTTATGGGTGCGATGTTGGCACCCATTAATATGATTTGCATACCTATATTTTATTTAAAAAATGTATTTACAAAAATATCCCAACACAAAATTGGCAAATAAGGATAGATTATTTTAAGAATAATGCTTGGATACTGACCAGTCAGTACCAAAAATATTGACCCCACCAATTGGAGTGTAGCACATGGCCCGATTTGTGAAAAATGTAAAGAGATAAATATAAAAAGTAAAAGAAAAAAAGTCACGTGCTACACTCCAATTGGTGGGTCAGTATTTTGGGTACTGGTCAGTACCTAAGCATTACCTTATTTTAATTAAAAACTAAATTTAATACTATGTACACCTATTATTTACATCCATCACGTCTTCCACTACATTAAATTCTTTATATTTTAAGCAAACAAATAAATGAAAGCTTAAGCTAAACCCTTTTTTTTTTTTCTTTTAGCAAGAGAAACAAGTCTCCTTGCGGTTGTGCAGTGTGATCTAAACAGCCGACTCCAACTGGGATATTTTCAAGCAATCCCAAACTTCACCACAGTCATTTTAAGTGGTTATGGAAACCAATCACATCTTAACCATACATTTATTACAATGCGTATGTGTCGTGAGATTATATAAGGTCAGAAAAAAGATTAAATCAACAGAGGATCCAAATTTTTAAAAATAATGAAAGAGAAATAAATAAAAAAAATAAAAATTTACAGATATTGATTACACATATTAGCGGATCTATATGGGTCGGGACAAAGATAAGTTCATCCAAAAAATTTCATCTTAGCTATTATTGAGTATTTTTGAGTATTTTTACAACTCATTATGTTGACCGAGCACGTCACAAGTCAAAATTAGGGGCTTTAAACCGCCCACTTTAAAGCGTCTCAGTCCATATGGCCGAGGCCCAACTTATAAAAATCCATACGGGCGATAAGAGGCTGAGCATAATTCTTTCACTTTATGACAAAGTCTCATTGGGTTTCCTTAGACTATCTCCAACCCACCTCTAAATCTCCATTATGCAGCTGCAAACCTCTCCAACCAACCTTCAAAAACATCGCCAAAGTAGAGGTCCTGAAATTGAGTCGCTAGATTTGGAGTAGCAAGAGCATCAACGCTACTTTGCAGGTGCTGGTGGTTTTTTATTGTTCAGTCCCTCCAATTTCATTTAATTACATTTTCGTTCGCTTATTTTCATAATTTTCACTTGTACCCTTTTAAAAAGTGTTGTTTAATCACAGTTTTACCCTATTAAATCAAATATATTCCAATCATATCCTTTTAATTATCTAATGCTTTTGTTTAAATTATATATTTTTTAATTTAATTACTATTTATATTAATAATTATAATAAACTAAAATTAAGTATATAATACAAAAATTACTAAATGATAAATGTAAACACTAAACTGGATTAAAAAAAAAAAAAAACAATTGAAGCAACACACTACATTAATAAAAGCATTATGAAATGTAATGTCGAAGTTCAATTAATAATAAATAAAATATTTTAGTTAATTTCATTTAATTTATTAATTTATTAATTTCATTTAATTTTTTAATTTCTTAACTTATCGTAATATTATGTTAATTTCTTAACTTATCGTAATATGATTTTAATGAAGGGGTGAAATGTTAATTGTTGTGAAATAATAGAAAAGGGAATATTAAGGGAATATTCTTTTTAGAGTTGGATTTAGAGTTGCTGGTTGGAGATGGAAGTGTGAAAGTTGCTGCATAATAGAGCAAAGTTGCTGCATAATAGAGTTTTGGGTTGGAGATGCTCTTATAATCACATTCCATATCAATTATAGTTTGGATATAAAATTGGATCTCCGCTTCGACGAGTCGACGACTGAAGTGAATTCCATATCAATTATTCATCTAATCGAGAATTGTAGTCAACACAAAGCTCATCTTACCTCAGTTGAGCATATTTCTTTCATGTTCAGCTAATTATTGTCTTACCAATTGATATTAATATGTAAATATAGTTGCAATTTAAAGTCCAATCATAACATGTAAAAACCTGAGACATTACCTGTTTGAATAAATGCTTTTTAGAGAGCCACATTTCGACGTAATAATTTATCATCTAACTCGTATTTTTATATATAAAAATAAACTCGCATTTTTAATATCAATTTGATTTTTTTTAGTGTATTGTATAATAGAATTATTTTTATTTATTTTTGAATTATTAATATAAATTAATTACTTTCGTTTATTGTAATGCTTAATATAAATGAAACATCTCTAAATCTCCTAATATAAATGAGATTTCTTACCGACAGCTTGAGACCTACTGTTTGAACTAACCAATACAAACCAAGTTAATGACTTTTTTTTTTTTTTTTTTTTTGTTGAAATAAACCAAACAAATTACAAAGACACACGGCATTCCGCCGTTAAAAGGGAACCAACACAGGGAGGAAACTCCTCCAGCCAAAACAAATCATCCACACAAGAGAGGCTGTTTTTGGCTAAAACATGGGCTACCTAATTAGCCAATCTGGGAACGAAAGAAACCGAATTACACCGAGCACTACTAAGCAACAAACGGATATCCACAATAACACTCCCTATCTCTGAGAATAAAGGTTTACTACTATTGATCCATCCTACCACCACTTCCGCATCCGATTCGACTATACACGGAAATAATCCATAATCAATAGCCAACTGCAGACCACGAAGAATTGCCACCGCCTCGGCCACTTGAGGATTGAAGGTAGCAACTATCTTTTGGGAACATGCGGCCATAACCTAACCCAAACAGTCCCGAATCACTACCCCCACGCCTGCCAAACAGCTTTCTCCATTAATTGCAGCATCGCAATTATTTATACACATTCGGTTCTGGAGGAATCCAAACATCACGTCTGATTCTCGATGCTGCAGTTCGCACCACACCAAGGCTAGCTGCGTGGAACTCAGAAAGAAAACGGCTTTTCCGCAACCGCAACACACGAGTTCTCTCGGCGTGTTGTAATAATAGCTAGAACCGGTGACGGTTGGCGAATCCCACCTCCCTGCGGAACGATACCCTCACTTGCCGCTGTGCTAGTCTTTGTGACTCGCGCGCTAGCGAGGTCGAACTTAAATGTTCAATCTTTTGACCGACATTGCAACGACGTGTCGTCAAAGTGGCGCCGCTGCCGGGGAGGTGGCTTATTCGTTGATAGTTACTAGTTTTAGCTTAGGTTCTGTATATATCTTAGATTTATTGCTTTTCATTGCTTTGCGGATTAGTTTGTTATGTTGAAAATAAACATCTCTTTTAATCTTGCCTTTCATTGAATGCATGCAATGTTTAGGCTAGGTTTGGGGGTGTAAGTCGTGTTATTTTTCTTATTTTTGTTTAAAGCATATGCATTTGATTTTCTTTGAGTTGTTTTGTGCAAGGAAAGACAATCTCAGGACGGATGGACCACACAACTCAAGAGAGCTTCGTGGAGGCTTGGTTGGTTCGAATAACCACTCGCGAGGGCTTACACTTCAAGGGTATAATGCTTTGCTTATTTTTTGTGATTTTTACTTATGTTTAGATCTAAGAGTGGATTTGTGTTGTGCTTAGATCTTAGAGTGTTTGTTGTAGACAATTTTCAAATCTCTGCAAAATCTGCCCTGTTTTGAATATTTTTGAGGCAAATGTTTCATTAAAACTGCACTCATTGGTGAGGAAATTAATTTTTTCGCCCATGTTGCGTTCTTCGATTTTTCGTGCTGATTCCGAATATATAAAGAACGTAAAATTCCGGGTTGTAGATCAAAAGTTATGAGCATTTCTTCGACCAAAGGTCATGGGCAATGCCCTGTTTTTCGAAACTGCGCTTTCACTGTTTTCATCGTCCATTTTCACACTTTTCCCATTCGAATTTTGAAATACTTTATAAATGAAAAGTGTGTATTTATATGTCTACTCTATGGTGTAAAATTTTTGAGAAATTATTTTAAGTGCTTTTAAAGATATGCACCAAAAAGTGGACATTGGACGACTTAAAATTTCGACAGTTTTTGAAATTTTTGGCCTCCATGTTGAGTTGCTTTTCTTTTCGTGCCGGTAGAGACATGCATTGTATGCTTTTAGCTCCGTGCATCACTTGAATTTGCTTGTACAGTGCCAATCTTTTGATGTTGAGGTGGATGAGATTTCTTTGCTTGTTTAGCCTAGGAAAATAGTGGAGACTACCCTAGTGAGGTTTCGAACCTATTAGCATCAAATTCAGAGGGTATATTTTGTTTCTACTCTTTAAACACTCTTCGATTTTGTTCTTAATTGTGATCTCATTGTACATACATTTTGCATTGATTGCCATAGAACTACAATAATGTGGACTGCTTGTTGAGATTTGTATTCCCTTGTTAGATGGACTTTTAGAAATGATTTTGGGTTTGAGTGTGTGCGAAACTACTAAAATAGACTAAACACTCCCACAACCCTATATTCATTGCAAATTGAGGCCAAACACTACACCCCCAACCATTCCCTAGTTATTGATCATGTTGAGGTGTATAGCTTAATAGAAGTTATGTATTGTAAAGCTCTAATTTTTGTAAAAGCGTGTACTTAGGCAATGTATGTAATTGTGCTAGGCAAAGGCTTACAAAAAGAAAAAGAAACAAAAAAGAAAGAAAAAAAAAAATGAGAAAAAAAAAAAAAAAAAAAAAAAAAAAGAATAAGTGTTGAATTATAAACACTTAAGCCTTCAAGTTCTTCAATTGTAAAGTTACTCTTAAATATGAGTACAAATGTAGCACAAATGTGCGATGTAATTTTATAGCCTAGACGCTTGTGATGTAATATGTAATAGAGCTAATTTTGTTATATTGTAATGTGTGTACACACCTTGATATGGTTAGTAACTTTATCCTATCCACTCCTACCATATATTCCATCCCATACACATTCACACATCACCTTGGCCCCAAATACAAGTGAGGGAAAGCCTATTTGATCTCTTAGGAAGTCTATATTGGGAATGCGAGTCAATTCATGTCTTTCCACGTTCATGGCATTTCAATTCCTTCCATGAGATCTATCACTATAAATGTGCTTTTATTGAAATACTCATATGCGATATATTAGATTCCCGTATATAAACTCATTCGCATATGTTTGATTGAGAGTGATCGCCTAGGATTTGAGTGAAAAAATCAGACTGAAATCCAGGGAGGATTAGAGTCGAGGCGAATTTTATCTTGGGCATTCGAGCGTAGTTGTTTTGTAAACCGAAAACATCCTAAGTATTGGCATACTTGCATTGTGTGATGCATTGTTATTAATTGGTATATTTGAGATATTAGCATGCTTGTAGTCTTTGCTTGGTATGTTTGGATTGCATCTCAGCTTTTCTTGCAGAGTATACGTTTGTGGGTGTCGTAGCTGTAAACCCTCAGGAGACTATAACTCCTCCTCTAGGGATCGCCTAGCGGTTTAAAGGCTTGTGGCACATGCTAAGTGCCACCGTGTTTCCTACGGAAGTGGACTAGCTTAGTTTTTACTTTTTATTTATTTTAGTTTATTTTGCTTGCTTTGTTTTATTTTCATTTTTTTTGTTTTGTTTTGCTCGGGGACGAGCAAAAGATAAGTTTGGGGGTGTGATAACTCTTATTTCTACACATTTTGTAGCCCCTTACTTTTATCTTTTATGCTTGTTTTCCGAGTAAAACCAGGTATTTAACGTTTTAAATAAGTGTTTCAGGATTTTTTCCAGAACAGGGGCTAAAGTGCAAAAATAGAGAAATATTGGGGCAAAAGTGCAATTTTTGAAAGTTGGTTTTGCGCCCTTGTTCTGCGTTAAGGGGCAGCAAAAATGGGCGCAGAAAGGGACCAGAACTTCATTTTTTTGTAATTCTGCGCCCTAGGGCGCAGAATAGGGCGCAAAAGCCAAGGCGGAATTTCGACAAAAGTTTCCTGCAGAATGCTCAACTTGCGGGGCCATATCTCTCTCCTCCGATCGAACTGGGTTTCGTGCTATATATGGTTGGAAAGCTCCAGAAGTCTTCTTTCCAACGGTTCATCAAGAACGCGATTCTGATGTTTGTGGAGAAAGTTATGCCTGTTTTCGTAACGGTGCGTGCTGCTGGAAAGTCATCCGCGAGACCCCCCAAAAATCTACCACTTAAGGGCATTTTCGTCTTTTCCCCTCAATTCTGACCTAAACCCTTCTCCCCACTATATATATCCCCTCTTCTCTTCAGTTCTTTCAGAACCCCTTCACTCCCTCTCTCTCTCTTCCGCCCCACTCTCTCTCTCTACCATTTTCTTCACATTCTTCACCAAATAAGGAGGATCCAAGCTCCCATGGAGGTTTTTCCTCCATGGGAGCTCACCACACACCTCCACCACCATTTTCACACTTCCTCCATCCATTTTAGGGCAGATTTCAAGGAATAGGAGTGGTCTCTTGACCAATTTCGAGCTAGGAAAGCTAGGAGCTTCTTTGGAGGGTTTGTCTTCAAAGGTTGTCTCCTTTTTACTCATTTCTTTGTATTTTCTGTTTCTTTGATGTGTAACTCAGATTTGGGGAATATTGTAAACCTTCACATGTGTAATATATGTATGTTTGTTCTTAAATTTGGTTGGGTTTTGTTTCACTCTTTGCCAATTACATGAATTTAGCTTTAATTGCAATATCCATGTGTGTAGAGGTCCGAAATTGATATGTGTCCATGATTGGGATTAGGAGTAGAGTAATTTAATATAGGAGTAGTGTAATTTAACTTCCCATGATTGTTGATTGATTGATGGATGACCAAAATGCCATGTTTAGAGTAATTGGAGTGTTAGAGATTTAGCTCTAAAGAGTGGGAAAGGTTTCAGTTCAGGCATTTAGTTGCTAAATTGGCCTGGGTTCCAATTCTTGTGCTTAATGGGTCTTGTTATCAAGGCACAATTGCTCATCCTTGTCCGGATTGGGTAATAAATTGATTTAGGGAAAATTCCCAAATCAAGAGAATGAACCCTTCACCCATATTGAATGGTCTTAATGTATAACAACCAACTTATTGCACATTGTTGTTTGGTAAACTTGTTTCCCATATTTAGCCATCCTAGGGAGATTGATAAAACCAAATCCGTATCTAGAGTTAAGACAAACTGAATTCCTCTTGTGCTTGTGTAGTTATATGGTATTTCATTGCTTAATGCTTTCACTCGGTTAGCCACCTTGTGGATGATATTTAGGCTATGTGTTATATATTGCGTGGTTCACATTAACATGTCCAGCGTGATATCCTCTACATTTGACCAGACAGTGAGAGATACATTAGGCTGGCGTGTAGAGCTCGTGTGTGTGTCCCACAGTCCTTAATGAATCCAAGCATTTATGTATGGATGTAATCTCTAAGACATCGAGAGAGATTAGAGATTAATTAAGGGGACACGAGCATATAACATACGTGTTGTATGGGTATCTCGTATTCTTAATGCTTTCACTTGGTTGCCATCCCGTATTTGGTTAGCCATTGTGAATGGATTATTGGCTGTAGTATGGCCCATGCGGTTGCGCATTAAATGCCCAACGAAATAACCACTGTATATGACCAGACAGTGAGAGATACACTAGGCTGGCATACAGGGCTCTTGTGTGTGTGCCACGGCACTTAATGAATTCATGTGTACTTTGTATGTGTGGATGTGATTTCTAAGACTCGAGAGAGATTAGGGATCAATTAAGGGGACACGAGCCTATGATATACTTGCATATTGAGGGACTAAGTGAGTCTAGCACTTAATTAGGAGGATTGTTACGGTTGAATCGTTTCTCTAGTGTACACCACATTTCATGCATCTCTCCATTCCATCCTATCCATGTACATATTATAGTATATAGTTTATTTATTTATATTATCATTTACACTTTTCCGCACCCGCAACACACGAGTTCTCTCGGAGTGTTGTAATAATAGCTAGAACCGGTGACGGTCGGCGGATCCCACCTCCCTGCGGAACGATACCCTCACTTGCCGCTGTGCTAGTCCCTGTGACTCGCGCGCTAGCGAGGTCGAACTTAAATGTTCAATCTTTTGACCGACATTGCAACGACGTGTCGTCACTGCAGTTCGCACCACACCAAGGCTAGCTGCGTGGAACTCAGAAAGAAAACGGCTAGCCCATTAACCGCGAAGCAAATCACATTTTAGTTTAGGTGGTATACATATACCTTTTTATGTTATTGGTGAGGGTTCAAATATATTACGAGCGAATTTTACAAATACATATGATATGATTTTTCCCGAGATATTTTAGGAATAGATTTTCGAACTCATATATGCTCTTTGATTTTGACAGACTCCTAGCCTATTCCGTATTGGGATTTATCGTAATACTTCAACAACAAAAGTGTAGAATGAAAAACATTGGATAAGCCAAAACTGAGCACACCAAAATAGACAATAATGCCTAATTCTTTCTTCATTTTCCATACAATTAAATTTCCATTCTCTCTGGATATGAGTTTTGGATTTTTTCTAATCTAACGAATACTAACTAAACAATTAAAATTATATGATCAATGATATATTATCTTTTCCCTCTCATACATGCAAATGAATGATTCGTTTTCGAACCAAAATTGATTCATCTTTTCCCTCGCCATTTCATCTTTATACTTCACCCGATTTAACTCAAAATTCCGGCAACCGGAGAAAAATTTCCAGCGCCAACATGGAGAGGATCTCCTTCCTTATCACGAATAATGACACGTTATCATTTAATTGGTCGGTAAAAATCCGATAGATCATGACCATGCCAAACTTAATTTTAATGAAAGCGAATTTATACTTTCGGCTTCCAAGTCAATCACGCACCAGAATTTTGTCGGAAAACGTCAAGCAAAGCCACTTGCTACACAAAAATACAAAATCCACATTAAAAATGTCGGGTTGAAGTCAAGCATGCGTCTGCGAGTTAGCGAGTGCTGCAAGTTGGATGGTACATTTTGTGTTGTGTACATCTCTGTATCTACTATATATCTTACACCAAAGCCAAAGGGAAGTCACAACTCTCGACAATGGACTACATGTTATTATTACTCGGGCTTTCTTTTGTGTTAGCTTGCATTCATTTCTTGACCAAAAGTCTAGCTGCCACAAAGTTTGGCCCTGTCAATCTTCCACCAGGGCCACGCCCTTTTCCGGTCATCGGAAACATTCTCGAGCTCGGGAACAAACCTCACCAAGCACTTGCTGAGCTCTCAAAAACTTATGGACCCATAATGTCACTCAAACTAGGTAGCATAACCACCATAGTCATATCTTCGCCACATGTAGCTAAAGAAGCCCTTCAAACACATGACCGGGCCTTATCCAGCCGAACAATCCCGGACGGTGCTCGAAGTCTGGACCACCACAAATATTCTATAGCGTGGTTGCCCGTGTCAGCTCCTTGGAGGAACCTCAGGAAAGTTTGTGCTACTCAGATGTTCACTGCACAGAGGTTGGATGCAACTCAATTGGTACGCCAAAAAAAGGTGCAAGAACTAGTTGATTATGTGCATGAAAGTTGTAAAAGTGGTTCTGTTGTTGATATTGGTCAGGCTGCCTTCACTACAGTTATGAATTCAGTATCAAACACTTTTTTTTCAATAGATTTAGCTCAATATCAGTCTGATCTGTCTGAAAACTTTAAAGATCTTGTATATAGTGTGATGGAAGAAGTTGGAAGGCCTAATATCGCAGACTATTTTCCAATCCTTCGATCAGTTGACCCACAAGGCATTCGAAAGCGCATAACGACTAGTATTGGGAAACTGTTAAACATTTTTGAAGGTATCATCCATGAAAGAATACAAACAAGGGAAAAAATGATGTCTAAAGAGAGCAAAGATCTCTTAGATTCACTCCTCAATCTTGCTGAAGAAAATAGTTCTGAATTGAGTCTTGTTATTATAAAACGTCTGTTTCTGGTAAAGCAACAATCTCGGCCTTTAATAAATGCTCCATTTCACAATATATCAACATATATAATCTCTAATACTACGTACTCTGTGTCAGGACTTATTTGTTGCAGGAATTGACACAACCTCAAGCACAGTAGAATGGGCAATGGCAGAGTTACTACACAACCCTGAAAAATTAACAAAAGCTCAAACTGAACTCAGACAATTGCTTGGCAAGGGCGAGCTAGTTCAAGAGTCTGACATCAACAAGTTGCCTTATTTACAAGCTGTAATGAAAGAGACACTTCGTTTGCATCCACCAGCCCCATTCCTAGTGCCACATAAAGCCGAAACTGAAGTTGAAATCAGCAGCTACGTGGTGCCAAAAACAGCCCAAATTCTAGTGAACGTGTGGGCCATAGGACGAGACTCAAGTGTGTGGCAAAATCCAACTTCATTTATGCCTGAAAGATTTTTAGAGAGTGAAATCGATGTGAAAGGCAGAGACTTTGAGCTGATTCCCTTTGGAGCTGGAAGAAGGATTTGTCCTGGCTTGTCGTTGGCTCAGAGAATGGTACACCTGATGTTGGCATCGCTACTCTGTACTTTCGATTGGAAACTTGCTAATGACATGAAACCAGAAGAAATAGACATGACTGAAAAGTTTGGTATTACTTTACACAAGTCCGAGCCTCTCCTTGCTATTCCTACCAAAGTCTGAGTCTTTAAGTTTGTAAGTGCTAAAATATTGCTTGAGATGTGGAAGCATTTTCGCAATAACGTGTATTTTAATTTCCTGCATGCTCTAACTTCTTAGTAGCTCCATTTCTGCTCCATTTCTACTACCCAATAGATGATATAAATGATATATCATCACTATGGTGTAGTTATAAATGATATATCACTAGCCAATTTTATATTGTCATTTACAAAATTTTATTTTTATTTTTAAAATACCACCGATGTAATGAATGTCATTTACCATCAAATCATTTCTAAGTAGTAATCATATAGTCAACAGGGGCGTAGCTCAGTTGGTAGATGGACAAGTTTAGAGCTTAGAGTTTAGGCAATTAACTCACAGGTCAGCAGCTCGACTCTTACTAATGGCAAAAGTTTCCAAAAAATATAGTTCATCTAACTGAGATTTGTAGTCAACACAAAGCTCATCTTACCTCAGTTGAGCATATTTCTTTCATCTTCAACTAATTATTGTTTTACCAATTGATATTAATATATAAATATAGTTGCAATTTAAAGTCCAAGCACAACATGTAAAAACTTGAGACATTACCTGTTTGAATAAATGCTTTTTAGCGAGCCACATTTCGACGTAATAATTTATCATCTATCTCATATTTTTATATATAAAAATAAACTCGCATTTTTAATATCAATTTGATTTTTTTTAGTGTATTGTTTAATAGAATTTATTTATTTATTTTTAAATATTAATATAAATTAATTACTTTCCTTTATTGTAATGCTTAATATAAATGAAACATCTCTAAATCTCCTAATATAAATGAGATTTCTTACCGACAGCTTGAGACCTACTGTTTGAACTAACCAATACATACCAAGTTATTGACTTAACCGCGAAGCAAATCACATTTTAGTTTAGGTGGTATACATAAACCTTTTTATGTTATTGGTGAGGGTTCAAATATATTACGAGCGAATTTTACAAATACATATGAGAGGTTTTTTCCCAAGATATTTTAGGAATAGATTTTCGAACTCATATATACTCTTTGATTTTGAGAGACTCCTAACCTATTCCGTATTGGGATTTATCGTAATACTTCAACAACAAAAGTGTAGAATGAAAAACATTGGATAAGCCAAAACTGAGCACACCAAAATAGACAATAATGCCTAATTCTTTCTTCATTTTCCAAACAATTAAATTTCCATTCTCTCTGGATATGAGTTTTGGATTTTTTTTCTAATCTAACGAATACTAACGAAACAATTAAAATTATATGATCAATGATTTATTATCTTTTCCCTCTCATACATGCAAATGAATGATTCGTGATTCGTTTTCAAACCAAAATTGATTCATCTTTTCCCTCTCCATTTCATCTTTATACTTCACCCGATTTAACTCAAAATTCCAGCAACCGGAGAAAAAATTCCAGCGCCAACATGGAGAGCCTTATCACGAATAATGAAATGACATGTTATCATTTAATTGGTCGGTAAAAATCCGATAGATCATGACCATTCCAAACTTAATTTTAATGAAAGCAAATTTATATTTTCTGCTTCCAAAGTCAATCACGCACCAAAATTTTGTCGGAAAACGTACATGTCCTGTTCACAACCAAATTCCTCAAGCAAAGCCACTTGCTACACAAAAATACGGGTTTGTAGTCAAGCATGCGTCTGCGAGTTAGCGAGTGCTGCAAGTTGGATGGTACATTTTGTGTTGTGTACATCTCTGTATCTACTATATATCTTACACCAAAGCCAAAGGGAAGTCACAACTCTCGACAATGGACTACATGTTATTATTACTCGGGCTTTCTTTTGTGTTAGCTTGCATTCATTTCTTGACCAAAAGTCTAGCTGCCACAAAGTTTGGCCCTATCAATCTTCCACCAGGGCCACGCCCTTTTCCGATCATCGGAAACATTCTCGAGCTCGGGAACAAACCTCACCAAGCACTTGCTGAGCTCTCAAAAACTTATGGACCCATGATGTCAATCAAACTAGGTAGCATAACCACCATAGTCATATCTTCACCACATGTAGCTAAAGAAGCCCTTCAAACACATGACCGGGCCTTATCCAGCCGAACAATCCCGGACGGTGCTCGAAGTCTGGACCACCACAAATATTCTATAGTGTTTTTACCTGTGTCAGCTCCTTGGAGGAACCTCAGGAAAGTTTGTGCTACTCAGATGTTCACTGCACAGAGGTTGGATGCAACTCAAGTGGTACGCCAAAAAAAGGTGCAAGAACTAGTTGATTATGTGCATGAAAGTTGTAAAAGTGGTTCTGTTGTTGATATTGGTCAGGCTGCCTTCACTACAGTTATGAATTCAGTATCAAACACTTTTTTTTCAATAGATTTTGCTCATTATCAGTCTGATCTGTCTGAAAACTTTAAAGACCTTGTATCTAGTGTGAAGGAAGAAGTTGGAAGGCCTAATATCGCAGACTACTTTCCAATCCTTCGATCAGTTGACCCACAAGGCATTCGAAAGCGCTCAACGACTAGTATTGGGAAACTGTTAAACATTTTTGAAGGTATCATCCATGAAAGAATACAAACAAGGGAAAAAATGATGTCTAAAGAGAGCAAAGATCTCTTAGATTCACTCCTCAATCTTGCTGAAGAAAATAGTTCTGAATTGAGTCTTGTTATTATAAAACATCTGTTTCTGGTAAGCAACAATCTCGGCCTTAAATAAATGCTCCATTTCACAATATATCAACATATATAATCTCTAATACTACGTACTCTGTGTCAGGACTTATTTGTTGCAGGAATTGACACAACCTCAAGCACAGTAGAATGGGCAATGGCAGAGTTACTACACAACCCTGAAAAATTAACAAAAGCTCAAACTGAACTCAGACAATTGCTTGGCAAGGGCGGGCTAGTTCAAGAGTTTGACATCAACAAGTTGCCTTACTTACAAGCTGTAATGAAAGAGACACTTCGTTTGCATCCACCAGGCCCATTCCTAGTGCCACGTAAAGCCAAAACTGAAGTTGAAATCAGCAGCTACGTGGTCCCAAAAACAGCCCAAATTCTAGTGAACGTGTGGGCCATGGGACGAGACTCAAGTGTGTGGAAAAATCCAACTTCATTTATGCCTGAAAGATTTTTAGAGAGTGAAATCGATGTGAAAGGCAGAGACTTCGAGCTGATTCCCTTTGGAGCTGGAAGAAGGATTTGTCCTGGTTTGCCGTTGGCTCAGAGAATGGTACACCTGATGTTGGCATCGCTACTCTGTACTTTCAATTGGAAACTTGCTCATGACTTGAAACCAAAAGAAATGGACATGACTGAAAAGTTCGGTATTACTTTACACAAGACTGAGCCTCTCCTTGCTATTCCTACCAAAGTCTGAGTCTTTAAGTTTGTGAGTGCTAAAATATTGCTTGAGATGTGGAAGCATTTTCGCAATAATGTGTATTTTAATTTACTGCATGTCCTTACTTCTTAGTAGCTCCATTTCTATTACCCAATAGATGATATAAATGATATATCATCACTAAGGTGTAGTTATAAATGATATATCACTAGCTAATTTTATATTGTCATTTACAATTTTTTATATATTTTTTTTAAAATACCGCCAATGCAATGAATGTCATTTACCATCAAATCATTTCTAAGTAGTAATCATATAGCCAACAGGGGCGTAGCTCAGTTGGTAGATGGACAAGCTTAGAGCTTAGGGCTTGGGCAATTGATTTATAGGTCAGCGACTCGACTCTTACTAATGGCAAAAGTTTTCAAAAAATATATGGTCTCGAATTAATAGATATTGTCAACAACAAAAAAAAAAAATAGCAATCATATACATTTTAAAACACATATCATAAATATAAAGCTATGAACACCAAAATGAATATCTTAGCAAGTTAGAACTTAGAAGAAAGTCTTGGTTGCATTATTCATAGGTTGTACATTAAATTTATGGGTGTGATATTGCCACCCATTAATATGATGTATAAACTCATATTTTATTAAAAAATTTATTTACAAAAATATCCCAACACAAAATTGACTAATAAGGACAAATTATTTTAATTAAAAACTAAATTTAATACTATGTACACCTATTATTTACATCGATCATATCTTCAACTACATTAAATTCTTTATATTTTAACCAAACAAATAAATGAAACATGAAAGTTTAAGCTAAACCCTAATTTTTTTTCTTTTAGCAAAAGAAACAAGTCTCCTTGCGGCTGTGCAGTGTGATCTAAACAGCCGACTCCAACTGGGATATTTTCAAGCAATCCCAAACTTCACCAGTCATTTTCGGTGCTCATGAGTCATTAAGACTAAGGATTCAAGTTCATGGCAAAACCATGAATAGGGGTCACGATGAATTAAATTTAGAAGTAAGACTATATTGTAAATTCATAAAAACAATGGTTTCTTCAAAACCAAAATCCAACAAAAACCTGGTGAAACTACAATGATATTCGGAGATTCTTCTATGAAATCAAAGAATATTAAAATAGAATGGGATGAACCCAAATACTTAGAATGACCATTGTCCATATAATAAATATCAGAGCATCTCCGATGCAAAAGTGGCTTGCATATCAAATTATCAATAATTGTTGGTATAACAATAATGTCAAGAGACTTGCTTTCTATGTGGCATAAAAATAGACTTGATAGACAATCAACTCAAAATTTGGTCTCCAACGCTTCCATATAAAACACAATTTTTTTAATGACGTATCAATATATTTTTCCTGTTTTATTTTTTATTTTATTTCCTTACCAAAAATATATGAAAAATTAATGTCAGTTTTAAATGTTTGTTGAGTCAACCTAAAAAATAGTTGTGCAACAGACCATCTAAAAGTGGATGGTCATGTTGACAATGTCTAATATTTCTTTTGCCACGTTAGCTTGAGGTTGAATATGCAAGGCTGCATTGGAGACACAATTATTAATATAGTGTCTATTTATCCTACATGGCATCTTTTTTTTTTTCACAAGCCACGTTTGCATTGGAGATTCTCTTATAAGACATGCTTTAGGTAAATACATGAAAACATGATAGATGTGGTAGCCAAAAATGGTCCATAGGCCCAAAATGTAAAAATGGCCGAAGTCTTCACACTGAAAATGGTCCAAGCCCACATACTTCGGGTCGACCCATGACTTTGTCTACAAGACATGTTGTTGGAGACCAAGTCAACATGACACTTATTCCATTCAATGGGCAGTTACCATATTCAATGACCAACGGCAATAACGGTCGACTTGAATGGGAGTAAAACCGCTCCTAAAATATCTCCTACAATCAAACCACTATCAGATATTTTCCCCTATAAATAAGAGGGGCAAAACCAACATAGGGGGAGGGATCTCTCAAAAAATCACTACGAAGAACAAAGCTAATTAGCATCTCGAAATTCTGTTGATACTTCTTCCAGCCACCGGAATTCGACTTGATTCATAATCATGATTCAAGCATAACAAACGCTCAGCCCAAGCGCACCTAAGGCTAAGAATCTAACCCCCCATCTTCTCTTTATCTTTGCTTTTCAATTATTTCTTTTGTAGGTTCGATAAAGCAGACATCACTTCCGGTCGACATGCTAATTCTTTTGCAGGTTAATAGAAGGGACGACATCCCCATTCGACAAAGCATTGTTCATAGATTGCCGGTGCCCTGCACATAACAACTTTGACCGAATTTTGACCGTAGGATTTCTGGTTCTACAGTTTGGCGCCCACCGTGGGGCTCGACAATCATTTTTTGCAGAACTACTACGCCGTACGAAATGGCTCAAACATTCCCTTTGACAAATGAACTACGATCAATCAAAAAGATAAACGGTAAAAAAGTGTTTCACTTTCACGATTCTACAAGTACAAGTAAATTACAAAAGGTCAGATCCTTTGTTTTGACATATTCTTTTGTTGCCATATTAATCAATAATCTTGATTTATCTTCAATTTTATTCATTTGATGCTTTAACTGTCAATGGATAATTTGTCTATTCTTGTTGTTATGTTAAAAGTCTTACCATATTCTCCATATAGTCTTTTAGCATATATTGTTTTCATCTTTGCCCATCTAAAGAATGAGGAGAGTTAACGCTTAAACGTGCCGCATGATAACATGCGGAAGAGAAGTTTAAAACACTCGACGATGAGTCAAACTATATACTCTACAGCGAACCAACTTCAAACTACTACAAAACACTCCATATTGAGCAAGACGCCGATCTAAAAGTGGCGTTCCAAGTAAAATGATATTTATCCATCTGAGATAATATACATTTGACCTACGTCGAGAGACGATTCGAAATTTCTGATGGTCTATGTCGAGCGACAAATGCTCAGGTTCTACAATTGTAAGCTCCATCAAATAAAGCAAAACAAATCTAGTGCTCCAAATCAAGCCAAATGCTTTTAGTCGGGAAAAATTGAATTTAATGCCTTGTGGCCTGCAAAACAATTGTCTAAGAAGACTTCTTGGTCGTAACCGCTTGACTGGCATGATATAATACATACTGCATTCATTTTTTTATTATTATTATTTTCCACAGGTAATAAAGACGTCGAGATGCCTTATATCGAGCCACTACAAAAAAAATTGCAATGCTCTGCGACAATTGCAGACACAATGAAATTAATATTATACTAATATGCAATACAATTTACAAAGTTAAATACTACTCCGCCTTGTATAGACCACTTCGCCGATCGAGCCACAATATACTGGGAAGTATCAGGTATCAAAGCTTTACGCCTCTATGCCGAGCTAATCTTTAATTATTTTATAAATACTCTATGTCCAGTCCCCATTTGTTTGAAATAGTAAAGTGAAATATGTTGCCTTACGCTTTATGTTGAGCTATAAAATTACGAATTGGAATTATAAGCGGGCTCAAACAACCGATGTCGTTGGAAATTTTGCCTGAGATTACTGATTTTTGGTATGTTTCACAATCTTCTCTCCAATTGCGATCGATTTACATAAAATTTGTCCTTTTGATATCATTTTGAGTATCTTTATTGACATATCGGCATGTTTTAAAAAAAAAAAAATGCATGCTAATCTATGTCGTCGAACGATATGATATTAAAATAATTCAAGTTCTTTATCAAATGCATATTGATATATATGGTCTAACGACAGTGCATGTTATATGGTCTAACGACAACTGCATTATATTAATGATTCAAATAAGATCTAGACATGGTTGAATGACAAAGAATTGTGTTAAAATGATTGAATTACTTCATCATATGCATGCATTTACAATTGTACGTCGAACGACATGAGTATATTAAATGATTCAATTGCATGCACATACAACAGTTGTCGAACGACATGAGTTATATTCAATGGTTCAATTACTATATCAAATACATGTTGGCTTATATGGACGAATTCAACTATCAAATACATGCAGACATATATTGTCAAACGACAAGTATTTTAATAAATGATTCAATTATATGCATGCTGACGTCGATTCATATAGTCGAGCGACAAGAATAATTATGTTATAATATCAAATGCATGTTGATCTATATGGTCGAACGACAGTAATTATGTTAAAATGATTAAACACATCAAATGCATGGTCGAACAAATGCATAGTCGAAAGACAGGAATGAGGTACACCACTTTGTGTCGATCTACGATAAGACGTCAGTCCACGTGATAAAATGTGAGTTAACTCTGAAAAGTTTAAAAATACCTTAGTCGAGCTACCTCCGTCGAGCTACATGCCGACTGTCGAGCTACCTCCGTCGAGCCACATGTCGACTGTCGAACTACCTCCGTCGAGCTACATGCCGACTGTCGAACTACCTCGTTGAGCTACATTGCTTGCTCCAAGACAGGCCAAAGTTTTGGGCGCACTCTACAACTCCAAGTCAAACGAAGAATTAAAGCTAGATGAATATATTACTGCTTGCCGAGTTAGCATGCTACCGCCAAATTGGAATTATAAGGTATATCCTGCACTCTACAATTATGTATCTTCTCACATCTTTTACTTTTACTTATATTATCACGACATAGCATTTTTAAGGCTCTACAAATTTCACTCTACAAATGTCGATCTACAATGAGTGATAAATTTCGCTCTACATCGAGTATTCTACAAAAATTCGCTCTACAATTTCGTTCTACAAAGATCGATCCCACAACGCATGTACGTGATATTCTATGTAAAAAAAATAAAAAAATAAAATAAAAAATAAAAAAAAAACATGTCGATCGAATGCGCACAAGTTTACAGGCTTGTGTCATGTCGACCTAAAACGCATGTACGCGACTTATCGAATAAAAAGGTCAAATCAACCACATAACGCATGTGTGCGAACTCAATACAATGATAGCAAATGGTTGATCGACCCCCACGCTATACTTGATAAATTTGTCTGTCGTTCGTCTCAAGAGATCAATTGAAACAAACTACTCTCTTGACTTGAAGGCCTCAACTCGGAGAGTGAGGGGCTAACTGTGGTAGCCAAAAATGGTCCATAGGCCCAAAATGTAAAAATGGCCGAAGTCTTCACACTGAAAATGGTCCAAGCCCACATACTTCGGGTCGACCCATGACTTTGTCTACAAGACATGTTGTTGGAGACCAAGTCAACATGACACTTATTCCATTCAATGGGCAGTTACCATATTCAATGACCAACGGCAATAACGGTCGACTTGAATGGGAGTAAAACCGCTCCTAAAATATCTCCTACAATCAAACCACTATCAGATATTTTCCCCTATAAATAAGAGGGGCAAAACCAACATAGGGGGAGGGATCTCTCAAAAAATCACTACGAAGAACAAAGCTAATTAGCATCTCGAAATTCTGTTGATACTTCTTCCAGCCACCGGAATTCGACTTGATTCATAATCATGATTCAAGCATAACAAACGCTCAGCCCAAGCGCACCTAAGGCTAAGAATCTAACCCCCCATCTTCTCTTTATCTTTGCTTTTCAATTATTTCTTTTGCAGGTTCGATAAAGCAGACATCACTTCCGGTCGACATGCTAATTCTTTTGCAGGTTAATAGAAGGGACGACATCCCCATTCGACAAAGCATTGTTCATAGATTGCCGGTGCCCTGCACATAACAACTTTGACCGAATTTTGACCGTAGGATTTCTGGTTCTACAATAGATAAGATTGCCAAAATTGATCGATTTAGTTCCTCTAAGCATTATGTTTTTTTTTTCCTTTATTTATTTATTTATTGGTTTAATATTACAAACCTCCCCTGACCTTTCAACTATTGTTAGATGTATAAGTAAAGATGTGTTTATTTTAACAACATCCCCTGAGTTCTAATAGAGTTAATTATTCTGTTAAGTGGTAGGGGCAAACTTGTACATTCCATAACAAAATAAAAAGAAAGAATTAAAAATTAAAAAAAATCCATCCCTTTTATCTCTCTCTTTCACGGCCTCCCAAGTCACTCATCTCTGGCTCTCTTTGTTTTTTCTTAATCTCCGCCTCTCTCCATCCTCTCTATCCCTTCCATTTCCTTTCTCTTTGTGGTTTGATTTAGAGTGGGTTTTAGTTTGATTTACTGTTGTTTTTAGTTATTGTTGTTGAACCCAAAAAGAGAAAAAAAATTTGAAGGTGATGTGTGGTGATGGAGTCGGCGACGGTTGAGTTGTCGACGACGGTGGGATTGTTGATGATGGAGTCGACGATGGTTGAGGTCGCCGACGTCTGCTCCCTCTTCGTCCTCCTCATCCTCATCTTGTCATGGAGATCTGAGATCTGCATATCTCCACCTGATGAAAATGGCGTGCCTCCACTGTCAGATTGAAAGATCTCAATCGCACGGTGGAGATCTGCTATCAAGTTGTTTTTTTTTTAAATTTATTTTTCCAGAATGTTCAATGTAGTTGAAAGATAATCAAATATGATCAGGAAAAAAAATTGCTGATAGATGAAGGAAGAAAATAGATTTTGTGGCATTTGTTATGTTTAATGTTGTGGGTTTTGTGTTGATGTGGGTGAGTTTTATTTGGATGCTTAATGGACCAGTTGTGTTGATTTTATCTTTGTTAAGGATTTTTTTATTTTTATTTGGGGATTTATATGCCTAGTTGGTGAAAGAATATGGAGATGGAGATTGGGATTGTAAAGTTGGAACTTGGATGATAGCTGATGACTGATGAGGGGAGGCCGTGATTTGGTGTGAGGGATAGATTTTTTTTTTTAAATTCTTACTTTTTATTTTGTTTTTGAATTTACAAATTTGCCCTTACCATTTAACAGAACAATTAATTCCGTTAGAACTCAGGGGAGGTTGTTAAAATAAACACATCTTTACCTATACATCCAACAATAGTTGAAAGGTCAGGGGAGGTTGTTAATATTAACCCTTTTTTATTTGATGTGTTAATAATTTAAGAGGGTTTATAAATAAAATATATTAGAATGAATACATTCATTTCAATATGGGTATTATTGGTATTATGATAGATGTTTATAGTAATGATTTAATTTTAAATTTTAGATATAAATATACTTATAAATATGGGTCCATAAATCATATTTATAGTTGACAATATCCGCATCCTAAATTCATATGCACCCACAACAAACATAAGAGAATACAAGTACCTAACAATCATTTGTTGTTTAATTATTTAGTTTACACAAGTCAAATCTTCCCGCTTGATTGAGATGTAACACCTAATCAAATTGATGCATCATTGATCAAACTGTTATTCACAGGATAAAATTCAAACGAAAAAAAAAATTAAAAAATCAACAAGTACAATTAACAAAAGAGCGATTGATTAAACAACGAGAAAGAATTTGAAAATAAAAATAAAAAAATTGGGAGGGAACAAAACAAAGTAAAGAAAAGAAAATTCAGGTTTGAACAAGCATCAACAAATTGTGGACCCCACAACCACGTGGGCCCAAGATCAGGTAGCAGATACCAGACCCTCTCCTACTCCATGACCATCACCGTCAACAATTCTTTATCATTCAAAACTCCGTTATAAAACCCCCACTCTAAAAGTCATCGCATAAAACCGCTCATATGAACCCAAACGCAATGACGACAACGACGACGACATTGCTACATCTAACGGTGATCGCGCTCCTGATCACAGCCGAAGCATCAGACACACCTGCCACCGCATACGCCAACCACACCGTCGGAGGCGACGCCGGTTGGCTCTTCGACGCCAATTCCAGCAAGCCAACGACCAATTACACTTCCTGGGCCGCGAATCAGACTTTCAATCTCGGAGACTATCTCAGTGAGTTCATTATCGAATCTCTCTCGAATAATTTCTTTACTTCATAGTCTGTATTTTTTTTTTTTTTTTTTTTTTATATTGAATCATGCAATTTCTTTTATGATCCGCATAGTTTTCAATACGAACACCAACCAGAGCGTGATCCAGACCTACAACGAGACCACATTTCGTAGTTGCAGCATCGACGATGCATCAGACAACGATACCTTACACTACGACGGTGGTCAGACGGAGTTCGGCAAATCGTTGACCATCCCTGTACCGTTGATCATTACTGGTCCCAACTACTTCTTCTCACACGTTCACGACGGCGTCCAGTGCCGGAGTGGCATGGCCTTTGAGATCTCCGTCAATCGTGGCCTTGGCTTGCCTCCCAGTCTCAATCAACCGCCTCCGCCGCCCTACGTCGCGCCGCCCGGTTCCGACGCTGCTCAATCGCCTCCGATTACAATCAACGGTGCATCTCCGTCGCAGGAAAACGGTGCGTTGAGGAGTTCTGCTAACGTGCTCGTTCTGTTGCCTCTGCTGCTCTTTGGTGTTGCTAATTTTCTAGCGTGATACTGTGATAGTCATAGGCATGGCCGGGACATTTGGTATTTTTGCATTTTCACGGGGTTAGTTTAGTCAATTTGGCACCTCGTAGGCCATTCGATTTGGAGGGCTTTTACGGGATTGTATTTGTTTGTATGTTTTTTTGTCCACGTGTTTGGGTATAGGTATAGGATGAGCTTTGCTTCGGATGGCTATATTCTTGAGTGGATTACATATCCTTTGACTTGTCCTTCGAATGATCACGACCGTTTGTTTTTCTTGTCGGTAATCGCTAATTAGAGACAAACAAATCAATAACAAATCATCAACACGTGTACTGCCATATTGATAGGCTTTTAAAGGATTTAAATATCCTTATTATTGTCCCATTCACACTCATACGACCATATCACGAGGTTGTGGGTTCGAGTCTTATCCCCATCTTCAAAAATCATATCCACACAACGAACTTATTGGTTAGAGTCTCACCCCGTCTAAAAAAAAACCCGGATTATTATAATATTTAAAATTTAAAAAAAAATATGGTTTGACTTTTAAACATTTTGGGATTGGGACTTCTTTTTAACGTGTGTGCCTCTTCTCGTGCGTTGCACGTTGTGTTTACCTTCAAATAAAACCAATCAAAAAATTGTATGAAAAAAAATCATGGAAGATTATTTATAATACTATGGATTGCCTCGTATTCAAGTCATAACTTATCCTATCCATGTGAAAATAAGTAGCTTTTTGAACGGACGTTGAAAGGAAGTCGGCAGGATTTTGTGACATTTTGTTGTAATTGCAAACGGCTTACCTCAATTTAATTCATTTTAGTCCATCATTTATATACTATGCAATATTATATGACAAAGATATTTATTTCAATTTAGTTCCTTTAGTGAAATAAAAAGCATTTTCTTGCAATCAAATAATTTGTCTCATATAATTTTGAGTGTTGTTTGCCATCACTTTTGGCTAATGAGTATTAAAAGATATTAAGATACAATGAATGGTTCAATTCTCACGATACGCATTTTACAAGTAGATGTGATAAGTATTTCTATGATATCGTAGGAATATGTGAACCACACATGTAATATTAATTTTTATTTTTTTTCTTTTTAACTATTACAAAAAATTTTTATTGGGGGAACGGTATGACTCCAACGTTGAACCATAGATTAAAAGATGTAACAAATTTGTGGTTCTATAGTATCACTTGCCAACATTTTCTAATGGTTATTTCGTAATCATCATCACTAATCATTAAGGGCAGATTAGCCAAAATAGAAATTAGAGAAAGTAGTTTTAAAAAGCAAGAAACTGAAACGATATAAGGAAAAAAAAAAAAAAAAAAAAAAAAAAAAAAAGAAGGGGGGGGCACAACCGCACAAGTACAAAATCCCTTTATATGCAACAACAAATAAGGGTGAAATCCATTTTAGTCCCTCTAGTTTGACCTATTACACAAACTAGTCCCTCAGTTTTCAGCTTTATCTTGACAGGTCCCATTAGTTTTCAAAAATCCATATTTCAGTCCCTGCCGTCCAATTCCGTTAGGATTTGCAAAGATTCCGTCTAAGTGACAAGGGTAAAATTGTAACTCACATAACAAATATAAAATCTGATTAAAAAATAATTATTAATTAATTTAATTAAAAAATAAACATTAAAAATAAAAAATAAAAATCTTATCACAATCTTATCACACCATTCTCTCTCCTCTCTCTCACGATCTCTGATCTTCTCTCCATCTTCCTCTTCTTCTTTCAAACTTTATCTTCTTCACACCCAAATCAAACTCAATCAACACCAAACCCAGACTAAACACATTCTCTATTCACAACCATCTATTCTTCTTCTTCATCTGCTACCACACCCATCAGACACCCCTCAACCTAGATCTTTTCTCTTTCTCTCTCTCTTGATTGATTGATCGATCGATTGATGGACCACCGCCACCACCACTAAATTACCTAAATCTCATCTCTCAGTCGTCGTCAAAGCCAACACCTCCAGCCACCACCACCACGAAACCCACTTAGAAACCCCCTCCCACCACCAAAATCAAATCACCACCACAAAGCCACCACAAATCAAACCTCTCTCACCATTTATTAGCCACCAAACCAGAAAGAAAAGCACCATCACAGGCCACCAAATTATTCTCAACAATCACTCGAATCTTCTTGGTCGAGATCACGTTAAATCATCTCCATTTTTGGAGGAAATGTCGCAGCGGCGATGGAGTTTTGGTGGACGACGGGTGGCGGCAGTGGGGAGGGCGTGACAGCGGTCTGAGGTCGGAGGGCACGATGGCAGTTGGAGGTCACGGCGGTTGTGGTATGGCAGCTGTTGGTGATAGAGTTGGATTTGGAGATGGTAAGGGTGTTGGTGATGGTGTGGGGTATTTTAGTGCTTTGGATTGTTGGACACCTAGTGAGAATTTATGTGGCTGGTTTTTGATGGTTGAGGACTCTGGATATTGTGTTTGGTGGTGATGTCTTGAGTGTGTGTAGTGGTGGTGTGTTGGGTGTGTTTTTGGCGGTGGTGGTGGAGAAGATGATGGGAAATTGGATTTGGGTGTTTAATTTAGGTTAGTGATTTGGGTGTTAGATTAGGTTGTGTTTAATTGGAGCTGGATGGGTTTGAATCGACGGTGGGCTTCAATGGTTGATGATGGTAATGGTTTGGTGTTGGACACTGAATTGGGCATTGGAAACTTGAATTTGATTATGGTGGTTTGGGTTTTGGTCACTGAAATTTAATGATGATAATGGTGGTTTTAATGTTGGAGACTTGAAGTTGATTATGTTGTTTAATGTTGTTGTCGATCATCTCTGCAAATCTCTATGGATCAGTGAATGAATTTTTTTTTAGTAAATCAATTTGTCGATCATCTCTGAATTTTTTTTTTTTGGTACTAATCAGAGAATGAATTTAATTTTTTAATTTAGTAAATCAATTTTTTAATTTTGTTTTTAATTATTAATATATTACACAATCAATTAGTAAAAGCAGGGGCAGCAGGGTCATTTGACCCTCTGTCCCTGTTAGATGTAACTTTATCGATGGAAATCGTGACAGAAGGATCAAACGAGATAATACTGAAAACTGGGGGACCATTTTGTGTAATAAGTCAAACTAGAGGGACTAAAATGGATTTCACCCAACAAATAATGAGAGATATATTTTAAATAATAATAATTTAAAAAAAAAAAAAAAAAAAAAAAAAAAAAAAAAAAAATAACAATAACAATTAACAATAACGGACAGACGTTTTAGAAAATTAAAAGCGAGAAATTCAATGTTAGAGAGAGAGAGAGAGAGAGAGAGTTTCTGTATCTTGTCTGGCCTACACCGTCTTGATCTTGAATGCTTTCCCATCTCGTGGAGCAAATGCCAGCAACACCAAGCCCCAATTTATCGATAGAGACATTTAGAGCGAGAAACCAATACGTTTAGAGAGAGAGAGAGACACACACACATCACTCAACACAAAACACAGCCTAGTGAGAGAGAGACAAGTGCAGATAATTTTGAGACCGAGACAGACAAGGTTTTTTAGTGTATGTGTTCGACTTTTCATAATTACCGGTTGTTTACATCTGTGATCCATACAAATCTTTGTTTCTTTTAGTTTCACTCTCCAATTTCGCTGTAACTCTATTTGCTAGGTTCTCTTGATTTCTTTTATTTGATTTTTTTTTTTTTTTTTTTTTCGTGTGTGTGTATGAAATAAAAATTCTGTTTGGCTTCCAGGAAAATGGGGTTAATTTCCGGGATGCTGTTGGGGATCATCTTCGGGATCGCATTGATGGCCGGTTGGCGGCACATGATGAGGTACCGGAGCACCAAGCGAATTGCAAAAGTATGTTAATTTCCTTTGTATATTTAGGCGAAGTTTTTGAATCTGTCTACTTTGTTTTCAATTTCATTTACTGGCTGTTTGGCTCTTTAAATTTCGGTCAATTTTATAGAACTTTGATTTATTGCACTTTATGTTTGATTGGTATTACGAGCATATCTTCTAGTTTATCTTGCAATTGATTATGTTTTTGGTGTTTGAATTAGAATTATAAGACTAGAAGTAGTTAAGACTGTTAGTTGTGCGTTGAGTTTTCGAAGAAATATCTTACAAGCTTACAGAATTATATTGTTGTTAATGTTATTTTCACATTTACATTTTACATGATTATATTAGCAGATTTTTGCATTTTAGTAAATCTAAACGAGCTCTGTATCGTTATTTTTTACAGGCAGCCGACATTAAACTTCTTGGGTCCCTCAATAGAGATGATTTGAAGAAAATCTGTGGTGATAACTTTCCTGAATGGATATCATTCCCTGTTTTTGAACAGGTTTATATTTCTTCG
The DNA here is from genome assembly GCA_030490815.1 of Acer saccharum. Taxonomy (NCBI): domain Eukaryota; kingdom Viridiplantae; phylum Streptophyta; class Magnoliopsida; order Sapindales; family Sapindaceae; genus Acer; species Acer saccharum. The sequence continues at coordinate 43,583,369 of CM059870.1, read as the reverse complement.
ATTATTTTATTTATGATAATCTGTCTTTTTCAGCATTGCCTATATGTCTCCTAGGTTACTCTGAAGACATGAATTATGTATTTTATTTTTTATTTTGAACATGAAGAAATTGAAATTTTTGTAGATTAGCTTTTGTTTCAAATTTCAATGCAACTTTTCCATTGAAGAACTCAATGGAAAAGTTCCATTGTATACTCGGACAACTCAGTTTGCTTAACATATTATGTAAGGAAAATGTGTTCAAGCTTTAATCATACAGTTCATGTGCTTTGTGCTTTATGATATGCATTTTGATGTTCCTCTGTTGTTAAAGTGTAATTGCGTAATACTTTGATTGGCTCTTTCAGGTGAAATGGTTGAACAAAGAATTAAACAAATTATGGCCATTTGTTGCAGATGTAAGTTTCTTGCTTATCTTGTTATAAAATTTTATTCACAGCAAGATGAGTATTACTCTATTGTTATTAAGTGTATTTTTTCTGGTTAGAATTTCATAACTATGCAGTTAATTTGAAGTTTGCAAGCTCATTGTATTTAGCCTTATAACAATTAATTAAGAAGTGTTACAATTTTATTACAGAAATACGAGAGGTTATACAACTGAAAGGCTAAAATGTGATGATCTTCATGACTTAAAATATGATTTTATGGTTGTTATCTGTTTTTTTGAAGATTTTGTATCTTTTTAAAAGTGATAATAATATCTGCATTTTTCATGTTCTTGTTTTGTGGTTTTCTTCCACTATATATGCAGGTAGTGGAACAGGTTTGATAGTAATAGGTGAATTCTTACTAGCGTGCTTGTATTTGTTAGTGGATGTAGAATATAATTTTAGTGAACCATGCAATAAGGAGAAAGGAAGTTTAACACTAAGAGAAAATAGGGATTAGAGATTTGAGAAAAGGAAATAAAGCAATATTAATGGATTATATACAACTTTTCTGCACTCAATAACTATGCCTAAGGTGGATGTGTTTGTTTTCAGGCAGCAGAATTGGTGATAAAAGAATCTGTTGAACCACTATTAGAAGAATATCGACCTCCAGGAATTACGTCATTAAAGTTTAGCAAATTGTCTCTTGGCACTGTTGCACCCAAGATTGAAGGTATGCTTGAGTAGAGGAACTAAAACTCGTTTTCTTTATTATTATTTTTGTCCCTGCTTCTTCTAGCTGCATGGAGGTTTCAGTATATCAGAAAGCAACTTATTGGATTTTGACTACTTCATTTGTGGAATTTAATGCCTTTAAGATGTTAGCCGAAGCTTTTCATGGTTGTACACCTTCCAAGTTGTGACATAGTACATACACCTTTTATTTATGTGCTTGAAAGTTGTTTGTCACGAGGATATTTTTACTTCATGGGTACTTAATAGTTGCACTGTCCTAAGTCTACTGCTATTGTTGTTTATCTTGTAATAAATCGTGACTTGTTCCCAATTTCTTTAGCTTAATTAGTGAATACTTCATTTCTGGGTTTCATGAAGGTGCACTTTTTTCCTGAATATATTTCTCCTCTCGTTTAGATGTAAAGTTTTTGTTTTGTCCATCTATCTTTAAACCACAAGAGTTGATTGCTGGCACAAACCTTGGGATCATTATTACTGTGCTATTAGTCGTACTGTTGCTGTTGATCTCTTGTACCTGCATAATTAATTATTCAATGCAGGTATTCGTGTTCAGAGTCTTAAGGATGGTCAAATTACTATGGATATCGATTTCCGGTGGGGTGGTGATCCAAGCATAATTTTAGCTGTTGAAGCTGCACTTGTTGCTTCAATACCTATTCAGGTTGGTGTATCATAATCTTATAAACATTTTAAGATTTCTTTTCATTATTGATTATCATTGTGTTAAGATGCCTGTATGTATACTTTTCTTCTTGTACATTTTGGATCATAACATTCAAGAGGTTATTGATTTGACAATACCACTGTGCCATATTCTGCAGTTGAAAGATCTTCAAGTTTTCACTGTTATTCGTGTTATCTTCCAACTTGCCGAAGAGATACCCTGCATCTCTGCTGTCGTTGTTGCTCTACTTTCTGAGGTAACATTTGCAAAAACTTTGGCATGGCTTGCTAATGTAAAGGAGCTTCAGTCATTTTGCTTGATTTTCAACTAAATGCTTATGTTAAAAAGAAAAAGAATAAAATGATATAATCAATACATCATTGCTGCCTCCACTGGTGTAAAATGTTGAAACTGATGTATGTAGTCATATTTTAATACAAAGAGGGAGATCATGGATAGTGGTAGAAGCTTTATATCAGAAATTCATTTACATTTTTGTGATTGTAGTGAGGTTATTATTTATTGTTATAAATATTTATCATATGGCGTTTACAATTTTGCAGAAGTGGAAATAGAAGGGTAAATGATGCCTCACTATTTTGAATAGATATTTATCTTTGAAATTTGTTTCACTATGTGGTGATAACAAAAATAAAAGAGATTCAAGTCCTTTTATTTCATATACAATTATGTCAATTTTACATTTAGTGTACCATTACTTGGATCACAGATAAGTGCATATGTACGCATGGATATATGCAAAAAAATTTAATAATTTCAGATTGTTATGAGTTTTGCGAGTCTGATTGTTAATGACTGTTTTTGCTATTTAACTGCATTGCATTTTTTTTAAAAACTGAAAATGTCAAATATAATTGGTTCTCCCATTTAATATTTGAGAAGAGAATCATTTTTGTGATGTACTTATGAAGGGTTTAAACATGGTTTTGTTGGTGTTTTTTCTTTTCATTTCTCAACTTTATTGATGAGAAACTCAATCACAGATTGTCAAAGGTTTCAGTATTCTAAATGTGTACCCTTTCTAATGTGTGGAACTACTATTTACCTGATAGTATTATCATGAATTATGCTTGTTTCAAAATTGACTAATCATCAAATGAATTCATTCAGCCAAAGCCAAGAATTGATTATACTCTTAAGGCTGTTGGTGGTAGCTTAACAGCCCTTCCAGGAATTTCAGATATGATTGATGTAAGTTCTATTCTTTGCATTCCTTATCAAGTATTGTCTGTTTTTATTTTGTATTATTACTTGGACCGACTTTTCTGCTTTCATCACATTTCTTAGGATACCGTGAACACGATTGTGTCAGACATGCTCCAGTGGCCCCATCGGATTGTTGTTCCAATTGGTGGTATACCTGTTGATTTAAGGTAATTCTTACTGCAGTATATTGCTTTTTGTTTTCTATTGCTGGGAGTCCTTATTGACACACAGTAGAGTATTGTGCCATACCTCAAATCCAGTCATTGTGGTCAAACCTAATTCTCTTCCTTTCTCCACTAAATTAGCTCGTGGTTGTTCAACGTAATAGTATTAAATAACTTCTTTTGTCGTGCAGTGAATTAGAACTTAAACCTCAGGGAAAGCTTATAGTGACCGTAGTGAAAGCAAATGGTTTGAAGAACATGGAAATGATAGGAAAATCTGATCCTTATGTGGTTGTGTATATTCAGCCATTATTGAAGGTTAAAACCCACGTTGTTGACAACAATCTGAATCCTGTTTGGAATCAATCATTTGAGTTGATTGCAGAAGACAAGGAGACACAGTCCCTTATTTTAGAGGTTTTGTAACTCTTCCTTTTCTCATGCAGTGCTATTTTTCTTCCTTCTGAACCTGGTGACTCTATAATTGCATAATATACATGTAATATATAAGTATAAATTGGACTCGAGTATAGTTGAGGATTTTTTTTATATTTTTTTTTCAACTCTAGCTATACAATTTAATTCAACGAAGCTTTTATACCATCTACCTGGGGTTGACAGCATGAATTCTTTTCTTTTGTGCAGTTGCGCTCTATCTGCGTTAATCGTAATCACACATATTTTGTTTGTCTGATTTGTCATGCATACACTTGTTTTTTGAAAAGATTATTAAAAGAATATATCAACATTGCTATCTCTCTTTCATTGTCTCTTTGCGATCTAATTGGTAAGTTCTTATTGTTATTTAGTCTTGATGGGATTTATTTTAGGGGATAAAGATGTGAGTGATATGTTTTCCTTTACGCAATTAATTTTCATGAACTCCTTTAACAGGTTTTTGATAAGGACATTGGACAAGATAAGAGATTGGGTATAGTAAAATTGCCTTTGATTGAGATCGAAGCAGAGACTGAAAAAGAGGTTGAACTCAGACTGCTACCATCACTTGATATGCTGAAAATAAAAGATAAAAAGGACAGAGGAACAATTACTGTAAAGGTAGACACTTTGTCTCTACATTGGTTTATTACTTTTTTAAGTTGGTGATTTCAGAATGGTTAACTATTTTAGTCTATTCTGCTGATAAGTGGATATGTATTCTACTTCATTCTGTTGCTTCTCAGTTTATGACATGCCCTTTTTGTTTGTACACTGGTTATGCACCCTCTGGTGTTTTTTTGCTTCATTTTTCAAGTTGGAGATTTTGAGGTTTGAGTTGTAATGGGTTCGTTACTTAAAAAGGATTTTCCTCTTATAGGATGTTGAGTGGGGAAGATTTTACTTCTTCCTGATACTAACAAAGTTTTATTGGTTATATTTAACTAGAACTACATCTGTGTTACGCTTTCAGTTATTTTACCATGAATTTAACAAGGAAGAGCAGTTGGCTGCTTTAGAAGCAGAGAAGCAGATTTTAGAACAAAGAAAGAAACTGAAGGCAGAAGGTGTTATAGGAAGCACAATGGATGCACTCGATGGAGCAGCATCCCTGGTTGGTTCCGGAGTTGGGCTTGTTGGAACTGGTGTTGGTGCCGGAGTTGGACTGGTGGGGACTGGCGTTGGTGCAGGAGTTGGGTTCGTCGGGAGTGGGCTTGGAGCTGTTGGCAGTGGCTTGAGCAAAGCCGGGAAGTTTATGGGCAGGACAATCACAGGGCAATCCAGTAAAAGGAGTGGCAGCTCAACTCCAGTGAACAGCGTCCAAGAAAATGGCGGTGCAAAGCCAATACAGTGAACAGCATCCTAGGAAAAGGCCGAGCAAAGGCAAAAGCTACCACTTCGTTGCCCACCGGTGAAAGTATGTGAATTTGGCCTGTTGTTTGTACTCTAATTATTATTATTATTATTATTAGATGGGAATAACTTATTATATAACTCTGTTTTCCTTATTAGTTTCTCCAAATACTACTATTCTTTCTACTAGCTTGGAAATCGGTTGCATAAATATTTGTTTATCTTTTAAACTTAGTTTTAGTTGTATTTGCCTTGTATTCTGGTACTGGATATACAATAGACCCTCAATCATTGTACAAAATTTATGTTTCAAGTGTTTGCCTGTGGTGTTGATGACAATTGTGAAATTCTTTCTTTTTCCTTTCGTGTGAGACACATGAGCCAGTTATGTAAATGTGAAGACACTAGTACAAACAACCTGTCATTTCCATCCATCCAATAGAAAAGTTCTCCCATCAATTGAATCCAATCAAACGAATTGATAAGCATTAAAAAAAAGGGTTGATTGATGTGTGACATGTGGGTGGATTTTACAAATGGAGAATCGTAAGGCAAATCTTTTGAAAGATAAATAAAAGGAATAATACCATGTTGTTTATTATGGTAATTGAGTAAATTAACTGTTAAGACCAGAATAATTAAATGGGGTAAGCACATTCTTTTAAGATCATCATCACTACACACCAGTATGGGAGATATCACTCACGGGTCAGCTCACTCGCTCACTCACCTCCCCCCGACAAGCGTGGGCTGGAAGACTTTGATACAGTAAATTAAGAGTACTTGTAGTGTAGTGAGAGATAGAGAGTTTTTTTTAGAGAGAGAAAGCAAAAGTGGGACTCACATGATCTCACATTCTCTCTCTCTCTCTCCTTCCTTGTTTTATTCTCTCACTTTTTCTGTCCACGGTTAGATTCCTTTTACGAAGCTGCATAAAAAGTCAATTAACCACCTTTCAAAGTACTAAAACACCCTTAGATATAAGTTACGTTTTGCTTTATACTTATGTAAATGGTTTTCTTTTCCTGTTATCATGAAGGGCGTTGTGGTCTTTTTGCGTGTACATTGAAAAAAGTTGCGAGGAAAAGGCGCTGCCAACAGGATTACAGGAACCTGTTTCCACTATACAAGGTCAAACCTCATGAAGAGATTCAAGACAACCTTTACTTGCTGGCTAGTGGCTACAACTACAAGACCACGCGATCCGTGAAGAGCGTTTGGTTTTTCCATAGATTCGTGGTATGCTGAGCCCACCAAACGAGAAAATCTTGGCTGGGACGGTCACATATACGTGGCTATGGGACTGTCCAATGAGAGTGCGCCACATATACAATGAAACAGTGTGTACAGAGTATATGACACACTCTCATTGGACGGTCCCATGACCAAGTGTATAGGACCGTCCCAGCCAAGATTTTCTCCCACCAAACATGGTTCATGGAATTGTACAAGTGGGGATAGCTTTGAAATGTTGATCCACCCCATGATAAATCAACGTATACCACGCGCATCACAATCTGCGTGACGTAACTCACACTTGCCTCACTAAATGACAACGGAAACCCGGTCACATGACAGTTACAGTGAAAGCGTAACCTCCCAACCAAATATCACCACCTATGCAAAAGAAGTCAAACTAATTGCCTCCTCAAACCTCCATGCCTCCACGTCAATCAATGCATTATGCATGCTTTATCCTAACAATAATAAAAAAGAAAAAAATAAAAATAAAAATAAAAATGGCCTACTTGTGTACATAGGAAATAAAACACAAACAGAGTACATAAAGTGATAAAACTAAAAAACCACTTCAAGAGTTCTAGTCTTCAAACGCAGCTCTCAGTCTCAAATCTATCTTCTTCTTCTCTCAACAGGTTTACACACTCATGACTTTACTAATATTGTAAGTTTCAACGTCAACCTCAATTTTCATATTTGTATTTACGGCCATGCCATCACGTTACTTGTTCTCACTACCTCCGCCGCCGTCACTGGTGGCGCCACCACTCAACCACCACCACCGTCACCGTCACCATCATTTACACCTCCTTCCCGCTATTCTTGCAGGAACTCTTGTCCTTACCTTTCTCATCGTTGTCATTGTAACCATCCTCTCCTACCGTAAACTCTCCCGCAACCGTACGGCTCCGTCGGACCTGAAGTCTCCAAACCACCACCACTGCCGCCGGTTCTCCTACAACGTACTCCGCCGTGCAACGGCGTCGTTTGCTCCGTCTAACCGGCTGGGACAAGGCGGATTCGGGTCGGTCTACAAAGCTATAGTCCCGTCTTCTTCGCAACCACTTGCCGTGAAAATACTTGACTCTTCTGGGTCACTACAAGGAGAGCGTGAGTTCCACAACGAGCTCTCGTTGGCTTCGTCTCTCAACTCTCCTCACATTGTTTCTCTTCTGGGTTTCTCATCGGATCGGCGTGGACGCAGACTCATTCTGGTTTACGAGCTGATGGAGAATCGGAGCTTGCAGGATGCGTTGTTGGATCGAAAATGCGAAGAGCTCATGGAGTGGAAGAAAAGATTCGAAATTGCATTTGATATTGCAAAGGGACTCGAGTATCTACACCATTCTTGTGATCCGCCAGTGATTCACGGAGACATTAAGCCCAGTAACATCTTGTTGGACGGTGATTTCATTGCCAAAATCGGAGATTTCGGTCTTGCGAGGTTGAAAACAGAGGATCATCACGTTGACGGCGGCGGTGGAGATGGCGGTGGTGGGAAGAGGAGGGAGGCTGTGGAGGACAATGGGTCGATCTTGGAAGAGAGTGAGAGTGTGGTGACTGCCTTCGATGAGAGCGGCTGCGGTGTCGGTGCTGATCGTTCGCCGGAGAGTTGCGTTGTCACAGTTTTCGATGCTGATGTGTCTCCAGAGACTGTTGCTGCGTTTTCACCGGAGGTTGGAGTCGATAAAGGGAGTGTATCGGAGACATGTTTCGATAAGATCAGCGTCGAGAGCGGTAAAGATTTGGCCGTAAACGGCAGCAAAAAGGGCGGTTCGAGGAGGGATTGGTGGTGGAAACAGGACAATGGAGGAGGTTCAGAGTCCGGCAGAGTCAAAGATTACGTAATGGAATGGATCGGAAGTGAAATCAAGAAAGAGAGACCCAAAAATGAATGGATTGCATCTTCAAGTTCCCCAGAAAACAATGGTTCAAATTCAACGTCCAAAATTGAAATGAAAAAGGAGAGAGTTCGAAAGAAAGAAAAGAATCGAAAGCCAAGAGAATGGTGGAAGGAGGAATTCTGCGAAGAGCTAACGAAAAAGAACAAGAAAAGAGGATTGAATTCGAGCAATGGTGGAGAGCTCTGGTGGCAAAAAGACGAGGAAGTAGTCATCGTGCAGGAACGAAAAAAGCGAAAAAACAAGACTAGCAAAGGAAGCATGGATTGGTGGCTTGATGGATTCAGTGGTGAATTCAGAAATGGAAGACGAAATAGTCAAGATTGGGCTAGTGGAGACATACCAAAAAGCGGTGGCATTAGTAGTACACCGAGCATGAGAGGAACCGTTTGTTATATCGCCCCTGAATATGGCGGTGGCGGGTTATTATCTGAGAAATGTGATGTTTATAGCTTCGGTGTATTGATTTTGGTTCTGATTTCAGGTCGGAGGCCATTGCAAGTGACGGCCTCGCCAATGTCAGAATTCGAAAGGGCTAATTTGATTTCCTGGGCTAGACAATTAGCTTATAATGGGAAGCTATTGGAACTTGTTGACACATCTATACATTCAATTGATAAAGATCAAGCATTGCTTTGTATTACAATTGCACTTTTATGTTTGCAAAGATCTCCCACCAAACGGCCTACAATGAAAGAAATTGTGGGGATGCTTTCCGGTGAGGCTGAGCCACCACATTTGCCTTTTGAGTTTTCGCCATCTCCGCCTGGTAATTTTCCCTTCAAATCCCGGAAGAAGGCACGGTGACAGTGACGGTGAGTGTTTCATTGTAATTTAATTTTCATTGACTGTAGAGTATCTGAGTTTGTGTACTGTGCTGTAGCCTGTAGGCCAATCTCTAATTATCATGTTTTGTAGAAATAGATGCAAGAAATGAAATTAAAAAAAAAAAAAAAAAAATCATATTTGTTTCAGGAATTCAGGATCTTTTTTTGGGTTAGTCGTCTGGATATATACTTTACTTGGTCCTACAGGTTTTGTTTCATTGCAAACTTTTTCCTGAAAAACTATGATTGTTGGTTTAGGTACACAATAACACAACCCACCCACTTGACTTTTTTGATCATATAAGTTGTTGAATTTTAGGAATCCCAGGATTAACGGTAAATGTTAAAGTAATTAAGGACTCTGCATCTTCTGCTTTTGCTTTCCAAATGGTCATCATTGATAGATTTGTGTAGTGCCCATGGCCATGGGACCCTGAAGCTTTGCTTTTTCATGTGTTTCAGGACCCCTATTATTGGGCCCTGAAGATATTTTTTCCTTTTCTGGTTGGCTGTCTCTTTCCTTTCAAAAGTTTCTTGCTTACAGGCTTTCCTTTTTCTTTTTCTGAGAAATGATTATATGATTGTATCAAAACTATGCATAGATTAAGTGAAAGAATGTAAATTGTTGAACTCTTTTGTTGACAGCGTAGTAAACAAGCTTAATTATATTCATAAACAGGTCAGAAATGATTTATTGGATGATTTCGCCCTTGATTAATCTTCAAAAGTCCTTTCTATCATCGTCGAAGCCTCAATTCCTGTAGTCCAGTTGTATACTGCAATACCATTTTGCTAGAACTCATCTAGACTACGTTAAGGCCTTCAGTCCCTGCACTTTTGACTGTGAAACGAGGTTTTCGTAAAAAAATCGTGATTTTTATAGCTTAACTTATACGTTAAACTTTGTATGGTTTCCTTTGACTAGGAGTGTGTCGATGCTCGTCACTTTTACTGAAATGAATGTGATTCTAGAGAATATAAGATTGTCTGATTCCGCATTTTAGTAATGTGTAGAATACCCGAATTCACTTTAGCATCGCGTTTGCGTTGCGAGTTTCGTGTTAAGACTTTGATATTCTGTTTCTTGTACATGGTGTTTCTATGAAACCTGTAAAAAAAATTCAGATTTGGGAGGTTGAAATTGAGAAATTTATGAAAATTTGTTGCAGAAACTTCTGTTGGCAAAATGATAATGCTTTTGAGTATTGTTATTTGGTGGATGAGTTTTACTTTATGTATATAAACAGCTCATCAGATCCCCACTTAAATTTTTGTGGGTTATTTGCACAAACATACCCTCTATTTAGGGCAAATTACACTAACTTACCCTGAATATATGTATAATAACACTAAAACCAGAAAGAATGTCATAATAACACAAACATACCCTCTGACCATTTACTAACAGTTGACCACTGTTAGTCAATAACAGTTGAGGGGTTAAACTGTCTTTCTCTTAGTATGTTATTAATAAATGGAAAAGAAAAATAGTTTGTCCAATCACATATTGACATCTTAGCCTTTAAATTTTAAATTAATTTAAAGCAAAAAACTAATTAAAAGAAAATAGAGACTTGGATCACCAGATCTCCAAAATTTTGGAACGAGATCCAACCCAAATCTCTTTATGGAAGATATCAAATCAATCTCCCCCATGGAGATCCTATTCTAGGAGATGGAGATCATCTGGTTAAGTCTCTATTTTCTGGAAGATAGAGATCGCATGATAAGGATTTTTGGGTTGTAATTTTTAAAGGTTGGAGTCTCACCATTTTGTATTGAAACGAAGGTACCAATTGATTATACCAGAAGATGATAAATGGAACAGACCTCTAAAGATGGTTTTAATCGAGTTCAACACCCATCTCTAGCTTGGTGTCATTCACTGGAATAGTTTTGCTCAACTTCTCACCATCAATGGAACCAAAGAAAACTCCAACTATCTCTGTAGAGAATCTTTAAATTGTCCAACTCCAACTCCAATTTAGAGCTCATGAATCTCTATATTGTCCCTCTGCTTATGTCTTTGTATCCAGTAAGAATTCAGACAAATTTGCTATTACAATTTGAAATCAAAGTCTTTATTTCTTGATCTGTTTTATTACTTTTTTTATTTATTTATAGAAAACTACCAGTGCAAGATGTATTGTCGAAGAGATTCATGTATCTTCGATTGCTTTTTTTGTTTTTGAAACTAGATCTTCGATTACTACACGATGTCGCATACGGGTGTTCTTGGTTTGGCAATTGGGGATACAAATTCGACATAGAAGCTTTGGAGTTACAGAGCAATTATAGAGCTCAACAAAATCATCCATGATTTTAGCACACAAATGGATGAAGAATGATTCAACATATTTTCAATTGTTACTTGACTGCAGCAAGACTCAATTGTTACTTCACCCTCAATGATTAGCTTTTCTTTTGTTTATTATTTTTTGTCAAATTTTTTTCTAGTTTTTATTATATTAATGAAAGTTTAATTAATTAATATACTTTAAATAGTTAATAATTATTTATTGAAGGGTAAAATTGTACTTTTTCTTCTTCTGTGACCAATTAATGGCAGTCAACCGAAAGTCAACTGTCCCGAGGGTATGTTTGTGTTATTATGATATTTTATCTGGTTTTAGTGTTATTATGCATATATTCAGGGTAAGTTAGTGTAATTAACCCCTTTAATTATCTAATAAAGTAAATTTTCAAACAAATACCTTATTCAAACACAAACATTCCAATTGGAATGTGTTTGAGGTATGGAAAGTCAATAGTGCCGTTGGATAAAAGGGAGAGGTTATTTTGGTGGGTAAATTTCACAAACAACCTTGAATTTAGGTGTAATTGTATAAATATTCATTTTTTTCTAATAATTACATAAATATATCTTACCGTCATTTGATTTTTATTAACTTTAACCTTTAACCGTATTTGTATACCGAAATGACTAAACCACCCTTGAAAAATTATTTATCTTTTCTTTTATTATTTAAAAATATTAAAAAATATTTACTTAAAAAATTAAAAAAATCAATACAATTTTTTTTTTGTTTGCTTTTATTTTCTTTTTCATTCTATTATTTTTTTTTTAATTTTTTTTTTTTTTTTACATTTTCCATGTCCCCAAACACCAAATTTTCAGATTTCAAAAACCAACTTTATCAACAAAACATTTAATTTCATACTCATCAACTCACAAACAATTTCATTTAATCAACACAATCAAAACCCACCAACAATTACATTTAATCAACAGAATCAAAACCCACAAAACTCACTAAACACAATCAAAACCCACTAAACACAGCCATTTTTCCAGTTTTGTGGGTTCTGATTGTGTTAAAAAAATGATTAAAAGAAAGCAACAAAAAAATTGTACCAATTTTTTTTAATTTTTTAAGTAAATTTTTTTTAATATATTTAAATAATAAAAGAAAAGATAAATAAGTTTTCAAGGATAGTTTAGTCATTTCGGAATACAAATGTGGTTAAAGGTTAAAGTTGACAAAAGTCAACTGATGATAAGGTATATTTATGTAATTATTAGAAAAAAATGAATATTTATAAAATTACACATAAATTCAGGGTTGTTTGTAAAATTTACCTACTAAAATAACCTCTCCCTTTTACCCAAGGGCACTATTGACTTTCCATATCCCAAGCATATTCCAATTGGGATGTTTGTGTTTGAATAGAGTATTTATTTGAAAATTTACTTTATTAGATAAATAGAGGGTATGTTTATGCAATTAACCCAATTTTGGTAGATGAAGTATAAATCCAATAGATTTCATTTAATACTCGATATATTATTTATTTTACATTATTTAATTGAACTGCAGATGGGCATTGATACATAACCCACCAGAGCAACCAAGCCTGAATCAGACCCTAATAAGTGCTTTTATTTCTATAAATAAAATTAGAAACGTAAAACAACTTATTTAATCATCCAAAAGCTCTACTTAGTGACAACCAATTAACCAAACGATACAATTTTGTTTGAAAAAAGCTTTTTTAATTATTAAAAAAAAAAAAAAGAACGCCCTTTTAACCAGTAGAAAAGCTCTTCCAAATGGACACTTGATAAAAGCTATTTTTTACAAAACTTTTTGAGTTTTTTTTGAATTTATAAGGAAAAAAATCTCACTTCTGACATACTTTTTTTTTTTTTTTTGGAAGAACTCACTTCTGACATACTTGCAGTGTACAAATTAAGATTTTTTCTTATTTTCATTTAAAAAATAGCTATATATATAATTAAAAAAAAAAAAAAAAAAGAAAAAAAAAAAAGCTAGTTGTGCGCCTATAATTGATACATTGAATTGAAGAATAATAATGATTTTCGGTGACTTACTGACTTGCTCAGCCTGAAATTCTGGTTGAGTCATAAAACGTCCCAACTCCCAACAGCTAATTAAACTTCTTTTTATTAAATAAATCTTTATTTGTTATAGGATTAAATTTTACATACAATAATATTTTTCTGTAAAAATTATATGTCTTTAATGTTCATAATAAAATTCATTTCTTTTTCAACAAAAAAAAAAAAAAAAAAAAAAAAATTCATTGAAAAAATAAATGTTCATAATAAAATTTAACCGAATTAAGAACAATCTAGTAATTGTATTTTCATCAAGTATGCTATATATCACACAGAAATAAGGAACCATTTTATGCATATAAACACGTACAAATAAATAATATTTATATTAAAAAAAGAGATCGAATTATATATATTTTTGTAACTTTAAACTATCTAACATGTTCTCTACTTCTTTTTTTAGAAAAAAAAAAAAAAAAAAAAAAAAAAAAAAAAAAAAAAAAAAAACTATCTAAATCTGAGTTAGGTTAAATGAAATTAAATTTTTTTACTTTAATATCTATCGATTCATTGGCTCTTAATTATCTGATCGTGAAAAAATAATAATGGATAATGAAATCATGTATTTTAAGTTGATTTAGCACAATAACCCAATAAATTTAAAAACGTAATCGGTGGTACTTCAACAATAATTAATCACATTATGCCAATATTAGATCATCATTGATTTATATGAATTATTTACACCACAAATTTCATCAACTAATAAATCTAAAAGAGCAGCTCACATATATCACATCAATTATAATTATTATTCACCTACCTATACCATATCCATATAATATATGGTAGCTTCTCTTCCACTTGTTATTTACATCCTCAATTGCTCAACTAAAACAACTGCTCCACAAAACATCCTCTAGCTCTCTCACTCTTCAAACAACCAACAATGGAAGACAAAACTTGCTCCATTGATCCATATAAACTCCTCCAAATCTCCCTCAACCCCGACGGCTCACTCACCAGACACCTCCAAGTCCCCACACTACCTGCCACCGAAGAACCAACCGACGACTCCGCCGCCACCCAACTCGCCTTCTCCAAAGACATAACTCTCAACCCCACCAACAAAACCTCCATGCGTTTATTCAGGCCTCGACAAATCCCACCAAACACAAAGCTCCCTCTGGTCATTCACTTCCATGGCGGTGGTTTCATTCTCTACAGCGTCTCCTCCCCGTTTTTCCACGAGTCCTCCGTCCGCATGGCCTCTCAATTGTCTGTTTTGATTCTGTCCGTTGATTACCGTCTCGCTCCCGAGAACAAGCTCCCTGCAGCGTACGATGACGCTGTCGATGCCATCACGTGGGTCCGTGATCAGGCGCTTGATCAGAACAACGGCTGTGATCCTTGGTTGAAAGAATATGTTGACTTTAAAAGATGTTTTATTATGGGCAGTAGTGCTGGTGGCAACATTGTTTACCATGCAGGTTTACGTGCGTTGGATCTTGATCTTGGACCTGTTGAAATCAAAGGGCTGATAATGGTCGAGCCCTACTTCGGTGGGGTCCAGAGAACTGAATCGGAGATTAGATTGATCAACGATCGGATTCTTCCTATGAGCGCTAATGATCTAATGTGGTCACTTGCACTGCCTAAAGATGCGGATCGTGATCATGAATATTGCAATCCAATGACTGGAAAGTCTAATCCGAAAATCGGACGGCTACAAACGAGTTTGATAGTTGGACATGAAGGAGACCCACTAATTGACAAGCAGAGAGAGTTGGCAAAATTATTAGAGTCACATGGAGTGCACGTGACTACACATTTTGGGAGCGGAGGTTTTCACGGCTGCGAGCTTTTCGACCCCTCCGCCGCCGATGCTTTGTATAAGGCCATTGGAGACTTCGTCAAAACTCTGACTTGATTTTGTAATTATTGATTTTTGTTTTAAGAATAATTTTGGTTCCGTTTTCACTCAAATGTTAAAATGTTAACGGATTATTGATCCGAAATCTCTATAGAATTACAAGAGATTTTACCGAATAAGTTGGTAATTAATATATATTGTTTTAGATATAATATTCCATGTGGATCATATCGTCGCATATGGTTTTGGTCGGTTGCTTATCTGTGTTGGGCTCTTAATTATTAATGGAAATGATGTTACTTGCTGGTTGGTTAGCTGTTGTTATCCATGCCGATTCATGTTCTTAATAACTTTATATTAAAATGTTTAAAAATATAATTACCGACTAATGTAGTTTGATGCTTTACAATGTCTCGCCGTTGTTACCACATCTATAAAGGAAAAAAAAAAAAAAAAAAGAATTTACAAGTTTTATATTTATAAATCTAGATTAACATCATTGATTCATTGTTCAAAGGGTGACCAATGTAATTATGCATGCCAAAACATTGTTATATTTATTATATCAAATATATAAATTTTCCATTTCCATATAATGTTTTTTTTTTTTTTTTTCTTTGGTTCGATGTGATTAAAAGATTTACGAAATTTGATGCAACTTTAATGGAACAATGATCATAATCTCCAAATATATCAATTACCCTAATTTATCATTTATTTTAGGTACAACAACGATCACCAATTACGAGTTTATAAGAATATTAATTTATTAGGTTAGCGGCTCGAATCCTATTAATGGCGAAAACTTAAAAAAAAAAATATCTGATCTCGGATTAATAGATATTGTCAAAAAATAAAATAAAAGAATATTAATTTATCATCATAATAATTCATATATCATCACCCTAAAACAATCCCATAAAAAATATAACAAAAAACAATTTCAAATGATAAAGTCTTTAACAATTTTTATTAGTGCAAGAGCTCGTCGCTGGTCCACAATATCAACCCCATGGAACCCCACATCATCAAACTGTGCTTCAACCTGGACCCCAGCCAATGCCAACATTTGTAAAAACTCTTGTTGCCGATCGATCAACGGGTCTCCATTGAAACCAATCACCAAAGACCTAGGCAACGATCCGATTTTACTCTTGTGGGGCCCGTCGATCATAGGATTGCTAAATCGATGGTCACGATCAGCTCCACGTGGCAGTGCTAGGTCCCACAGCGCGTCAAGTACCGGTAACGGCAACAGATGATCAGTTGCAAATTTGATCTCACTTTTCGTTCTTTGGACCCCACCAAACAAGGCCTGGTTGTAAATCAGCCCAGCGATTTTCAATGGGCCCAAGTCCAAATCCAACGCTCTAGATGTCGCGTGGAACACAGCGTTGGCGCCATTGCCGCGACCTGAAAGGTAACACCTTGTAAAATCGCCGAAACTTTTCAGCCAAGGCTCGCCTTCTTGGTCCAAAGCTTGGTCTCTAACCCAGAGAATTGCGTCCACAGCGTCTTCATAACAAGCTGGGAGCTTGTGCTCCGGAGCGAGACGGTAATCGACCGATACGACAATGGCAGGGATGTCACTAGCCATTTGAGCACAGTTGTGGTGAGCCAAGGCGTCTGCGGCAGAATAGAGGACGAAACCACCTCCGTGCAAGTAAATAATTATGGGGAGACGAGCTACGGTGTTGTCATTGGAGGGTAATTTCACGGGCCTGAAAACCCGTACAGACGTTTTGTGTTTAGGGTTTAGGATTACGTCTTTAGAGACAGTGAGGTTGCCTGTAATCGGATCCGGATTCGGTTCGATTTTGGGGAATTGGACTTGGCGATTGACGGTGCCGTCTGGGTTGACAGTGATGCCGAGGTGAGAATGAGAATTGTAATGGGTGGACATCGTTGTATGTTTGTATGTTTGTGAGTGCAAAAGAAAGTTGATTGGGAAAAATTAGGGTTTTCTATTGTAATTATATAAGTAATAAAGACATGCAAAAGTTACGAGGTTGAAGTTTGAGTACTTACGTTGTTAATTGTTGCATGAAAAATGTTGTAATCAGAGAATTAGAGAAGGATAGTTTAACTAAAAGTCCTAAACACTTGGATTTGTGAAGTTGTTGGAGCCGTGCAATTAGGGTTAGGGTTGGTTTAAGCAGATTTTCAGGATTTTTAGTTTTACCAAGATGTGGTTTCTTTCAACTCATAAAAAGTATACAGGATGGACGTCCATGATTTATTATTGTTAATCTCCCCCATACAATTAAACTACAAAAGAATCATGGCATTATTTATAAAATGATTAATTTGGAAGTAATTAAATTTATGGCCAGTTTGGTATTGCTTTTGAGAAGTTAAAATCAACTTATTTTATAATTTTGATATAAAATGATGTTTGGTAAAACTTCCAAAAGTGATTAAATGATAATCTGACAAGTTTTGACAGTGATTTTGAGAAGTAGGTGGAGGGTTACTTTTTGAAAGTGATTATGGAATAATCTATTCAGTATTTAATGAATCTTTTAAAATATCATTATTATCTTTATGAAATCAAATTAAAATCATTTATATACCTTATTTCATCTTAAAATTAAAAATTCTAATTAAATATTGATTTGATTTATAAAATCTTTTAAAAATATTTTTATTATTCTTATGGATTTTTTTTTTCTAATTTAAATATTCTACTTAAATATTGATTTAATATATATAATTAATGAAAAAAACAAAATATTGTTTTAAAATCATGTCTATTTTAGTCATTGTAACTAATTTCAACACTTTTGAAATAAAATTACCAAACATACGTATAACGTATACTGCTTTTGAGCTATACAGTAGTTTTTAACTTCACAGCTGATTATTCCTTCGGCACAGTTAACAATGATTATTATAAAAGTTACAGCAATACCAAACTGGCCCTAAGCATAACCATACTGTTTGACTTTTTTGGTAGAATCTCACATAAAATATCAACAAAATAGATTGTTTTAATTATACTTCGTAAATTTATGAATGATATATCAAACACTTTCTCTAAAAAAAATTATACTTTGAAAAGGGGAAAAATAAATGTGATTGTGAATAAAGCATACAGTGCAATTTATCAAGATTTATTGCGATTCTTTTTTCTTTGGTACTTATATTCTATAATTTAATCAGCGTAACACATATTTATCAAAGTTGTAGTGATAACACTTCAAAAATAAAAACAAAATAAAATAAAAAGTTACGGTGTCACTTTCGACTTTAATTAATAGTGTACAATTATTTATTATCAATCACAATAATAATAATTTACCTAGTATTAATGAATAGATTTGATAATTCATATATGACATTTTTTTTTTCTTTTTTTTTTTTTTTGGTTTGAAGTATAGAATTTCCATTAATTGATAACCAGGCTACATATTATTAAAACCTAACACATGATTAGGGATAAAAGCAATATATAAATGCCAAAAGATAAAAGCAATATATAATAGAATTATATTAATTTTAAATCTGTAATTTAACATGCAATATTAATCGTTATTCTCTTGATTCAAAAAGTTTTAAGAACTCTAGAGCTGGTAATTAAATTTAGAGTATATGAGAATTCTTTGTTTGATTTAAAATAAATAGATGATTTATTACATCGGTAGTCATAAAGTTTTATTATTATTATTATTATTATTATTATTATTATTATTACCCTTATTATATACATTGATGATAATTGTATTGTAATTATTTGTATAAATTGGAGGATAAAATTATTTGATACAAGATTGTTATAATACAAGAAAATTATATTAGGATAAAATAATAAAATTGTATTTTAAATTATTATTTTATTATAATAAAATTGTATTATAAATTATTATTATTACCCTTATGATTTATATTAACACTATGTTTGGTTTGATGGAATTGAAGAGAAAAGAAATGATAAGTTAAAGAGGAAAGGAAATGATAGTGTTTTTAATAATAGTTGTTTGGATGGTTATGAATAGTAAGGAAAGAAAATGAAACATTTTTTTATTTTTTTTGGAAAATAAATAAATAAATATATTTTATACTATTTATGAAAATATCCTTCTCACAAAAATTACCCAAATGTAGCATAACAATATGTCACAGAAAAGAGAAGGAAAAAAAAACAGTAGCATAGCAATAGAAATGCAAATCATATTTGTAGCAATGATGCAATCAAATTAATTGTAGTGATTCAAGCATGACACCATAATAATAATATAAATACTAATAAGTTATTCAATGCTAAACAATGCATAAAATTACGAAACCATAAAATATATATATATATATATATATATATCTCGACATCTTTGGTTAGTTTGAAGTTGGTTCATTAGTTCATCACAAACTTTCTGTTTATGGATAATTGATTGTTTAGTTGGTCGACATACATAATTTCTACGTTGACACATTAACAAATGAAAAACAATACATACTACTTGAACGGTAGCTAATTGACAGCTCCGCTTCCACATACACACTAGATTCCTTTTCCCATTTTCTTGGTCATTCATCTACCAATTAAAATAAATCATGTGTTTTTTATTAGAAAAACAAAGCACCCAATTTATCAAGCAAGTAAACAACAGAAACCTAAGAAAAACAAAGGATCCAACCCATGCAAATACTTGTTCTATATTGGAGTAGAATACAGAGCACCAAACCACAACATTTAATAAAAAAAAAAATGAACCCATTAAGAATTGCAAACGACATGATTAATTGTACAGAGCATTAAAAATAATAATAATAATAAATAAATAAATAAATAAAACTGAATTGCAAATCCCCTCAATCAATCGTATAAAATCAATTTGCCCTAGGAAATATATATATATTTTTTTAAAGTCACAAACATATACATCAAATAAGCAAAAACAAAGTAATAATAAATAATAATATTATAAAATAGTTTACCTTGATTGAGGATGAAGATTTGAGATAGACATTAATTAAATTGGGAAAAGTTCATTTCTAACCATTGAAAACATTGAATAATCGTTTATAACCTACTATCAAATTTTAATTGTTTATAACCTAATTTTTACGCTATTACCGTAATGCCCCTATATAAAAGCAACCATTAAAAAAATTAAACCTTTCCCTTCACTCTTCTTCTCTTCCACGAGGAAGAGAAAGAAAACTACTTTACACAACAAAAAACTCTTCTCTGTATCTCTCTCCATCCACGAGCTGTGCAACAAAACAAAAGAAAATAAGAAAAGTAAACACATAACAATCATCATCATCATCTCTACTTGTACTCATATATTTTAAACATCACACGTTTTATTAAACCAACAAACAAATTTGAATCAAAGATAGCAGGAGAGAAAAATCTAACAAACCAAAAATCTTGTGCTGTGATGGTGATTGTAGGCCATTGGGCTCTCTCTTAGGCTTTCTCTTTGTCAGTATTTCTCTTCAAAGTTTCTATCTTTTCGATTTTCTTTTTTTGGGTATTTAAGATTTCTCGATTTTGTACTTAAATTTGTCACCAAAATTCTTTGATTTAGGTATTGCATATGACATGATTTTCTATTTCAATATATATATATATATATATATATATATATATATATATATATATATTTTGTAGGTTGTTGTTGACATGATTTTGTTGTTGACATGATTTCCTTATATATATATATATATATATATATATATATATATAGAGAGAGAGAGAGAGAGAGAGAGAGAAGGAAAGAAGAAGAGAAAGAGGGAAAGAAGATAGGAAGAGATGTCGTGGAAGAGAAGAAGATTATAGGGAAAAAAAATTAAAAAACTAAAAAATTAATAGGTTGGGGTATTTTTGTAATTTTGGCTAGGGATTTAAATAATTTATTGCAAAATGGTTATAAACAATTAAAATATGAAACAAGACTAAAAACAATTTTCCCATAATCTATTTGGCTATAATCGGCAATTTTCTCAATTAAATTTATCTTTCAATATTAATAGGGTTAGTTCCTTTTCCTCTCATTTAACAATCCAAACAAAATATTAGAAATCCATCAAAATCATTTCCTTTCTTTTCTTTCTTATTCTATCAAACCAAATATAGTGTAAAAAAAAATAATTATAAAATACCTTTGATTTTATTGGTGTTAAAAACAAAGTTATTTGTCTTATTGATGTTTAAGAGGGTGGAACACGTTTCGGGTCGGATCGCTTGTCGGGCTAATCACGCCACTTTCCCCAAAACGACAAAAAACTACTACCTCGTAGAGTCAAAACTCAAAAGCGTTTGCTTTGTAAACGCAGGTAGTAACAATTAGCAATTAGATTAAATTAATCTGGCAAAGTCTGGGACCCATATTAGATCCGACGGTCGTGATTTTATATTAAGAGGAGAGGTAAAAGAATCAAGAGCTGGATTTTAGGCGTAAATGAGTAAACCTAATATTCAGTGCGAAGAGTAAAAGAATTATCAAATTTTTGGAAAAATAAAAGAAGAAAAC
This sequence comes from Acer saccharum, assembly GCA_030490815.1. Lineage (NCBI taxonomy): Eukaryota > Viridiplantae > Streptophyta > Magnoliopsida > Sapindales > Sapindaceae > Acer > Acer saccharum. The sequence continues at coordinate 43,561,753 of CM059870.1, read as the reverse complement.
AACTCGGATTCAGTTTGGTCTCGCTTCTTCTCCAGTTTCTTCAGTTTGAAGAAACCTCACTCACTGGGGGAGCGAGCGACTACAATGAACGGTGCTGGAGGCGACGCGCCGCCTTTTCCGTCTTCAAACGGCGGCGAATTCCTTCTTTCTCTCCTCCAAAAGCCCAATCAAAGGCCGGAGACACCGGCGCAACAATTTCCATCAAGACCCAGTCCCGTATCACAGCCGCCACCACCGCAGCAGCCTGTGCCGAACGATCCGGCGGTTGCGGCAGTGGGACCTACCATTCGTTTTGCGCCGCCAAACCAGTGGCCATCCAACGGCCGCGATCTCTCTCCGTCCTGGCCCCACAACCTGTCACCTCCTTTTGTTCCTCACAATTACCTAGGGTTTCCTCAAAACCCTACTTGGTCTTCTCCTCCTCCTCCACAAGGGATAAATCAACAGCTGTTGTGCGATGATTTGCTCCGATTAGGGTTTTCCGATTCGAATTATGCGATTCACAATCTGGTCGTCCAGCAGCAGAAACAACAGCAAGAGCAGCAGCAGCAGCAGCAACAACAGCAACAACAGCAACAGCAGCAAAAGCTGTTGTTTGGCTCCTTTCAAAGTCAAATCCAACCGGAGAGCTTATTGACTCTGAACGGATACAATTTTCCCAATGGATTGGACAGGAACCGTCAATTCGACCCTCGAACGAGTTCAATTTCAAATTCCCCTCCAAATTCATTCCAGCATAGAAATTTGGAGAATTCACGAGAACTGGATGCCAGAATTGGCAAACAACAACAGCATTACCGGTCCACGCCTCCTCCTGGGTTTAATTCGAGCAAGGCAATAGTAGGAGGAGGCAACAATAGTAGAAGGGGCTTTGACTATAATGTTGATAAGGAGAAGGCCAACTATGGAGAATTCAATCAAAGAGTTATTGGTTCTGAAGGTGGTAAAATGCATGGTGCCAGTGATGTGGGGATTACTAAACAGCTTGATCGTCCTGGACCACCTTCTGGAAGCAAACTTGGTTCTGTTTCGGCCCTGGACATTGAAGAATCCATGTTGGATTTGCATAGAGATGATGGACAGAAGCATTGGAATTTGGATAGGCCAAGGAGGGAAAATGGTCCCGGGAATGGACGAGGGGGTGATGAGTTGGATGATTTTGGTGAAGAGCTTGTGGATTCTTTGCTGCCTGAGGATGAACTTGATCACAAGAATGACAAGAAGCAGCAACGTAATTCTCGGGAGAAGGTCAATTCTTTTTACTTCCATTGTGTATATATACTAGAGATTTTGATTTGAAGCAACTTATACTTGCATTCATATTAACATTCTGTATTTGTACTAAAGTTTTAATTAGATGAGTCAATGAACATCTATGAACTAATCACTACTGTTCTAGATGGTAATTGTTATTGAAAAAAGAAAATATATATATATATATATATATATGTGCGTGTGTGTGTGTATTTCCGTATTTTGATTGGATAGATTTAGTTAAAAAGGAAGGTAGTTGAACCGTTGAAGGGTTAGAAAGTTTGGTTTAAAGCATTTATTTATTGATACTTCAAATTTGAACCAATATGTTGTTAAATGTGGGATTTGTTTTATTAGCAGGAGTCCAGATCAGATAATAGAGGAAAAAGGCTACTTAGTCAAAGGATAAGGAACTTAAAATGGCAGATGGAATGTCGCAGTGACATATATCGTCTAAATGCCCAGTTTCTTTCAATTTATGAGTCTTTAATACCACCGGAGGAAGAAAAGGCGAAACAGAAGCAGTTATTAACATTATTGGAGAAATTAGTTTGCAAAGAATGGCCAGAAGCTCGGTTGTACCTTTATGGATCATGTGCCAACTCATTTGGAGTTTCTAAGAGTGACATTGATGTTTGCCTTGCAATAGGGGATGCGGATATCAACAAATCTGAGGTCTTGTTAAAGTTGGCAGATATCTTGCAATCAGATAATCTTCAGAATGTGCAGGTGAATCAGTTGCTTTCTCTTGTTTGATAAATTAGGTTCAAGAGTTACTTTGTAAAATTATTCGTAGAACTTGAAGCAAGCCTTTATTTTTCCTTAATTTATATTATGACAATTGACAAATGACTTCCACAGGGCAGATCAACATAAAATGATAGATACATATGCTCATTGCTGAATTTAAATTAATGACATGATACTTTCGTGCTCTGTTTGGTTGCTGAAGGAAGTATAGTTCAAATAATTGATGCCTTCTGCTAAGTGCTGCCGAATCATATTTTTTACTCTTAGTTGAAGATCTTTGCTCTTCAGTTCAGTTTTATTGCATTGTTGGGGTTTACCTATATTAATAACCTTTTCCAATTTGACCAATAATCTGCTTTAAGTTTTACTGGATGAGAGAGTTGGGAGACCTAACCAATATGTTATAATTTGAGGATCTTTATTATTCTTTGTGAGCATGTCTCCTTTGGTTATACTTAATACATTTATATGACGTGAGCTAAGTGGACATATTGCCACCTTAGATTTTGTATGACGTGAGCAGTAACACTCAAAAGTGGTTATAATTGGAGGCAAAAGCTTTGTGTTTGGTGTTTTTTATGGCAAAATTTTGCTTTCTTGATGTTGGCAAAATGTAATTGGATCAAAGAGCTATATATAAGCTCTTTGATTAAATGAGAAAATTATTCAAGGTTGGTCCCTCCAACAAATTTACGTGTTAGTTAACTTGGAAACTTTTACACACTTAAAGGCTCCTTTAATTGTCCTATGCTATTTGTATGGCCGCCATCTGTATTATGCTGGTGTCCAAAGCATCAATCCTTGATTCCGCAAAAGGGTTCAAGACTAGTTGGAGGGGCTATTTTAGTGGAAATTTCAGATTTAATCTATAGAATTCATGGCATACCTTGAATTTTGGATGCTGTTGCCTGTTATTCATAGTATTGTGCATTGGATGCCCTGCAAAATTCAGACGGGCCTTCAGTCCAATGGGACAACAAAAAGGGAAAGTAAAGAATTCCCTCTAGTTAAAAACTACCAGACAAGTTTCCATAAACATAAAAAATCTGAGTTGTATTATATTAGCAAAATCAATTATGGATGATTATTCTTGTGATTATAGTGTCCTTTATAGTGATTAGATTTCAATTATTTAACTGGGTGAAGTAAAGGCTAAGTATTTCAACATAGCCCCCTCCCTTTGATAAATGACTTGGAAAAAAGGTTATCTAGTTGAGAAATTTTTTAATTATTCTATTGGATAACTTAATATGGCAACTGGTTAATTTTTGGGTAGTGCACCAGTGACCATTAATGTATCCTTTGTTTATGGTACTTGTACCTATTGGGAGTTATGGGTCCATCCCCACGAGAGGATGAAAGTGTCTTGTAGCTACTAAGGAGTTAAATAGTGCTCTTGGTTGTAAATTAACATAATTTACCTTGGGAGACTTTTTCATTCATGATGCCTATATAATGCTGAGCCACAAGATTGTTGTGTCAGGTTTAGGTTACAATGATTAGAGTTGGGCTTTCGTGCATGTGTTTAATTACTAGAGGTACAACGAAGTTGGGGAATTCTGAATTTCATTTTCAACTGTTTTTTCGGTTGGAGTGTATTATGTTTTCTCGTGGTGTTGCTTTATGCTTCAGTTGTTTGTTTGCGTTACATGAATGCATCATATTATTGGTTTTCAATTCTAATGCAAATTTATTTTTCAATTTTTTTTTCAGGCATTGACACGTGCTAGGGTTCCCATTGTAAAACTTATGGATCCTGTGACAGGAATTTCTTGTGACATATGCATAAACAACCTCTTGGCTGTTGTAAATACAAAGCTTCTTCGGGATTATGCAGGAATAGATGTGCGATTGCGACAGTTGGCTTTCATTGTTAAGCATTGGGCAAAATCAAGAGGTGTCAATGAAACTTACCAAGGAACCCTATCTAGCTACGCGTAAGTTTATCTTTTAAGATAATTACTGCGTTCTTAAATTTGGCAAATAAATAATTTTAGCAACAGTCAGTCAGTCACAACTGAGCTTTGTCAGTAGACTGCTTTACCTGCTTTTGAACATTGAGAAAATGTTCAATGCACCGGATGCACTGCTGAGTGGTGCACCCGGCCACTGAAAAAAATAAGACATGTTGGTGTGGCTAGAAAATATACATAGCGCATATGTGGCAGCCATGTCTTACTTTCTGTGGCTGGGTGCACCATTCAACAATGCACCCGGTGCACTGAAGATTTTCTCGTGAACATAAGGTAATGTTGGTCAATTTAAGAGGTAGGTCTTAGAAATGGCCATAATATTATTGAAATCACTGCAATAAAAGTGTATGTTGAATGTTGATGAGTTTTGTGTTTGCAATGTTATTATAATGTTTGTTGTCTATATTCTTTCAGGTATGTTTTGATGTGCATTCATTTCTTGCAGCAGCGGAAACCTGCTATTCTTCCATGCTTACAGGTGAGTATTATTTCTTTGATTCATTAATTTGCAGCCAGCTAGGTGTATCTAACACGTTATAATGTATTTTGGATGTTGGGATTATGCATGCCACTTTAGCAGCTTTATTAGTGTGCTTCATATGTTGTGCAATTTTACTTCCCATGGTAACATTGGATCTTCCATCAAAGTTTCGTGCTAACACATAGCCCACTGTTTGTTGATAAGTAGGTCTGAGATGAACTTGATCCAGATATGTGATTCCATGTACTAAAAATACAGACGTTTCAACCCACTGGTATTGCTTTAGGACTGAAAGAAAAACATAGAAGGAACAGAATGATGCAATGAAATGGCTAAAAACGCATATTTTAATTGACTTAAAAAAGACTATATTATATTGTGTATAATGAAATTCCTGTGTTGATGAAACGTTGCTCAATCAAGTGAACACATTTCTGTCCAGAGAAGACTTGTGAAAGTAAACTAATGAGCTTTGGTTTTTCTGTTTTGAATTTTCATATTATGTGTGTATAAAATAATCAGTTATGTTGGTAAATTTTTTAGGTTCTTTGGCTTTTTTGTATTATGTTTGATGTTACTCAACATTACCAAAAGTGTCGAAGAATTGATGGTGACATTATTCATCTATACATTTTGCAACTTCGTTGGCCTTAAATTCATACAGCTGTTTATATGATTATATCTACTTACCATTTGCCATGAACATTTTTTGTGTATTGTTTAATTTCATGCTTGGATGAATTCTGATTCAGGGAATGAGAGCAACATACTCTGTGACTGTGGATGATAAGAAATGTGCTTTCTTTGATCAAGTTGAAAATATTCGTGATTTTGGATCCCGTAACAGGGAAACCATTGCTCAACTTGTGTGGGGGTTTTTCAATTATTGGGCATATGGTCATGATTATACAAGTTCTGTTATATCCGTACGAACTGGAAGTGTAATAAGGTAAGTTATACATTCTGGCATGCTTTATAAGAATTCAGCTCTAGACCAATTTAGTAAAAATGAATGCAATTTCTTCAAAAATAAAAAGAATGCAATTAAATTTGCAGAGTGTATTTTGTGTATAAATTGAAGTAGCACTTGCATTATCCTGACTGACTTTGAGAAAGCTATTAACCCCGATTTAGACTCTAAATTTTGTTGCAATGACATTGTTCTACATTAAATTGTCTGTGTTATGTTTAATGTATACAGCAAGCTGGAAAAAGACTGGACAAGGAGGGTTGGGAATGATCGTCATTTGATATGCATTGAGGATCCATTCGAGACAAGCCACGACCTTGGTCGAGTTGTGGACAAGTTCAGTATAAAAGTTCTGAGGGAGGAGTTTGAACGTGCTGCTGATATTATGCATTATGCTCCGAACCCTTGTGTGAAACTCTTCGAACCCTATGTTCCTAGTTGACGACTAGTCCGATGCTTGTTTGTGCTTGTTAAATACTTAAATGTAATTAAAGTTAATTCAGCAATTGTCTTCCCGGGTTCTGTTCTTGTGTTCATAGTTAGTATTTAAGGCTTCAGACTTATATCTATGTCTCCCACCGTGTAAAGAACATTTGGTTTATAGACCATTTCTAATTAAAATTTTTATTCTCAAATTGTGTGGTAGGTTTTTTTATCATTTTAAAGAATTACTGCTGAGATCTACCCAAGACTCGTCATATATCCTATAACTGGTGCTAATGTGACCGCAATCAAATAAGGCGAAGAGGTACTGCGCACTAGGATGAGAGATTGTAGGTGCTGGTCTGTCTCATCTGGGGATGTCAATGTGACAGGGACAACAAATCCTTTCCCGATCCCAATAAAGTTATTTGCTGCCAACTGTGTGGGGTCGGGAAATTTTTGGGGTGGGGATGTGGTCCCGACCCTGTCCCTAGTTTATATAATAATTAGTAGGATTAATTGCACAAACGTCCCTTGAGTTTAGGCATAATTGCATGTATATGGAATTTTTACCCATAATTACACAAACATCCCTTATAATTAGTTGACTTCGTTAAATCTAACCATTGACCACAATTTTAACCAAAAAAATGATCAAAGTGGCCCTAGTTACCTATTTTATTATTAATTATATATATACTTTATTTTTTTTTTTTGACAATTTATATATACTTAAAATAATAATTATATACAATACTTAATTTATTTATTTAACAATTTTTATAATCCATTTTTTACATTTTTATAATCCATTTTTTTTAAATAAATAAATTAAGTATTATATATAATTATTATTTTTAAGTATATATGTAATTATTTTTTTAAATATATATATAATTATTTTTTTAAGTATATATATAATTTAAGTATATATATAAGGGAAAATTGTACAAACTTACCCTAACGTTTCCCATTATGGCATAATATTCAACTAATGCCTTTAATTGCACAAACAACCCCTCATGTTAGTCAACTTTGGTTAAAAATAACGATTGACCATGATTTTTTTTGAAAGCCCAAAATTGCCCCTGCACTTTATTACAAAAAAAAAAAAAATCTTAATTGCCCTTTATTTAAAACATTATCTACTTTAAATTATTAAAATATAAAAATTAAACACTAAACATAATTCTTTTTAAATAAAAAAATTCAAAAATAATATATTAAAAACAAAACAATTTAAGAAAACGTTATTTTGAGAAAATATAATTTAAAATTATGCAAGTCCAATATGAATAGTGGTAATGTGTTACATATTTTTAAATTTTTTTTGTTTTTATTATATTATTTTTGAATATTTTTTATTTAAAAAGGATTATGTTTAGTATTCTAAACACAAATATAAATAAAATCATCAAGAGTTTGAAATAAAAATATAATTATTTATCATAATAAAATACAGTAGCACCGAAAATTTGTTCAATGTTCATCTCTATAAGACAAAACAATTTGACTTAATATAAATTACGCATTATATTTTGATTCAAAAAAAAAAAAAAATACTAAACATAATCCTTTTTAAATAAAAAAAAATGTTTTAAATTTCAAAAATATGTAGCACATTACCACTATTCATATTGGACTTGCATAATTTTAAATTATATTTTCTCAAAATAATGTTTTTTTTTTTTGTTTTTTTTAATATATTATTAAATTGTATTTTCTCAAAATAACGTTTTCTTAAATTGTTTTGTTTTTAATATATTATTTTTGAATTTTTTTTATTTAAAGAGGATTATGTTTAGTATTTATTTTTTATATTCTAATAATTTAAAGTAGATAATGTTTTAAATAAAAGGCAATTAAGATTTTTTTGTAATAAAGTGTAGGGGCAATTTTGGGCTTTCAAAAAAAAATCATGGTCAATGGTTATTTTTAACCAAAGTTGACTAACATGAGGGGTTGTTTGTGCAATTAAAGACATTAGTTGAATATTATACTATAATGGGAAACGTTAGGGTAAGTTTGTGCAATTTTCCCTATATATAAATTGTTAAAAAAAAGTATATATATATAATTAATTATAAAATAGGTAACTAGGGGCACTTTATTCATTTTTGGTTAAAATTATGGTCAATGGTTAGATTTAACAAAGTCAACTAATTACAGGGGATGTTTGTGTAATTATAGGTAAAAATTCCATATACATGCAATTATGCCTAAACTAAAGGGACGTTTGTGCAATTAGTCATAATTAGTAATTTTCTCTCCCCGTTTGTAGGAGCTATAGTCCGGGCTGCGCTAGTAGAACCTAATCTTGCCGGTCCCGGCAGTTGTTGTTGTATATTCAAAAAAAAAAAAAAAAAAAAAAAGTAAGGTTTAAATTGGATAAAATAAATTATGTTATCTTTTAATATGTTAATATTACCGATAAAATATATATTGTTTTATTAATTTAAAAAATGTATCTTAATTTTTTTATTGATTAAATATTAATATTATTAATATATAAATAATAAGTGGGCTGATTGAACCAGCTTATGTCAATTGTTGATTTGTCTATATTGATTGTATAGTATTAATAATAATAATAATGTTTTTATTTATTTATTTATTTATATGTTGATCCTAAAGCAATGCCAAGTTTAATATATTTTTCCAATAAGTTGCACACTATTAACTTGTGTAGATCAAATAAAAATTCGATTCGAAAATGTTTGAACCCACAAAAATGTAGTGGGTTCGAGTCGTTTGCCAAGTAGAGCTATAAAAATAAAATAAAATGAAAGGTAATAAACTAAGGGTAATAAACTTAAGGATTAATTGCACAAACACCCCTAAGTTTAGTTCTAATTGTAGCTAGATGGAACATTTGCTTAAAATTGCACAAACCGCCCGTATTGTTAGTTGACTTCTATCCAATTTAATGGTTGACCAACTTTTGAATTAAAAGGACTAAAAGGCCCCTAGTTATTTATTTATTTATTTATCATTTTAATATTTTTTATAAAATAAAATACTTAAAAGATATATTATATAAAAGATATAGAAAACAATAAAAAATATATATATATGAATAAGAAAAAATAACTAGAGAAAAAATCTACAGTTGGAGTAGATTTTATTGGTTATAGGAGAAGAGATTGCCCCCGATAAGGAGTGAAGGAGTGGGTTTGCCCATATCATTAATACATATCAGATTTGATTCGCATCACCTCTGTTTTCTAACAGTTACCGAAATGCAATGCGGTTATGTTTAAATCCATCAGTTTTCCAGCAATTACCAAAGTGCAGTGCGACTCTATTCAGATCCATCGACAATGCCTAGAAGTGGGTCTTGTTATTGATAGTTGAGCGTCTCCATGCTTGTCACTGCTCTTCTTCGATCAATGATGGAGTTCAAGTTACAATAGTCCTCCACTGAATCACTTTCAATCGCACAAATTTACTTGAATTCAACTTCTTGAGATTTTTTGTCATTTCACTTAAAGTTTTTATTTGGTTTTCTTTCATGGGTTAGATCTCCTCCTAATCATGTTAGTGACAAGAATGAAAAAGAGATAAAGAAGACCAAGTTGAATCAAAATCCTTTTTATTTTTATTTTTTAACTGCTTGTTACAACTTTAGAATTTTTTAGGGATAGCTTCAATGCAATCAAGCCAGATGATCCTGGTAAGATGAAGAAGTTATTGTACTTGTAAGGGATGGAGATCTCCTCCAATAGCTTAGCTAGATTCACAGATCTCCTCCAATTGCGATTTTTTTTAGTGGCAATGTCAAACTTTAATGCTTTGTTAAAATCTTGGTGATCCTTCACAAATAAATAAATAAATAAAATCTTAGTGATCTTAAGATTCGCAGATCCAAATTAAGGAGATCTGCGAATGTTTTTATTTATTTATTGTTTTTATTTATTTATTTTTATTTATTTAAAATTATACTTAGTAGTAAGAACACAATAATATAATATGATACATTCCATATAAGTTCACGTCGTTTATCTGTCTTTTCTCCCCCAAACGACGGAAAAACTCGTTCATCAAATTGGCAATCCGCAAATCTTGTGGTGAAAATATCTCCTGTTAAAGGCTCAAGATATCTAATTATCGAAGGAAAATCATTGCTCTAGCATGGTCATGTGAAAATACTTCATTTTTTTCTTTAATCATTTCTCCTAGATTCTTAGCATCAAGATGAATTTCAGCATCAAGAATCCATGATAGATAGTTGTCACCAGAAATATCAAGAGCAGCAAATTCAAGTTTTGTGATGTTCGACATATTTAGTTAGCTAGGTCACAAAATGATTATTAGAAATTTCTAAACACAAATATGTCAAATACTATAACAAAATATGTAAGGGGAAAAGTATACATGTTAAATCCATGAAATTTTGTAATTGTAAAAATGATGAATATCTGCAGTGAGTTAATAACAAATTACAACATATATATTTTTCATACCTTGTCAAAAGGGAATAAAAGAAGAATATTTACCTGATTAGAGCTACGTTGTGCCGATAATGTGAAATAAACTTAATAGTAAGAACTCAAGAACATAAAAAGAAATCAAGAGATAGACAACATATAAATATGATATTTTATTCACTTCTCAATGTTATTTACAACTTGGTGAGACCTCCCTTTTAAAGGCTCACAATGTAGCAGTTATAAACTTAAAAAGACACTAGCAATAAACTTGAGAATCAATGGAGCCATAAACTTGAAAATAATTGGTACCATAAACTTGAGAATAAATTGGAGAAGATGAAGGATCACAAGTTACATTGTGAGATTGGACATTCACTTATATTATATTTTCATAACAACTTAGTGTTTTCATAGTTTTATTAGTTGTAATTTGTAGGGTTATGTAAATTAATTATTGTTGCTTTTAAGGTAATTACTTCTTTTTATTTTATAAGTATTTTGTCTTTTCTATTTTTTAAAAATTATTTATTTTGAGGGAATACAATAATAAATATGGATAAAATATTTAACCAAGGGTAGTTTTGACCATTCACATTGAAAAGTCAGTCAACTGAGGTAAGGGAGGTTTGTGCAATTTTGAGTAAAAGTTCCATCTAGCTGCAATTAGGCTTAAACTTAAGGGATATTTGTACAATTACCCCTAAACTTAAAGCACACATTAACACACCCATAAAACTAATAATTGCAACCAAATAAAAAAAAAAAAAAAAAAAAGGGCAAATGATAACAAAGGACAAAAGAATCAGATCCTTTGCCATTTTGGTTTCGACTAGAGTTTGAGTTGCCAAACGCAAAACCTGTGAGGCGTGAGAGTGATCGATGAAGAGTGATGAATTACCGCAAGTGCTTCTCCCGAGAAAACCAGCAGCCACGACTCTAATTGGAGAAGAAATTTTCATGTCAGACAAATTCGACTTCTTGAAAGCATACGAATCAGCTCTCCCTCTACACCAATTCTTGACGACACATTCACACAAAATCCAGGCTATCTGGTCCGACCCCGCCACCCCCATCACCGCCGACATCCTCCGCCTGCTTCCACATCTGAAGCTGGTCGTCACCACATCCGCCGGCCTCGATTTTGTTGACTTGGCCGAGTGCGGCCGCCGCGGCGTCTCTGTAGCCAATGCTGGCACCGTTTACTCCGAAGATGTGGCTGACATGGCGGTGGGGTTGTTGATTGATGTGTTGAGAAACATTTCTGCGGCCAATCGCTACGTGAGACAACGTCTCTGGCCTCTCGAAGGAGAATTTCCTCTTGCTTCTAAGGTAATCATTGCTTTTAATTAATTGTTTTATAATATCATTATAAATTGAATTGGATTTAGAACCGATTTGTTTAACTTTATTAACCAATAAACTGTATATATAGGGTTTTTATTAAGCCAATAACAATTCGGATTTAGAACCGATATATTTAACGTTATTGGCCGATTAACCGTAAAGGATGAACATTCAGTCCGATAATATCTTAGGTTGGAATCTGATTAAATCGGATTTAAAACTGATCTGTTTAATCTTATTGGCCAATTAACATTATGCAAAATATTATTATTTAAGATGATCCAACTTATGTTTGTGCTTGTGAATTGGAAACTTCAGGTTGGTGGCAAACGAGTTGGGATTGTTGGGTTGGGGAGCATTGGCATTGAAGTTGCTAAAAGGCTCGAGGCCTTTGGTTGCTACATTTCGTACAACTCAAGGAAGAAAAAATCAAATGTTGCATACACATTCTACTCAGACGTATGTGAACTAGCTTCGAACAATGATGCACTCGTAATTTGCTGTGCATTGACTGATCAAACTCGTCACATGATCAACAAGCAAGTCTTGTTAGCATTGGGGAAGAAAGGCGTGGTTGTCAACGTAGGACGCGGGGCTATCATCAACGAGAAAGAGATGGTCGAGTGTTTGATGCAAGGAGAGATTGGGGGTGCTGGCTTGGATGTGTTTGAGAACGAGCCTGAGGTCCCTAAAGAGCTCTTCGATTTGGACAACGTCGTGCTTTCGCCTCATAAAGCTTTCTTTACGCCTGAGTCTGTCAAGAATGCGTGTGAGCTTGCAATCAAGAATTTGGAAGCTTTCTTCTCAGATAAACCGTTACTCTCTCCTTTCATTGATGATTCATATTAAATTGGATTTTTCTAGTGAATTAGTTTCTTAATTTTTATAAAGGCTTTATCCTTTCTTAAAAGTTATGTTTTGTCCGTACAATAATAACATGTTTTTTTTAAAGAACATGTCGATTAGGAAGAAGCATATGTCCTTTCGAATGAATATGATTAAATCTATAAATAGACTATTTGAGATTAATTTTTACTTTAGTTTCAACACATATTATATCTCCTCTTTCTTGTTCTCTCCATAGAAAGTAGTGTCTGAAGATTGAGTACAAAACACAAAAATGGGCTTAACGGTTCTTTAAGTTTGAAGTTGTTGCAGGAATTTCTAGGCTAGCATACAGTTATTTTGACTTGTCCGTGTGGTCATTAACCAGTTGACTTTTTCAGTATCTAAATTTCTTCGTCAACAGAGGTGCTACTGCTTGAAGAACGAAAATTGTGATTATCATCGATCTCAGAGTTTAATCTCTTCATTCTTTGTTTGAATTTCTTTTTCTTTGTATTGCATTGTATTTGACTTTATTACCGTATATATTTTGTATTGCATATGCATGTCTAGGTTAAAAAAAAAACAAAACAAAACGGAAGGATATGATTTTGATTACTTGGGGAAGAAGAGTCTAATTTCTATAATCAAATAGGATTACTATTAACCCAAATCAAATCAGGAGTTTAATATCTTAATCACTATAAAACTCCTTAAATAACGTCAAATAAAATCCTATCCCAACATAACAAACCACTTCTTTCCTAATCAAAACCTGAAACCTCCTATAAACACTCATCAAATCCTCCATCGTATCAGATTTTTTATTTTATTTTATTTTTTATTTTTTTAGAAAAAACCACGTTAAATCATCATCTTTTTGATCTCAATATTTTTTTTCTTCCATTACCAGAACACAGTCGATAATGTCATTCGAATTCGATGACTATTGTGAGGCATGGCCTGCTAGCGGTCACATAAACCCTGATGACGAATCTCGTACTTGTGTCGTCTTCTCCATTTCTCTTCATGTCTCCTTCATTTATCCGCCGTCCGGATCAATTGAAGATGAAGAACTTGATATTACTGAGTTGGTTGAAACCGAAGGAGAGGTCCGAGTATTTGAAGTTGAACGCGACGTATTGATAAACGGAGACGAAGATAAGTCACGGTCTACCATACAAGAAATACTTTCTTCTATGGATGTCCCCGAAAGGCCATTAATGGTGGACATAATCTTGGGCTGTGCTCGTTCCATGAACAACAACAAGTTCTACGCTGATCGCAAGGTTCTACACATGACTGTGAGAATTTCGGTCGTTAAGGTCTTAGAAGAAGATGATGATGATGAAGACGCAGAGGCAGATGAGGAGACAGTTGAGGGGCCTGCCAGTGAAGAATCGATTCAAGCTTTGGAGATTGTTAGAGTGGTCGAAGAAGAGTCACAATGTGGAATCTGTTTGGAGGAGTTCTCATGTGGCATGGAAATGGAAGCAAGACGCATGCCTTGTTCACATGTTTTTCATGGACATTGCATTGTTAATTGGCTCCATATTAGAAAATTCTGTCCATTGTGTAGGTTTGAGCTCAACTAATTAGTTTTGAATTTTGATGGTGAATTTAATTTCTGTCAATTAGATTTTTGGAGGAGCTTTGTTTTGTTGTTTATGCTTGAAACCATTTTTGTATTTGTGCGGACTTGAAAGACATGTACCAAGAATGTATTAGATTTTTGGAGGAGTTTTGTTTTGTTTTGTTTGTTTATGCTTGAAAACCATTATACAAATTTTTGAATTTGTTTCCATTGCGCATTTACTAATTAAGAATCCTAATGAAATGACGCGTTTACTAATTAGAAATCCTAAAGATGGGACGTTGACGTGTTTAATAATCATGAATCCTAATGAAGATGCACGTTTACTAATCTGAATCATAATGAAGATGTGCGTTTACTAATCAGGAATCCTAATAAAAAGGCGTTGATGCGTTTAATAATCATGAATCATAGTGAAGATGTGCATTTGCTAATCATGAATCCTAATGAAATTGTGCGTTTACCTAATCAGGAAATGAAATTTAAATTTTTATTTGTGAATGAAAGGAAAATTAATCTTGGGAATTGGATTATGTGAGTCTCACACACAAATTCCTTTTCGGGCATAAACTTAAAAGGCAGGAATGGAACTTGATTCCTCCCTCACCTAAGGAATCAAGTTCCCATTCAAAATTCCCTTTATAATGGAAGAGTTTTTACTTATAATTTCCTTTTTCTTTCTCTTTGTATTTAATTGGTTCTCATCTTAAATTGCAATTTTTTATTTTTTATTTTTGAAGATTTTTTATTTTTTATTTTTTATTTTTTATTTTAACAGCATCTTAAATTGCAAAATTAAAATTAGGTGATTGAATTTTTGCACCGATTGAAAGATTTTTTGCACCAATTGAAAGAACTCGTGCCTTTTCGATCGACTATAACCCAATCTCATCAAAAGTCTGATAATCAATAAGGCCCAGGCCCAGTTACCAGTTCAAAGAAAACCCTCACTAAACTCATCAAAAGTCTGATAATCAACCAGGCCCAGGTCTAGTTACCAGTTCACAGAAAATCCTCACCAATATCATCAAAAGTGATAATCAACCAGGCCCAGTTACCAGTTCACAGAAAGTCCTGAGAGAAAACAAAGCACACACAGACAGTGATCACAACAATCTCAAATCATCAATGGCAGCTCTTGATAATAATAATAATAATCTACCGCAAGTTCTAATTTTGAAACTCCCACCAGCTTTTGCACTCTTCGGCGACCAATTCTTTTCCTCCGAAAAATTCCAATTCTTGAAAGCATACGAGTCCGACCTCCCACTCCACCAATTCCTGACTACACAAGCACAATCCGTACAGGCCATTCTCTCCTCTGGTGCCGCCGTTGTAACCGCCGACATCCTCCGTTGGATGCCTTCTGTGAGGCTGGTGGTCGCCACCCACAGTGGCCTCGACAACATCGACCTGGCCGAGTGCCGCCGCCGCGGAATCGCCGTGACCAATGCCGGGAACGTCGGATCCGAGGATGTCGCCGACACTGCTGTGGGTTTGTTGATTGATGTCCTGAGGAAAATTTCTTCTGCTGATGGGTTCGTCAGACAACGCCTTTGGCCTTTAAAAGGAGACTATCCTCTTGCTTCCAAGGTCCATAATCTCTCTCTAATTAGATAATTTATAATTTGTGCAAGCGAAATTAGACTTTGTAACCTTACAGAGTCGTCTCTATGTAAAGTTACATAATCGATAGTTGGAATTCTGCACGAAAAAATGTACGAGAAGCACCTTAATCACACCTTAAAATGATTAAAGTGTGTTTGGATTTGGAAGTAGATCTTTTAGAAGCACTTTGTTAACATAATCATTAGTTTATGTTATTTGCAATTTCAGGTGAGTGGCAAGCGAATTGGGATTGTTGGATTGGGAAAAATTGGTTCAGGAATTGCCAAAAGGCTTGAACAATTTAGCTGCATTATCTCATACAATTCAAGGAACAAAAACCCATCAGTCCCCTACACTTTTTATTCTGATTTGTGCGAGCTCGCAGCAAATAGCGATGCACTGATCATTTGCTGTGCATTGACTGCCCAAACCCACCATTTGATCAACAAGCAAGTATTGTCAGCGCTGGGAAAGGAAGGAGTGGTTGTTAATATTGCACGAGGGAGCGTTATCGATGAGCAAGAACTGGTCCGGTTTTTAATGGAAGGAGAGATTAGAGGTGCTGGTTTGGATGTGTTTGCTAATGAGCCAGATGTGCCTAGAGAGCTATTTGGATTAGATAATGTGGTTCTATCACCACATAGTGCTACATTTACAGTGGAATCTTTCAAAGATTTGCAACAACTTGTGGTGGGAAACTTGGAAGCCTATTTCTCCAACAAGCCTTTGCTTTCTGAGGTTGCGCTTGATTGAGTGGATTTTGTTTTTGAAGGTCAATTTCTTTGCTATTTCTTTAAGCCTATCAAGCTTTCAATTGCTACCATATGTACAAATTACAATCTATCCAGCACCAATAAAAATGTTTTTATTATATACTCTTTATCTTTAATAAAGGCATACCTTTACCAAAGCACATTCTCATTTTTAAATAAAACAATGGATATAAGACAAAATAATATTTATGTCTTATTTTTATATATAATATTAATCAAACCTCAAAACCTGACACGTAGTCAAAGTACGATTGTCTTGTTGAGAAGTCTTTGTAATCTCCAATCACCCACTAAGGTTGTTTAAATCTTGACACAACATATATATTATCCCATCATCGTCTAAATTCGCAATAAGGGAGACCTTTCTTGTTATTGGGAACCAACTTCTTCCAATGATGGAGACCTCTCCCAGTGTTTGAATCCATGTTGGGAGCGACTTTTTCCAACTATGAGAGTAGACATCCAAACCGCACTGTAGTGTTGCTTGATATAAAAAAAATAAAAATTAAATTTAAAAAAAAAAAACATGGTTTTTGTAGTTAAACTAACAACTTTTTGTGTAATTATATCAAATATTGAGGAGTATTATTACAATTTACCCAGCAATAATAAAAATTTTAACCAATTGGAGCTGTGGCATATATTCTACAAAACTTTAGTGGCTACGTTGACTAACAAAAAAGGAGGAGGATTATAGTTATAGAAACCTTGTAGATTCTCTTGCTTCAGTTCCAGTTTCCAGTACTTGATTTTCTCAGCAACCAAACATGGAAAAATCTCACGATCTCCCACAAGTACTCGTCCTGAAACCACCTCCAGACACGCTAGTTTTCGGACAAGATCGCTTTTCCTCCGACAAGTACCGCTTCCTGAAAGCGTGGGAGTCGCCGCTTCCTCTGGACCAGTTCTTGCAAGCGCACGCACAGTCGGTCCAAGCCATTCTCGTCTCCGGCGGCATCCCCATCACGGCGGAGATCCTACGGCTGCTTCCGGCGCTCAAAATGTTAATGACCACCGCCGCCGGTCTCAATCACATCGACATGCCCGAGTGCCGGCGCCGCGGGATCGCTGTTGCCAATGCTGGATCGGTTCACTCTGAAGACGCCGCCGACTTGGCAGTGGGTTTGCTGATTGACGTGTTGAGGAAGGTTTCCTCTTCCGATCGATACGTCAGAGGAGGGCTTTGGACTACAAATGGAGACTTTACTCTCGGTTCCAAGGTTGTCACTAGTCTTCTTCTTTAACTTTCTTGGTTTTGTATTTGATTTTATACCATCGCACGTTTACTGATCGGGAATCAAGTTCCAGCTTTTACTAACTTTTTAAGTGATGCCTCTGTTTTTTCTTATGTTTGTGAAACTTGGAAAAAAACAAGAACAAAAGAAAAGGAAAATGATGATTATGAGTGTGATTTTTATTTAGCAGATGCTGAAATTGTTCAAATTCAACAAAATTGAAATCTGAAGTTACAAACGTTGTATTGATTTTATGTAGTGTTGTTGATGGATTCCGATTTTTCAGGTAGGAGGTAAGCGAGTTGGGATTGTTGGATTGGGGAATATTGGCTCATTAGTAGCTAAGAGACTTGAGGCTTTTGGATGTTGTATATCATACAATTCAAGGAAGCAAAAACCATCTGTCTCGTATCCTTTTTATTCTAATGTCCATGAGCTTGCGGCTAATAGTGATGTTCTGATCATATGCTGCGGATTGACTGACCAAACCCACCACATGATCGATAAAGAAGTGCTGTCGGCATTGGGGAAGGAAGGAGTGATTGTCAATATTGGTCGCGGGGCTATAATTGATGAACAAGAACTGGTGAGGTGTTTGGTGCACGGAGAGATAAAAGGTGCTGGCTTGGATGTGTTTGAGAAGGAGCCCGACGTGCCTAAAGAGCTCTTCGAGCTGGATAACGTTGTTCTGTCTCCACATTGCGCGGTCTGGACACGGGAAACTTTCAATGATCGGCCAAAATATGTGGTGGCAAACTTGGAAGCTTTCTTCTCAAATAAACCCCTATTCTCCCCTGTTGTGGGTGATTAAATGGATTTCTGTTAGGATGTTAATTTCTCCATTATTTTGCAATTCTGGTCACAAAGTAGTGTGCTTGCCACTTTGCACATTATTTTTCTAGCTAAGCTTTGCTTGTCCTAAGGAAAATTTGGAGATAGTGTTCTGGAAAATTGGGCGAAAAATTCTGATCATTTGTTGTGCATTGACTGCCCAAACCCACCATTTGATCAACAAGCAAGTCTTGTCAGTGCTGGGAAAGGAAGGAGTGGTTGTTAATATTGCACGAGGGAGTGTTATCGATGAGCAAGAACTGGTCCGGTGTTTAATGGAAGGAGAGATTAGAGGTGCTAGTTTGGATGTGTTTGCTAATAAACCAGATGTGCCTGAAGAGCTATTTGGATTAGATAATGTGGTTCTATCACCACATAGTGCTACATTTACAGTGGAATCTTTCAAAGATTTGCAACAACTTGTGGTGGGAAACTTGGAAGCCTATTTCTCCAACAAGCCTTTGCTTTCTGAGGTTGCGCTTGATTGTGTGGATTTTGTTTTTGAAGTCCAATTTCTTTGCTATTTCTTCAAGCCTAAGTAGTTCTAATTTTGGTTGTTATATATATATATATATATATATATATATATATATATATATATATATATATATATTGTATCAAAATTGTCTAAAATCGCAATAAGGGAGACCTCTCCCGATATTGGGAGTCGACTTCTTCCAATGATACAGACCTCACCCAGTGTTTGGATCCATATCGGGAGCTGACTTTTTCCAATTATGTGAGTAGACATCTGAACCACACCGTAGTGTTGATAAAAAAAAAAAAAAAACATGGTTTTTGTATTTAAACTGACATCTTTTTTGTGTAATTATATCAAATATTAAGTAATATTATTGCAATTTACCCAACAATAATAATAATAATAATGATTAACCAATTGGGGAGCTATGGTATATTCCGTCTACAAAAAATTCCTGGCTACGTTGACCAATTAAAAAGGAGGAGGATTATAGTTAAGGGGAATTGTCTTTTAGTCTCCGTAGTTTTCCTTAATCTGTGTTTAGTTCACGGTTTTTTGAAATTGTAATATTTAGTCCTTCTGTGACATAATCCGTCAAAAAACAGATTCTGTAATATTAGACTTGTTAAATGACCTTTTTGCCCCTAATGTGTGTTGATCCCATTGAAAAGACCGTTTTACCCTTAATTTTGTCTTAAAAACTGAAATTAAAATAATTAAAAAAGAATTTAAAAACAAAAAAAATATTATGGATTTGGTGGAAGTCTAGATTGGATCTCTACCGTCCATCTCATGAGATGAACGGTGGAGATCCAATCTGGACTTACACCAAATCCATCTCTTTATAAAAAAAAAAAATTGAATTTTTTTTATATGGATCTGGAAACCCAGTCCATCAACCATCATCACGATCGAAATAAAAAAAACAATATCAAAAAACTCAATTCCAACACAACACCCACTCAATATCAAGCCAAGGACACAACACAACACTAACCACTCAAACCAAATCGACCCACCACCATTCAAACACAAAATCCAAATCTCCAAAACTCGAAATCAAAACAAAACCGAAACAAAATCCCACACAAAAAATCGAAAAAAAAAAGAGTTAAAAATTAAAAATTGGATTTGGTGGAGATCCACCAGATCCCACACCAAAAATTGGATTGGATCTCCACCAGATCCATCCCTCAGATCCATCAAACCCAAACCCAACCACAAACACAAACACCACCATCAAACAATCGACCCAAACTCCACCTTTAACCATCTTCAGCACTCTTCAGTCTCTGGTTTTATAGACCACCATCGCCACATTATTCACCTTCCCAACAACCAAACACCACTCCAAACCAACAACACTCCAAACCAACACCCAAACACGACTTCAAAGAACATATTTAAATAAAATGAAAAAAAAAAAAAAACCAAAAAAAATATTGTCTCTGGATCTCGATCGAAATAGGGGATACAAGCCTCCCCTTATACGCGAT
Organism: Acer saccharum; assembly: GCA_030490815.1. NCBI lineage: Eukaryota > Viridiplantae > Streptophyta > Magnoliopsida > Sapindales > Sapindaceae > Acer > Acer saccharum. The sequence goes on along the minus strand of CM059870.1, from coordinate 43,541,285 downwards.
GGTTCCGTTGCCTGCAAAACCCAGACATCCTGACCTCCACCAACGCCAAGACCCTAATCCATTCTCATCTTCTTCGATGCCTAGCAACTCCATGACAAATCGAAGCTCCATCTCCAAGAGATCAACGTCGAATTCTCACTCATCGCTTCCAAGAGATTCGCTCCAAGATGACTCGATCCAAATGGACCAGAGAGAGCAAGAAGAGAGGAAGAGAAAAGATGAATCAAGGAGAGAGAGAGAGAGAGAGAGAAGATTTTATTTTGTGTTTTTCATTTTTTATTTTTCATTTTTAATATTTATTGATTATTTAATTCATTAAAAAATATTTATTATTTAATTTAATAATATTTATTAATTGTTTCATTTCTAAAATGACAATTATACCCTTTAGAAACTAAACCTTCTAGAAATTGGTTCGTGAATTTACCTATTTACCCTTGTTGACTTAACAAAATTCAATGAAACCCTAACGGAATTGGACAGTAGGGACTACAATCCATGTTGTTAGAATAATGATGGACTAAAAATAACAATTCCAAAAAACCGTGGACTAAGTGCATATTAAGGCAAGCTACAGGGACTAATATACGATTTTCCCTTATAGTTATAGAAACCTTGTAGATTCTCTTGCTTCAGTTCCAGTTTCCAGTACTTGATTTTCTCAGCAACCAAACATGGAAAAATCTCACGATCTCCCACAAGTACTCCTCCTGAAACCACCTCTAGACATGGAACTTTTCGGACAAGATCGCTTTTCCTCTGACAAGTTCCGCTTCCTGAAAGCGTGGGAGTCGCCGCTTCCTCTGGACCAGTTCTTGCAAGCGCACGCACAGTCGGTCCAAGCCATTCTCGTCTCCGGCGGCATCCCCGTCACAGCGGAGACCATACGGCTGCTGCCAGCGCTCAAAATGTTGATGACCACCGGCGCCGGACTCAACCACATCGACATGGCCGAGTGCCGGCGGCGCGGGATCGCTGTTGCAAACGCTGGATCGGTTCCCTCCGAAGACGTCGCCGACTTGGCGGTGGGGTTGCTGATTGACGTGTTGAGGAAGGTTACAGCTTCCGATCGGTACGTCAGACGAGGGCTTTGGATTACAAATGGAGACTTTACTCTCGGTTCCAAGGTTGTCACTTGTCTTCTTCTTTAACTTTCTTGGTTTTGTATTTGATTTTCGCGTGTTTACTAATCGGGAATTAGAGTAATCAGAATCTAAGTTCCAGCTTTTACTAACTTTTAGATGCCTCTGTTTTTTCTTCTTCTGTGACACTTGGAAAAAAAAAAAAAAAACAATGGAAAAGGGAAGTGATGATTATGAGTGTGATTTTTTTTTTTAGCAGATGCTGAAATTGTTCAAATTCATTAAAATTGTAATCTAAAGTTACAAACTTTGTATTGATTTTATGTAGTGTTGTTGATGGATTCCGATTTTTCAGGTAGGAGGTAAGCGAGTTGGGATTGTTGGATTGGGGAATATTGGCTCATTAGTAGCTAAGAGACTTGAGGCTTTTGGATGTTGTATATCATACAATTCAAGGAAGCAAAAACCATCTGTCTCGTACCCTTTCTACTCCAATGTTCGGGAACTTGCAGCTAATAGTGATGTTCTGATCATATGTTGCGGATTGACTGACCAAACCCACCACATGATCAATAAGGAAGTGCTGTCGGCATTGGGGAAGGAAGGAGTGATTGTCAATATTGGTCGCGGAGCTATTATTGATGAGCAAGAACTGGTGAGGTGTTTGGTGCACGGTGAGATAAAAGGCGCTGGCTTGGATGTGTTTGAGAAGGAGCCCGATGTGCCTAAAGAGCTCTTCAAGCTGGATAACGTTGTTCTGTCTCCACATTGCGCAAACTTGACAGGGGAAACTTTCAATGATCGGCAAAAATATGTGGTGGCAAACTTGGAAGCTTTCTTCTCAAATAAACCCCTGCTCTCCACAGTTGTGGATGATTAAATGGATTTCGGTTAGGATGTTAATTTCTCCATTATTTTACAATTCTGGTCATAAAGTAGTGTGCTTGCCACTTTGAACATTATTTCTCTAGCTAAACTTTGCTGGTCCTATGGAAAATTTTAAGATAGGACACTGGAAAATTGGGTGAAAAAATCTTGTAAGCATAATTACTGAAGATAGAAGAACAAACCCCATTTACATATCTCTACCGTACTTTTGTTTTTCCCTGTTATATTCTGATAAGATGTTTATACCAACCGAGATTACGTCTGCTATAACGTTTGCCAATCGACACCAGTCCCACCACCAAGATTTCATCTTGATCACATGCCAGTATGCCAGTATGCCATCATAAATGTTGGAAATTAAAACTTTGTAGAAAAGAAGAAAAATAAAATAAAGAAAAAGCAGAGAAACTAAATGACCGGTTACTAGTTAGTAGTCAATTAACTCCTCCAAGTACATCCACTGTTCCTGCACAGTTCAAAGTCCTGAGATTGATACAAATTTATCAATGGAATTGGAAATCCATCAAAAACATGAACATCAGCAACCCAAAGACCTGCCAGGAGTCCTTGTAGTTGAACCTCCACCAGCAATGGCAATATTTGGTGACAAATTTCTCGTCTCTGAACAGTTCAAGCTCTTGAAAGCATGGGAATCGCCATTTCCTCTGGAAGAATTCTTGATAAGCAATTCGCAGTCAATTCAAGCAATACTATCCGCTGGTTACGCTCCAGTCACGCTGGAAATACTTAGGCTACTGCCCTCGTTGCGGCTAGTTGTCACTGCCAGTGCAGGCGTCAACCACATCAACTTGCCTGAATGCCACCGTCGTGGGATCGCTGTCACTAACTCCGGCAACGTTTTTTCGGATGATTGTGCTGATGCGGCAGTTGGGTTGTTGATTGATGTGTGTAGAAAGGTTTCGGCTGCTGATCGGTACATGAGACAAGGGCTTTGGATGAGCAGAGGAGACTATGCTCTTGGTTCTAAGGTCATCATCTTTTCTCTTTTTACAATTATGTATGCAATTTATCTTGGTTTGAGTTTTTTTTTTTTTTTCGCGGAATTTGTGAATTTGTTTCTCAGAGCGAAGTTGAATAGATTCTTTTTCATGATTGATAATAGATATCATAGCCAAGTTTGATCTAGGAGTTCTGAGTTCGAGTTCTCTCACATGCATTTATTTATGTATTTATTATACGATCTGCATTTCTAGTTCAGCTTGGTCCTCGTGCCAAGCTCGTCGGTCCAACAAATTGTTTAAATACTATTGTTAGGGGTCAAACCCGTCGGTCTAGTACATGGAGGTGTATAGGAGTGCTTAAATGATATTGCCAGGCCCTTACCTATTGGCTTACCCTTTTGGATCCGATGATTACTTAAAACCTACATTAACAGATTAGAATTTGAGTAATTTTTTACTCTTTTACAATGCCTTTCATGAGAACTGACTAGACATATTAGCTGAATGTGGCTGCACGCACCAAACTGAACTATTGTGTCTGAAAGCAAAAAAGTGATTGTAACAGAACACAAGCTTGATATCTAAGCAGTGATTCTAATGGAGATTTGATGACTTAAATTATCAGTTGGGAGGCAAGCGAATTGGGATCGTTGGATTGGGAAAGATTGGATTAGAGGTTGCTAAAATGCTGGAGGCATTTGGGTGCACAATCTTGTACAATTCAAGGAAGGAAAAACCAGTTGTATCATACACATTCTATTCAAATATTTGTCAACTTGCAGCCAATAGCAATGCCTTGATCATTTGTTGAAAACTGATCAAACTCGCCACATGATCGACAGACAAGTGTTGCTGGCATTGGGGAAGAATGGTGTGATCGTTAACATAGGACGCGGGGCTATTATCAATGAGAAGGAATTGGTTCGATGTTTGGTGGAAGGAGAGATCGGAGGTGCCGGTTTGGATGTGTTCGAAAACGAGCCAAATGTTCCTCAAGAGCTGTTTGCAATGGACAATGTTGTGATGTCGCCGCATAATGCTGTTTTCACCACGGAATCTTTCATGGCCTTGTGTGAACTTGTGGTGGGAAACTTGGAAGCTTTCTTCACAAACAAACCATTGCTTTCTCCTGTCATTGATGACTGAAAAAGTATTCAATTTTTACAGGTTTGTTTTGAACCAAGTAGACTTATTAGACTCTGTTTCCATGATAGTTTAATATTATGTTTGTAAAAACCTATATGTTTTTTGTTTACCTTTAGTACTTGCTAGTAATTTTGTGGATGCCAATTTCTCCTGGAGGGGTTCCGGACAATGGAGTTAGAGAAATCAAGGGCAACTAATTCAAATAAGGGTTCTGTTAACGTGTGCACTTAGCGAATTTTACCTATATAACTTTGTAATGTTAAAAAAAAAATGCACGAACTCTCAAATTTTGGAAAAAAGACAGTTTTTGCCCAATGATTATCCCAATTTCGTTAGCTATGTAATATTATTAAGATAATCTTTCGATGAATGTTGTATTTTTTCACTAATAAGTAGTTTTATCATCTAAATTTAAAAACCATTGATTTATGATATGTAGTGAGAATATGTTATGTAGTAAGATGAAGAATTGATTTGTACGTTTGTCACTAGCTTGGATGTGTTTGAGAAGGAGCCTGATGTGCCTAAATAGCTCTTCGAGTTGTATAAAGTTGTTTTGTAACCACATTGCGCGATCTGAACATGGAAAACTTTCAAGGATCGGCCAAAATATGTGGTGGAAAACTTGGAAGCTTTCTTCTCAAATAAACCCCTACCCTCGCCGGTTGTGGGTTGTGGATGATTAAATTGTTGGGTATGCAACCAAAGTCCCACGTTGGCTAGACATGGGGATGATCTTGGGTATATAAGTATAGAAACAACCTCCATTAGTATGAGGCCTTTTAGGAAGTGTTCCAAGAGCAAATCCGTGCGAGCTTAGTCCCAAAGCGGACAATATCATACAAATGTGGAGAATGTGGGTTCTGTACATCACAATTAGAGAATTATTTCCTAGCTAAACTTTGCATGTCCCGTGGAAGATTTGGAGATAGCTAGTATTCTGGAAAATTGAGCGAAACATTCTTGTTAGCATAGTGACTGAAAGTGAAGATTGAAGAACAAACTCCACTTAGATATCTCTTTCTTGTGAAGGTGGTGGATCATACAAGTTTTCTCATGGGAGCTCATCCATATATACATTTTGAGTATAATTGAAGGCCTACAAACAGAAAATTAGAGCTTTTTTTAAAATTTTTTTTTTTTTTTTTACAGTAAATTTGAGGGGAAACTGATTGAATTTTGCCTTTTATAAACTGATCATTGTAAGCCAACAAAGATGACGCCTGTTTTGACGTTTACCAGTCCCACCCTCCACATTGATCATATGGCACAATAAACGTCGGAAAACGGATGGCCAAAAAAAAAAAAAAAAAAAAACATTGCTTTCTCTTGTCACGAATGCTTGAAAAAGTCTAGAAGTTTATAGGTTTGTTTTGAACCAAGTAGACTTATTAGACTCTGTATGCTTGATACATGTTTTTGTTTACCTAGTTACCTCTACTTGCTAGTAATTTTGATTTTTGGGATGGCAATTTCTTCCGGAGGTATCTGAACAATGGAAAGGTTATGTTAACGTGTGTTCTAAACAACTTTATAACTTTATATAATTATGTGTGTTATAAGCGACTTTTACCCAAATTATTCCACGTGACATATTATGATTGAATATCCGATATCTCGAAATGATATTATTATTAGGTTGGTAGGGAGCAATAGTGCAATATCACCCTAAACCCGAAAAAAAAAAAAATAATAAGGGCGGCTCGATCCTTGGGTAGAGGACAATTAAGACATGGATTGGTGGGTATTATTGTGACAAAAATATCACAAAATATCAATAATTTGAACAGGAACAACCAAGAGGACAGGATCTAGCACAGCTCGATGAGATCATGCTTCTCTTTTAACGGTATTTGCTCTGCCAACCAACGCATGAAAAATAATAGATATTAGATAATGGAATATATATATATATATATAAGCTTCACAATAAATACAAAATCCAGGAAACGATTTGTCGTTTTCATGTCCTTTTTTACAATAAATTAAGAAGCCAAGATCAGAAGTTACAATATGCATGTAAAATGTGAAAATCAATTGTAATTTTAAGTGAATTTTTTTTTTTTAAAATTTGGATAGCGATTAGGAGCCTTAAAGGGACGTTTAATTTATATTTATATTACAAGTGTGTGAAATCCGGTTGTGATGTTTAAGCTTTTGTTGGTTCTTTCGTTTTTACTTGTTGATTTTTATTTGATTTTATATATAATCTGTTAGATATAATTAATTTAATAAAAATCTTGGATACAATTTGTGTAGAATATTTTTTAGATTTTTTTTTTAATGATGTTTAAGAGCTTCAATTATATATGGCAGCTGGAGGCAGTGTGCGTGTGGTGTGTGGCATTCTCATCTTTTACAAAAACTTTGGAATATGTTTTTTCAATTAGAAAGCAGCTATGTTTGCCACATAAGATGAAAACGATACATGGGAATTGTATTGTATTAATCAATTCTTAAGGAATATATAGTGGTTCTGTTTAATGTAAGTGACCATCATTAATAATGTTATTATTATTGATGTTCACAGTAGGATCATGACACGTACTTGTTCACAATTAAACATTAAAAACAACAAGAATCAACATAATTTGTAATAATTGAGGGATTTGTACGTGAAAATAAAAAGTATAATTATAATGTACGTTGTATAATTTTGGATTCTGTTACTATTTATTTCGATTTTTGGATCAATATACGAAGTTAAATAATCAATTTGTGATGCTATATATTTATTGTCTCAATCAATGTAAAGGTATAAACATTTATTGTCTTAAATAGTTTAAAACATTTAAGAAGCACTTTTGGAGATTTGAAATTAAATGAAAAAATGGAAAGCTGAAATCTAAAAGCCAAAAGAGAAAAAAAAAAAAGCTTAGATGATGCATATATATATATATATATACAGAAATTCTATTATCAGTTCGAACTGATAAAAGTTATATCAGTTCTTTACATGTGGGTTATTGGATTTAAATACTTTGACTTGGCTGTATGCACTTATCATTAATGCATTCATAGAATAGTTGCAAATGAAATAGATTTTGATTGAAATTAAATTTAAATTATTTTAAGATAATGGTAGACATCCAATACTTTTATCCATTATTTAGATACAACTTGATGTGGCAACTAACATGGAAGTGCCATGTCAGCTGCCACGTCACCGTATCATCACACTTTTATTTTTTATTTTTTTAATATTAAAGTACTAGATTTAAGGAATACAAATTATTATTATTTTTAATTCAACTCATTTGGTGTGATGATGTGGCAGCTAATAAGGAAGTGCTATATCAACTGCCACATCACATTGGATATAAATGATGGACAAAAGCATTTGGCACTCCATTGGAGTATGATTTTTATGCTCTGTGATAAATTATTGTGTCAATGCTATAATTTATATTCTGTGCTAAATTATAGCATTGACACAATAATTTAGCATAGCATTGGAGATGTTTTTAGCTAGTAGAGATTAGCTAGTACAATACTCAAATCACTACCAAACACATATATTGGATTATTTAATGCAAAATGGGATATTTACCTAGTACAATAAAACAAAACAAACATGCCATTATTGTTTTCCTTTTACGGTATTTTTGTAGTCGTTAACATGTATCCTAGTGCCCATTTATATGTTAATCTGTATAGTTAAATCTTTATGGTTTAACGCAATAGTTTTTATGAACTCCATTAGTACAAAACCTTAAAATCTATTTTTATCCTTTCAATTTTTTTTTTTATTATTATTATATTTATATATTTCACTTATCTCAAGTCCAACTCATCGGTCTAAGTCAATAAAAAGTGGTTTGCCAACTTCCACGTGTAAAAACAAAAAAGAGAGAAAACAATAGATTGTTGGTTGTCTAGCCCACCGGCCACCACCGAGAAGTCTCAATAAGTACACGACTTCCACTAAGAATTTAAGCTCCTCATGTGATAATTATTTGATCGATTGAAAAGTTGTTTGATATATGCATTTCTGGAATTCAATGCAATATACAACTGGATTTCAAAATTGGGTGAAAAAAAAAAAATGCAATTATGAAGTGAATTGTAACTAATAGCCTAATTTAATTTCGCCATAATTTGGCTCTACATTTATTGTCCAAAATGATGAAGACAACACAAGCACAATCACAATGAAATGAAGCACATGTTGGAAACTGTAATTAATTGAAATTATTAATAAATCATATCCAATAGCTATAAAGCAATGCTATTTAATTGGTTCTAAATATTATCTAATTTGTAGCTATACAAAAGATTAATTTGTTAATTATATCTTGTATGTATAAAATCCAAACAACGCATCAGTTGTTCACCATTTCTCTGTGTCTTTGTTCAATCTTTACAGCTAATAACAATCGAGTCCTAGATAGGCTGTTGACCGTTCCTCTATTCCTTTAAAGGGAGGGGTAGTCAATGAGACTCGGATACTCGATGGATCCAATATTGAGTTACCTAGGAGTAGTACTGGACCAATAGGATTTTGCTTTGCAAAAATGTTTTAATGTTATGTGATGATTGTGATCATGAGATGACTTAGGCGATTGAGAGTTTTATCACGTATATAGATCACATGTGATCACATGTACGTGTACAAATGTTTAGAAAAACTGATCGATCAAGGAGCAGAAAAACTTGCGTGCACCCAATGAAATGTAACCTAACCAATGGGTATTCGGTGCATGTCATATTACAAGAAAAATGAATAAGTCATTTCTTCTGCTAGCAAATTGAAAAATATCACATCAGAATCTATAGATAAAGCTGGTGGGGATCGGCATCCAAAGAAAGAGAACCTTCTTCTTGATAGGTCCTCCACTCATTTTTTAAACCACTTAGAAAGTTAAAATTGTACATATATACATATATAATCTACATACCCTTTTGAATTATTATTATTATTATTATTTGTTTTTGTTAATTTCTAAACCCTGATTAGCATAAAAGAATATATTTTTTTCTTTTGAAAAGCAAAATTTATTCAAGAGGCCAAAAACCACGCAGCGCCAAAACAGAGGGAAACGAAAGCACATGAGCCAACAACAACAAAAAACTGCACAGTGAATTATATGACTAAATACAGAGAGATAGAGAAAAAATTGACGCAACAGGGAATTAAACACTTAAAAAGAATCCAATATTTATTTATTCACTTACCTTTCTCATAAACGGCCTTGGCTTTTCTTTCCTCTTTTTTCTCTTCTTCTTATTAGCTCTCTCCTCTTTTACCATCAACTCTCTCTCTCTCTCTAAACCAAAAACACTTATATATTTATTTATATTTTTCTCTACATTATAATAATAATTTATTTATTTATATATGTGGCAATAGAGAGTAGTAGTAGTACTACTTGCACTTGTTCAATTATGAGCATGCCAAAAATGGCTTCTCCTCCTCAGCAGCCTTTGGTTTTCGACGCGTCGGTTCTTCAATTTCAATCCAACGTACCTTCACAGTTCATATGGCCTGACCACGAAAAGCCATGCTTGGAGCCACCAGAGCTTGAGATTCCTCCCATTGATTTAGGTGATTTTCTCTCCGGGGAGCCATCGGCTGTGGCGAAAACATCAAAGCTTGTGAATGAGGCATGCAAGAAACATGGCTTCTTTCTAGTCGTACATCATGGCGTCGATTCGAAGCTGGTATCCATGGCTCATGAGTACATGGAATCTTTCTTTGGCATGCAACTCTCGGAGAAACAAAAAGCTCAAAGAAAAATTGGAGAACACTGTGGATATGCTAGTAGCTTCACTGGTAGATTTTCTTCTAAGCTTCCATGGAAAGAAACTCTATCTTTTCGATATTGCTCCGATGATGACGACAAAGACTCCTCCAACGTTGACGTAGTCGAAGAATATTTCTTCAACACATTGGGAGAAGATTTCAAACAATTCGGGTAAGAAGAATTATATGATCATGAAATCTTTTTTTATCTACATTAATGTTATAAACATATGATTTTATATGATCTATTAGACTATTTCGTATGATCTTAACAATTAAGATGCTTCTTTTATTTATTTATTTATTTTTTTTTTTACATAGTATAAATTTTTGTTGTTTAATTATATGTATATGAATATATAGGAAGGTGTACCAAGAATATTGTGAAGCGATGAACAGGCTATCACTTGGGATAATGGAGCTTTTGGGGGCGAGTCTAGGTGTTGGGAGAGATTATTTTAGAGAATTTTTCGAAGGAAATGATTCGATAATGAGATTGAATTACTATCCTCCTTGTCAAAAACCTAATTTGACTCTAGGAACTGGACCCCACTGTGATCCCACATCGTTAACGATTCTTCATCAGGATCAAGTGGGTGGCCTTCAAGTGTTTGTCGATGAAAAATGGCAGTCCATTAAGCCAAACCCGGATGCTTTTGTCGTAAACATTGGCGATACATTCATGGTAAGTGTTACCATATCATATATGATATATTTAGATATGGTATATATATATATAACTGAAAATCATATGATAATTTTTTGTTGTTAATTAATTTTTCAGGCTCTATCAAATGGCATTTACAAGAGTTGCTTGCACAGAGCGGTGGTGAATAACAAAACAGTGAGGAAATCTCTAGCTTTCTTTCTATGTCCAAACACGAAGAAGGTGGTGACACCACCAAGCAGTTTGGTGGATGAAGTGAATCCAAGAATATATCCAGACTTCATATGGCCAAATTTGCTTGAATTTACTCAGAAACATTACCGAGCCGACATGAAAACCCTAGTTGCCTTCTCGAACTGGCTTCTTCAATCTGCAAATCAAGAAAAATGTGCAAGCTAATTAGCTAGGCCAAAAAAGAAAGTGACATAGATGGAAGGAGAGAAAGAGAAGAGAAAAAGGCAACAGAAAGACCAAAAAGAGAGGCCAGTCGTTTGTACTGTAATTAGCTGTTAGTGAGTTAGTGGTGGAGAGAATAATAATAATATAATTAATATAAAATATTTGATTAAAGAAGGCAAATTGTAGGAATAAATAAACAGTGCTTCAATGGGCTCCATGCATGGCTTTAGCAATCGCTTCTGGCTTCTTATATATAAATATAATTTGTTAATATACGAAGATGGAGTACTGGGTGTAGTTTTGTTTTTGTACGTACTCTCTGCATGTAAAATCTTTGGATTCTCTAATTTTTTTTTTGGAAATGAGTATAACTAATGCATGGTTCAAATTTACCCATCAATTTTTTTACCATATATTACAAATGCTACACTGTTAAAAAATTTACCGTGATGTGAAAAATTGATTTATAATTAAAACATCATTAATGTATCATCTCATAATCAATATGGTTGCTATAAATCATCAGTTTACTATATCATTTGTGTAAAGTTTTGATCAATCTAACATTATTCTTTCAATAAGAGATGCGGAGATTTCATTGATAAAATCGTACTGTTTTACTATAGATCAAAACTGAAATAGCCAAATATTTGAAAGTGGTAAAAACATTTGACTATAATTTATGACATTAATCATCAATTAAAAATTCATAGATGTTGTATTTCTATTCATGAAAAAGCTAAATTGAACAAGTTAAAAAAAAAATTCTAAATTGAACTATTTGCTGATGATCATTGTACAAACATACCCTCTATTTATCTAATAAAGCAAATTTTCAAATAAATGCTTTATTCAAACACAAACATCCCAATTGGAATGTGTTTGGGGTATGGAAAGTCAATAGTGCCATTGGGTAAAAGGGAGAGGTTAGTTTGGTGGGTAAATTTCATAAACAACCCTGAATTTAGGTGTAATTATATAAATATTCATTTTTTTCTAATAATTACATAAATATACCATATCGTCATTTGACTTTTGTTAACTTTAACCTTTAACCACATTTGTATCCCCAAATGACTAAACTACCCTTGAAAACTTATTTAACTTTTCTTTATTATTTAAAAATATTAAAAAATATTTACTTAAAAAATTAAAAAAATCAGTACAATTTTTTTTTTTTTTTTTACATTTTCCATGTCCCCAAACACCAAATTTTCAGATTTCAAAAACCAATTTTATCACCAAAACATTCAATTTCATATTCATCAACCCACAAACAATTTCATTTCATCAACACAATCAAAACCCACCAACAATTACATTTAATCAAAATAATCAAAACCCACAAAACTCACTAAACACAATCAAAACCCACTAAACATAGCCATTTTTCCAGTTTTGTTGATTGTGTTAAAAAAAAATGATAGAAAGAAAGCAACAAAAAAATGGTACCGATTTTTTTAATTTTTTAAGTAAATATTTTTTTAATATATTTAAATAATTAAAGAAAAGATAAATAAGTTTTCAAGGGTAGTTTAGTCATTTCGGGATACAAATGTGGTTAAAGGTTAAAGTTTACAAAAGTCAACTAACGATAGAGTATATTTATGTAATTATTAGAAAAAAATAAATATTTATACAATTACACATAAATTCATTGTTGTTTGTGAAATTTACCCATCAAAATAACCTCTCCCTTTTACCTAAGGGTACTATTGACTTTCCATACCCCAAACACATTCTAATTAGGATGTTTGTGTTTGAATAGTGCATTTGTTTGAAAATTTACTTTATTAGATAAATAGAGTGTATGTTTGTGCAATTAACCCAATCACACTGTACAGAATCTTTTTTCCTAATTAACAAAATAAATATATATGACACCTGGATGGCTGGATACTAACTATTATAATATATTAACTTAAATTAGATTCTCCAACCAGGCGATAAGACGTTAATTAGCTGCAGCTACTGTATATAGCTTAATTAATTACACTCACATCATGTGATTAATAAGATAATTTATCTAGCTAGTTATCAATCAGAGCTGTCTTATATTTATGATTATCTATCTATCAATCCATTTCAGATTTTGTTAATAATAATTAATAGAACAATTAAAAACCAAATCATGATGTCAGCTAACTTGACATGGTTTTGGTGGAGGCTGCATTCGGTCTCGATTGGTTTTGGAACCTCTCACTTCACACCTTGTACGACACACCATTTTACTAATCATTTTTTGTCCAAATAATTGAACCTTTCAATGGATCCTATCTACCACACTCTACTAAATTAATTTTAATCTACAGAAAACGTGATTCCTGTGGCTGTATTCGACTTTCACTTCCACTTTTAGCTGTTAAGCATATATGATATATATATATATATATCCAATATCTATAAGATACAAATAGATGAAACAAAATATCTTGATATATGGGTCGAAGAAGATGTAAATAAAATATTCTTAAACTATTACAATTAATTTAGGATTTAAAGAGTTAAGGGAAAGATAATTCGAACATAATTTTTTTGAACTATTATGTACAATTAGTTCCAACCAATAACCTAGTGTTATAAGAATGAGGGTCATATAGCCGAGTCAAATCTCATATAGTTAATTTATATATATATATATATATAAAGGAATAATATGATGTAACCAACAAGCTCCAAAAAGTTAAGCATAATATGAGACCAATAATGATATATTTGACGAAATTGATGCATTTATATATAGAGAAAGAGAAGATAATATATATTGTAGAAGCATTAAAAAGTATGGGGTTTACTCATTATTCCAAATTTGAAGTTTTATTGTTGAGATTGAGAGAACTCCTGCTTTAATAAGAATCCCCATTAGTCAGTGGGGTTCTTGGCCATTTCCTCCAAAAATATATGTATAAATCAAATCATTGAATTTCCCCTTACAAGATCTTGCTTATCAACTGACATTATCATTTTTATCACTCAATCTCGTCAATATATATCATATATGGACATATGGTGCTTCAACAACCCACGTCGCCCATCTACATTGTCCAAGCAAATTCAACATCTTTCGAATATCTTATGCGAGCATCATTTATACACGTTAACACATCTCACTTTGTTTTTTTCGAAATTAATTTCCGCGTATTGACACTACTTATTATGACAACAGGAAAAATATAAAAATAAAAACGTAATTGTTCGTGTATAATTTAGTGGATTGATTAATGCAGGTTTGTGTGCCGACTACTACTCCTTGCCAACCAGCAGTGATTGATCATGTCATCATCACAAGTCACAACTAGTTGACTTTGTAGCAGCTTCTAAATGTATCAAAAAAAAACAAAAAACAAAAAAACGATTTAATCAAGTGGGATTTTGAATTCAATATATTTTAATATAATAAAAAGAAAAGTGTTCTTCTTCTCCACAAGCATTAAAAAGCTAGCAAGCTTTTTGCACTCCTACACTGCACTTAAGGGACCAACAAATTAATTTCCATAAAAGAAAAATAAAAAAAGTGTCATTGTCCTCATGTAGGAAATACATGAAAAGTATTTGTATCTAGAACAGAGCAGATCTATGTAGAATCTCTAATAATTAATAAAAACCTTGATGATTTCAATAGCATTGACCGATCTACAGAAACCAACAAGTGGTGGTGCACACATGCACATGGTTACTGTTCAATGAGAGGAACAAACCCAGTTGTTTGTTATATTCATTTTCTTGAGATTTTATATCCAGTGACATCATGATTGTGAGAAAAACCGTACAGATTAGTGGAGCATAATAACAAAAAGTAGGGTACTTAAAAATTTCTAGAAATGGCTACTCCACTCTTTTGAAATAATGGGGAGCAGAGAACTGATTCTTGGTTATGTTAAACAAAACGTCCATATTTGTGTTTGGTTAGAGTTCGGATTAGACTTTTGATTAGTGGAAAGTGTTTACCGATTTTGATTCTCTAAATCTGCCAGATCGAGAGTGAAATCAGAGAAGGGAGGTTCATGAAGATGGTGCTGGAAAGGGATGTCAAATCACATCAAATCCAAGGAAGGGAAAGATCAACTAACATATCAATTTATAGATACATCTTCGGTCTTCCTAGTTCCTAGGCAGTTTCGGTGCACGAGTTGCACATAACCATTCCAATTTTGACACATGGCCCAAGATTTTCTCCAGTTTTCACGGGTACACAATCAAATTCGAGGCCATAGGGTGGTTATGTTATTTCTTTCCTCCTATAATCTATATTCAACATCTTCGGCATATACGGGTGAAAAAGAAGTGGTCCCAAATCTATTCAACATTTTCACAGATCTCGAGTGGACCTCCAAAATTCTAAGATTCTGAATGAGAAATGGTAAACTAAAACAAAAGACTCTAGCTGTTGGCCACCACCACCGATTTGAATCTGGCAGCAATACAACAAGTAATATATTATACAGGAATTGACGTGCAGTGAATACAATCAGAACTAGTAATTTATCAATTTGCTCAGTGATTAATACCTTCAATGTGTGACGGTATTAAACAGATCAAATCAAACCTACAGCACAGACCCATAAAATTGAATTGTAATGCACCAGCTCACAGTACATACCAAATACCAGGAGCTGCAACAACTAGAATCCGGGGAAGTTCACAGGAATTACCTGTATACTTGCAATGAGACAAAAACAATTATAAGGCACACAGATATCACACATTGCAACAAATACGAATCAGAACCCCACAAAAATATCAGGATTAAATGTAATTGGTTAAGTGTAATTACAATTTATTCTTCATTGATCTAATATCTCACTTCAATTAACCGACATAGGAACGGGAATTGTCATACCCAGAAATCAGAATCATCGGTAGCACATTTTTTCTAGCCCTAAAATATGCAGCATCCCTTTTCTTGACCTTCTTGACCTAGTTACACCGTTGCAAGCAACTTTTAGTAACAATAAAGTAATAAAGCTGCATAGTAGTGCCTCACCAAGTCACCAAGCCCAACCAAATAATTTAGTATACAGCTACAATTGAACATTTAAATCAAACATGAAAAATAATAAAAGAAAAATATCAGGTCAGACCACAAGCCACGGTATCAGTATTTGGTGATTCATTTAGAACAAACATAACCAACATAACATGGGTGCAGAAAAACTCTTGCAACAGATCCATACAGACTTAAAGACTTTTTAAGTACAGAGCTTTTAAAAATAGGGAATACAGATTCCTTAAAAAGCTGTCAAGTTATAGTCAAGCTATACAAGCCAATCAACAGTCAGTACAACACTAAACATTGAAAGACAGCATGTCATTCACCTGAGTAAGATATCAATGCCGAACACATTATATTCTCTAAAGATATCCTCGTTTAAAGAATACAGAAACTTCACAAAAAGAATAAAAAAGAGGAAAAGAATCTTAGGGAATTTCTACAAGTCAAGATAGAATTAGTTATCTTGTTTCAGTTGGTGATAGATATGGTGAGAACGAATTTAATGAATTACAAAGAACATTAAACAATGTGGGATAGAGAGGAGGAACCAGCAGCATAAAAAAAAATTGAACCCCATTCCTTCTCATGTACTAAATCAAAACAAACTAACTCTCCAACTTGGGAGAGAAAGAGAAAGGGCGTCGCTTGTACCTTAGTGCCCATTATTTACTTTATTCACTTAGGTTGCAGCTCCGCAAGTAGGGATGATCATACTTAATGTGCTTGGTCCAGAGTGGTCGATATTTTGTCATTGCCAACTCCAGCCATGGTTTCATATTGCCATTATAATGGACAACAGCTGCATTTTCTATCTCTGACTTATCAACGCTTGGATTGTAACCCAAACCAAGCACATGCCATGACTTCTCCAGTGGATGTGTCAGACCATAAAATGTAATCAGCCCTGGAGGCAATGTACCAAGCTTCCAAAGTGCCCTATCTTCATTCTGATTCAAAGAAATAATAGAACGGAAATATCAGAACATAACAAGTGAATGAGAAAACGAACAAAGAGTGTAAGAGAAACAAGATTTCAAAAACTAACCATATTTTGCCACTTGTGATATATGCCAGTGATATCCTTCTTTTTCCACTCCTTAAGATCAAAAACATTCATTCCGTACGCCCACCCACAAGCATTTGGATCAAAATTTCGTGCAATATGAGGATTTGAAAAGTTTAGGTACTTGTCAAAACGATGAAAGCTTTCACCACAGGTTTCCACTGCACCATTCACTTTCCCGTGAAGATCCACAGACCACAATCCAGTTAAGTCTTTTTGTACTACAATATCATCGTCAAGAAACAAGATCTTGTCCAACTTAGGATAGACCTGCGGGAGATAGAACCTAAGGTGGTTCAGCATTGAGAGATACTTGGGATTTCGATACTTCAGATTTGAAGCACCGGTTGAAAGTGTGGTTGGATGATCTGCCTTGAAATAGTACTCCTTCATTGCAGCAGATTCAAGCTGCCTTAGAACAGGGCAGTAAGACGAGTTAAGCCACGTAAATTCATCAACGTTTTGAACATGAATAGTAGCTTTACCAGGAGGATTTAACAGAAACCACATATTCATTGCTCCAAAGTTAAGTTTATCAGTAACAAGATGAAATACATGTTTCGAGGCATCCTGCAATACCACCAAGAAGCATGTTAAGTACAGAATGCATCGGAGCCTCAGTGTGAAAAGTTAACTCTCAATATCTATTCAAGGCACGTAAAATGTCCTTGAGTAACAACCATGAACAGTTGAGGGATGTTCTCACTATTTCTAAACTTTGAGAATAGAGATCACTAGAAACAGAATTACTGAAAAAGCAGTCCACATCACCTTGGCATTCATGATAGTTGAGTTGACAACAACTGATGCAGCCAAGACATTATCAGAGAAGAGAGCATAATGGTGAAGATTTGGATTCTCCAAATTCTCACTTCTGGGGAATTTTCTTTTCTCTGGAGAAAGAAGATAATATTCAATGGTCAAGCGCATAGACAAGCAATGTATTCCATTTGGAATCGTTTTGGCGGCCAACTGACTCAGAAAAGTGCTCTGTTTCTTTAAGCTTCTAACTTGTTCATCTGCTGTTTGAAGCATAGCTCTCAGCTTCCCAGTAACTAACTTGCAGTCGTACAATTGCTCTCTAGCTTTTGACAGAACCTGGCCCATTGCTTTGATTTTCTCCGATGCACTAAACATATTAAAAAATGGGATAAAAAAAAAACAATAGAGAAAATTTATAAAATGCAGATTATATAAAACGACATGCAGGCTGCAGCTACCTGTGATGTAAATCAGCATCAGCCATTGCGTCTCCTAAAGCACGCTGACTCTCTTTGAGCCGAACCCGTAGTTCTTGCTGTAAGTCAAGCTTGTTCCTCATATTTGCAATACTCAAATATACCCTTGCCATTATCATCTGATCCCGCATCAACCGTACAGTATTATCAAAATTCTCATTCTCATTTTCTTTTCTCCATATGCTGTATTTTCCCAGGACTGCAGAATCCACGGACTTCGAGCGTTCAATGGCTGCATTTTCAAGCTTTACAACTGCTTCATCATCTTGGTGCACCAAATAAGCCGCTCGCTTTTCGCGTCTCTTATCTCTCAGTTGCTGCATAATCTCCCAAAGAAACAAATATCATAATTCAGAAACAGATGCAATTACACCACCAAATACCAAGCATATGGCATCAAATCTCCTTTTTTTTTTTCCTGGTATGGCATCAAGGATTCCTCCAAATACACAAGACATGTTGAAGTGGCTTAGAAACCATATGACAATTATAGCATGCAACAGATATAAAGATCATTTACCCTTCGATTTTGCTTTGCAGATGTATTTGTGGATTGAGAATGATCATCTGCAAGGGACAATCAACCAGATCAACATGCAAGCAAAATACCAACAACCATATTCAAATATCAAAAAAACAATCAATACCAGCCATATACTTGTCTCCTTTACCCCCAGGTGTTTCTTTTCTGGCATCTGCAGCTGTTTGGTTTGGCTTTAAATCAATCACATTCCAGTCAAGTTTACAGCAAAAAAGTATGAATCAGCATCCATAAGCTTATAAGAAGTTTGCAGCAAAAAAGGGTATACAATAAACATAATATATATATATATATATATATTCAATCAAAAGCATCACAGTCATCCTAACCTCAGAGGTAGCATTGTTATCAACTGAAGTTTCTAGTCCAATAACTTTCCATGAAGCAGACATATTGTTTTTTCTGAAAGTATCAAGACTTAAAGGGCCCAAATCAACTGTGCTGGCAGCGATAACATCAATGACCTAAAACGTTGGTTCAAATAGGGTGCCAAATTGTTAATAAAACTGATTTTACAAAACTAAAACCAATTGTAGGAGGTAGGTAGTACAGCCAACTCATAACTATATTTATAACTAATCTGCACTTGCCTCTTTTGAGAAAAGGGATTTAACATATTGCAATGCCAGTGTTTCTCTCCAATGCACACTCTGCACCAGTCAACCAAATGTTATCCGTTATCATGGTAAACAAAAAGAAGTAACCAGAATCTCTAGAAAATAGTATTGAATGTACAGATGTTTGAATAAGCTACCTGCTTGGCGGAATCACTTGGAATATTATTTTCATCTGGCACACAAAAAATAACCAGTTTAAGCATGAAATCAAACAAAAATGGCACACATCCAAAGAAGTAGAAACATGTATAGCCTATAGGGGAAAGGAAACAACCAAGAAAAAAGAATTTCACATATACTCTTATTTCATAGATAATTTCATATTTTTATCAGTTGATCTCAGTTTCAGAATACTGTTCTTATTATAACACAATGTCACAATTTAAAGATTATTCTACAATTTTCATCGATCACAAAGGAAATCCAAATCCAAAACCCCAAATGTTTTTTGTACGATCCCCTAGTAACCGAGAAAGTAAATTTACTACAATAATTTCATTAACATCCAAACTATTATATGAAGTATAGAAATAAATAAGTAAATAGTTAGTAGATTTTGAATTGTGCATAAATCAAGAAATTTTCCCATAAAGAAAAGAGAAGAAAACATATTGTTGTATCAAAATTTGGAGGCAATGATAGCTTTTCTACATGAGCAAGCCCACTATTGCTTAAATAATAAAATGCTACAATAGAAAGTAAATTAATTACTCCACATCACCAAGAAAATGTAAAATACATTTATTTAAAGGATTTATCAATAATGCAGGGAAACATCTTGAAAGCAACAACTATGTTTTTACTTTAACTCTACAACAAAAAAGCTATAACAAAGGACATGCACACAACCAGGTGTTTGTTAACTGTCATGGCCATGAACACACAACAGTGATATTATATTTATATTTAGATATTCTGGCCACGTGAGATAGGTGGAATGAACATCATGTCTGGTATAATGTGCTAAGTGAAAAAGTATTCTCTGTGGAACACCAAATTATTTCCAGTACTATCTCTATCTAAAAAACCATATTAAGTTTGCTGATTATAGCTGCCTCCCTTGTGTTTTGGACCACAATATATTTGTTGCCTATCTTGTCAGTATAGGTGCTACAAAAATCTAGTATGTCATAACGATTATATATATATATATATATATATATATTGAGAGAGAGAAGATAAGTAGGAAATATTCACTTTTATGGACAATAAATCTGTCAAACAATGAAACAAAAGATATCATTTAAGAGCTTTATAACAGATCACACAAGCCTGTAAAAGCCTAAAAGGCCCCAAAGATTATTTTAAAATCCGTGATTGATACATTGTAAAAGAACATGAATTTAAAACAATAAGACGGGCAAGGTGACACAAGATGATATACAACTTCCAGTACGATTTCATATAACGTATATGACTTACCATGTGTCCGTGTCATTTTAATACATTACAAGCCAGTAACAGAGAACTCTTGAAACATGACTACATTATGTAGTGTACCTACAACCTAAGCACAAGTTTTTCCAATTCTACACCATTTCACTCTACTCTACATTATTTGAATTAAATCACTTCCATGCAAAAAAATAATAATAATAAATAAAACCAAAAACTACTGCCAACTTACATAATCCATTTCATTCAAAGAAAACAAAAACAAGGACAAAAACAAAAACAAGTTCAAAAATATCGGTCAAGTTCAATCATTGCTGTTTATTGGAGTAGGTACTCTCTTGCTCCTAGAAGCAAAAAGATTGCATTATCTTGGCTTTTGGTCATAAAACATATAAATAATTGAAAATTACAACAGTAACAAAGTTATTATTAAAATGAGCATTATAAAACTAGTTTTCGTTCTCTTACAAGCAACAGCCACAATAATAATAATAATAATAAAAATAATAATAATAAAAGCATTGAAGATTAGATCTAAAAGAAATGCGAAAATTTTCACAAATGCAAACGAAAACCTAAAACGAATAAACATGAAATCGAAGTGAGATCTGAAAATACACATTAGAAACGAAGAAAACAACGAGTGAAACTCAAAGAACGAACCAATCGAAGCAGCGGTGTGAAGTCCTCGGCCGAAAAAGAAAACCAACGGCGCGAGAAGTGTGAAGAGAACGACAATAAGAATTGGCAATCGAGATCCACCGCCTCTTTTCCTGCTGATTTCCGTACCGAGGAGCCCCCGCCTTATCGCCATTGCATATCAGAACCTGAAATCAATCAACAGTATCAGAGTTTAAAAATCAAAAATAGAGAGAGAGAACGAGAGTAGAGAATGAGAATTACAAGATGATTAGTTGAGAGATCTAGTGAAATTGAGAAGAATCAAGGACATGATTTGGCTTGTGAGAGTCTCCAGAGTAAAACATCAGAAAATGATTGAAGAAAGAGAGATGTAAAAAAAGGAAAGCGTGTTCACGAAGAAAAATGCCGATTACGGGAATGAGAGGAGGCAATTTGTGGTAGCCAAGAATGGGAAGAAATTAGACACCGATTTTTCTCACTCTCGGACTACTTGCTTTTGGTTTCAACATTCTATCTAAATATTTTCTCTCTTGCTTTTTCTGCAATTTTTTGTAATTATTTTTTATTTTCTATTTTCTTTCGTTTTCCTTCTTTAATAACGTTATATTACCGACATCACACGGCGTCGTTTCCAAGTCCGCTCTAGCCTGACAACAACTAAGCATAATTTTCTAACTTCTAGTTTCTACTAGTGTGTTTTCTCCGTCTTATTATTATAACGCGGAAACAGACGGCGTCGTTTAGAAGCCTGTCTAGTGTCCATTAATTTCACTCTTATCTTTTCTTCTGTACTTAAATCAACAAATACCCAATGAAAAAGGAAGATTGCTAGATACTATATTGACGTCTAGAATTCAGTTAATGAGGGAAAAATACAAATCAAGTCAATTCTAATACTAGATTTTGTCTGATCAATTCAAGATGAGTCACAGAGGTGGGGCCTTCAAAGAACTAGTTGTAAGACCTCTACCCTGGGAATTTCTTTCTTACAATCTATAAACTTCAACGAGTACAATATTAGTTACATCTTAATGATTCAATACACATTGGGAGCTAAATTAAGTTGTAGATCACTAAATGGAAATACTTGTCCTTCCAAAGTTTTTCTGTATCATATGATTACACTAGAAATCTTGTTTACAGAATCGCCACGTCCAAGTAATCTCCGATCTGCACACAAGGAGCATGCAGTTAGTATGAAATAATAATCAAGATAGACAACATTGAAAAGAGCAGTTCGATTTACCTCAAAACCAAGTTCACCCAATGCTAAAGCATCATCTAATCGCCTCCCATTTCCGTAAGAGAAGGTCTTCCCCACCTTCACAAACCAATTAAGTATTACAACCATAACCTTTTCGTAATTATCGATGTAAAGCAGATCATGTTGTTCAGACATGATTCTGGGGGAGTACATCCTATTCTAATAACAATTTCATATAATCTTATAAGTTTATCGGCTGCTATTCTAAACTTACAGTCGTCAATCTTGTATTCTAAGTACACATTTCAACCTACCAGTCTAAACTCTCACTTACTTGAGAGTAAAAGTTCAACAACACCATTATGCTCTGGCAACAACAATATTGATGAAACAATTAAAAATCAACAATTTATCAGCAACATTTCTAGTTTTGGTGCGAATGGACGAGAAGATTCCATGATTAAAATAAGGAAAATCAAACGTCTAAGATTAATGGCTAGTCAAAGAACTCTGACAAGAAGGGATAACTAATAAAAGAAGACCTGAAACAAATTATGTTTGCCGTTTTCATTCCTTATGTAGTTATGTTCTTAGCCTTGCCACGCCAAGGCTAATGCCTTTTCTTTCCTTTTGTAGGCTAGGTGAACCAATATGACAAGCCAAAGAACTTGCCTTAAGCTTGACAATTTTAACAACTTCAAAAGCTAACCAAAGTCTTATATTTATAATAGCCCAAATGAGAAAATACAGGGAAGCAAAAATGAGAGAAACTAACCTCTCTCAGCACAAAACGACCATTCTTATCAGGATACACAAAAGCAAATGACAGTCTCCCATCTCTTCTTCTTGCAGCTGGTGCTACTTCTTTGACCTGTAAAAATAGTGTTATCAACTATCCAGACTGGATGATGGGGACATTTTACCAAACAAAAGAAGGATAATTAGTGAAAATAAAACATAGAATTCTAGAAAAAGTAGGGAGGCAATCAGAATTCGCTCATCTCTTGCAATTTTGGTATCATTTAGTAATCATTAAAATATAGTCAGATTCTGAAAAATTAAGAATGTTAACATGTCAACACAATTGTTGTGGCTCCTAAATAGCACACTCCTGCATTTTATAGTCATTCTCTGAAACTTGTCTACAGAGATATCATCTCCTTTTCTTTTGCTATCGGCTCATAAATAAAATTAATTTTGAGAGCTACATTTCACATGATCAATGTCAATATATTGAGTTGAATTTGAGGAGAGACTCATTGTTTATTTGTTATCGGTAGTGGTTCAGTGAGCTATATGAGCTATCATAAAATGTGCTTCCTCACATCCCAATACCTTTAAATTATTAACTCTATTTTTTCTCAGAGTAGTGAAGGACATAGGTATAAAAGTGAATGAATGTGCTGCCGTGCAGATAATGAACTCCTTACCAGGGCTGCGCAATCAAATAGAAATCCTCAAACATGTTACCAAAACATTAATATCCCTCAGGTTTATTCTACAAACTCTAGTAACTTCATATTTAATTTTTCTCAGACCTATCCCTCTTATTCCGGCTTAACCTTTGATCCCAAAATTTCAACATATTCCAAGGTTTTAAGCTAAGTTCGGTTGTCATCTGAGATAAAAATAATTATTAAATTGAGATCTCCAACAGTAGGGTCATAAGCATAAAGCTTAATACATAAAGACAATCTCTTTTCTCACACTTACACCCACATAGGTAGAAAAAATAAATGCAATACGACACAATATTTCAACTTACCAGATCAGTCAACTCGCGTAGGGTAGCATCCTTCCATGTATAAATTTGAACCTCATCCTTAGGCTCCTTGCCTCTCACAGCAAAGTTTTCCCTAGAATGATGACCCCCAATCTGCAAAACTTTCAATGGATAAGTAATAAATTACGATTTTTCAATAAAATGCATAATTTTAATGTATTAACCATAGTTAATTAGTAGGTCCAATGAAATCAAATGATTTTCTTTCACAAGCCAGAGCTAATGGCAAAGAGAAAGGCAAACGATAACATGTATACCCATCAATAGTGCAGAGAACAGGTCCCAAAATTTTATAATGCAGGTTTATCAACCATTTGGTGCTTATTACTCAATAAGCAAATAAGTATTGACTAAAGAATCCATTGCAATGACTGACAACAGGACAAAACAATCTTGACCCTAACCATTAAGAGAAGGGCATTGCTTATGATCTTTCCCTTTATGGACTGTATCACGTTATCTCATGCAAAATCCCTTTGTCAAGTATGCCTTCAAATTTATGCCAATGGACTTCCTCAAGAATTAAAACCCCCAACAGGATAATTTGATCGCATGCACATGAAAATAAAAGTATCAAAGAAAAAAAACTAGAAAGCAAATGAAATCAAAGAATCAGCTTAGCCACTAACAATCCAGCTTCTAAAAAAGAACTTTTTCTTCCAAATGCTAACACATTAAGGAATCCATGAGCTATAAAAATGAATTCAGCTACCACTTGAATGGAAACTAGAATGGTTAGACAGGTTAAACAAGAAATTATTTGGATACAATAACATCCACCTTATTTCCGTTAATAAGAAGATGAACAGCATACAGTATTTAATAGCCCCATATATAAATATACAAGTATGAATTATCGAGGACAACAACCTATGTTAAAACTAAAGGGGTACAAAATATAAAATTTGGACATACCTTAGTGAAGACTCGAAGCAATAAAGGACAAGTCTGCATCACAAAGGCAAAAAATGAAAGAAAAAAATCACATTAATATACATAAACATGCATTTAAAAAGGAATCAATGAATCTAACACAAAACAATATGCCCAACTCATGCTCTTCTATAACAAACAATTTGATAGATCATGGCTCCAGACTAAAATTAATAGAGAAGCAACTAAAAAAAAACATGAACGTCTGGCAACAAAATAAATTATGCTTCGAAACCCTAAAACATATATAAGTAAAAAAATAAAATAAAAATAAAAAGCAAGAAATTGAGAGAAAGAACCTTCTCTCGATCGACGGGACCGACTCGGGGGCGAGACTGAGGAAATGGATTCCTCGCAGAAGGATGCATCGGCCTCCGTAACGGTCTCTTTTGCGTTTCTCCAACTCCCGCCATCTCTCTCTCTCTCTCTCTCTCTCAGTGTTTCTGCTACTTGGTTCTTCTACTCTATATGGGGCTATTAGTTTTTACTACGCTATTAGTCCTAGTTTGAGTTTGGGCCCATTTGGACTAAATTGGGCTGGCCCATAAACTAAAGCAGTATACTAGTATAGTCGCTTTCTTCACGGACAATAAATTTGTAACGTTTTGAATAAAATTTCGAATTACTGAAAATAATTTTTAATATAAAACTTAATTATTTTATTCATGATCAGTAAAAGCATAATTTTTTGACAATATCTATTAATACAGGACCATGTATTTTTTTAAAAGTTTTCGCTATTGGCAGGATTCGAGCCACTGAACTGAGAGTTATTTACCCAAACCTCAAGTTCGTTCATCTACCAGCTGAGCTATGTCATTGACTAGTAAAAGCATACTTAGTGGTATATGTACAACTAACTCAAATCATGACAATGTGTCTCTTATGTGATTGGTTGTTCAAGTCTTTAAACACCATAGGGTCAGCCCCTTTTAATGACATTTAATTGAATTGGTCCAAAAGAATTTTATAAAAATATATTCTATTTTTTCATATTTTTTCAAAAAAATATTTAGTTACAATTTAAAAAGTATTTTTATAAAACGGTTATTAAAATTACTAAAATTAAAATATGAACCCTATACTTTTCTGAGTTTTCTCTCGTAAAAAGAAAGCATTTTGAGCTTGTGAATTGGTTCACATTATACATACCTTTTTTTTTTTTTTTTTTTTTCTTTCTCTTTTCACTTTTGTAACCCATGTTCAATGAACTTTTATGTCTGTTTCACCAATCAAAGTATTAAACTTCCAATTATAGTTAATTTTTGAATGTGAATGACAAAAAATCTTGATTACTTTTAGCACAATTAAGGAAGATATTTGACCAAAAGCAACACATTTCTTAATAAACACGAAAGAGAAAAGGGTTGTCATTTTCTATAATGATTAAAGATAATATCTTCATCATTTTTAATTAGTGTTTTTTAAAGTAAAAAATATTTCAAAAAAAAAAAAAAAAAAAAACACATTCTAATGATTATAAACATCATAAGTTTAATATACGTTAATTGCATCAAAGTTCATGTAATATAAATATAATTAAATTTTAATTCCATATAAGGGACCAAGACAGACCAACCATGCCCAAATCAAAAGTCCTTCGCTTTACAAGACAAATCGGCGAAAATTAAAAAAAAAAATTAGACCCCACAACCCACGAGTTGTTATAGTACTTTTCCATGAAAGCCATCCCCCAAACCGGACCCAATCTCTCACAAAGTTTCTTTAAAGTTCAACCTACCTAGGTTGTCAGAAAAATGTTCTTACATAACCATTTTCCTCACCTAATTTTACAACTGCCCTTAAGCCTTGTTTGGCATATGTTACTATTAGGTAAAAAAAAAAAAAAAAAAAGTATTGTAAATTTGTAATCCTATAATGACCATATTGTCCGTTCTGGATTTAGGACACATCGGTTTTGTGCTCATTAATTTGTTTACAAGTCACAAGATTATGTAAAACTTGTATTGTAATCCTATAGTAAATAATAAGAAGGGAGAATCAAACAGATATTGTTCATTTTGGGTTTCACTATATGTGATTATGTAATTAAGTTTCCCATGTTTGTATTGTAAATTTGCAATATTGTAATAAACAATCAAGGTAGCAAGCCAAGCGTATTTGTAACGGAATCAAGTAGACATTATCTGTTTTGAATTTCACAAACGTACATTTATTTACGAGTCACGAGATTTACGTATTATTATTTGTGTAGCTAAGTAGAATAGTATAGTGATTGAAATGTGAGAAGTATTAATTTTGGGAGAAGAGAGACAAGGAGTAATGATCCATTAACTGAATTAAAGTATTGGTGGGCTTACAGATTGTTCCCCTCTTCATTGTATGGAAACAAAACTTATATGAGTGTTTATCATAGTGGCAACTGGCCAAGAGTTGAAACAAAACAAAATGCAAAAAAAAAAGCATTAGAGAGGCTGATCTCACCCCCATCATAGCTTTCCAAAATTGGAAAATTCTAACCACCACCACCACTTTCTTTAGGATGCTTTGTCAATGTTTTTCAATAGGTTGTTGGACCACTAGAGAGAAAGAAAAAAAAAAAGTGAAATTTAATATCTGTGTGGCCAAGCCAATCCACTTTTAAATTTATTGCTTGTCATCATGACTTTTCAAATTTCTTTGTACCTTTTTTTTTTTTTTTTTTTTTTTTTTTTCAATTTACAAATCTTTTCCTATTTGCTAGCTCTGTTTGTAGTAAAATTCATATGATGGTATACATTGTACAATATTATGCAATGGCAATGACCATTATTGTTAAAATTTTAGCATCTATGTTTGTGCACAACCTTGGCTTGAAGAGGAACGTGTATGGTACAACAATTGGGTACATTTGTGAATTGTACCCAAACTTGGCCAAACAATCTTGATTTGGGCAGCATTGTGCAACAACTTAACCAGAAATTAGGAGGGTTTAGTACTATTTGCACTAGTTTTTATCCGTCACATTCGCATCACAATTTGATGCAAATTAAGTAGCTTAAATTTGATTAAATAAAGCTAATTAATTATAATATGGACCTTTATGTAATAACAAGCAAAGAAAACTTCAAGGTTTGCAAGAATTAATCAATATTGTGTGCTCGTATTAAGAAAACATTCATTATTTGACCACAAGAATCATTCTTTAATGTATATATATATATGCAAACACATGTAGTTTAGAGCCTTTTTGACACAAAGGAATATATATATATAAAAAGGAGAATAAAAATCGAAAAGGAGCGTGAATCAGACGCTCGAAATAAGAACCAAGAGATGAGAATAGTGGTGTGATCTGATCAGAAATTCAGAATTATTGTACGGTTGACAATGAAGGGTTTGTAGAATACGAAGAAAATGAAAAAGGAAGATGGTGGTCCAAGTCCAAGTGGTTTATTATTCCGTTGTTTGTCAGAGATTAGATCATGAAGAGAGAAGCAAAACAAAGATCATCATCTCCTCCACCAGAATTTACAACAGAGACTTGATATCACAAATCACAATCCAATTAATTCTTCACTAATTGAGTGAGTCTGATGGTTACCTTACCACTCATTTTCTTCATTAATTAACATACACAAATCATATTCTCCTCTTTAAAAATTAAATATTTAATCTTACGTACGGTTCAGGTTCATCACAAAAACAAAAACAAAAAAAATCACAAGTAATTTATTAGTAGTTGTTGACTTGTTGTAGAAGTTGATGAACACTTTTGAAAGTCTATGGGATAATCGATCTCAAATTTCGGCTTTAAATGATAATACGTTGTTGAAATCGTATCAATTAGTCCTACAATAGTCATTAGAGGAAATTCGTGACTCGCGGTCCTTTCCCAAATTAAGTCTGTTATTTTTGATAAATTTCAAAATTTTAATATAATTCACTCAATTTTTTATTTTTTTTAATTTTTTTAATTTTTTGCAATTGAGGTATGGAACCAATTCAAGTGTTATTGCAATATTTGATTATTACTAACAGTAATTTTAGACATCCCAATTTATATATATATATATATATATATATATATATATATTCCACATTTCCACCCAATAATGTAGTAATTTAAAAAATAGTTACATATATTAATGATAATTTATATCATTTGTCACATGTTATATGACTATACGAGTCTAATTGTCATATAAATGGAATACAAAGGTGGTATGTCTAATATTACTATATGACTAATCAAGCTTTCGATTCGGTAGCTAGTATCATCGTATTCATCAAATTATCACATAATTTTAAATCAAAATTTTAGCCTAATTAAAGAACTTGCCAGTACTCTATCATAAATTATCATGAACAGTAAATTTTAATGTCCTGACTACCGTACACAGTACATTATGGCTAACGATGCTGAACCCATCTTATTATCATATATATATATATATATATAGAGTAATTGGCACAAATCCCCCATCGAGTGTATATGAATTTGTATGTTGCTTCTTAAACATTTATTTTTTTAGACGTTAAACCCCCTGAATTATCGTTTATTGGCAGAACAAGAGTAAAAATGCCCCCTAAGGGAGGAAAAAACCAAAAGATTGCCAATAAGCGATAGTTCAGAGGGTTTAATGCCTAAAAAAAAGTTTAGGGGGCAACATGCAAATTCACATACACTCGAGGGGGGATTTGTGCCGATTACTCATATATATATATATATATATATATATATATATATATATATTGAAACTATTTTACTCACGTACAATTGCTATACCATTTAATAACACTGCAAAATTGGGGCCACCATAAATTAATTAGTCGTTTCAATCTCTAAAAAAGAAGCAGCAAATACCTTGGTACCTTCCTGGTATTTTTTCCGGTATTTACAAGTACGTTTGAGGAGTTTTTTTCCTAGTTCATGTAAGTAGTTATCTTTAGTTATGAGAATAGATATCTAGACCGTACATAAATAAGATTTTATACGAGCGAGATCCAATAAGATTGTAATCAACAAGTCATTTCCAAATGATGTACCATATATTTTGAACAACAAAACATTATTCTTTCTAAAAATATGAAAAGCAGAAGAGAAATTACATGCAGCTGAGTAAGACAGCGAATAGATCTGATGGATCATGAGAACGAAATCAGACGCATTCCATGTCAACACGTGGCCTCTCCATCCATCAACAGCTCTTTATTGGGGGATGATTGTACAATACAGAATACAGTTGGTCTATGTCGTCGTACCTTACATGAATCGATGTAATGAATTGTTTGGACGAGATAATTTCCTGCAATACTTTTTTCATGATAGCAAAAAATGACTGAATCCAAAAAAATAAAAATAAAAATAAATAAATAAAAGAAAAGTGAAGACAATATTAATTTGACTTGGTTATATATACTACACTATATAAATGCAAGAAAGAAAGTCATCTAGCTTTTTCTCTTAATTTGGGTAGCTAGTAATTAGTAGCTACCTTACCTGAAGGTAACTTGTCTAGGTGAAATTTCACAGGTTTTGGTCCAATTTGACAGAACAAAAGTTTTCTATACTAAAATCAAAACTAGGGTTTCTATTGAGTACATTGTTAATTTGTTGAATAATTAATAAATCTAATTTTATCATTTTGCTTGGTCAAAGTTATACGAGCACAAGTGCTAATCTATCTATCTCTTCTTCGAGTTTCATCATGCGTATTTTACAAATAAGTGTAAGGAGTTATCTCTCGATGCTATAGGAGTAGATATCTGCACGCATATACTATTTGATTTTGACGGGTTTCGACAATCTTACTGTAATACACACTATCGATTCTCCTCCTTTGCAATAATTACACATGTTTATTTTCATTTGATAGTTGTTTGAACAAAATAAAGATATGCAAACGATTTCACCAAATAAGAAATCTATATATTTGTAACGTAATAATTTTGACAAATTCAATTCATTATTTTCGGTTGGATATATATATATATATATATTAATAATAGACTAACCATTTTTTGAAAAGCCATCATTGCATTGCAGGTCTAGCTCTACTCTTGACCTTATCTTATTCAAGTCATGAAAATTAGAATAGTAATTATGATATACTACATTAAGGAACATGGGTTCTCAGTCTCCCTTTTTTTCTACTTCCAAAAATACATATTTGTAATTGTGTTTCAAAACTCACACAAAAGGAGAGTGCGTGCTAGCTACTACACATGAATACCCAAATTAAAATTAATTACTTCATATTTTGGTTCATGTGATGTTCCAAATATTACTGGGATCAAGTTTATAACAATCTAAATTAAACTTTAAACATCGTCCAATAGTATTGCTTAGTGGTAAAGAGTTCTGATTCAATCTGACAATGTTCCGGTGGGGATCGAAAATTAAAAAGTTGGCAATTTGGTCGACCATGGCATCTGCTTATGAGGTCACATTAGTGGCCACAATGGCTGATCACTACTAGCCCGACAAAGTGCTAGCTAGCTGCTGGTTCATGTCACAACCAAGTCCACTCTCGAATCTTGATCTTCTTCTTTGTTCTTATATATGCTTATTTCATTTTATGTGTTAATTCATTTTGTTTGTGGGTTTATTTGAGACATTAATTAATTATTTGTAGATTTGTTCATTCACCACTTGTATATCAATGAATTGTGATATATAGACGTTGAGCCCTCCACATTTGCTCGTAAAATCGCTAGTGTGGAGAGATTTATTCAATTCAAACCATATTTATAATGATTGATCTCGTTAGGTCTCGATAAGTCCTTGACTCAATTGGTGTCAATTAGAAAAAAAAGATGGACTCAAAACCTAAGCAAGTGAACACACAAATCCAATAATTACTGTTTGAAAAATAATTAAATGTTTAATAACAATTAATCAAATGGTAGTAAAAAAATAATAAAGAATAGGCATACAATTTGCAGCTGGGTCGTATAATACACACGCCACTCTATGGCGTATGATGAAATATTTCTGATGTTCTGACAGTAAAAATATTTTTTGATCTCTCACTTAAGTAAACTGCAAAAAAAAGATAACGCAGATTGCTAAAAATTAAAATGGAACAGAGAATAAAAGAAAAGAAGAAACACTGGGTTTCCATTTTATTGTAATAAAAAAAAAAATTTTAAAAAAAAAACAACCCCCAAAACTTCCTCTTTTTACACATACACAACCACTCTTCAATATACCCTCTTATATATTCTCAGCTCCATTTTTGTGTTACACCCATAAAAAGCCCTCCTATAAAGAAGACTCATAAAAGATATATTCTTATACATATACAAATATTGTTCAAGCAAAAGCAAGAGAGAAAATTTAGAGATAGAAAAAATGGGGAGAGGAAGAGTAGAGCTAAAGAGGATAGAAAACAAGATTAATAGGCAGGTGACCTTCTCTAAGCGAAGGAATGGCTTGCTGAAGAAAGCTTATGAGCTCTCTGTGCTTTGTGATGCTGAGGTTGCTCTTATTATCTTCTCTAGTCGTGGCAAGCTCTATGAGTTTGGAAGTACTGGCACTGGTGGCGGGTATATTTATATATATATATAAACTCTCTATCTCTACTCTGTTTAATTCTTGATAAATTTTTGGTTGAAATATTTATAGATTTTGTGTTGTTGGGCTCTTCTGAGTTTTTTTTGTAGTTTACATTTTCTGGGTTTGCTAACAATGAACTTTTTAAAAAACTATATTTTATTGTTATTTTGATGCACTTTTTTTTTTTTTTTTTTTTTTTTTTCTACTGAATTAATTAAAACTCCATTGATTGAATTGTACCCACTTTGTTGGTTTCTTTCTTTATATTTTCTCAAAACAACACATGTTTATGACTGACATATATCTGTTTTTCTTTTAAAAATTTCTGGGGTTCTTCGATCTTTACGTCTCATGATTATTTTGTGGGCTTTTGGTGTGTGTTTCTTTGGCTGGTTAATTGGCGTTTGTATCAGGAATGACCTATTTCTTTTATCAGCTTTTCTCCAATGCTAGATCGACATGTTTCATCATCCTCTGCAACAACAAAAAAACCCCTCTCTCTTTCTCTCAGTCTCAGTCTCAGTCTCAGTCAGTCTGGGTCTGGGTCTAAGGACTAAGATAACATCTTTCTTTCAGCTCACATGATTTAACTTGGGTTTATGTAAGTCTTATGGTGCAAAGTCCAATCACCGACTAGGGTTTTTTTTTTTTTTTTTTTCCCATCAAATTCCATCTCTTGGACCTCTATGTAAAATCTAGGGTTTTGTCTCCTTTTTCCTTTTTTGTTTTTTTGTTTTTTTTTTCTGTGTGTGAAAAGGCTTACAGTACTGTATGTATCTGAGTGGCAAACCACCATCAGAGCACTCCCCAGAAAAGAAAAAAAAAAGTTGAAAGAGATCGATCATTCAAAATTTGTCTTCATCTCTTTTAATCCTTTGATCTTCTGGTTTTTTCAATGTTCTGATCTTTTCCCTGATCAGTTACATGAATTATTAATTATAATTCTTAGTCATTTTGTAGGTGGCAAATCAACACATCCATCTTCAATTAGGGCTCTTTCTCTCTTTCTTTTCTTTATTGGATTGTGTGTTTTAAGCTAAGAGATTTAGCACAGCTGGTGGGTTGTGATTCATATCCAAGATTTGATCATTATATGTGTTTTTTATGACCAATTTTGCTCTCTCTCTCTCAAAAAAAAAAAAAAAAAAAAAAAATAGCTGGGCAGCAGTATCAAGAACTCCAAGGTTCTTGCACTGAATCTTTGCTCTTAGATCTCTTTGGTTGGTTTGATCACTGGTTTGGTTCTCTCTCTCTGTCACTCTTTACATGCCTAGGATGCTTGTATGTATATATATATATATATATATATATATATATATATATATATATGTATATATGAACTTCTGTTCTCTAGCTTTGTGACCCGAGTTTATTAGGGTAACAAGGTCAAAAGATAAAATTCTTGGTTGAAGGAAAGAAATTATGATGGAAAAGAGTGACAGATTATGATGGTTGGGTGTCACAGTACTACACATTATAACATAAAAACTGCAATGGGAGTAGATCTGTCCAAGAAAGTGAGATTTCAGGTGCAAATAGCATAAAATGGTGCTAGTGTTTTACCTCAACTGAGGGTTTTGAATTACCTTGTCTGAGGTCTCAGTCTTAGACTTTATGTTCTATGATCTATAATGATACAAGTTGCATTAAATGATTTTTATTTATTAGTATTTTTTCCTTATCTTGCCTCATGATTCAACTTAACATACCTTCCAGGAAGTTGTGTTTTTTCTATTTTGGTGAAAAAGAGAGAGATTTCCATGAAGCTTTTGGGCTATATAAAATCATTTAGTTATATTTATATATTTGTTTTTTTTTTTTTTTTTTTTGATGTGAATTTCTGACAATATTCACCAATTTGTTTTAGGCTGAGGTAATTACAAATTTGAACTTTGAGATTGCTATTATATATTTTTATGGCTGTGGCATAATTTCTAAATTTTGAATGATTTTTGTGACAATGTGAGGGTGGTGTTGATGAATTAAAATGAAATAAGGTATGCATAACTCATGTGCCAAGCTTTCTAGGTAGATAGATTCCTCATTTTTTAGTTAGAAAGAAGAATATTACTTGTTATAAGATCTGTTTAAATTCTGTAATAATTTTAGTGAAGAGTCGAAATTAGATATTATAAATATATTGTTTAAGTGAAAAAATTGCTGGCCTCATTCATTGTTTTACTTTGCATTCTTCTTGGCATGTTCAGTAAAATCGATACCTTGATATAAGATTATTCTGTTTATATATATATATAGAGTGCGCCATAAGATTGAAATTAATAATCAATTTCTTATGTTTACAGTACTATAACCAAAACCCTTGAGCGATACCAACGCTGCTCCTTCAATCCTCAGGACAACAACATTGAACGTGAAACACAGGTTTACGATCGTTAATTTCTCTCAATTCAGCCACAGTTTACATGTTGAATAGATTAAAAACATTTTGATCAATAGCATTGTTTTTAGGATATTTTTCTATCATTTTTGTCAACTTGTTTCTTTTCATTTTTTGAATGGCAAATATTATTTAAAAAAGGCAAGCAAAGCCAAAAAGCTACAAGAAGACCACAAGCCCGCAGACCACCAAGGATGCACACCCGAACCAGCCCGGCACACCCAAAATACCAAAAACAAAACACCCAAAAGATACAAACAGGCCAACCAAAAGATACAATGCAAA
The DNA here is from genome assembly GCA_030490815.1 of Acer saccharum. Taxonomy (NCBI): domain Eukaryota; kingdom Viridiplantae; phylum Streptophyta; class Magnoliopsida; order Sapindales; family Sapindaceae; genus Acer; species Acer saccharum. Next base: position 43,505,805 of record CM059870.1, on the reverse strand, counting down.
AGCACAAAAAACAAACTGAACTGAACTATCACTTCTTTCGACTGCCTAGAAACAACCTCCGCTTTGCTTCTGCAAAAATATCAGCTAACCTCACTTTCTTGCCTTTGAAATCAAACCCAAAAGCTACTCCTATATTCTTATAGGGTCTCATTCTTGAGTTGATGCATCAAAAGTCTTTAATTTGTCATGATTTTCATTTTTCTTGTTGTTATGGATTTTTTTTACTATATTCTTATAAATTAAATTGAACCCTTATTTCATCTCAACTAATTTCAAGGTGCAAAGTGCAAACACAAACAAATTCTACATATTTTCAGTCCCCATGTTTAGTTGATGACCAATTAATAAAATTTTTATGTAATCATTTATTGTTCTTTATTCTAAACTATTTACTACAAAAATTTCTCTAGAGCTTCTTTGGTTTTTCTTAGTCCATATAATTAAAATACCCCAATTCTCTTATTTTCAGTTGGTTCTTATTATTCATTTATGATTTTCTATTGAAATTGCAGAGCTGGTACCAGGAGATGACAAAGTTAAAAGCAAAATTTGAATCTCTTCAACGCACTCAAAGGTTATTATTATACCTTTTATTTTCTATGATTACATCTCCTAGACTAGAGCCATTAGTTGTTGCTTGTAAGAACATAAATTCCATACATGCACCATCCTAGCTAACCATTATTAGTCTATAAAATGCTTTCAAATTAAGGCATTTGCTTGGGGAAGATCTTGGACCGCTGAACATAAAAGAGCTACAGAATCTTGAGAAACAGCTTGAAGGATCTCTTTCACTTGCCAGGCAAAGGAAGGTACATCATTATTCATTATATGTACATGCATGCGTGTGTTTAATTAAGAAAATGACATATAGATTTCAGATTTATTATTATTATTTTATTTATTTTCTTTTGTTCTTGACTGCAGACACAGATTATGTTAGAACAAATGGAAGAACTCCGCAAAAAGGTAATCAAAAAGTTTCATATTCGTAGCCTAAATTTTTTTTAGCTAGAATCCCAATAAAGCTCCCTTTAATGAGAGTTGATGATATGCTTGTTTTCAAAGTGCAAAATTGCTAGAGATCTTGACATATTAATGAAATATTTCTACTAGTTCCTACAAGAAGTGCCCTTTTATATTATAAGTTGCAGCTTTATATATTTATAGTGGTGGTACCAGGGCTTCATGATTTCCATATGAAAGCAAAAGCATATCTAGATAGAAATATTATTATTATAGCTGAATTATCACACTTGAATATATTTGCTTTTCATGTTTATAATTCTTAGTATCATAAAGCTGCTGGTTTTTGTTGGCAGGAGCGTCATCTTGGAGATCTGAACAAGCAACTCAAGATCAAGGTTGTTTTTTTAACTCTAATATCATCAGTATTAAATTATTAATTACAATTGTTTAATACATGAAGCCTTCGCTTAATTTTTAATACATTATTTTGTGTTTCAGCTAGAGACAGAAGGACAAAGTCTTAAAGCTATTCAAGGGTTCTGGGGTTCAGCTGCTGGAAACAGCAACTTTCATGTACATCCTTCTCATGACAACTCCATGAACTGTGAAGCAGGACCTGTTTTACAAATAGGGTACTACTCTTCATTCCTGTCATGCATACATGTTATATGATAATAACGTTTGTGTGTGTTTGTTTTTGAGTTCTCTAGTCATGATTCTAGGTCCGTTCTATTGTAATATTATAGAGTCAATTCCATAACGTTACAAATCAAAACATAACTTCTTGTTTAGTTTTCTAACATTACAAAGTATGGTCTTGAAATTTTTTATTCCTTTTTTAAGAACTGCCTTGATCAAAGAATGACCATGTCTGTAGGTCTGATATTGCACGTAGAGTATGCATCAAGGCTTAATAATTTTAAAATCTAATATGAGGTTTTGGTATTCATTACAGGTACCACCACTTTGTGCATGCAGAAGGGTCTTCAATAGCAAAACCTATGGTTGGCCATGAGACCAACTTCATCCAAGGATGGGGTGTCCTTTGAACAATCTCATGATGATATATATAGCATGAATTATGTAATTTTGTATGGCTTTTGTATTGGGATATATATTTGAACTACTTTACATAATTTGATCATATATATTTATATGTACAGCATGTAATATGCTTAAATACATTTTGTGGCAACCTCTTATTGGGGAACTTGGTGTCTAGCTTACACCATGTTATATGACTATATATTTCATGCAATATAATCCTTTGAATGCTTAGTTTATGAAAAACCCTATCTATTTTATAAATTTTATCGTTTTGGCATGTTGGAATATACATATGCATAACCACTCACTTGTATTATGTCAAGTGGTATTAGCACACAATCAAATTAACAGCCCATGTTATAGCTCGCAAACGTTTAGGTGCAACCAAACTTTTGGTCTTTTTCCCTCCACTTGGGCCTTGAAGTTATTTTGATGGGCCTGTCATCCCAATTCAAGCCCATTATATGGAGGGAAAATGACTAGCTGTTGAAGTTACCTTTACCAACTACCAAAGTCAAAAGTATTGGGAAATTTATGGTAAATGAGTAATTCATTCAAAGAATCCACCAAATCCAGACAAGATAAGCAATAATTTCCATGAATTACAATTAGTTATTAGTTATTTAGTGTCGTGTGTTACGATTATTCCCACCATTTCAAAAAATAATTATATATATAAATATACTTTTATATTTCTAATTAGTTGTTACTCTTACTTTTTAATATAAAGTGTAAATGTAAATATTTTATAGGGTTTTCAGCAGACCTGCCCTATTTCATGGGCTGAATTGCAAGTCTACCCTAAAACTCAAATAAATTGCAAAAATGCCTTCACTCATTATCACACCTCATTTATTTACCTTATTTATTATATTTACCAACCATCAACTAACAATTTACCAACAAACTCATCGAACCATTAACTAAACAACATCTAACCTTTTTTCTTTCTCTACACCACCTTTCCCTTTCATATTTTAAATTTTAAAAACATTGAGGATTATTATATAAAGTTATTTGAAGGGTAAGTATTACATTGTAAAATTATTTTTCCAACCTCCTAATCCTTATTTTACAATGTAATTTAATTACATTGTAAAATAAGGATTAGGAGGTTGGAAAAATAATTTTACAATGTAATACTTACCCTTCAAACAACTTTATATAACAATCCCTTTTCTTTTAAAATATGAAAAGGAAAGGTGGTGTAGAAAAAGAAAAATGTTAGATGTTGTTTAGTTAATGGTTTGATGAGTTTATTGGTAAATTGTTAGTTGATGTTTGGTAAATGTAATAAATAAGGTTAATAAATGGGGTGTAGTTATGAGTGAGGGCATTTTAGGAATTTTAGGGCATTTTCGTAATTTATTTAGGTTTTAGGTTAGATTTACAATTCATCCCCTTAAATAGGGCAGTTTTTCTAAAAACCCTATTTTATATGAATTTTCTGATGGTGGCAGTTTATTAGCGTCCTAAACGAACCGGTTCTTCTACTTACAACTCAAGAAAGCGAGAAACATGGAACACAATGTCATAGGTTGTCTTTTTTTTTTTTTTTTTTAAATTTTTTTTTAAATTTTTAAATTTTTAAATTTTTTAAATAAAAAAAAAAAAGGCAGGATTGGAATTTCCGATGACGTAGGGTGTGGAGGCAATCAATGAACAGAAAAAAGAGAAGGCCGATTATCTCTCTCTCTGTTTTCTTCATTTTATAAGAAGGAGAAGATGAGAGGTGGGTTTGTCATGCAACAACACAACCATTGTTGGAGGCTACAGGAATATTGAAGTCAACATGTCGGGCTGCTTCATTCCTGTCAACCTCCGCCTCTCCAAAACTCGCTCCAAGCTTTCTAAGAAATTCTCTTTCGGTATGTATATTTTCTTTTTCCATGTATTTGCTTTCCCATTTTTGTTTCATTTTCATTTTCATGATTCCTGACATTTTGATTCTCGAGCTAAAAGATGCATTTTTTAAGAGAATTCTTGGGTTTGAAATTGATTGTCAAGGGATTCTTCATATGTTGATATTTAATATGGTCAAATGTCTAGATACATTAAATTGATATCCGGGTGATATTTCCTCTCTTATGGGGATTGAAAGGTGACATTGCCTAAATCCGTATTGACATTTTTTTCCAATTTTCATTAATCCTTATTGTTTACTGAAAAATTACAAGATAATTTTCGTCTTTGTTCGAAATTTGAGCAATTTTTTCCTGTCTATATAGGTTCGTCCAAAAAGCGACAGGTTGATCCAAAGGATGCAACCCTTGAGAAAAATGGACTGGTTGTCTGCTTTGGAGAGATGTTGATTGACTTTGTGCCTATGGAATCTGAAGTTTCACTTGCTGAAGCATCTGGTTTCAAGAAAGCCCCTGGTGGTGCTCCTGCTAACGTCGCCGTTGGCATTTCAAGACTTGGTGGCTCAGCTGCTTTTATTGGCAAGGTACATTAATTACATGTTGTGTACATATGAGTCAAATATATATATTGTCTGTTGAAGTTTGATGCAATTGATTTTATAATTCTAAATTATGTCATGCTAATATGTATAATCTGCATCTGTGCAGGTAGGCGACGATGAATTTGGGCACATGTTGGCGGATATTCTAAAGCAAAATAACGTGGACAACTCTGGCATGCGTTTTGACTCACAAGCAAGGACTGCACTGGCTTTCGTGACACTGAGAGCTGATGGAGAGCGTGAATTCATGTTCTTTCGCAACCCCAGTGCTGATATGCTTCTTCACGAAGCAGAGCTTGATGTCGACCTGATAAAGAAGGTACTAGATTCTGCTTTTTACACACAATATTGTTTCCAAATACTTGAAATTGATCTAAGACAAAACTATTGATGTTGCTGCAGGCAAGTATATTTCACTATGGCTCGATTAGTTTGATAGATGAACCTTGTCGATCAGCTCATCTTGCTGCCATGGACATTGCTAGAAAATCTGGCTGCATCCTTTCTTATGACCCCAATTTGAGGTTGCCACTATGGCCATCTGCAGAGGCTGCTCGAAAAGGCATCATGAGCATATGGAACCAAGCCGACATCATTAAGGTACGTACATATATATCATGTGTTGATCACAATTTAGATACTTAATTAGCTCTCAAGTAGTAATTAAATTGCGATTAACACAAAAGGTTTGGTTTAATTTGCGATCGAATTGCAGATAAGCGAGGAAGAAATAACATTCTTGACTGAAGGTGCCGATCCTTATGATGATAACGTTGTGTTAGAGAAGTTTTTCCATCCTAAGATCAAGCTTTTGCTTGTCACTGAAGGAGCAGGTGGTTGTCGATACTACACAAAGGTTAGCTTCGCGCACAAACTTTATATGTGATTCATATAATCTTGGATCGTTTATGTAGACTATATACTCGATTAATTTCTTTTCGATCGTGTGTGTGTGCAGGAATTTAAGGGTAAGGTAACTGGTGTCGAAGTTGATTGTGTCGATGCAACAGGTGCTGGTGATGCTTTTGTAGGTGGAGTATTGAATAGTTTGGCTTCAGACCCAGATCTATACAAGGTACGCATATATACGTATTTTCTTAATCTAGAAAAAATCAGTCTTTATTGTGATAGAGAAATTAATCACTTGTAAAGTTGTGGTATGCTTACTGGGAATTTAATTACTTATGAAATATTAATAATGCAGGATGAGAAGAAGTTGAGGGAAGTTCTGTTGTTTGCAAATGCATGTGGTGCTCTCACTGTCACACAAAAAGGAGCTATTCCTGCTCTTCCCACAAAAGAAGCAGTCCTCCAAATTCTACCAAAGTAATTCTTTGTGCCAAGATTTTTTTTCTTCATTGGCTCATTGTAAAATTTATTATTAATTGGAAAAACCCAATTGAGCAAAATTCAATATAAAAAGCCTTTTTAATTCTTTGTTTACGTGCATGTAATATATGGTATGGGAATTGAAATATAAAAGAGAAAGCTCGTTTGGGCCTGGTTGTCAAGTGACCACCATGTGTAAACAAGCACAATATTGTCCAAGCCCAAACTGATCAGGTGGTGTGCATGGAGCCATGGAGGTTCGAATTCCATAATACGTATTTTACAAGTATTCTCTACAATTATGGGAGTAGATATTCAGACGGCTAGAGATGGTAAAAATCTCCGACCCGCCCCAAACCAACAGTAATCCGATCCGTTTGGGATAGGTTTGGATCACTTAAAACGGGGCTCAGATCGGGTATGGGTCAAACGTTGTTGACCCGATTTGTAACCGGTTCGGATATGGGTCAAATCACAATGAACTGACCCACCCCGGTTAACCTAGTATTTATATAATTATTTTTAAGATATTAAAAATTTAAAGGAAAAAACAAAACTCTAATATTTTTAATCTTTTTGTCTAATTGTGTTTTTTGATTGAATTTAAGATTTATATAATTTAGATATTATATTTTATTAAATTTAAGTTTATAAATGAATTTTAAATGTATGATAAACTTTAAATTTTTATATTTATTTGTTGCTTAAATTTAAATTTAAGTGTATGTGTGTTTAAATTTAGATATATTTTTAATTTAACTGTATTTTTAAATTTAATTGAATATTAAAATTTAAGTTCCTATCCTAAAATTCAAATGTATTTTAAAATTTGTATATTTAATTGTTTGACCAATTTTTTAAAAAAGAAACGGATTAATTCAGATCGGGTTTGGGGCGGAAATCAAAACCCCATTCGGGTCATGGGTTGGGTTTGGGCCAACTTGCTAACATTGGGTTTTGGGTTTTAGGTTTGGGACATACAGATCCGACCCCAATCCAACCCATTGCCATACCTACAGACCGCTTATATAATGCATGATATCGACAAGCTCCTATAGACCCTTGCTCGTTGTCAAATATTAAAATAATAATAATAATAATAAATGGCAAAAATGGGAAATGAAGAAACTTTATTACAAGTGATCATATACAACAAAATCATTATAAATAACAAATAAGTAGCAATTATAATCAAAGTAGTGATCATGCATACCTTTTTTTTATAATTTTTTTTTTTAAGTATTACAATATTATATAAATTTGGGGTTTTTTTTAGAAAGAGAGAGGACTTGAATCCCAACCCTTGTGGTGGAGGTGTAAGGGGTTTGTCACCGAACCAATATCAACTCGTTAGAAGACATGCATACATAATATTGCTGCTATTATTTGCTTGCGCCGAGAGAAATTAATGCTAAAAATATGAATAAAACCGCAAGGCTTTGCATGGACAAACAAACAAACTAGTTAGGTGGCGGTGGCAAGCGTCTTGTTCTCCTAGCCGGCGGTGGTCCGATGAACAATTCAGTCTCCACATCAGAAGTTGGACTACTATCATGATCATCAGGATCTTCGTTGTTGGGTGAATTATCCTGTTGCAGTTTCTCTTTCTCTTTCAATCCTTGCCATGGTTGTGCATCACACTGAAAACAAAAGTTGACGATGATATAATAAGTATACATTGATCGTAATTGTTTATACAATTAACAATTCTTTTGTACATATTTTTCATTTACTTCATTTTCAAGTGATAACTAACATTAATAAAGTCAGTTCGTAACTCTCACCTTCTCGGATAGCCTTATATTTTCAGCTACTAGCATTTTCTCCTACAGTGTTGATTTTTTAGAACATAAAATAAAACATATAAACAGATCAATAACTGATCATTTACAATAAATTAAAAGAAAACTGAGATATAATATATACTTGCAAAAGTCTTGAAAATGAGTACCATTTCTTTGAGCTGCTGAATTTGTTCCTTGAAAACTTGAGTCTGAAGTATATACATGTATATATAGACAAAGATTGATTAAGGGTGTTAATTAAATGATCAAATTTAATAATATATAGTCTTAATTTATATGATCAAGATCATGATCAACCTTTCTTGCTCGAACGCTGCTTACGCTTCTCTCCAACTGTTGTTCTATCTGTTGTAGTTCTTCAATGGTGCATGATTCCAGATCTTCTCCTAATAGTCTCCTGCATGCATGTTGACGTTTATCAGACTGAAATTTCAAAACCTGATTTGAACTTGACTTCAACGAAACAATGAATTGTAAAAATAAATAAATTAGGCCTTTAACCGTTTTGCAACTTCGAGAAGCTCTATCTTTTTCACCATGCTAGCTGCTTCATTCTTCAGTTGCTGTCATTTCAAATAAGCTTTTGTGAGAAAAACTTGCTGAGGAAATTATATTTCAAAGTGTTTATTTGTAGTACAAAAGAGGATTATAAGAAACCTAAATTTGAAATCTTCTCACTGGTCACATGTCGTTTAGATTTCATGCATTGATCCTAGATGAAAGGAGACTTTTTGAATGTTTAAATAGAGGGTTTTGCACAAATACATTGTTAGCAAGAACGTCATATCTCATGTCTTCAATACTATGGTTGGCTTCTTATCTAATAGCATATATAATTTTTCAGTTCTTTCTTTTTCTGGGGGTGTTTGTTTTTCTCTGTTTGGCCTAGCTTGGCCTGTTGTGTTGGTTTTCTGGCCGTTTCTGTTGGTTCCCTTACCTTTTGGCTTTCAATGATTACGTAACTTATTTTCAAAAAAATATATATAAGTTTTCAGTTGAGTATTGGTGTTCACATTTTTTTTTTTTTGAAAGGCAAAATATATTAAACAAAGGCCAAGAGGCCAACCAAGCAACGAAACGGAGGGATACAATGAAAAAAAGTAAGACGCCTCAAAATTCTGCGACAGAGGCATCCCAAAAAGTTTAGTATTGGTGTTCACATTGCACAAGAGATCGAGGACGTGTAAAGTGTGTCAACCGCCTATATATCTTTATGTTTTTTTTTAAAGCAATATGTATCTTATCCAAACTAATTAAGTATTTCTCCAATGGCCATTCTCCACCATAACAAATAAATCTACAATGACCCGAGCTATTGGTGAACCAAAAGGATCAAATAATACACAGTGGTTGACCTTAGAGATCAGAGACATTCAGTGTTTCATGCCAACACAGACGAACTTGACCATCTAATATAACATTTAAGAGTTGTTTGGGGAGAAAATTCGCAGTAAAAAAAAAAAAAAAAAAAAGAGGAAGGAGGCAGAACCTGCATGTTTTGTTCTGTTGGCTTGTCAATGGTTGGAGTAGTGTCTTTTGTATGCTTTAGATAACGTTGTATTGTCTCCTGCAAGCTGAAGATCATACAACATGCTATCAACAAGTGTTTAATTTTCAATCCAATCAAAAGTTGCTTCAAGCATATAAAGTATTAACTATAGCAATCTCGAACTACAAAAACTAGCAACAAGAACATTTGAAAAGAGATGCAAGTCCTACACGATATCACTAAATATCATTAATTAGAACAAGTACCATTTGTGTGTGTGTAATCACACTATAATATAAACAATATCAGCTCAAGGACATCTAATAACATCTAGTATGCAATGCAGCTCTTTACATGCATCTGATCATAGATAAATTAATTACTTATTTTGAGAAAGATGCATATTTGTTTTTAGGTTTATGTTTACAAAAGTTAAAGTAAATACTGAATATATTGAATATATAGGCATGCTGTTAGTTGAACATTTGAGGATGATATTAATACATTGAAAAGAATTGATATGGATGGCCAATTATATGGACAGCCAAATTAAGCAAATGTTGGAGCTGACTTGTTACAACACAATCAATATTTGAATCAATCACAAAGCATTAAAGCCATTAAATCTTGAGTTTCCCACGTTATCATATATCTTGACACCGTTGTAAACGAGTAGTACTAGATTGTCCAAAATATTTGTCCAATGTGAGTTGTCAACACGTATCATATACATCATGAGATAATGTGGTAAGTGATGTATTGGTTACAACTGATCACATGTGCTATATCATTTGAGTGTGAATTTGGACTTTGGTCAATCTAGCATTACTCGTTGTAAATTACAACATATACATTCTATTGGAGGGATGGATTGATAATTACATAATATTACCAGTCAATTGCAACCCAAAGGACTTGAGAACCAAAATCTTCTGTCAATTACCACACTACCCACTCACTTGCAATTAAGTACAATAAATTGGATATATATAAAAAGGAATTTTAAGATTTGAGACTCTCGATCAAATAGTTTTGATATCACATGGAATATAGCAATAATCACCAATACTTAGTTAGTAGGAAGACCCTAACAATGTTGTTTGAACCTTAACAATCACTAAAATATGGACAAATTGTTCACTTCTTGATTTAGTGTTGAGAATTTATTAAAATTCTTGGAGTATAAAGCATATCGTGGGAGGACTCACTATGAGACTGGATCAGTATCATAACCGTTGATGAGTTTTGTTTAGTTTGGTGTAAACTGATTAAGTCTTCATGTTATAATTTGTATTCTTATATCTTTGTAGATGTATTATCAACATCAATATTTCAGAAAGAAAAAAAAAAATAGTTGATTTCTTTTGTAGTTGTTGCATGCAATCTATCAGTTTAAATTTAACTTTTATCGGAAAAAACTGTCGAATTTCACATCAAAGAAAAAGTCTAAAATAAATATGCTATAATTGCTAGTTAAAAGCTTTTTTTTTTTTTTTTTGAAAAGCACACTTTATTCGAAGGGCCAAGAGACCACCCAGCACAACAAAACAAGGGGAACAAAAACACACAAACCCAATAGCATAAAAGCTATTTCTTTTTTTTGAAAGGACAATTGATATGATATGAATTTTTATAGCAAAGCAACAAGTGTGCCCTAGTTTAAAAACTTTGAAGGAAATATTAACCAATGTAAGATTAATAATTTGTTTATATTAATCAAAACAGCTCTGAAAGTACTTGGACCACCATGAAATGACATTATGCGTAATACTGACACATTTTAAGACAAGAAATTAAAAGACATTAAATAGTTAATGCATATCCAAATTGTAATCATTCAAACATGTTGAATAGTGTCCATATATTAGGCTTGTTATTTGTTTATTTTAGGGGGAGGATTTAGAAATTTATATCTTAGTTTGTTATTTGTTTATTTTAGGGGGGAGGATTTAGAAATTTATATCTTAGTTGATTTTGGGCAACTAGTCTTCTTCTTCTTCTTCTGTGGCTCAAATAGAATCCCTAGCTTAAAAACAAAAACTAAAATTAATTAACAATGTACATACTACGGTATGATTAGAATTTAATACTATTTTTTAGGTTTTTTCTTATGAGTTAAAGCGATTGTATCTAATGGTTACCTAACATGGTATTAGTAATGGTATTCTTGAGAATGTATATAGGTTCGAGTTCTCCAAGCTAACAAAGAATATAACATTTGTGCTGATTATTAAGATGAAGACATGACTAATATTTCATTAAAAGTATCTATAAGATGGTGTATTAACATCTATTTTGCAAAAGTGATCAAGACATAATTTCAATTACTCATGGATCACACATTGATACTGAATCTTTAGACTGTGGAGATGGTAGATTTCAATAAATATTTGTTTTGAGAGAATATATAAGCAAGAAATTCTCTGTGTCCTCTCCATCAGCTAGTCATCAATAAAATTTGCGGTTCAAAAAAAATAATTATATGTATGTCAGACTAAGATATTTAGATTTTTTGCCTGTATATGACTGACTGGACTTGGAGCAGTACTGGAATTGGATATATATTGTCTTGTTCCTATGAACAACAATGTTTGGCTTCAGTACACCACAAAAGAAACAAAGATCGAAGCCGGCCAGTGGTTAGTGACTCATGATCAGTACTATGTATTGTTTCGACCAAGTAATAATAAAAAATAAAAAAATTTAAAAATACACACTTTAATTAAACATGACTTTGTTGTACTTTGTATATATGTTCAACAAATTAAATATATATTGAAACTTTGAAACTCCATTCAAACTCCACAGGACACTCAATTAGCTAGTTGCTAGTTATTAATTAACAGTACTAGAACTGCACTAATTCACAACAGTGAAATCAATCAGGCAAATATTGCTCCTTTTTTATTTTTTTGGTAGATGAAGAGTGAAGAACATGAAAAAATAAGAAAGAGAAAGATTGGAGATGGAAAAATGAAGTAAAATCTAAAAGATATACAAAGATCTGTTTTTTTGGGCAAGATTCATTATCATCTCAATCTAATAAAATCATGATAACATTTGAGCAAAACAATTTTCATTAACAATTCAAGCAAGAAAACAAATTTCATGACACCATGACGTAGACCGATGACACGAACCGCTGTTTGTTTGAAGATAGAGAGAGAGAGTACCTGGAACTAGCAAATTCATAGAGCTTGCCTCTAGGAGAGAAGATGATAACAGCAACCTCAGCATCACAGAGAACTGAGAGCTCAAATGCCTTCTTCAGCAACCCATTTCGTCGCTTCGAGAAAGTCACTTGTCTGCTTGTAGCGTTCTCTATCCTCCTCATTTGGGTTTTGCCTCTCACCATTTCTTCAAAACAACACACAGAGCTTCAGCTATAGAGTTTGTGAAATTTTATTGTTGGATCGATGCAAATACATAGATAGATAAGTCTCAAAAAAAATACAAGAAAGCTAGATAAAGCAACCAATCTTATATATTACCAAGTAAAGAACCCAAAAATCAAAAAAAAAATTGAGAAAAAAAGAGTCCAATCAAGACCTAATATTCATATAGCAGTGTAAGATCAAACAAAAAAACCTACCAATTAAATAAGCAAATTAAATCCCAGAAGAGTTTCTCTGTGACAAAATCAACCAAACCAAACCAAAAACCAACCAAGATAATATGAGAATTGATTCTTCTTCAAAAGCAACAACTCTGAACAAGAACAAAAAAAAAAAAAAAAAAAAAAAAAGAGAAAGTCTTACCAAAAAAACAAATAAGGACCCAGATAGAGAAGAAGAGAGACCAAAAATGGGTAATAATCTGAAGAGTGTTTGAACTAAGATTTGTTGCAGAGAAAAGTAAATTACTAGGTTGTTGTTTTATTTTTTCTTTTTTGATTGATTGATCCTCAGTTTTTTTTTTTTTATTTATAATTTTTTTAGTCACCACCAAAGGGTGCAAGTTAAAGCACCACCCATACACACTCAACAACCTTTCCTTTTTAATCTATATATCATCAAAACCACACCTATTTAAAGAAACATTAATTCCTATTTAAATATTAATAATAATAATAATAATAATTTATGGAAATTTGCTTGTTTTGGTAAACCTACAACACACACCAAAAAAAGGAAATTTTGCAGAAAAAAGAAAAAAGAAAATAAAATTGGAATAATCAGAAGAAGAAAAGTAAAAGCAAATAAAAGCAGAGCCGACCGAGAATAAGAGGTGGTGGTGCTGCGGTTGTTAAATGTTTTCGTATGTGTAAACCTCTCTATAGTAAATGGATAGTGTTAACCTGTGCCCTTAAAGGACATATGATAACAATTACTTTATTTCTATTAAAGAAAATAAAAATACTGCATTTATCATAACAAGACAACAAATATACTAATTGATTTATAATTTTATTTCTTTTTATAAAAATAAAGTAGTTGTTAAGGTTATAGTAATTATTTATTTTTCATTAATAATAACGACAACAACAACATCAACATCTTGAAAGAAAAAAAAAATGATAAAAAAAAGGTGTAAAAATGGTAAGATAAGGTTATAAACGACAAAGTGGTGGTACACGTCAACATCGTCCGTACAATCTCGTACAAAGGGCATCCAATCAGAAGTTGAAACGCAATAAAGAAAAATCATCACTTTTGTTTGAAGATCCCCACCACCTTCCTTGAAATAAAATTCATGGGCCTTCAATGGTGGGTCAGATATATATTGTCATGTACTATAATAATAATATTATATAGTTATATCCGCTTTTATAAATAAATAAATAAATAAATAATATTTATTTATTTGGTAAAAAGCCATTCACAGTACCCTCATGAGACGATGAATGTTCACAGCAAATTAATCCTTTGGTTATAATCAACAAATTACTTTTAAAGATTAATGTTGTATCGTTTGACCCAATTTGATAAAAAAGGTTTTGGTGTTTTAATCCTAAAAACAAAAAAAATGTAAACAATTTCATATAGAGATCTTTATGTTTCATTTGGAAACTACGTAAATTTAACATTCAGTTTTATATATGATTTTTCATTCATCATCTGAAAATACGATAGTAAAACTCTCAATCTTTTTACAATTAACATCAAATAAGTTAGCTAAAGCACTACAGGTTCAGCTACTTATAATATAGATACTGTATAGTTGTCGTGTAATTATGTGAGTGAGAATTATCTATATAGTAGACAAATCCTATATGTAACGGTAGGTGAAATTAAGTTAAATTAACATAAGTAAATTCTTACTGGTTTTGGTTTGTGTCTGTATCATGTTTGGATATTTTTTTTGTTTTTTTGTTTTTTTGTTTTTTGTTTTTATGTTTATTACATGTGCTGCGAAAGCATTCGAACCGAGACATTATCAAAAATAAATGAGGAGGTTGAGAGGTCCTTTCTCTCAAATTTTATTTTAATAAGTGTATGAAATATAAAAAAAATATATTTGTATTTAAAAAAAAAAAATCATCCACCGGCCTTTTGCCACGAAATGATATTATCACGTTTGGAAATTGACGCCGACACTTTCCACAACCATATATCTTGTATATGTATATGCATCTTCTTCTTCGATTAAATTCCGGTGTGTCACATGAAACACAAGTGAACCTTAATAACCAGGCTGTTCAGGGACCACACTCACGGCCACCAGCGTATTATTATTTTTATTCAAATCAAATATATTCAATTCATTTCAATCCAACGGTTTAAAATCTTCCTCTTCACTTGATCACAAGGTCTCAAGATTCATGGCTCACACGTCATCACATACAACTCACATTTCGTCAGCTTTGTTTCATTGAGACTTGAGAGACTATCTCACTTTGGTTCAAATATATTCAATTAATTTCAATCCAACGGTTGGATAGGAATTATTTAGGATCTATCTATCTCATGCACTCTTTGCTTTATATGTTAATTTTAATATATATATAGTCCCGATCTGGTCAAGACGTCCTGATATAACTTAATCAGAATATTGAATGTGAGCCACTCGTTATGGAGAGGTTTTGACAAATGCATACATATTTGAGTCAAAGCATATAAAACTAGTGGCTCACATTCAATATCCTCATGAAGTTATATCATGATGCACTGATTAAATTTGAATTGCTGTATAAATTTATAATAATCAAAGCAAAAAACATATTTATATTTATTAAATAATATAAAACAAATATTATTTAATAAATAATATATACATATTTATATTTCAAAAAATATAAAACAAATATTGAACTAAATAAGTTAATGAAAGCTTACAGTTTACACCTGTATGAATTCAATGTGAGAGTTACCGTGTCAAATCAAAATGAATAGACCGAAGTGGTCCTGTTGGGCCTATCTATTCTGTGGTCCGGTAACACATGACCCGGTTTTGTGTTCATATGATATGACCCACCCGAGGTGGTCCATACCATTTTCATTATATATTTTTGTTAATTTTAGAAAGAAAAAAAAAAGATTTATACTTTCAATTTCGAATTTCACTATATATTATTTAACTTCATTTATACATATATATATGACATATTTACGTGTGATATCGTAAATTTAACATTCAATTACAAAAATCTAATATGGAATATTTATTATTAATGAATTTGATTTGGATTATTAAATTATATCCGTGTTAAGAAAGGAGCTTCTTATCAAAACTCATATGTGTTGAATGAGTGTGAGAATAATTTCCATTTGTTGTGGCCAACAAAATTCCAAGTGTGTACTCGATTGATTATTGGACTTTATTTAATTATTGAAAAACTCCATGTCATTTAGCTAAGTTGTTGAAAGATAAGTGGAGTAACTTGCAAGTGAGAGGCACAATAATAATAATAATAATGACAATTAATATTATCGAGCAACATATTGAAGAATGTTCAACTAAATTTCAATTTTCTTTTGATTTTTCTAGCAAAAAGTTGTTGGAATTGTAATCCATATATATAACTCCAACCTAGTAAAATGCTAAGTTGATCAAAGATAATGAGATCATCATTAATGAGACCATCATTAATGAGATCAACCACTTTTTACTAGTTTTTAACATCCATAAATAAAGAAAAAGAATTTATAACAAAATGGGTTAATTGCACTAACTTACTCTTACTTTATTGAATTTAGTAAGATTCAAAAAGATATCTTAAATTAACACAAACATCCTTTATCATCAAGTCAATCTGTTAACTTTAACGGTTGACTATTTGACCTATGGAAAACCAAATATACCATTGCCACATCATCTCAAACATAAAATATTTTTAATTCAAAAAAAAAGATAATATATCGACCATTTACGGAAATATCCTCAATTCGCGGATAAGCCTCCTCTGCAAATTACAGGAAGTCGATCTCCGAGATTGGTGAAGATCTTTTCCGGTAAGTAGGAGATCATCAAAGATCTCTTATTTCCTTAGTAGATTATCTTCTCTTTTTTTTTTTTTTCTTTTTTTTTTAAATGATTTTCAATTTTAATTAAAAAATCATTTATATTTGAGATGATATGTCAAGGGTATATTTGGATTTTCAAGGGTCAAGGTTAGTCAACCGTTATAGTTAACAGATTGACTTAATAGTAGAGGGTGTTTGTGTTAATTTAGGGCATCTTTTTAAAATATTGCTATATTTAATAAACTAAGGGTAAGTTAATGCAATTAATCCTAACAAAATTTGTAATATATCATGGTAAATAGGAACATAGTATTACCATTTTATTATAAATGTAATCACTAAAATTCTTGACTTGGGGTTTTGAGAAAGCTATTCACATCTGTAGGTGGGAACACATAAGTCTAATATGAGTTGCATATTGTTCAATTAATAACACATCAAATCTTGTAGTCAAATGGTAAAGGTTTACAACTTTTGACATAAGGTTTCAAGTTCAATTCCTAAATTGTCATTATTATCAGAAGTGGGTTGCCGTCGGCTGGCGGGGCGACGGCAGCTGGAAGGGCGGCGGTGGTTGGAACGGAGGCGGCGATGGTGTATAAATTAAAAAAAATAATAATAATAAATCCTTGACTGTCAAGGATCCTTGACAATTTAACATTGTTCAGTCTTCAAACAAAAAATCAAATGCAACCTAAGTGAGTGAGTTGGGCAAATATTGAATGTACAAGAGTAGTAATGTCTATTTGAGTGAGTTGGGCTTACTTTGATTAATTTTAATATTAGACTTATTAGACTTTGATTACTTTGAATAAGTCTAATATTAATCAATATGAGTTGTTAGGACAAAAAAAAAAAAAAAAAAAAAAAAAAACTTGTCAGATAAATTTAAATTTATTCAACTAATCAAAATTCTAATTTCTACGACAGACATGTATTAAAAAATATTTATTGAAACTTTTAATAAAATTATATTTTTTAAAACATATATACTCGAGTTATTGGTCCATACTCTATGGTTACGTTTGGTTACATGGTGGAATGGGAATTGTAATTGTAATGGGAATGAGAATGGGAATGGAAAGGAAAGGAAAACTGAGTTTTTTGTTCGGTTGGAACTTTAGAATTAGTCTCTGAATCAGTATTATTTTGTTTGGTTAACAACAGAATGGAATGGAGTTAACTGTATTTTGACCAAAATACCCCTAATTATAAAGCATTCATAATATATAATATAAAATACATATATATTATATTTAATACATATAATAATATATATTATATTATATTATATAATATATAAATATATAAAAATATATATAATTTATAATATATATATATATATATATATATTATACAATATATATAATAATATATTTATATAAATAAATATATAATATATATTATTTAATATAATAATATATATTATATTATATATTATTTTATATATAATATATATAATAATATAATATATAATATATGCATATATATAATATTTATATATCATTAATATAATATATAATAATAATATATTATTTTTGGAAATGAGGGTATTTTTGGAATGGAGTTAGGGCATATGAGGGTATTTATGGAATATAAATTTTAGTTTGGAATGGAATTGGCATTCCATTGATTTTTTGATGGAATGCCCATTCCACCAAAATGGTGGAATCCCCATTCTAATGGAATCACCATTCCATTGTATTTTAACAAACCAAACGAATCCAACCAAACATGGCCTATAGGAGACTCGTGACATCAGTTGTAATAAGCATGATTTGGAATACAACTCTCACTACAGGGGAGATATTTCTCAACATGCATCTTGCAATTTAATGAACAAATGTAAGACTCGGATTACTAATTTATATGGGTAATTGAATTATTAACGTGTCTCTTAGTATGAAACAAGATGGTGCAAAATAAATAACAATTTTTTTAAAATTATTTTTTTGAATTTTTTAAAAGTAAATGATTTAAAAGTAAATTTATTAATTTTAAAAATTTACTTATCCAATATCGGTTTGCTCAAAAACCGATATCTTACTGTAAAATAAATTAATATCGGGATTTTGTTTGGTGTTGAAAATAAGAAGTAAAAGTTTAAAAAAATTATTAAAAATAAATAAAAAAATTTAAAAAAACTATCAAGAAAAACTGTATTTCTTGACAATTTTTTGTTGACGGTTCTAAAAAACTGTCAAGAATTGTAAGTTTTTGACAGTTTTTTAGAACTGTCAAGAAAGATAGTTTTTCTTGTAGTGTGAAGACTGAATAGTGACTTAAAACTAAAAACTAAATAACATTTTTGTTTTTTTCCACTAAAAATTGAATATAAGTGATAAGTTTTTTGTTTTTTTAAGTTACAAATATCTTAAAATAAATACCCTTTTTTTTTAAAAGCTAAAATAAATACCGTTACATCCACACCCTTTCAACTATTATTTGTTATATATTTATATTTTAATATATTAAATGGCAACTATAGCACATAATTTAAACTATTATTTGTTATATATTTACATTTTAATAAATTGAAAGACAATATACAACAAGTAATTTAAATACTTAAGAAAAAAGAAGTAATTTTAAAAAAATTATTTAAAACATTTATAGTTTGAGGCCCTCATTTCAATTTTGTTGTATGGTTCTCTTACATGGAACTTTGATAATTTTAATGTTCGATCTAAAATTGTACAAGTAAAAAAGATGTCAAACTCTAAAATAAAACTAATCAAATTATTTAAAAGATGGAAATCAAAAACTGGATCCAACAAGTTGTTTGAGTCCAGAAGCAACTAGGTTTTACGGCTACTAATCTTTTTTTTAAAAGGTGAAAAGAAAAGAAAAATATTAATATGATTAGGTCCATGAGAGAATGAAAATCGGAAATATTTCGTATCTTGGTTTGCCCCTTGGAGCCAGGCCAACTACCATTACGTTTTGGAATACGGTGTTATTGCGCATTCAGAAACGTTTAGCTCCTTAGAAGAAGAAGTTCCTTAGTAAGGGTGGCAGGTTGGTTCTGATCAAATCTGTGCTCTCGAGCATTCTGACTTATTTCATGTCGGTGTTTAAGGTTCCTATCAGTGTGGCTAAAGCGATTGAGAAGTATCAGAGGAGCTTCTTTTGGGGCGATGGGGGAGAGAAGGGGAAAATCCATGCAGTAGACTGGGGTATTATCTACAATAGCAAGAAGAAAGGTGGTCTTGGGGTGGGGAGGATTCAAGAAAAAAATAATGGTTTACTGGCTAAGTGGGTATGGAGGTTTGGCCAGGAGGAAGAGTCGTTGTGGAAGATGGTTATTTGTGCCAAGTATGGTGCCAAGGATTATGATCTTCGGTGTAATTGGAGGAATGTAGCTGTTGCTTCTCCTTTTGTAAAGGCTGTTAGTGGTCTCTTTAAGGAAGGCTCAACTTCTGCTCAAATTCTAGAGGAAAGTTTGATTGTTGTGGTAGGTAGTGGGGATAAGGTCAACTTCTGGAATGAAGGGTTAAAGGAGAGGCTGCCGCTTAAGTTAAGGTTCCCTAGAATCTATGCTTTATCGGCAAATAAAGAAGGTACAATCAATTAGTTTGGGAAGTGGGATGAGGATTTTTGGAAGTGGGTGGTGTTGCTTAGAAGAGATGTGTTTGATTGGGAGAAGGACATTTGGGATGATTTTTATAATTTCCTGGCAGATTGCAATTTGCAGGAACACAAATCGAATTCAATTGCTTGGAAATTCTATTTGAAAGGTATGTTCTCTGTTTGTTCCTTTAGAAGGTGTGTTGAAGATGTTAGAGAGAATGGTCTCCTGGAGGTTAATCTGATGTGGTGTCGTTATAGCCCTCCGAAAGTGGAGTTATTTGTGTGGCAATTGCTAAGAGGGCGGATCATGGTCTGTGAGGTGCTGAATCGTTTTGGGGTTTCATTGGACAACGGCTCGTTATGTCAGCTTTGCGGAAAATCTATTGAATCTGTGGATCATCTTTTTGTGCAGTGTTCTTGGACGTAGAGGTTGTGGAATGTGTGCTTAGGTTGGTGGTCAGTGAATTGTTGTGTTGATAATAACATTAAAGATTGGTTCTTAAGCTAGAAGGGGCTGTGTCCGAAGTCGAGCCTGGGTAGAGTGTGGGAGACGATGTTTAATGCGATGGTTTGGTCGATTTGGGAGGCTTGGAATCAGGTTCTCTTCAAAGGAAGTCCTGCAGAATTGTAAGTGTTCATAGATTTGGTTCGTTTTAAGGTGGCTTGGTGGTTTAAGCACCATGGAAAAGGTTCGTCGGAGCCAATTACGATCTTGATCGAAAACCTTGAAGTTTGTTGTGTTGAAGCAAAAAAGGGGAGGTCTAAAAAGTCGGGGTCATGGACTCTTCCTTTCGGCGAGAATCTGAAATTCAACATAGACGGGTCATTTAAAAGAGAGCTCGGGAGAGCTGGGATTGGAGGTTTGTTGCTGATGTAGTAAAAATTACTTTCAATTTAAATTAAGTTCGTTCACTGGGATCGGTGATTCAAATAGCTAAAACTACTTAGTCTAGGGAAAAATTAAAACTAATCTAAGTGCATGAAAAGTAAATTGCATAATGCTTTGGGTTGAAAAAGTGATTTGGTTTCTTGAAAATGCTTAAAAATGTAAACTTGTAAGCTAAAAATGTAAACTTGAAGCTAAAGATGCAAACTTGAGAAATAAAAATGCAATCTTACAACAAAAAAACTAAGTTAAACACAACAAGCAACACACAACGTATGGATATGTGGGAGAAATCACTAGGGAATTAATATAACCTTCTTAGACCACTCAATGTCCTTACTTAGTCTCATTAAGCACTTCAAATCCAATTTTAGGGTTTGTTTATCATTAAGAGCTAGGTTCTTACCATTGCCTCCACAAGGTCATGTGCCAAGCAATGGTCATCACCCATTAATTATATAAACTCTAAGCCAAAACAACATGG
This sequence comes from Acer saccharum, assembly GCA_030490815.1. Lineage (NCBI taxonomy): Eukaryota > Viridiplantae > Streptophyta > Magnoliopsida > Sapindales > Sapindaceae > Acer > Acer saccharum. The sequence continues at coordinate 43,484,359 of CM059870.1, read as the reverse complement.
CATGGTCATGCACATATTATCTTTCTCAATTACCAAACTCATAATTAGAATTAAGGTGGAAAGGTCTTTCACACCAAAACCCAATTTCATAGATAGTTTACACTACACACCCACATCAATTGTGGTCACAAAATAATATGAGTAGTAGATAAACTCAATTTAATCAAGTAAAAGAGACTAAAATTGAATTGAATTAAGAAATAGACTAATTAGTTCATAAAGTGGTCAAATACGATTACATTAATCCCCTAGCTAAATGATTAGTTACACATCAATGGAGAAATGAAAGAGAAAGTAAAAGAGTAGAGAAAACCCATTTCCTTGAGAGCTTCCTTTTCCTTGCAAAGCCTCCAAAGATGGATGGAATGGTGGTGGAGAAGGAGAAAATGTGGAAAGATGATGAAAATGGTGTAGAAAGGTGGTAGCTTGGGTGAATTTTGTAAGGTTGAAGGTGATGGAAGATGAGAGGTTTCCTTTGGGTGAGAAATCAATTTGGGATCTAGGGTTCAAGAGTGAGAGGGTGTTTTTTTTCAGCTAAGAGAAAAGGATGAATATATAGTGGGAGCCAAAAAACTGAGTCTGAATCCCATCACTTGATGAGCTGGAACGGTAAAGTCGCCCCCAAGTTGGCTGTCAGGGGGCGACCATGTAGGGGGCGAAGATCACTGCCTCTGACGCTAAAAAAATAAGGTCGCCCCCAAGTTCGCTGCCAGGGGGCGAACATGGTAGCGACCTTCACTTGGAAAGATTTCAGTCTCGCGCAGTGTTACGGAAACGCGCATATCTCTCTATAGAAACATCGAAATTGCAATCCGAAAAGTGCGCCGGAAACTAGACTTCCGGGGCTTTCAATACATAGGTAATAGGACACACAATTCAATCGGAGCTGAGAGATATAGGCCCCGAAATCTGGCTGTTCTGCACTGGTTGAAAATCAACTTTCCATGGTTCTTCCAATTTGCTCATTTTCTCCATCTTTTGACTTCTTTTCTTCCAAAATAAGGTTTAATCCTCACTTAAATGGAATGAACCTACACATGCTCAACAAAACACATTAAACCACCTAATACACTCGAAAACAAGCTAAAGGACATGATATTGAGGGCCAAAATGTAACACAGTTTTGGCACGATCAGTTGCGTGATGCGAAAGGTGAGACTCTGTGTTTGTTTACAGCTTTTGTGGGAACTGTGGATGCATCCACAGCTGAACTCTTAGCCATTCGAAAGGCTTTTTTACTATGTAAGTCGAATATTTCGATAGGGAGGAGAACATTTAGTATCGAAAGCGACTCGAAAGTGGCGGTCTCTTGGGTCAAAGACGACGATTTCAAGAATTTTGCTTTGGTGGATGTCATCTTTGAGATTCGTTCAATTCTCAGATCCTTTGGCAACATTTATGTTCGTTATGCTCCTCGTGCTTCCAATGTGGATGCAGACAGTTTGGCTAAAAGGGGTTGCTTTATGGATGGGGAAATTGTAGAGTGGAGTGTTTTTTTAATGTTTGGTTTTAGGGCTTTCTGTTTGGTTTTTCTTTTCTGTTGGCTTGTCCTTTGTTTGTGCGTTGTGTGCTTTTGTTTCCTATGCATGGATGTGCGCTGGGTCTATTTTGGTGTGGCTGTTGTTGGGTTTCGTTGGCCATCCGGGTGGTTTGTCCTTGTGTTGGCTTTGGTTGAATAAAGTTTGCCATTTCAAAAAAAAAAAAAAAAAAAAAAATGAAAATCGGAAATAATTATGTTTGTGAGCATAGTTTTAGAAATATTAAATTGATAAAAATTTAAATTGTTTTTAGTTAAGTGAAAAGTGGAAAATTTTCTAAAAAGTGATTTTAAGAATTATTTAAATGATTTTATCATTTAAAAAATCAAATAAAACAATTTAATGGAACACATTAAGTGTTATTAAATGTTAAATGGGAAAATCAAACATGCCCAACATTATGACACAAGCACCGAACACTAAGTTGAATTAAAAGCTCTGGTCACTAGAATTTTTTGAGTTTCTTAATTGTACAAAATACAGATCAATATTATATGAGAATTAATCAAAACTTTTGTGAACCATTTGGGGAAATGTTTAATAAAACAAACAATTGAAAGTTTGAAACCGACTAAGATTATATTTGTAAACCCACTCTTTCCCTTTTCTTTTTTCTCCCTACTAGCAAAACTCGGTGATCAAAAGGGTACACAATACCTAACCTACAATAAAGCATTGGAAATCAATCCATCACACAATCTCCTCCAACATCTTCTTGCCGATGCCTAAGAGCATCTCCAATGCAATGCTATTTTAGTGTGTCAATGCTATAATTTAGCACAAAGTAAAAAAATAATAATAAAATAATAAAATAAAAAACTCTAATGCAATGCCAAATGTTATGCCAAATTTGGCATATGTTATACTTTGTGCCAAATTGGCACAACAATAAATGCTATATTTTTAATTACAAAAATACCATTTTATAATTGTAATGAATGCATTAATTGTTGACTTTTATAATTTTAAATAATAAAAAATATTATATAAATCAAATGCATTAATTATATTTATTGACTTCTATAATTTTAAATAATAAAAAAAATAAAAATAGCATTTCAAATAGAATTATGCATTGGAGTACAACGTTAAAAATTTAAAATGATGTGCCAAATATAGCATTTTACTAATTTTTTATACCAAATTTAGCATTTGCATTGACATATGTATTGGAAATGGTCTAACAAGTCATTGTACATCAAACTAGGTGCAAAAAGAGTAACCAGCAAGGGATTCTCCTTCTTAGGCGGGAAAGAAAATATTCCCCGCTGATCCTTCCATCACCATCGCTATCGAATAAATTGAACAAACCATGGATCTACAAGTCAACAATTTAACATTTAAGTTAGGTTGACAGTGTGTTGCAAGCGATTGATATGGTGAAGTTTCGTTTGGGTTGGTGGTTTAAGCACCATGGTGCCGGGTCAAAGGAGCCGCTGAACCTCTTACTGTTAAACTTGAGTGTGCTGTGCATTGATCCTAAACAGCCAAAGTGCGAGAAGATTGAAGCTTGGATTCCTCCCTTGAATAGCGATTTGAAATTTAATGTTGACGGGTCTGCTCTTGGAAAGCCTTGGCCAGTCGGGATTGGTGGTGTTCTAAGGGACTCCAAGGGGAAGGTTATTTGTATGTTTTCCTCTTATATTGGTATCCAAGACTCAAACACTGCTGAAGTCTTGGCCATTCAAAGGCTGTTGAGTTATTTTGTTCTTCTCTAGCTTGTTTGGGTCAAAATCTGGAGATTTCTAGTGATTCTAAAGTGGTTGTTTCTTGGATCAATGGGAAAGGTATTGGTAGCTTAAAACATGTTAACGTTATCTATGATATTAGGAGCAAGTTACAGTTGGTCGGGGGGGCGTTGAGATTTTTCACCAGATCTTCCAATCACTTCGTTGATTGGCTGGCGAAATCTGGTTCGAGCATGAGTGGGGATTTTGTTGAGTGGGGCGATACTGTTGTTTGAGGTTTTTTGCCTGCTGTTGGTTTCTGCTTGGTCTTCCTCTGTTTTTTTTTCTAGGTTTTTGCTGTTGTTTCTTTTGTTGTTTGCCTTGTGCCTTGTAGCGGGGCTGTTCTGGTTGCCTTGTGTTGTCGTCCAAGCTCTTTTGGTGTGTTTTGTTGCCCTTTTGTGGCTTCTTTTTTCAATTGTTCAAAAAAAAAAAAAAAAAAGTTAGGTTGACAGAGATTAGCAAAGAAAGAACTAGTTTGGATAAGCAAGTGCATCTTTTGCCTCATCCTCGTTCAACTCTGGGATAGCTGGTCTCATGGCTACTCCCAACTGTGGCAAGATCTTATGTCTTTTTTCGTTTGCTGTGGGGGTTTTGGATGCTATTTCTGCTGAGATTCTGGCCATCCATAGAGCTTGTCAATTGGTTGTTGACAATTAGATCTTGTTTGGTCATAATATAACCATTATTAGTGATTCAGAATTAGCAGTTTCTTGGTGTAATGGTGCAGATTTTGGTAATTTAGATTTGGTTAATTTGGTGTATGATATCAGACATATTCTTCTACCGTCGGATGGGCTTCAGCTGAAGTTTGTTCATAGGGAGGCGAACTCGTTGGCGGATTGCTTGGCTAAAAATGCTTCTAGTGGTTGTGGTGATAGGCTTGAATGGGGCTAATTCGTGTACTATGTTGTTTTTTGACTTTTTGCCCCTGTTTTGGTTTTTTGCTTCTACCTGACTCTGTCATTAGCTGGTGTTTTTGTTTTGGGTGGGGGTTGTGTTTTTTGTAGGCCAAGCTCTTGTTTCTTGGTTTTATTTCATTTAATAAATATGCTGTTTCAAAAAAAAAAACTGTTCCAAAATAAAAAATAAAAAAATCAGATGCCGCAAATATGTGAGTCTAATATGTACTTCATGCTCTGAAAAGGCACCATTTCCTCCGGTTTCACATTCAGCAAAGGCTAGTTCACAAGCTGTCCGGAATAACGACAGCTTCATGACATGAGCTGATGCAAATAAGAACTGCAAACAAGAAATATACACTAACACAAAGTTGGGCATATATGGAAACAAAAGTTGAAGCATAATACAGTAGGTGAACAAGTATGTGACACAGATGCACAGAAGATACTCAGGGCAATATAATTTCAGGATGTCCTGCTTATATATAGTTTTTCTATTATCAGTTCGTTCTGATATAAAATATATAAAGACGAAGGATGTGGACCATTAGATTTACATACTTTGACTCAAAGTGTATGCACTTGCCAAAACTTCTCCATAATTTATGGTCCACATTTTTCGTCCTGATATATATAAAGACTAAATATATATATATATATATATATATATATATCTTTTTTTTCAAATCTATATATCTCTTTTTTCAAATCACTATCGGATTAGATGATCACTTGCGTGAAATATAAACCCACAAGGCCACAACACAAGTCACCCCACAAGATATTTCAATTATATTGTGGTCTCGATGCCAGTAGGGTACTATGGTATTTAATGGTCTAAGCTTGAATTTCAAGGATATGTTGCAAAATACAATGCAATATACAAGCTTTTAAAAAAAATAACTAACATCGCATGCATTTAAAACTTAGGAAAATATTTCAAACCGACAATATTCATAGTTAATGCTCAAGTTATGAATGAATAGAAGTATAATTAACGCATTTAATAGTTAAAAGATTGCATTTTTAAGAGTAATAACTACATATGGACCATTAGGTTATATACATTTATGAGGGGTTTACTACTGGACCAACCTCAACTCGGAAGACATGCATACATAAATTACTATATATATACTATAACCAATATTGCTGCTATTATTTGCTTGTGCCAAGGGATAGAGAGTGAAATCAATGTGAAAAATATGAATAAAACCGCGAGTGACCTCGTCTGCAAGGCTTTGCATGAACAAACGAACAAACTAGTTAGGCGGCGGTGGCAAGCGTCTTGTTCTCCTAGCCAGCGGTGGTCCGATGAACAATTCAGTCTCCACATCAGAAGTTGGACTACTATCATGATCATCATGATCTTCACTGTTCGGTGAATTTTCTGGTTGCTCTTTCTCTTTCTCTTTTTCTTTCAATCCTTGCCATGGTTGTGCACCACACTAAAAACAAAAGTTGACGATGATAATAAATATACATTGATCGTAATTGTTTATATAATTAACGATTCTTTTGTACATATTTTTCATTTACTTCATCTTCGAGTGATAACATTAATAAAGTCGGTTCGTAACTCTCACCTTCTCGGACAGCCTTACATTTTCAGCTACTAGCGTTTTCTCCTGCCGTGTTGATTTTTTAGAACATAAAATAAAACATATAAACAGATCAATAACTCATCATGAATTAAAAGAAAACTGAGATGTATACTTGCAAAAGTCTTGAAAATGAGTACCTTTTCTTTGAGCCGCTGAATTTGTTCCTTGAAAACTTGAGTCTAAAGTATATGTATATATAGACAAAGATTGATTAAGGATGTTAATTAAATGATCAAATTTAATAATATATAGTCTTAACTTTATATGATCAAGATCATGATCAACCTTTCTTGCTCGAACGCTGCTAACGCTTCTCTCCAACTGTTGTTCTATCTCTTGTAGTTCTTCAACGGTGCATGATTCCAGACCTTCTCCTAATAGTCGCCTGCATGCATGCATGTTGACGTTTATCAGACTCAAATTTCAAAACCTGATTTGAACTTGACTTCAATGAACAATGAATTGTAAAATAAATTAAACTAGGCCTTTAACCGTTTTGCAACTTCTAGAAGCTCTATCCTTTTCACCATGCTAGCTGCTTCATTCTTCAGTTGCTGCCATTTCAAATCAGCTTGTGTAAGAAAAACTTGCTGAGTAAATTATTTTTCAAAGTGTTTATTTGTAGTACAAAAGAGGATTATAAGAAACCTAAATTTGAAATCTTCTCACTGGTCACATGTCGTTTAGATTTCATGCATTGATCCTAGATGAAAAGGAGACTTTTTGAATGTTTAAATAGAGGGTTTTGCACAAATACATTGTTAGCTAGAACGTCATATCTCATGTCTTCAATACTATGGTTGGCTTCTTATCTAATAGCATATATAATTTTTCAGTTCTTTCTTTGTCTGGGGGTGTTTGTTTTTCTCTGTTTGGCCTAGCTTGGCCTGTTGTGTTGGTTTTCTGGCCGTTTCTGTTGGTTCCCTTGCCTTTTGGCTTTCAATGTTTACGTAACTTATTTTCAAAAAAAAAATATATAAGTTTTCAGTTGAGTATTGGTGTTCACATTGCACAAGAGATCGAGGACGTGTAAAGTGTGTCAACCGCCTATATATCTTTATGTTTTTTTTTAAAGCAATATATAGCTTATCCAAACTAATTAAGTATTTCTCCAATGGCCACTCTCCACCATAACAAATAAATCTACAATGACCCGAGCTATTGGTGAACCAAAAGGATCAAATAATACACAGTGGTTGACCTTAGAGATCAGACACATTCAGTGTTTCATGCCAACACAGAAGAACTTGACCATCTAATATAACATTTAAAGAGTTGTTTGGGGAGAAAATTCGCAGTAAAAAAAAAAAAAGAAAAAAAGGAAGGAGGCAGAACCTGCATGTTTTGTTCTGTTGGCTTGTCAATGGTTCGAGTAGTGTCTTTTGTATGCTTTAGATAACGTTGTATTGTCTCCTGCAAGCTGAAGATCATACAACATGCTATCAACAAGTGTTTAATTTTTAATCCAATCAACATAAGATTTGTTTTAAAAGCACACGGTAATGAAAACTCACAAGTCAGATTTCAATCACTATTTTTTTTTTTCGAACTCGTTATGATAATTATAGTTTTTCCTTTATTATAGTAACTATATAGAGTACACATCTAATTAACATGTGACTTTAGAACACGTTAACACAATCCTATATTTTTTCACTCTTTCAAAATAAATGAAAAAGCATATGAATGAACCTCGAACTACAAGAATTAAATATGAATATATGGATAAAAAGTTGCGTCAAGCATATAAAGTATTAACTATAGCAATCTCGAACTACAAAAACTAGCAACAAGAACATTTGAAAAGAGATGCAAGTCCTACACGATATCACTAAATATCATTAATTAGAACAAGTACCATTTGTGTGTGTGTAATCACACTATAATATAAACAATATCAGCTCAAGGACATCTAATAACATCTAGTATGCAATGCAGCTCTTTACATGCATCTGATCATAGATAAATTAATTACTTATTTTAAGAAAGATGCATATTTGTTTATAGGTTTATATTTACGAAAGTTAAAGTGAATACTGAATATATAGGCATGCTGTTAGTTGAACATTTGAGGATGATATGAATATCATTGAAAAGAATTGATATGGATGGCCAATTTGTATATGGACAGCCAAATTAAGCAAATGTTGGAGCCGACTTGTTACAACACAATCAATATTTAAATCAATCACAAAGCATTAAAGACATTAAATCTTGAGTTTCCCACGTTATCATATATCTTGACACCATTGTAAACGAGTAATACTAGATTGTCCAAAATATTTACCCAATGTGAGTTGTCAATACGTACTGTATAAATCATGAGATAATGTGGTGATGGATGTATTAGTTACAACTGATCACATGCCATACCATTCGAGCGTGAATTTGGACTTTGGTCAATCTAGCATTAAATTACAACATATCCATTTTATTGGAGGGATGATTGATAATTACATAATATTACTAGTCAATTGCAACCCAAAGGACTTGAGAACCAAAATCTTCTGTCAGTTACCACACTACCCACTCACTTGAAATTAAACCTTAACAATCACTAAAATATCGACAAATTGTTCACCTCTTGATTTAATGTTAAGAATTTATTAAAATTCTTGGAGTGTAAAGCAAACCGTGGGAGGACAATCAGTATCATATTACAGTAGATGAGTTTTGTTTAGTTTGGTGTTAGGTAATTAAGTGTTCATATTATTATTTGTACACTTATATCTTTGTAGATGTACTATCAACATTGATACTTAAGAAGAAGAAAAAAAATTGATTTCTTTTTAGCTGTTGCATGCAATCTAATAGTTTAAATTTAACTTTTGTTGGAAAAAAATATCAACTTTTACATCAAACAAAAGTCTAAAATAAATATGTAACTTTCACATCAAACAAAAAGTCTAAGATAAATATGTTGTACTAGCTAGTTAAAAACTATTTCTATTTTGAAAGGACGATTGATATGATATGAATTTTTATAGCAAAGCAACAATTAGAAAACTATGAAGAAAATATTACCGAATGTTAAATTAATAATTTACTTTTATTAACCAAAACAACTTTGAAAGTATTTGGATGACCATAAAATGACATTATGAGTAACACACATTTTAAGGCAAGAAAAGACATTAAATAGTTAATGCATATCCAATTTGTAATCATTCAAACATGTTCAATATTGTCATATATTAGGCTTGTTATTTGTTTATTTATTTTTTAAAATTTTTTTTTGGGGGGGTGTGGGAGTGGGATTTAGAAATTTATATCTTAGTTGATTTTGGACAACTAGTCTTCTTCTTCTTCTGTGGCTCAAATAGAATCCCTACTCCCTAGCTAGCTTAAAAATGGAAACTAAAATTAATTAAACAATGTACAGAGTACGGTAATATTTACCTAACATGGTATTAGCAACGGTATTCTAAAGAATGTATAGGTCCGAGTTCTCCAAGCTTACAAAGAACATAACATTTGTGCTGATTATTAAGATGAAGACATATGACTAATGTTTCATAAAAAGTATCTATAAGATGGTGTGTTGACATCTATTTTGCAAAAGTGATCAAGACATAATTTCAAGTGCATTTGCATGAAAGCTTTAGTAGTACGTACTCATGGATCACACATTGATACTGAATCTTTAGACTGTGGAGATGGTAGATTTCAATAAATATTTGTTTTAGATAGAATAAATAAGCAAGAAATTCTCTGTATCCTCTCCATCAGCTAGTCATTACTAAGATGTTTAGATTTTTTGCCTGTATATGACTGGACTTGGAGCAGTACTGGAATTGGCTATATCTATTTTGTACAACAATGTTTGGCTTGAGTACCACAAAAGAAACGAAGATCGAAGCCGGTCAGTGGTTATTGACTCATGATCAGTACAATGTATTGTTTCGACCAAGTAATAATAATAATTTTTTTTTTTTTAAATCACAAACTTTAATTAAATAAGACTTGGTTGTACTTTGTATATATCTTCAACAAAATATTGAAACTTTGAAACTCCATTCAAACTCCACAGGACACTCAATTAGCTAGTAGCTAGTTATTAATTAACTGAACTAGAACTGCACTAATTCACAATAGTGAAATCAATCAGGCAAATATTGCTCCATTTTTTATTTTATTTGGCTTTTTTGGTAGGTGAAGAGTGAAGAACATGAAAAATATGAAAGAGAAAGATTGGAGATGGAAAAATGAAGTAAAATCTAAAAGGATATACAAAGATCTGTTTGTTTGAAGAGAGAGAGAGAGAGAGAGAGAGAGAGAGAGAGAGAGAGAGAGAGGATCATACAAAATCCTACAAGGGGTGCAAGAAATCCAAGCATACATTGATCAAATTCATAGCAAGAAATTGAGTGAAAAACACAAACAAAAACAATTGAAAAAAAATCATATCCGCCTTCTTTGGGGTTTCTTGCCTGTTGTTTTGTTGCCTGGGCTGGCTTGGCTGTTGCCTTCCTGTGTTCTGTGCTTCGTTTATTAAATTTTCGTTGGCTGTTTCAAAAAAAATAAAAATATATATATATAGAGAGAGAGAGAGAGTACCTGGAACTAGCAAATTCATAGAGCTTGCCTCTAGGAGAGAAGATGATAAGAGCAACCTCAGCATCACAGAGAACTGAGAGCTCAAATGCTTTCTTCAGCAACCCGTTTCGTCGCTTCGAGAAAGTCACTTGTCTGCTTGTAGCGTTCTCTATCCTCCTCATTTGGGTTTTGCCTCTCACCATTTCTTCAAAACAACACACACAGCTTCAGCTATAGAGTTAGTGAAGAAAGCTAGATAGAGCAACCAATCTTATATATTACCAAGTAAAGAACCCAAAAATCAAAAAAATAAAAGGAGTCCAATCAAGACCTAAATATTCATATATTGCAGTGTAAGATCATACAAAAAAACTTACCAATAAATAAGCAAATTAATTCCCAGAAGAGTTTCTCTGTGACAAAATCAACCAAACCAAACCAAAAACCAACCAAGATAATATGAGAATTGATTCTTCTTCAAAAGCAACAACTCTGAACAAGCAAAAAAAAAAAAATTAAAAAAAAAAAAAAAAGAAAGTCTTACCAAAAAGAAACAAATAAGAACCCAGATAGAGAAGAAGAGAGACCAAAAATGGGTAATAATCTGAAGAGTGTTTGAACTAAGATTTGTTGTAGAGAAAAGTAAATTACTAGGTTTTTTTTTTTTTTTCCCTTCTTTTTTGATTGATAGATCCTCAGTTTTTTTTTGTTATTTTTAATTATTTTAGTCACCACCGAAGGGTGCAAGTTAAAGCACCACCCATAGACACTCAAGTACTCAACAACCTTTCCTTATTAATCTATGTATCATCATAACCACGCACCTATTTAAAGAAACGTTAATTATATTCCTATTTAAATAATAATAATAATTTATGGAAATTTGCTTGTTTTGGACCTTTTGGTAAACCTACAACTTACAAGTCTACAACACACACCAAAAAAAGGAAGTTTTGCAGAAAAAAGAAAAAAGAAAATAAATGGGAATAATAAGAAGAAGAAAAGTAAAAGCAAATTAAAGCAGAGACGACAGAGAACGAGGGGTGGTGATGCTGCGGTTGTTAAATACTTAAATGTTTTTGTAATACCTCTCTATAGTAATTATCTATGGCTAGTATTAACATGTACGTGTTCTATAAAAAAAAAAAAAAAACTGTTTTATTTTCATAAAAGGTAATTAAAGCACAAATCAATTAGTGCATTTATTGTCTTGATAGAATAAATACAATGCTTTAATTTCCTGTTGTGGAAATTAGTGCATTTATTGTCCATTGTGAAAATAAAGCACTGTCCTCCTTTTGTGGAGATGTTAGTGCCGGGTGAATACCCTAGTTAACTTTGTTTCTTTTCTAGTTTCTTGTAAACCTTACTTCAAAAAAAATAAATAAATAAATAAATAAATAAAGCACTGTGTTTTATATGGCTTTCGAAAGGATTAAAAATGTTTTTTTTTTTTTTTAATTCTAGAAGCTATTTTGAAGTTTTTTTAAGTTGTTTGGTAAAATTCAAAACAGCTTTTTTAATATATGAATTGTCTCAATTAACCTTTATAAAAGTCATTTTATATCTACTTGGACAAGTCTAAAATTTTGGCTTTTCTAAAAAGTTTTTTTTTAAGTTTTTTTTAAACATATAAATTATCTCAACTACCCTTCATAAATTTTAGATATTCCACCATAGCTATTACATTATAAATACATTGTTAACATTTTTTTTGTAATTCATTTAACTAAAAGCTATTTCGAAAAATACAATCTTCTTGTGCTGGCTGCAGTTTTGTTTGCTGTTTGTGGTTTGCGTCCTGTTTTGCTGTCTTGTGCTGTGTGTTGGTTGTTTCTACTGTTTTGGGTGCGTTGGGGTTGCTGGTTGTGTGTTTTTCTGCTGTATTGTGGCCTTTGTGCCTTGGCTTTTTGGTCTCTTCATTAAATTGTGCAGTTCAAAAAAAAAAAAATACATTGTCAATGCTTTTTTAAAATTTTTTTTTTATGATTTACATAATCAAAAACCTTTTTTTTGTTAAAAGCTCTATTTATTAGAAGTTCTACTATAAAAATATCTACTTTATAAATTCTACTTGAAAAACCATACAAACACACCCTAACACTACCCATTATTTATTTTTCATTAATAATAACGACAACAACAACATCAACATCTTGAAAGGGGAAAAAACAAAAAAAGAAAAAAAGGTGTAAAAAAGGTAAGAAAAAGGTTAAAAACGACAACTTAAACATCGTCCGTACAATTCCGTACAAAGAGCAGCCAATCAGAAGTTGAAACGCAATAAAGAAAAATCATCACTTTTGTTTGAAGATTCCCACCGCAGCACCACCTTCCTTGAAAAAAACTTCATGGGCCTTCAATGGTGGGTCAGACATATATTATCATGTACTATAATAATTTAATTTAATTTAATATTACTTTATATATATATATATATATATATATATATATATATATATAATAGGGGGAGGGATTGGAGTACACAATTTTAACACAATATTTGACAAAATTTTACCGTCATCGTCATCGGATCTATAAGATTTGAATGGTTTAAATTTAATATATATATTTTTTTTATTTCTTTCTCCCTTATCAATAGTTAATTTATTTTCTTTTGAAATGGTATGTGAAATTAAGTTAAATTAGCATGAGTAAATTCTTACTGGTTTTTGGTTATGTCTACACATATCATGTTTGGATATATATATATATACAGTCTTTCTATTATTAGTTCGGACTGACAAAAGTTATATCAGTTCCTTGTATGTGGGTCACTAAATTTAAATACTTTGACTGACAAGTATATACACCCAAGTCAAAGTATTTAAATCTAGTATCCCACGTGCAAAGAACTGATATAACTTTTGTCAGTTCAAACTGATAATAGAATTTCTGTATATATATATATACATATATTTTTGTTTAATTATTTATTACATGTGTTGTAAAAACAATTCAAACCGAGACATTATCAAAAGTAAATGAGGGTGGTGAGGAGTCCCATCTCTCAAATTTTATATGAAATTATAAAATAATATTTGTATTTTAAAAAAATTTGATCCATTGGGCTTTTGCCACCAAAGCATATTCACATTTGGATATTTGAAAGCACAAAAATGACGCCGACACTTTCTTATATATGTATCTTCTTCTTTCATTAAATGCCGGTGAACCTTAATCACCAGGCTGTTCCGGGACCACACAAGGTTTAAAATATTTTTAATCAAATAAAATATCTTCAATTCATTTCAATCCAACGGTTTAAAATCTTCCTCTTCTTCACTTGATCACAAGGTCATGGCCAACACGTCATCACCTAGAACTCACATTTCGTCAGCTTTTTTTTTTTTTTTTTAATAATTTATATTTATTAAATAATATAAAACAAATATTGAACTAAATGAGTTAATGAAAGCTTACACCTGTATGAAATATGAATTCAATGTGAGAGTTACAGTGTCAAATCAAAATGACTAAACCCGAAGTGGTCCGGTTCAACATGACCCGGTTTTGTATTCATGAGATATGACCCGCTCGAGGTGGTCCATACCATTTTCATTAGATATTTTTGTTATTTTTAGTAAGGAAAAAAAAAAACATTTCGAAAGGAAAAAAAATATATAAATTAGAGTTATTATAAATTTCACGATATATTATTTAGCTTCATTCATACATATGTAACTTCGACTTTATAGGTCAATTATGAATACAGAGATATTACGTATAATATCGTAAATTTAACATTCAACTATAAATATCTGATATAGATATTGATCTTTTTATAGATTCGTAATTACAAAACTTTTAAGTTTTTTCTATGAGGATAAGTTTTTCGTGCGCATATTGAACTTGATGCCCATGTTAATGTCCGTGTTAGGAAATGAGTTTCTTATCAAAACTCATGTGTTGAATGACTGTGAGAATAATTTCCATTTGTTGTGGCCAACAAAATTCCAAGTGTGTGCTCGATTGATTATTGGATTTTATTTAATTATTGACAAAATCCAAGTCATTTAGCTAAGTTGTTGGGAGATAAGTGGAGTAACTTGCAAGTGAGAGGCACAATAATAATAATAGTAATAATAATAATAATAATAATAATGACAATTAATATCATCGAGCAACATATTGAAGAATGTTCAACTAAATTTCAATTTTCTTTTGATTTTTCTAACAAAAAGTTGTTGGAATTGTAATCCATATATATAACTCCAACCTTGTAAAATGCTAAGTTGATCAAAGAGAATGAGGCCAACCACTTTTTACTAGTTTTTAACATCCATAAATAAAGAAAAAGAATTTATAACAAAATTTGTAATCCAGTGTTCTAGTAGTCGGCTGTCTAGGCCGATTAATCGGTCCAATTCGGTTAGGCGACTGAAAATTGAACCGAAATAGGGAAAATCGGAGCAATTAGGTGCTGGCCGACTAATCGGGGAAGTCATCGACTAATCGGCTAGGCAAGTCAAAGCCGTTGACCGACTAATCAGAAAAAACGGCATCGTTTTATAAAATTTCACTTCTTCACTTCATTCTTTTCTTCTCTTCTTCGACCAAACAAAGTCGTTGAGACCATTCAGTCGCCGAAAGCTGCCGTCTTTTGTCGCCACCGTCACCAGTTCGCAGCTGTCGACAATTCGCCGGTCTTCCTCCTGTCTCCACGACTCCAAAGTCCATCTAGGTTTGTGGTTGCTGTTGTTTTTTGTTTTCTAGGTTGCTTGTTTGTATTGCTCTGTTATGTCTCTATTTTCGGGGTGGATGGAGAGTTGGGTTTTGCTTCAAAAGGGTTGGGTTTTGCTTAAGGGGTGGATTGAAATGGAGTCTTTGTTTTGGGTTTCTGGTTTGTGTTGAAATGATGAGTAAAAACTAAAAAAAGTAAAGGTGTTTAATAAGAACCACTAGGTGTTTGATGAAAGTCTTCTAAGAGAAAATGATGAGTAGTGGCATGGACTTTCACTTAGCTGATCAGGTCTCATTGCCTCTTCCTTTGAGCAAATATGAGATCTCTGTGAATCATTGGGTTGCTGGTTTGTGCGTGATCAGTTGTTATTGCTGGAATTTGTGAACTCGTGAGTTGTGATGCAATAGTATTGTATGAAATTTTTTGATTATTTTGTTCTTTTGATTTGAAATGTCAAGTTTCAGCTGTTGATTTATCATGTGTGTGCTTTCGATAATTCAAATTAGTTTGATTTTGTTTAGTGGAGTTGACATTAGTAAGATACAAGTTGGAGGTTTTTGTCTGCTGCAGTTTGTTTGTGTTTTTCGTTTCAGTATATGCTTGGTCTTCTCTCCTTATGGTTGTTTTTTTTGCATTGTTTTGGGGTTGTGTTCTATTTCCCCTGTTTTTCTGGCCTTCTTTTGTTGCCCAGGTTGTTGCTTGGTGGTGGTGTGTTTGCTATCGTGTGGCTTCTTGTTGTTTTTGTTTGGTTGGGCTCTTTCCGAGTCCACTGAATAAAGTTACCGTTTAAAAAAAAAAAAAAAGTTGGAGTTGTTTATGTTTGGATTTGGATTGGTTTGTGATCGAACCTCTTCAATACCGGATTTTAGCCCCCCAATTCCTTGTCCTTTGATCAGTTCCCGGGTAGAATCCGGAATTTAATGCTTAACTTGTAGCAATTTCAGGTATTTAGATGATTGTATCCTATTGGAGCTTAAGATGTGGAGTTGAAGCTAAAATTTGAGCAAAAGTGGAGTTTTGGAGAACTTGACCAGTAGGTATGGCGAGCAACCAAGGTGACTTACCTCCGTCACCTCATCAAGTAGCTACAAATTTCCAGGGTGCAAGGCTACCTCCCACGGCTACTTACCCCAGTCACCTCGCCAAGTCGCCACAATTGGGCAGCATGTGAGGCGACTTCTCATGGTGACTTCCAAAGTCGCCACATCTCCTTGCCTCAACCGGTCCACAATTCGAGTGCTTGTGGCGACTTCTCATGGTGACTTCCAAAGTCGCCACAGTAACTCACCTCACAGCAAATCAGGGGCAAAACGGTCTTTTTCCCCCCATTTCGTGCCCTACCTATTTAATTGCATCTTCTGCTCATCCTCATCACCAGACATCAGATCCAAAAATCCTCTCATCTCTCATCATCTTCAACCTTACAAAAATCACCCAAGTTCCCACCTTTCTACACCATTTTCATCATCTTTTCATATTTTCTCCTTCACCACCATCACTCCATCCATCTTTGGAGGTTTTGCAAGCAAGAGGGAGCTCTCAAGACAATGGGTTTTCTCTACTCTTTTGTTTTCTCTTTCATTTCTCCATTGATGTGTAACTAATCATTTAGCTAGGGGATTAATGTAATCGTATTTGACCACTTTATGAACTAATTAGTCTATTTCTTAATTCAATTCGATTTTAGTCTTTTTTACTTGATTAATTTGAGTTTATCTACTACTCATATTATTTTGTGACCACAATTGATGTGGGTGTGTAGTGTAAACTATCTATGAAATTGGGTTTTGGTGTGAAAGACCTTTCCACCTCAATTCTAATTATGAGCTTGGTAATTGAGAAAGATAATATGTGCATGACCATGCCATGTTGTTTTGGCTTAGAGTTTATATAATTAATGGGTGATGACCATTGCTTGGCACATGACCTTGTGGAGGCAATGGTAAGAACCTAGTTCTTAATGATAAACAAGCCCTAAAATTGGATTTGAAGTGCTTAATGAGACTACGTAAGGACATTGAGTGGTCTAAGAAGGTTATGTTAATTCCCTAGTGATTTCTCCCATATATCCATATGTTGTGTGTTGTTGTTGTGTTTAGCATAGTTTATTTCTCAAGTTTGCATCTTTAGTGTCAAGTTTACATTTTTAGCTTACAAGTTTGCATTTTTACGCAATTTCAAGAACCAAAATCACTTTTCCAACTCAAAAGCATTATGCAAGTTAATTTTACGCACTTAGATTAGTTTTAATTTTTCCCTAGACTAAGTAGTTTTAACTATTTGAATCACCGATCCCAGTGAACGAACTTAATTTTAATTGAAAGTAATTTTTACTACATCAGTTTGTGATTGCATTTGGATGGGTGTTTGGGGATTTGGAACGGTTTAAGATTGGATTTTGATTGGTAATTTACTAATTTGGCATTTGTGGATTTGGAAAGAATTTTCTTTAGATTTGATAATTAGAATTTATTTGTAATTGAGTAATTGGATTTGATAATTGGAATTTTGAAAGAACTTTCTTTGGGGATTAATCGCCAACTAATCAGCCTAGGCGCTAGGCACCGAGTCTCCGCCCGATTAGCGCCTAGCGCTTACTAGAACACTGAATATATCATGGTAAATAGTAACATAGTATTACCATTTTATTATAAATGTAATCACTAAGACACCATTTGGTATGCGGGATTGGATTGGACTATTTTTTGGGATTGGAGCAGATTGGATTGGATTGGATTAAATTAGTACCATCATCTGTTTGGTGTTCTAGATTATTGGACTAATCTAATCCTATCTAATGTTTGGTATAAGTTAGGATTGGATTGGACAAAATTATATCAATTTATAAATTTAAATAGGTAAAATTATTTTTAAGCATTTTTTGATATAAAAAATTATTTAAATGATTTTTTTATATTAAAATACAAATATATAAAAATGATTTAAATAAAATATAAATTATAAGATATTCACATTATGTGTGATAATATTTGATATTGAATACCAAATAATGCAAGATCTTATTTTTTTTTAATCATATATATTCTTAATAAAATATATCCAAATCCGTGAGAAGTACTAGATCCAAATCTCCATATGCTGTTGAAAACAAAACAAAAACTATACCATTTTATTAATTTTTGTTTATTAAAAAAGCTTATACCATTTTATCTTCAACCAAAAAAATACAAAATGTTGAAATCTTATCTACAACTTAAATATAAAAAAATAAAAAAATAAAAAATAAAAAAACTATCTTCATCTTCTTTTTGTTCCTCTCATATGTAACTCCTCAAAGAATCCAATGAAAGAATTAGCAAATAAAATGGTAAATCCATCACATATTCTTCTGATGTCATTTTGGGAATGGATGATTAGTATCACTTCGACATCTTCCTCCAGATCGACGGTGAAGTGAGGTATCTATTGAAGCATTCTCCAAAAGACCCACTCTGTCGACTTCCTCCAAATCGATGCGCAATGACATTTAAAGAAGTGATGGAAGAAAGAGAAACAAATTGGTCCCAAGAGAACTAAACCCACGAGGGGGAATTATTTTATCCCGCTGCTGTAGGATTATTTTAGAGTTGGCCCCGTTTTCATCAAGTTTTTATAAATATATATATATATATATATATATATATAAGTAATTAAATAAATAATAACAAATAATAAAACCCTATCACCATTCATCTTCATCTATTCATCTTCAACCTCACCATTCATCCACCATTCCACCACCATCTCTCCTCTTCTCTCTCCCCAAACACTGATCTCTTATCATCTCTCTCCAACTAGCAGAAGGAACAGCAGATCGGAGTTCGCCAACCCGTACCCGCAGCGGCACCAGCAGTAGCAATAGCAACGGCAACCACAACAACGGCAGCGCCGCCGCTGCAGGCCCGTCAATGCCCAAACCTATCACATGATCGGAGTCCGCCGATACTTCTTCCTTCAAACAACTTGTTCATATGCTAACCGGATTTTCGGAGACGCCGTTGTTGTTTGGGTTTGGGTCTGGTGTTGACGGTGGTGATGATTTTGTTTGGGTTTGGGTATAATGAGAATTATGTGATTTGTGAGAGGGCAATTTTGGTATGAAAGTTTATAATGATTTCAGACCTCCCTCACTTCAGACTTTAGCCAAAAAAGTTGGCTTTTTCATTTCAGACACTTTTTACCAATTTTCCAAACTTCAGATGCATTGGAAAAACAAACATGTCTGAATGGTCATTTCAGACCATTTTAGATTTCATACGTGAAAAACAAATAGCCCCTAAGACAAGTTGATAACTAACATATTTACATAATTAAAATTTGCAGATACGTAATAAAATGTTTACTTCATCGACATCAATTGGATCAAAAATCTATCCGAATATATATATATATATATATATATATATACAAATATACAAATTTTTTATTATCAGTTCGTCCTGACAATAGATATATCAGGACGAAGAATGTAGACCACTAGATTTACATACTTTGACTGAAAGTGTATGCACTTGTCAAAACTTCTCTATAATCTGTGATCCACATTCTTCGTCCTGATATATCTATTGTCAGGACGAACTGATAATAAAAAGACTATATATATATATATATATAAAAGACTCAATATATTATCATATAAATGAAGGGAAAGTGCGCGACTTGCTAAGAGTGGATTTGCAAATACAAGAACCCTTTGGAGTCATAAACATGGTTAGTTAGAATCATAAATCTGCCAACAAATTATATATATATACACTAGCATTTTGATGCAGCAGCAATAGATTACATGGCATTGGAATATATGGAGGGGTGGGATAGGAAAAAGACCAAGGAAAAAGACCATTTCAATCCTACTAGTCCGGGCGACGGAGTCGGAATGACGTGAAATTTTTACTATTGATGCGATTCGGCGAGATCTTCAAAAGTCACCATCTTTGGTCATGAGGCATACCCTTTTTTAGCCGAATTCCATCGTTTAGGCCCCAAAAAGGCCGTTTTTGCCGTTTTATGAAAGTTTCGTTTTTACAATAAATTGAGTTTCTCAAGTCTGAATCGACTTCCGTCAATTCCGGGGTGCTTAGGATTCTCAGTAGTTTTAGTTTTTGCATTAATCTCGATTTTATCTTTTTTGGTAATTTTTCGTTTTAGGGTTCGTTTCCGTGCTCTGTAAGGAATACGATTAGGTTTAGGATTTATTTGCTTTAAATAAGGTTGTAAGTCGAAAGGCTAATCGGTTTTTGATTTATAAAATTTAGAGTTTCTCTAATTTCTCCCAATTTCGGTATTCTTTGTGAATCAACGAACTTGAAGCCTAATATTCCGGTATTCGTGCGCGAATCAATGGAACTTTAGTAGGTCGTTTTCAATTTGTTTCTTGCAGGTTTTTCTCGACAGAGCTTCCGCTACATCAGTTTGGTATCAGAGCCATGTTCGTTCAGGACGACATTATCATGCCGCCGAGAAGATGACCAAACCAGGTTCTCGTAGAAGAAGCCATCGAATGTGACCTCGTGGCATAGTTGGAGCGACAGGTTGAGCAATTAAAGGAGCAGCTTGCGACGATGAGGGCCAACCAAAACCCTTTTCAGAACTTAAATCCTGAAACGGGTGGTGACAGTGACGGAGAGGAAGAAATTCCGCAACCACAACGCCGACAAAGGGCGCCTGAAGTTGATGACAGGGCTGGTGACAAAGATGAAGACATCAGGCGTTGGGAGTCAGGAATACGGATCGAGGTTCCAGAATTCCATGGAAGTATGCAACCAGAGGAGTTCCTCAAGTGGATTGGAATTGTAGAAGAAATCCTAGAATTCAAGAGAGTTCCTGAAAGAGAGAAGGTGGCATTGGTGGCCACGAGACTTCGGAGTAGAGCAGCGGCATGGTAACAGCAACTCAAGCTCAATAGGAATCGTTCGGGAAAGCCCAAGATTTCTGACTGGGAAAAGATGAAACGGAAGCTGCGTGCTGAATTCTTACCACAACTTTCAAAAGTTGATGTACCAGAGATTATAGAACTTGCGTCAAGGCATGAGATCTGTTGATGAATATACCACGGAGTTCTATCAACTGTTGGTGCGAAATGAGATTCAAGAGACACAGGATCAGTTGGTGTCACGCTATTGTGGTGGATTACAAATGCAAATCCTTGATATGATTAATCTCTTTGATCCAGTAACGGTGATAGAGGCACATCAGAGTGCTTTACAATTGAAGAAGACGTTGTCTCAAAAATCTAACAGTGGGCAGTTTTTGAATTTCAGAGGAGGTCCGAACAGTCGAAACAGGGCAAGTAGTACCAGCGAAAATACTGGGAATCGTTCAGGTGTTAGTGCTAGTGGCAGTTCGAATTCTGGACAACGAAACCCAACAAATAGCGTTCAAACTCCCAGGACAACCACGGGCGGATTTCGGTGTTTCGGATCTGCTACATCACATTTATGGTAGAAATTGTGTACACATGGAGAAACACAAACATACCTATTTATCTTGTACAAGATTGCATTCAATATTGGCCCAACTCACTCACATAGACATTTGACTCTTGTACATTCAATATTTGCCCAACTCACTCACTTGGACATTATGACACAAGCACTGAACACTGAAGATGAATTAAACGCTCTGGTCACTAGAATTTTTGAGTTTCTTAATTGTACAAAATACAGATCAATATTAGAGGAGAATTAATCAAAACTTTTGGGGAAAAGTTTAATAAAACAGACAACTGAAACCGACTAAAATTATATTTGTAAGCCCACTCTTTCCCTTTTCTTTTTTCTCCCTACCAGCAAAACTCTGATCAAAAGAGTACACAATACCTAGCCTACAATAAAGCATTGGAAATCAATCCATCACACAATCTCCTCCAACGTTTTGCAGATGCCTAACAAGTCCTTGTGCATCAAACTAGGTGCAAAAAGAGCAACCAGCAAAGGATTCCTCCTTAGGCAAGAAAGAAAATATTCCCGGCTGATCCTTCCATCACCATCGCTATCGAATAAATTGAACAGACCATGGATCTACAGGTCAACAATTTAACATTTAAGTTAGGTTTAGCAAAGAAAGAACTAGTTCGGATAAGCAAGTGCATCTTTTACCTCATCCTCGTTCAACTCTGGGATAGCATGTCTGATGGCTACTCCCAACTGTTCCAAAAAAATAAAATAAAATAAAATAAATCAGATGCCGCAAATATGTGAGTCTGATTTCATGTACGCATGACAAAAGCAAGGGAAAGGAAAGAATTATATACTTCATGCTCTGAAATGGCACCATTTCCTCCAGTATCACATGCAGCAAATGCTAGTTCACAAGCTGTCCGGAATAACGGTAGCTTCATGACATGAGCTGATGCAAATAAGAACTGCAAACAACAAATATACATTGACACAAAGTTGGGCAAATATGGAAACAAAAGTTGAAGCATAATACAGTAGGTGAACAAGTATGTGACACAGAAGCACAGAAGATACTCGGAGATATAACGGTTCTTAAATCTTCTGCTCATTCTCCACTTTGATAAAAACAGTTATTCAAAACGTAGATGGAATCTAAAAACTATACGTGCAAACAAAAATACGGCAACAGCAGGAGAAGGAGAAGAAAAAGGAAGGGGGCAGTGAGTTTACCTGCTTGAATACGATTGATCCATTCTTATCTACATCAATGAACCCAAAAATCTGCAATCCAGATAACTCAACATGAAAAGCAAGAAATGGGATAAAATTTTAAGTAACACCACAAAAAAATAATCCTCTTGAACTAGTATCAGCAATTATTTTCAATCATATAATTATAAATATATAATAAATTCACTGAACATGCAAGCTTGCAAGGTCAGTATAATTTTTCAAAAACAAGCATTATCAGTTGAATTTATACCATGATTTTCTAAATATTTCCCATGTTCAACACCTTGGCAAGAAACTGACACTAGGATAGTCAAATGACAATGCAATTTAAGATCTATCCATCAGGTTCACAATGGGATCTACACTCTTAACACAAAGCAAATAAATTTAATCCCAAGAGTAAATGTTTACACCGTGGTACATGAAAGAAGGATCCAACGATTCGAAAAAGAAGAAGGTTCTTACACCTATTAATACTCATCTAGGAAGAGACATACAAGCCGAAGCCAGTTTAAAAGTTCAATATCTCCGGTTTAAGGGAAGAGTCCTGAATAACCTCATAACACTCAAGACAAGATTTTGTAGCTAAAACTAAGCATCTATGCATATAAATTGTTCTAATTAGTTTTCGAATCACATTCTTATGTCCAAAACTACTTTGGACAAATACCATCCAGAGTTCTAAAAGCATGAGAAACAATTAGCCTTGCAAAAATTGTAGTCACAGAAAAGGTAGCAAGAATTGCATGAGGCACCTCCACGGAAAGAGTACAAGGCTTGTGTTGTAGAACCCTCAAAAACTACGAAAGCTTAACATAACCACTGCAAATGGGATTAAATAGTGAGAACATAATAGATTTGCATTTGCAACAATGCAATTGGTGTAAAATAACAGCCAAATACTTATTGATAAAACAGCATGTGTGTCAACAAAGCATTTATGTAAACTGTCTTGCAGAAGAAACATTAGAATATATGTTGTAAATTAATTCAATATATAGCATATGATTACTCTAGTAAGGTAACAATTATTGCATTTTAATCAAGAACCATTTAAGTACAGAGAACACCCACTAATATACAAGAATTCACAACATTGAAATCAATCAGGCAAATACCGACGCAGAACGGAAGTTTTAGGGTTTACCAGCGTAATCCCTAAAGTAACAAAACTGGAATCCACCAGCAAAGAACGAATGTATGTAAACCGAAAATTGATAATATTATTGAATAATTCTGAAACTGATAACAAAGAGCCTTAAATAGCCTCTCGAAACCCTAAAATAAGCAAAAAGACTAAAATATCCTCAAACTAAACAAAAACGGAAAACAAATAAAAAACACTAAAACTTCAGCTGCCCAACGACCTAACTTAAACAGCTCTGTTGCTACGCTATAGAGCTCTGAAAACCCTTTCCGAAAACATATTATAATAGGAAATCTGACAACCGAGTCAAAAGTTATGCCCATTTCTTTGGAGCACCTCTTTTGGACAATTTTCTGTCCATCTCTTCTTCAAACTCCAAAGCCAACAGTCCTACATCAAATACGGCTCTCTTTTTATTTTTTGGCTTTTTTTTGGTAGATGAAGAGTGAAGAACATGATCAAGAACATGAAAAATATGAAAGAGAAAGATTGGAGATGGAAAAATGAAGTAAAATCTAAAAGGGTATATAAAGATCTGTTTGTTTGAAGAGAGAGAGAGAGAGAGGATCAAATCATACAAAATCCTACAAGGGGTGCAAAAATCCAAGCATACATTGATCAAATTCATAGAAAGCAATTGAGTGAAAAACACAAAACAAAACAATTGTAAAAAAAAAAAAAAAAACATATATATACTCTAATTAAAGAGATGTGAAGGTTGTATACAGGCAAGAATTGTCTGGCGCTCAAATTAGTTTTCATAAAATGAATATCATATAAATAGAAAGTACTATTAATTATAGCATAGTACCACATATTTTTTCGTATGAGATCCTAGTTTATAATTAGTTTAATTTGTAGGCTACAAAAATAGTTGTCAGATATGATAAATTAAGATCCCGCATGAAAAATATGAAAAATCCTGCACCTAAACCTCCTATATATGTATATATATACAAGCCCGATTTGGTCAGAACGTCCTAATATAACTTTATTAAGATATTGAATGTGAGCCACTCATTATGGAGAAGTTTTGACAAGTGCATACACACTTGAGTCAAAGCATGTAAAACTAGTGACTCACATTCAATATCCTCATAAAGTTATATCAGGATGCATTGACTGGAAAATTTATATATATATATATATATACAGATTTTCTATTATCAGTTCGTCCTGACAATAAATACATCAGGACGAAGAATGTGGACCACTAGATTTACATACTTTGACTCGAAGTATATGAACTTATCAAAACTTCTCCATAATCTTTTTTTGGAAACAGCAATTTATTGCAAGAGCTGATATATTTATTATCAGAACGAACTGACAATAGAAAGATTGTATATAAATAATCTCTTTTTTCAAATCTATATATCACGTTTTTCAAATCATTATTGGATCAGATGATCACTTGCATGAAATATAAACCCACAAGGCCACAACACAGGTCACCCCACAAGATATTTCAATTATATTGTGGTCTCGATGCCAGTAGGGTACTATGGTATTTAGTGGTCTAAGCTTGAATTTCAAGGATATGTTGCAAAATACAATGCAATATATAAGCTTTTAAAAAAATAAAATAAAAAATAAGTAATATTGCATGCATTTAAAACTTAGGAAAATATTTCAAACTGACCATATTCATAGTTAATGTTCAAGTTACGAATGAATAGAAGTATAATTAATAAAAAATAACTAACATTGCATGCATTTAAAACTTAGGAAAATATTTCAAACCGACCATATTCATAGTTAATGTTCAAGTTATGAATGAATAGAAGTATAATTAATGCATTTAATTGTTAAAAGATTGCATTTTTAAAAGTAATAACTACATATGGACCATTAGGTTATATACATTTATGAGGGGTTTATTACTGGACCAACCTCAACTCGTCAGAAGACATGCATACATAAACTTACTATATATATACTAGAGAGAAATCAACGTGAAAAATATGAATAAAACCGCGAGTGACCTCGTTTGCAAGGCTTTGCATGAACAAACAAACAAACTAGTTAGGCGGCGGTGGCAAGCGTCTTGTTCTCCTAGCCGGCGGTGGTCCGATGAACAATTCAGTCTCCACATCAGAAGTTGGACTACTATCATGATCATCATGATCTTCGCTGTTCGGTGAATTTTCTGGTTGCTCTTTCTCTTTCTCTTTTTCTTTCAATCCTTGCCATGGTTGTGCACCACACTGAAAACAGAAGTAGACAATGATAATAAATATACATTGATCGTAATTGTTTATATAATTAACGATTCTTTTGTACAAAATTTTCATTTACTTCATTTTCGAGTGATAACATTAATAAAGTCGGTTTGTAACTCTCACCTTCTCGGATAGCCTTACATTTTCAGCTACTAGCGTTTTCTCCTGCCGTGTTGATTTTTTAGAACATAAAATAAAACATATAAACAGATCACTAACTGATGATGTGAATTAAAAGAAAACTGAGATATATAATTGCAAAAGTCTTGAAAATGAGTACCTTTTCTTTGAGCCGCTGAATTTGTTCCTTGAAAACTTGAGTCTGAAGTGTATATATATATATATAGACAAAGATTGATTAAGGGTGTTAATTAAATGATCAAATTTAATAATATATAGCCTTAATTTATATGATCAAGATCATGATCAACCTTTCTTGCTCGAATGCTGCTTACGCTTCTCTCCAACTGTTGTTCTATCTCTTGTAGTTCTTCAATGGTGCATGATTCCAGACCTTCTCCTAATAGTCGCCTGCATGCATGCATGTTGACGTTTATCAGACTCGAATTTAAAAACCTGATTGGAACTTGACTTCAATGAAACAATGAATTGTAAAAAAAATAAAACTAGGCCTTTAACCGTTTTGCAACTTCTAGAAGCTCTATCCTTTTCACCATGCTAGCAGCTTCATTCTTCAGTTTCTGTCATTTCAAATCAGCTTGTGTGAGAAAAACTTGCTGAGGAAATTATTTTTCAAAGTGTTTATTTGTAGTACAAAAGAGGATTATAAGAAACCTAAATTTGAAATCTTCTCACTAGTCACATGTCGTTTAGATTTCACGCATTGATCCTAGATGAAAAAGAGACTTTTTGAATGTTTAAATAGAGGGTTTTGCACAAATACATTGTTAGCTAGAACGTCATATCTCATGTCTTCAATAATATGGTTGGCTTCTTATCTAATAGCATATATAAGTTTTCAGTTGAGTATTGGTGTTCACATTGCACAAGAGATCGTTACAAACAAAACAAAACAAAATAAAAAATAAAAAAAAAGTGTGTCAACCACCTATATATCTTTTATGTTGCACATGAGAGAGTGTATTATAACATGTCAAATCTCAAGTACTAAATAGAAAATACTATTGTTGGATCCTTAATTAACAACTTCCACATTTAGCTAGCTAGGCTGAGAAATTATGTATGTACTAACGCAAAAACTAACAAGCAATGTAATCTATCCAAACTAATTAAGTATTTCTCCAATGGCCATTCTCCACTAAACAAATAAATCTACAATGACCCGAGCTATTGGGTGAACCAAAAGGATCAAATAATACACAGTGGTTGACCTTAGAGATCAAACACATTCGATGTTTCATGTTTATCATCGTGTAAAAGGGCTGCCAACACAGAAGAACTTGACCATCTAATATAACATTTAAAGAGTTGTTTGGGGAGAAAATTGGCAGTAAAAAAAAAGGAAGGAGGCAGAACCTGCATGTTTTGTTCTGTTGGCTTGTCAATGGTTGGAGTAGTGTCTTTTGTATGCTTTTGATAACGTTGTATTGTCTCCTGCAAGCTGAAGATCATACAACATGCTATCAACAAGTGTTTAATTTTTAATCCTATCTTGGCTGCTTGTTGTTGTTTGGTTTTGTCCTTCAATATAGTTTGCTTTTCAAAAAAAATTTAAAAGCACGGTAATGAAAGCTTGCAAGTCAGATTTCAATCACTATTTTTTTTCAAACTCGTGATGATAATTATAGTTTTTCCTTTATTATAGTAACTATAGTACACATCTAATTAACATGTGATTTTAGAACACACGTTAACACAATCCTATATTTTTTCACTCTTTCGAAATAATGAAAAAGCATGAATAAACCTTATGATCTGTAAAAACAAACTTTCATTTACAAGAATTATACATGTGATTAGGTGAGGTTTGCTCGAAGAGGGTGTACAGAGTGCTTATGGCTCAAAGTGCGAGCATTAAAACTGATGATGTTGTGGATGGTGCTGATTTCTTCAGATAGTCATCATGAACAACTTCCTGTACATGGTATCAAGTTCTCATCTCTGCCTTAAAATATTATGTATGACTACATTGTTGAAGTTAGAGTAGAGTCTGTCAATTGGCATAAAAATTGACAAATGATCCCCACAGTGTCTTAAGATGGATTAGCTTATCAATTCTGTAAATGGATGGAGATCAGTTCTTTTTTTCAAAAAAAAAAAAACATTATACTAATGATCAAAGAAAAAAATTGATTTCTTTTTAGCTGTTGCATGCAATCTAATAGTTTAAATTTAACTTTTGTTGGAAAAAAATATCAACTTTCACATCAAAGAAAAAGTCTAAAATAAATATGTTGTACTAGCTAGTTAAAAATTATTTCTTTTTTGAAAGGACGATTGATATGATATAAATTTTTATAGCAAAGCAACAATTAGAAAACTTTGAAGAAAATATTAATGAATGTTAGATTAATAATTTACTTTTATTAACCAAAACAACTTTAAAAGTATTTGGACGACCATAAAATGACATTATGAGTAACACACATTTTAAGACAAGAAAAGACATTAAATAGTTAATGCATATCCAATTTGTAATCATTCAAACATGTTCAATATTGTCATATATTAGGCTTGTTATTTGTTTATTTTAGGGGGAGGATTTAGAAATTTATATCTTAGTTGATTTTGGACAACTAGTCTTCTTCTTCTTCTTCTGTGGCTGAAATAGATTCCCTACTCCCTAGCTTAAAAATAGAAACTAAAATTAATTAAACAATGTACACACTACGGTAAGATTTACCTAACATGGTATTAGCAACGGTATTCTAGATAATGTAAAGGTTCGAGTTCTCCAAGCTTACAAAGAACATAACATTTGTGCTGATTATTAAGATGAAGAAATGACTAATATTTCATTAAAAGTATCTATAAGATGGTGTGTTGACATCTATTTTGCAAAAGTGATCAAGACATAATTTCAAGTGCATTTGCATGAAAGCTTTAGTAGTACGTACTCATGGATCACACATTGATACTGAATCTTTAGACTGTGGAGATGGTAGATTTCAATAATTATTTGTTTTAGATAGAATAAATAAGCAAGAAATTCTCTGTATCCTCTCCATCAGCTAGTCATTACTAAGATGTTTTAGATTTTTGCCTATATATTGGTTAATCTTTAGACTGGACTTGGAGCAGTACAACAATGTTTGGCTTGAGTACCACAAAAGAAACAAAGATCGAAGCCGGACAGTGGTTAGTGACTCATGATCAGTACAATGTATTGTTTCGACCAAGTAATAATAATAATTTTTTTATAAAAAAAAAAACACGAACTTTAATTAAATAAGACTTGGTTGTACTTTGTATATATCCTCAACAAAATATTGAAACTTTGAAACTCCAATCAAACTCCACAGGACACTCAATTAGCAAGTAGCTAGTTATTAATTAACTGTACTGGAACTGCACTAATTCACAATGGTGAAATCAATAAGGCAAATATTGCTCCTTTTTTTTTTTAATTTTTTTTTTTTTTGTGGCTTTTTTTGGTAGATGAAGAGTGAAGAACATGATCAAGAACATGAAAAATATGAAAGAGAAAGATTGGAGATGGAAAAATGAAGTAAAATCTAAAAGGATATACAAAGATCTGTTTGTTTGAAGAGAGAGAGAGAGAGAGAGAGAGAGAGGATCATACAAAATCCTACAAGGGGTGCAAGAAATCCAAGCATACATTGATCAAATTCATAGCAAGAAATTGAGTGAAAAACACAAACAAAAACAATTGAAAAAAAATCATATATATATATATAGAGAGAGAGAGAGAGAGTACCTGGAACTAGCAAATTCATAGAGCTTGCCTCTAGGAGAGAAGATGATAAGAGCAACCTCAGCATCACAGAGAACTGAGAGCTCAAATGCTTTCTTCAGCAACCCGTTTCGTCGCTTCGAGAAAGTCACTTGTCTGCTTGTAGCGTTCTCTATCCTCCTCATTTGGGTTTTGCCTCTCACCATTTCTTCAAAAAAAAACACACACAGCTTCAGCTATAGAGTTAGTGAAGAAAGCTAGATAGAGCAACCAATCTTATATATTACCAAGTAAAGAACCCAAAAATTAAAAAAAAAATTGAGAAAAAAAGGAGTCCAATCAAGACCTAAATATTCATATATTGCAGTGTAAGATCATACAAAAAAACTTACCAATAAATAAGCAAATTAATTCCCAGAAGAGTTTCTCTGTGACAAAATCAACCAAACCAAACCAAAAACCAACCAAGATAATATGAGAATTGATTCTTCTTCAAAAGCAACAACTCTGAACAAGCAAAAAAAAAAAAAAAAAGAGAAAGTCTTACCCCAAAAAAAACAAATAAGAACCCAGATAGAGAAGAAGAGAGACCAAAAATGGGTAATAATCTGAAGAGTGTTTGAACTAAGATTTGTTGCAGAGAAAAGTAAATTACTAGGTTTTTTTTTTTTTTTTCCTTCTTTTTTGATTGATAGATCCTCAGTTTTTTTTGTTATTTACAATTATTTTAGTCACCACTAAAGGGTGCAAGTTAAAGCACCACCCATACACACTCAAGTACTCAACAACCTTTTCTTATTAATCAAAACCAGACACCTATTAAAAGAAACGTTAATTATATTCCTATTTAAATAATAATAATAATTTATGGAAAATTGCTTGTTTTGACCTTTTGGTAAACCTACAAGTCTACAACACACACCAAAAAAAGGAAGTTTTGCAGAAAAAAGAAAAAGAAAAATTGGAATAATAAGAAGAAGAAAAGTAAAAGCAAATTAAAGCAGAGACGTACGACCGAGAACGAGGGGTTGTGATGCTGTGGTTGTTAAATACTTAAATGTTTTTGTACGTGTAATACCTCTCTACAGTAATCATTTATGGATATTATTAACATATGTCCTATAAAAAACTGTTTTATTTCCATAAAAGAAAAGCAAAGCACAAATCAATTAGTGCATTTATTGTATGCAGTGTTTTAATTTTCTATTGTGGAAATTAGTGTTTATTGTCTGTTGTGAAAATAAAGCACTTGTTAACACAAGTTAAGTGTCTGTTTGGTATGGCTTTTGAAATGATCAAAAACGTTTTTTTTTTTTCTAATGTTACAAGCTATTTTAAAGTTCTATTTAAGTTGTTTAGTAAAACTCAAAACAGCTTTTTTAATATATGAATTGTCTCAATTACCTTTCATAAAAGTCATTTTATATTTACTTGGAGAAGTTCAAAATTTAGGCTTTTCCAAAAAGCTTTTTTTTTTTTTAAGCTTTTTAAAAACATAAGAATTGTCTCAACTACCATTCGTAAATTTTAGATATTCCACCATAACTATTACACTATAAATACATTGTCAACACTCTTTTTGTAATTCACTTAACCAAAAGCTATTTTAAAAATACATTGTCAATATATTTTTTTATAATTTACACAACCAAAAGCTTTTTTTTGTTAGAAGTTCTACTCATTAGAAACTCTACTACAAAGAGATCTACTTTAAAAGTTCTATTTAAAAAATCATGCCAAACACACCCTAACACTACCCATTATTTATTTGGATTCAAAAATTAAATAGCACTCTTTGAGGGAGGGCTTGTGCAAATAGCACCACTTTAATAAGTCTTGTTTTAATAGCACCAAAATAGGTAATGAGACCAAAATACCCCCACTTACTCTTTTCCTTTTTATTTTTTTTCTCGAAAATTTGAGACTTATTTGCAGTTTCGAGACTTAATTCAAGTTTGTTCGGGACTTATTCTGTTCGACCTCCATCAATGGTGACAGTGACGATCCGACAACGGCGCCGGTTGACTCCGGAGATAGTTGGATGTAGAAGATCGAACGATGCCGAGTTTGTTGGCGCCATCGGTTTCTTTAGATTCGCAATGGATCGTCATAGATCAGACGATGAAGATTCACGACGGTTTGGGTTTTGCTTTGTTTCTCTCTCTACACAACTCGAAAATGAAAACGAATATTTCAGTTACAATGATTGGCACTCGACGAACGTTTTCCCGGTGGTTTTGTCGGTCAACTCGTTGGTCGGCGGTGGCACCTCCATTGAAGCTCCATCAATGGAGGTTTGGGAAAAATGAAGAAGAAGGTGAAAGACACACAAGAGAAAAGAAAAGAAGTTGAGAGGGTATTTTTATCCAAATTCCATTTTTGGTGCTATTAAAACAAGAGTTATTACAGTGTGATAGTTGTACAAGTCAAAATTAAAAAAGTGTTATATACTCTATTTCCTTTTATTTATTTTTCATTAATAACAATGACAACAACAACATCAACATCTTGACAGGGAAAAAAAACAAAAAGAAACAAAAAAAAAAGGTGTAAAAATGGTAAGAAAAAGGTTAAAAACGACAACTTTAACATCGTCCGTACAATTCCGTACAAAGAGCAGCCAATCAGAAGTTGAAACGCAATAAAGAAAAATCATCACTTTTGTTTGAAGATTCCCACCACGGCACCACCTTCCTTGAAATAAACTTCATGGGCCTTCAATGGTGGGTCAGACATATATTATCGTGTACTATAATAATTTAATTTAATTTAATTTAATATTACTTTATACAGTCTTTCTATTATCTGTTCGAATTGATAAAAATTATATCAGTTTCTTGTATGTGGGCCACTGGATTTAAATACTTTGACTGACAAGTGCATACAGCCAAGTCAAAGTATTTAAATCCAGTGGCCCACGTATAAAGAACTGATATAACTTTTGTCAGTTCGAACTGATAATAGAATTTCTGTTACTTTATATATATAACAGGGGAGGGATTGGAGGACACAATTTTAACACAATATTTGACACAATTTTACCGACATCGGATCTATAAGATTTGAATGGTTTAGATTTAATAAATTTATTTATTTTTTATTTCCTTCTCCTTTATCAATAGTTAATTT
Organism: Acer saccharum; assembly: GCA_030490815.1. Classification (NCBI taxonomy): domain Eukaryota; kingdom Viridiplantae; phylum Streptophyta; class Magnoliopsida; order Sapindales; family Sapindaceae; genus Acer; species Acer saccharum. The sequence goes on along the minus strand of CM059870.1, from coordinate 43,451,407 downwards.
ATTTTCTTTTGAAACGGCAGGTGAAATTAAGTTAAATTAGCATGAGCAAATTCTTATTGGTTTTGGGTTATGTCTACATGTATCATGCTTGGATATATAGATATAAAGGGTAATTTTCCAATGAGGACTTTTACAATACACACTCTAAGCACCTTTTGATGATATTGTATGTAATCAAATGTTTTTCGATGAGATTTTTTATATGCATCATAAGAAAATTAAAATACATATTTGGTAAAAATTTGGAAATTTTTTGGATTTGAGAATTATTTTTTCTTATATTTCTCTATTTTTAAATGTTTTATCTTCAAAAAAATCGGAAAAAAATAGTTCTTGCACCCGATTTTTTTTTTTTAAATTCCATAAATTTATTTCAATGTTTTAACCATCTATATAAAAAATATCATCAAAAAATATTTGATTACATGTAATTTCATTAAAAGGTGTTTAAAGTGTGCATCGTAAAAATCCTCATTGAAAAATTAATATATATATATTGTTTTTATTTTTTGTTTTTATATTTAATTATTTATTACATGTGTCACAAAAGCAATTCGAGCCGAGACATTATCAAAAGTAACAAGGAGTATGAGGGTCCATCTCTTCTTCCATTAAATGCCGGTGAACGTTAATCACCAGGCTGTTCCGGGACCACACAAGGTTTAAAATATTTTTATTCAAATCAAATATCTTCAATTCATTTCAATCCAACGGTTAAAAATCTTCCTCTTCTTCACTTGATCACAAGGTCATGTCTCACACGTCATCACCTAGAACTCACATTACGTCAGCTTTTTTTCATATATAATTTAGTTACAAAACATATTTATATTTATTAAATAATATAAAACAAATATTGAACTGAATGAGTTAATGAAAGCTTACACATGTATGAAATATGAATTCAATGTGAGAGTTACAGTGTTTTTCAAAAAAAAAAAAAAAAAAATGTGAGAGTTTACAGTGTCAAATCAAAATGAATAGACCCGAAGTGGTCCTGTTGGGCCTATCTATTATGTGGTCCGGTTCAACAAGACCCGGTTTTGTGTTCATATGATATGACCCGCCCGAGGTGGTCCATACCATTTTCATTAGATATTTTTGTTATTTTTAGAAAGGAAAAAAAAATTTAATTAGAGTTATTATAAATTTCACGATATATTATTTAGCTTCATTCATACATATGTAACTTCGACTTTATAGGTCAACTATGAATACAGAGATGTTACGTATGATATCGTAAATTTAACATTCAACTATAAATATCCGACATAGATATTGATCTTTTTATAGATTCGTAACAAAACTTTTATATTTGTTATATGAGGATAGGTTTTTCGTACGCATATTGAACTTGATGTCCATGTTAATGTCCGTGTTAGGAAATGAGTTTCTTATCAAAACTCATGTGTTGAACGACTGTGAGAATAATTTCCATTTGTTGTGGCCAACAAAATTCCAAGTGTGTGCTCGATTGATTATTGGATTTTATTTAATTATTGACAAAATCCAAGTCATTTAGCTAAGTTGTTGGGAGATAAGTGGAGTAACTTGCAAGTGAGAGGCACAATAATAATAATAGTAATAATAATAATAATAATAATGACAATTAATATCATCGAGCAACATATCGAAGAATGTTCAACTAAATTTCAATTTTCTTTTGATTTTTCTAACAAAAAGTTGTTGGAATTGTAATCCATATATATAACTCCAACCTTGTAAAATGCTAAGTTGATCAAAGAGAATGAGACCAACCACTTTTTACTAGTTTTTAACATCCATAAATAAAGAAAAATAATTTATAACAAAATTTGTAATATATCCAGTGTTCTAGTAGTCGGCCATTTAGGCCGATTAATCGGTCCAATACAGTTAGGCGGCTGAAAACTGAACTGAAATAGGAAAAATCGGAGCAATTAGGCGGTGGCCGACTAATCAGCTAGGCAAGTCAAAGCCGTTGACCGACTAATCGGAAAAGTCACAGACTAATCAGAAAAAAATGGCATCGTTTTATAAAATTTCACTTCTTCACTTCATTCTTTTCTTCTCTTCTTCGACCAAACAAAGTCGTTGAGACCATTCAGTCGCCGAAAGCTGTCGTCTTTCGTCGCCACCATCACCGGTTCGCAACCGTCGACAGTTCGCCGGTCTTCCTCCTGTCTCCACGACTCCAAAGTCCATCTTGGTTTGTGGTTGCTATTGTTTTTTGTTTTCTGGGTTGCTTGTTTGTATTGCTCTGTTATGTCTCTATTTTCGGGGTGGATGGAGAGTTGGGTTTTGCTTAAGGGGTGGATTGAAATGGAGTCTTTGTTTTGGGTTGCTGGTTTGTGTTGAAATGATGAGTAAAAACTAAGAAAAGCAAAGGTGTTTAATAAGAACCACCAGGTGTTTGATAAGAACCACCAGGTGTTTGATGAAAGTCTTCTAAGAGAAAATGATGAGTAGTGGCATGGACTTTCACTTAGCTGATTAGGTCTCATTGCCTCTTCCTTTGAGCAGATATGAGATCTCTGTGAATCATTGGGTTGCTGGTTTGTGTGTGATCTGTTGTTATTGCTGGAATTTGTGAACTCGTGAGTTGTGATGCATTAGTATTGTATGAAATTTTTTGATGATTTTGTTCTTCTGATTTGAAATGTCAAGTTTCAGCTGTTGATTTATCATGTGTGTGCTTTTGATAATTCGAATTAGTTCGATTTTGTTTAGTGGAGTTTGACATTAGTAAGATACAAGTTGGAGGTTTTTGTCTGCTGCAGTTTGTTTGTGTTTTTTGTTTCAGTATATGCTTGGTCTTCTCTCCTTGTGGTTGTTTTTTCTTCGTTGTTTTGGGGTTGTGTTCTATTTCCCCTGTTTTTCTGGCCTTCTTTTGTTGCCCAGGTTGTTGCTTGGTGGTGGTGTGTTTGCTATCGTGTGGCTTCCTGTTGTTTTTGTTTGGTTGGGCTCTTTCCGAGTCCCCTGAATAAAGTTACCGTTTAAAAAAAAAAAAAGAAGTTGGAGTTGTTTATGTTTGGATTTGGATTGGTTTGTGATTGCATTTGGATGGGTGTTTGGGGATTTGGATTGGTTTAAGAATGGATTTTGATTGGTAATTTACTAATTTGGCATTTGTGGATTTGGAAAAAATTTTCTTTGGAATTTATTTGTAATTGAGTAATTGGATTTGATAATTGGAATTTTGAAAGAATTTTCTTTGGGGATTAATCGCCGACTAATCAGCCCAGGCGCTAGGCGTTGAGTCTCCGCCCGACTAGCGCCTAGCACTTACTAGAACACTGAATATATCATGGTAAATAGTAACATATTATTACCATTTTATTATAAATGTAATCACTAAGACACCGTTTGGTATGCGGGATTGGACTGGACTATTTTTGGGGATTGGATTGGATTGGATTAAATTAGTACCATCATCTGTTTGGTGTTCTAGATTATTGGACTAATCTAATCCTATCTAATGTTTGGTATAAGTTAGGATTGGATTGGACAAAATTCTATCAATTTATAAATTTAAATAGGTAAAATTATTTTTAAGCATTTTTTGATATAAAAAATTATTTAAATGATTTTTTTATTAAAATACAAATATATAAAAATGATTTAAATAAAATATAAATTATAAGATATTCACATTATGTGTGATAATATTTGATATTGAATATCAAATAATGCAAGATCTTATTTTTTTTAATCATATATATTCTTAATAAAATATATCCAAATCCGTGAGAAGTAGATCCAAATATCCATATGCTGTTGAAAACAAAACAAAAACTATACCATTTTATTAATTTTTGTTTATTAAAAAAGCTTATACCATTTTATCTTCAACCACAAAAATACAAAATGTTGAAATCTTATCTACAACTTAAATATAAAAAAATAAAAAATAAAAATAAAAAAACTATCTTCATCTTCTTTTTGTTCCTCTCATATGTAACTCCTCAAAGAATCCAATGAAAGAATCAGCAAATAAAATGGTAAATCCATCGCATATTCTTCCGATGTCATTTTGGGCATGGATGATTAGTATCACTTCGACATCTTCCTCCAGATCGACGGTGAAGTGAGTTATCTATTGAAGCATTCTCCAAAAGACCCACTCTGTCGGCTTCCTCCAAATCGATGCGCAATGACATTTAAAGAAGTGATGGAAGAAAGAGAAACAAATTGGTCCCAAGAGAACTAAACCCACGAGGGGGAATTATTTTATCCCGCCGCTGTAGGATTATTTTAGAGTTGGCCCCGTTTTCATCAAGTTTTTATAAATATATATATATATATATATATATATATATATAAGTAATTAAAAAAATAATAACAAATAGCAATTACCAATTTGGTTATGGACTTTTTTTAAAATTACAAGTTGTTTGCGACTTTTACAAAAGTGACCAAATTGGTCCTCACCTTTTTTCCAAGTGCCAAATTAGTCCCTCTCTTTTAGAAGTGACCAAATCGGTCCCTGTAACGGTTTAATGGTGTTAAATATAACAATTGACTTTAACAATTTTAGTTAAAGTACGTAAGTACCATTTATTTGTTATATTAGAGCAAAGTTGTTTGTCTTTAATGCATTAAATTCACTATTATAATTACAACAAAACCCAAAAATAGTATTGATGAAACACCACTTGTACGGTTTTTAATTAAAATTTTCTAAAAAAATCTAAAAATATTTTAATACAATGTCAAGTATACCCTTAATTATCTTTCATTTCCAGTTTAGTATTTTACCATTTTTATATAAATTTTTTTCTTATTAATATTATACAAGCACTGTTGTCAAAATTATTCAAAAATCAAAACCCACAAATAAAATAAACAAAAAAATACATGTGTTAAAAAAAAAACTATACATGTGTCATTAATCATTATTATATTGTTTATGAGTAAAGTACAATTTTACCCCTACACAATTAAAGTTGACTGACGAAACTTAGTTAGAGGGACTAATTTAGCACTTGGGAAAAATGTAAGGACCAATTTGGTCACTTTTGTAAAAGTTGTAAACAACTTGGAATTTTAAGAAAAGTCCCAGACCTAATTGGTAATTGCCCATAATAAAACCCTATCACCATTCATCTTCATCTATTCATCTTCAACCTCACCATTCATCCACCATTCCACCGCCATCTCTCCTCTTCTCTATCCCCAAACCCTGATCTCTTATCATCTCTCTCCAACTAGCAGCGGCAACAGCAAATCGGAGTTCGCCAACCCGTACCCGTAGTGGCACCAGCAGTAGCAACAGCAACAACAACCACAACAACGGCAGCGTCGCCACCGTAGGCCCGTCAACGCCAAAACCCATCACATGATCGAAGTCCGCCGATACTTCTTCCTTCAAACAACATGTTCATATGCTAATTGGATCTTCGGAGACACCGTTGTTGTTTGGGTTTGGGTCCGGTGTTGACGGTGGTGATGATTTTGTTTGGGTTTGGGTATAATGGGAATTATGTGATTTGTGAGAGGGAAATTTTGGTATGAAAGTTTATAATGATTTCAGACCTCCAACACTTCAGACTTTAGCCAGAAAAGCTGGCTTTTTCATTTCAGGCACTTTTTACCAATTTTCCAGACTTCAGATGCATTGGAAAAACAAACATGTATAAATGGTCATTTCAGACCATTTCAGATTTCAAATGTGAAAAACAAATAGCCCCTAAGACAAGTTGATAACTAACATATTTACATAATTAAAATTTGCAGATACGTAATAAAAATGTTTACTTCATCGACATCAATTGGATCAAAAATCTATCCGAATATATATATATATATATATACAAATTTTCTATTATCAGTTCGTCCTGACAATAAATATATCAGGACGAAGAATGTGGACCACTGGATTTACATACTTTGACTCAAAGTGTATACACTTGTCAAAACTTCTCCATAATATGTGGTCCACATTCTTCGTCCTGATATATCTATTGTCAGGACGAACTAACAATAGAAAGACTATATATATATACGGTCCCGATTCTATCAGTGCATCCTGATATAACTTTATCAGGATATTGAATGTGAGCCACTCATTTATAACAGTGATTTGACAAGTACATACATGTTAAGTCAAAGTATGTAAAACGAGTGGCTTACATTCAATATCCTTATATAATTATATCAGGATGCACTGATAGGATAATTTCCGTATATATATATATATATATATAATACTCAATATATCAGTCTTTCTATTATTAGTTCGAACTGATATAAAATATATCAGTTCCTTGCATGTGGACCATTGGATTTAAAAGATGCTTTGACAAGTGCATACAACCAAGTCAAAGTATTTAAATCTAATGGCCTACATGCAAGGAACTAATATATCTTTTGCCAATTCGAACTGACAATAGAAAGACTGCTCAATATATTATCACATAAACGAAGGGAAAGTGCGCGACTTGCTAAGAGTGGATTTGCAAATACAAGAACCCTTTGGAGTCATAACATGGTTGGTTAGAATCATAAATCTGCTAACAAATTATATATATATATACACTAGCATTTATGGTAGAAATTGTGTACACATGGAGAAACACAAACATACCTATTTATCTTGTACAAGATTGCATTCCATATTGGCCCAACTCACTCACATAGACATTTGACTCTTGTACATTGAATATTTGCCCAACTCACTCACTTGGACATTATGACACAAGCACTGAACACTGAAGATGAATTAAACGCTCTGGTCGCTAGAATTTTTGAGTTTCTTAATTGTACAAAATACAGATCAATATTAGAGGAGAATTAATCAAAACTTTTGGGGAAAAGTTTAATAAAACAAACAATTGAAACCGACTAAAATTATATTTGTAAACCCACTCTTTCCCTTTTCTTTTTTCTCCCTACCAGCAAAACTCTGATCAAAAGAGTACACAATACCTAACCTACAATAAAGGAAAGGTGTGTGGACAAGTCCTCTAGCAAGGAGAGAAGAAAGGGTGTGTGGAAACCTCCGTCTGAAAACTTTTTAATGTTCAATGTGGATGGTTCGGCTAGAGGGAACCCTGGCATGTCAGGCATAGGTGGCGTGCTTAGAGATGGCAGAGGAAGTATCTTGTGCCTTTTTTCTATTTTCTGTGGCTCTGGTGATGCTACTTCGGCAGAATTAAAGGCCATTCTTAAGGCCTGCAATCTCATTAATTCGAAGCCCTCTCTCGCGTTTAGAGACATTCAGATTGTCAGTGATTCGAAATCAGCTGTGTCGTGGGTCAATGGGAAGGACTTTGGCAATTTCAAAATGGTGGATTTAATTTATGATATCCGTTTTCTCTTGTCAAAGTTGTATGGGGTCACGGTTGTGTTCATGCCCAGGGATTCAAATTTTATGGCTGATAGTTTAGCTAAGTTAGGTTCTAGAGGCTTGGAGGACAGGGTTGAGTGGGGAGTGGTGTAGTTTTGTGGCTTCTGAGGCTGGTTGTGTTCTCTCTGGTGTTGCTGTGTGTTGGCTTTGTTTGGCCTTGTTTCAGTCTGTTGGCTGGGCTGGGGGGGTTCTTCTCTTTGTGTTTGTTGTTCTTTGGCAGTGTGCCTGCCTGGCTTCTTTTTTGCAGGCCTGGGTAGTGTTTGTGCCTGTTGGTTGTGTTTGTTGTTTTTTTGTTGCTGTTTCTTTTAATTTTATTCTGCTGCTTCAAAAAAAAAAAAAATAAAGCATTGGAAATCAATCCATCACACAATCTCCTCCAACGTTTTGCAGATGCCTAACAAGTCCTTGTGCATCAAACTAGGTGCAAAAGGAGCAACCAGCAAAGGATTCCTCCTTAGGCAAGAAAGAAAATATTCCCGGCTGATCCTTCCATCATATCACCATCGCTAACGAATAAATTGAACAGACCATGGATCTACAGATCAACAATTTAACATTTAAGTTAGGTTTAGCAAAGAAAGAACTAGTTCGGATAAGCAAGTGCATCTTTTACCTCATCCTCGTTCAACTCTGGGATAGCATGTCTGATGGCTACTCCCAACTGTTCCAAAAAAATAAAATAAAAAAATCAGATGCCGCAAATATGTGAGTCTGATTTCATGTACACATGACAAAAGCAAGGGAAAGGAAAGAATTATATACTTCATGCTCTGAAATGGCACCATTTCCTCCAGTATCACATGCGGCAAAGGCTAGTTCACAAGCTGTCCGGAATAACGGTAGCTTCATGACATGAGCTGATGCAAATAAGAACTGCAAACAACAAATAAACATTGACACAAAGTTGGGCAAATATGGAAACAAAAGTTGGAGCATAATACAGTAGGTGAACAAGTATGTGACACAGAAGCACAGAAGATACTCGGAGATATAACGGTTCTTAAATCTTCTGCTCATTCTCCACTTTGATAAAAACAGTTATTCAAAACGTAGATGGAATCTATAAACTATACGTGCAAACAAAAATACGGCAACAGCAGGAGAAGGAGAAGAAAAAGGAAGGGGGCAGTGAGTTTACCTGCTTGAATACGATTGATCCATTCTTATCTACATCAATGAACCCAAAAATCTGCAATCCAGATAACTCAACATGAAAAGCAAGAAATGGGATAAAATTTTAAGTAACACCACAAAAAAATTATCCTCGTGAACCAGTATTAGCAATTATTTTCGATCATATAATTATAAATATATAATAAATTCACTGAACATGCAAGCTTGCAAGGTCAGCATAATTTTTCAAAAACAAGCGTTATCGGTTGAATTTATACCATGACTTCGTAAATATTTCCCATGTTCAACACCTCGGCAAGAAACTGACTCTAGGATAGTCAAATGACAATGCAATTTAAGATCTATCCATTAGGTTCACGATGGGATCTACATTCTTAACACAAAGCAAATAAATTTAATCTCGAGAGTAAATGTTTACACCATGGTACATGAAAGAAGGATCCAACGATTCGAAAAAGAAGAAGGTTCTTACACCTATTAATACTCATCTAGGAAGCGACATCCAAGCCGAAGCCAGTATAAAAGTTCAATATCTCCGGTTTAAGGGAAGAGTCCTGAATAACCTCATAACACTCAAGACAAGATTTTGTAGCTAAAACTAAGCATCTATGCATATAAATTGTTCTAATTAGTTTTCGAATCACATTCTTATGTCCAAAACTACTTTTGACATATACCATCCAGAGTTCTAAAAGCATGAAATACAATTAGCCTTGCAAAAATTGTAGTCACAGAAAAGGTAGCAAGAATTGCATGAGGCACCTCCACGGAAAGAGTACAAGGCTTGTGTTGTAGAACCCTCAAAAACTACGAAAGCTTAACATAACCACTGCAAATGGGATTAAATAGTGAGAACATAACAGATTTGCATTTGCAACAATGCAATTGGTGTAAAATAACAGCCAACTACTTATTGATAAAACAGCATGTGTGTCAACAAAGCATTTATGTAAACTGTCTTGCAGAAGAAACATTAGAATATATGTTGTAAATTAATTCAATATATAGCATATGATTACTCTAGTAAGGTAACAATTATTGCATTTTAATCAAGAACCATTAAGTACAGAGAACACCCACTAATATACAAGAATTCACAACATTGAAATCAATCAGGCAAATACGGCTCTCTTTTTATTTTTTGGCTTTTTTTGGTAGATGAAGAGTGAAGAACATGATCAAGAACATGAAAAATATGAAAGAGAAAGATTGGAGATGGAAAAATGAAGTAAAATCTAAAAGGGTATACAAAGATCTGTTTGTTTGAAGAGAGAGAGAGAGGATCAAATCATACAAAATCCTACAAGGGGTGCAAAAATCCAAGCATACATTGATCAAATTCATAGAAAGCAATTGAGTGAAAAAACAAAACAAAACAATTGAAAAAAAAAAAACATATATATACTCTAATTAAAGAGATGTGAAGGTTGTATACAGACAAGAATTGGCTGGCGCGCAAATTAGTTTTCATGAAATGAATATCATATAAATAGAATGTAATATTAATTATAGCATAGTACCACATTTTTTTTTCGTATGAGATCTTAGTTTATAATTAGTTTAATTTGTAGGCTACAAAAATAGTTGTCAGATATGATAAATTAGGATCCCGCATGAAAAATAAAATAAATATAATCCTGCACCTAAACCTCCTATATATGTATATATATACAATCCCGATTTGGTCAGAACGTCTTGATATAACTTTATTAGGATATTGAACGTGAGCCAATCATTATGGAGAAGCTTTGACAAATGCATATACACTTGAGTCAAAGTATGTAAAACTAGTGGCTCACATTCAATATTCTCATGAAGTTATATCATGATGCACTGACTTGAAAATGCATATATATATATATATATATATATACAGATTTTCTATTATCAGTAATAAATATATCAAGACGAAGAATATGGACCACTAGATTTACATACTTTGACTCGTGTATGAACTTGTCAAAACTTCTCCATAATCTTTTTTTTTTGAAACGGTAATTTATTGCAAGAGCTGATATATTTATTATCAGAGCTGATATATTTATTATCGAGACGAACTGACAATAGAAAAACTGTATATATATAATCTCTTTTTTCAAATCTATATATCTCCTTTTTCAAATCATTATCAGATCAGATGATCCCTTGCATGAAATATAAACCCACAAGGCCACAACACAGGTCACCCCACAAGATATTTCAATTATATTGTGGTCTCGATGCCAGTAGGGTACTATGGTATTTAGTGGTCTAAGCTTGAATTTCAAGGATATGTTGCAAAATACAATGCAATATATAAGCTTTAAAAAAAAAAAAAAATAAATAACTAATATTGCATGCATTTAAAACTTAGGAAAATATTTAAAACTGACCATATTCATAGTTAATGTTCAAGTTATGAATGAATAGAAGTATAATTAATAAAAAATAACTAACATTGCATGCATTTAAAACTTAGGAAAATATTTCAAACCGGCCATATTCATAGTTAATGTTCAAGTTATGAATGAATAGAAGTATAATTAATGCATTTAATAGTTAAAGATTGCATTTTTAAGAGTAATAACTACATATTGACCATTAGGTTATATACATATATGAGGGGTTTACTACCAAACCAACCTCAACTCGTCAGAAGACATGCATACATAAACTTACTATATATATACTATAACTAATACTGCCGCTATTATTTGCTTGTGCCAAGAGAAAGAGAGAGAAATCAACGTGAAAAATATGAATAAAACCGCGAGTGACCTCGTTTGCAAGGCTTTGCATGAACAAACAAACAAACTAGTTAGGCAGCGGTGGCAAGCGTCTTGTTCTCCTAGCCGGCGGTGGTCCGATGAACAATTCAGTCTCCACATCAGAAGTTGGACTACTATCATGATCATCATGATCTTCGCTGTTCGGTGAATTTTCTGGTTGCTCTTTCTCTTTCTCTTTCTCTTTTTCTTTCAATCCTTGCCATGGTTGTGCACCACACTGAAAACAAAAGTAGACGATGATAATAAATATACATTGATCGTAATTGTTTATATAATTAACGATTCTTTTGTACAAAATTTTCATTTACTTCATTTTCGAGTGATAACATTAATAAAGTCAGTTCGTAACTCTCACCTTCTCAGACAGCCTTACATTTTCAGCTACTAGCGTTTTCTCCTGCCGTGTTGATTTTTTAGAATATAAAATAAAACATATAAACAGATCACTAACTGATGATGTGAATTAAAAGAAAACTGAGATGTATACTTGCAAAAGTCTTGAAAATGAGTACCTTTTCTTTGAGCCGCTGAATTTGTTCCTTGAAAACTTGAGTCTGAAGTATATATATATATAGACAAAGATTGATTAAGGATGTTAATTAAATGGTCAAATTTAATAACATATAGTCTTAACTTCATATGATCAAGATCATGATCAACCTTTCTTGCTCGAACGCTGCTTACGCTTCTCTCCAACTGTTGTTCTATCTCTTGTAGTTCTTCAATGGTGCATGATTCCAGACCTTCTCCTAATAGTCGCCTGCATGCATGCATGTTGACGTTTATCAGACTCAAATTTCAAAACCTTATTTGAACTTGACTTCAATGAAACAATGAATTGTAAAAAAAATTAAACTAGGCCTTTAACCGTTTTGCAACTTCTAGAAGCTCTATCCTTTTCACCGTGCTAGCTGCTTCATTCTTCAGTTGCTGTCATTTCAAATCAGCTTGTGTGAGAAAAACTTGCTGAGGAAATTATTTTTCAAAGTGTTTATTTGTAGTACAAAAGAGGATTATAAGAAACCTAAATTTGAAATCTTCTCAGTAGTCAAATGTCGTTTAGATTTCACTCATTGATCCTAGATGAAAAAGAGACTTTTTGAATGTTTAAATAGAGGGTTTTGCACAAATACATTGTTAGCTAGAACGTCATATCTCATGTCTTCAATAATATGGTTGGCTTCTTATCTAATAGCATATATAAGTTTTCAGTTGTGTATTGGTGTTCACATTGCACAAGAGATCGTTAAAAAAAAAAAAAAAAAAGTGTCAACCACCTATATATCTTTTATGTGGCACATGAGAGAGTGTATTATAACATGTCAAATCTCAAGTACTAAATAGAAAATACTATTGTTGGATCCTTAATTAACAACTTCCACATTTAGCTAGCTAGGCTGAGAAATTATGTATGTACTAACGCAAAAACTAACAAGCAATGTAATCTATCCAAACTAATTAAGTATTTCTCCAATGGCCATTCTCCACCATAACAAATAAATCTACAATGACCCGAGCTATTGGATGAACCAAAAGGATCAAATAATACACAGTGGTTGACCTTAGAGATCAAACACATTCGGTGTTTCATGTTTATCATCGTGTAAAAGGGCTGCCAACAAAGAAGAACTTGACCATCTAATATAACATTTAAAGAATTGTTTGGGGAGAAAATTGGCAGTAAAAAAAAAAAAAGGAAGGAGGCAGAACCTGCATGTTTTGTTCTGTTGGCTTGTCAATGGTTGGAGTAGTGTCTTTTGTATGCTTTATATAACGTTGTATTGTCTCCTGCAAGCTGAAGATCATACAACATGCTATCAACAAGTGTTTAATTTTTAATCCAATCAACATAAGATTTGTTTTAAAAGCACGGTAATGAAAGCTTGCAAGTCAGATTTCAATCACTATTTTTTTTTTCAAACTCGTGATGATAATTATAGTTTTTCCTTTATTATAGTAACTATAGTACACATCTAATTAACATGTGACTTTAGAACAAACGTTAACACAATCCTATATTTTTTCACTCTTTCAAAATAAATGAAAAAGCATGAATAAACCTTATGATCTGTAAAAACAAACTTTCATTTACCAGAATTATACATGTGTATATATATATATATATATGTGTGTGTGTTGATAAAAAGTTGCTTCAAGCATATAAAGTATTAACTATAGCAATCTCGAACTACAAAAACTAGCAACAAGAACAGTTGAAAAGAGATGCAAGCTAGTCCTACACGAAATCATACTATAATATAAACAATATCAGCTCAAGGACATCTAATAACATCTAGTATGCAATGCAGCTCTTTACATGCATCTGATCATAGATAAAGTAATTACTTATTTTAAGAAAGATGCATATTTGTTTATAGGTTTATGTTTACAAAAGTTAAGGTGAATACTGAATATATATGCATGCTGTTAGTTGAACATTTGAGGATGATATGAATATCATTGATATGGATGGCCAATTTGTATATGGACAGCCAAATTAAGCAAATGTTGGAGCCGACTTGTTACAACACGATCAATATTTAAATCAATCACAAAGCATTAAAGACATTAAATCTTGAGTTTCCCATGTTATCATATATCTTGACACCGTTGTAAACGAGTAATACTAGATTGTCCAAAATATTTACCAATGTGAGTTGTCAACACGTATCGTATAAATCATGAGATAATGTGGTGATTGATGTATTAGTTACAAATTAACTGATCACATACCATATCATTTGAGCGTGAATTCGGACTTTGGTCAATCTAGCATTACTCATTGTAAATTACAACATATCCATTTTATTGGAGGGATGATTGATAATTACATAAATATTACTAGTCAATTGCAACCCAAAGGACTTGAGAACCAAAATCTTCTGTCAATTACCACACTACCCACTCACTTGCAATTAAACCTTAACAATCACTAAAATATTGACAAATTGTTCACTTCTTGATTTAATGTTAAGAATTTATTAAAATTCTTTGAGTGTAAAGCATACCATGGGAGGACTCACTATGAGACTTAGTCAGTATCATATTACCGTAGATAAGTTTTGTTTAGTTTGGTGTCAAGTGATTAAGTGTTCATGTTATAATTTGTACTCTTATATCTTTGTAGATGTGCTATCAACATTATACTTCAGAAGAAAAAAAAAATGTTGTTGAAAAAAATTTTCTCGTTTGTTGTATTTCAATCACTTTATAGATGTACTATCAACATTATACTTCAGAAGAAAAAATAGTTAGCGGTGATAGACAATTAGGTGAGGTTTGCTCGAAGAGGGTGTACAGTGTGCTTATGGCTCAAAGTGCGAGCATTAAAACTGATGATGTTGAGGATGGTGCTGATTTCTTCCTGTACATGGTATCAAGTTCTCATCTCTGCCTTATAATATTATGTATTACAACATTGTTGAAGTTAGAGTAGAGTCTGTTAATTGGCATAAAAATTGACAAATGATCCCCACAGTGTCTTAAGATGGATTAGCTTATCAATTCTGTAAATGGATGGAGATCAGTTCTTTTTTTCAAAAAAAAAAAAAAAAAAAAAAAAACATTATACTTGAGAAGAAAAAAAAAATTGATTTCTTTTTATCTGTTGCAACCTAATAGTTTAAATTTAACTTTTGTTGGAAAAAAATATCAACTTTCACATCAAAGAAAAGTCTAAAACAAATATGTATCTTTCACATCAAAGAAAAAGTCTAAAATAAATATATTGTACTAATTAACTAGTTAAAAACTATTTCCTTTTTGAAAGGACAATTGATATGATATAAATTTTTATAGCAAAGCAACAATTAGAAAACTTTGAAGAAAATATTAACAAATGTTAGATTAATAATTTACTTTTATTAACCAAAACAACTTTGAAAGTATTTGGACGACCATAAAATGACATTTGTGGCTCAAATAGAATCCCTACTCCCTAGCTTAAAAATAGAAACTAAAATTAATTAAATAATGTACACACTACGGTAAGATTTACCTAACATGGTATTAGCAACGGTATTCTAGAGAATGTATAGGTTCGAGTTCTCCAAGCTTACAAAGAACATAGCATTTGTGCTGATTATTAAGATGAAGACATGACTAATATTTCATTAAAAGTATCTATAAGATGGTGTGTCACTGTGTTGACATCTATTTTGCAAAAGTGATCAAGACATAATTTCAAGTGCATTTGCATGAAAGCTTTAGTAGTACGTACTCATGGATCACACATTGATACTGAATCTTTAGACTCTGGAGATGGTATATTTCAATAGATATTTGTTTTACAAGCAAGAAATTCTCTGTATCCTCTCCATCAGCTAGTCATTACTAAGATGTTTAGATTTTTTGCCTGTATATGACTGGACTTGGAGCAGTACAACAATGTATTGGTTGAAACAAAGATCGAAGCCGTACAGTGGTTAGTGACTAATGATCAGTACAATGTATTGTTTCGACCAAGTAATAATAATATATTACTTATTATTAAATAAGACTTGGTTGTACTTTGTATATATCCTCAACAAAATATTGAAACTTTGAAACTCCATTCAAACTCCACAGGACACTCAATTAGCTAGTAACTAGTTATTAATTATCTGTACTAGAACTGCACAAATTCACAATAGTGAAATCAATCAGGCAAATATTGCTCCATTTTTATTTTTATTTTTATTTTTGTGTGGCTTTTTTTGGTAGATTAAGAGTGAAGAACATGATCAAGAACATGAAAAATATGAAAGAGAAAGATTGGAGATGGAAAAATGAAGTAAAATCTAAAAGGATATACAAAGATCTGTCTGTTTGAGAGAGAGAGAGAGAGAGAGAGGATCATACAAAATCCTACAAGGGGTGCAAGAAATCCAAGCATACATTGATCAAATTCATAGCAAGAAATTAAGTGAAAAACACACACAAAAACAATTGAAAAAATAATCATGTATATATATATATATATAGAGAGAGAGAGAGAGAGAGAGAGTACCTGGAACTAGCAAATTCATAGAGCTTGCCTCTAGGAGAGAAGATGATAAGAGCAACCTCAGCATCACAGAGAACTGAGAGCTCAAATGCTTTCTTTAGCAACCCGTTTCGTCGCTTCGAGAAAGTCACTTGTCTGCTTGTAGCGTTCTCTATCCTCCTCATTTGGGTTTTGCCTCTCACCATTTCTTCAAAAAAAAAAACACACAGCTTCAGCTATAGAGTTAGTGAAGAAAGCTAGATAGAGCAATCAATCTTATATATTACCAAGTAAAGAACCCAAAAATCAAAAAACAAATTGAGAAAAAAAGGAGTCCAATCAAGACCTAAATATTCATATATTGCAGTGTAAGATCATACAAAAAAACTTACCAATAAATAAGCAAATTAATTCCCAGAAGAGTTTCTCTGTGACAAAATCAACCAAACCAAACCAAAAACCAACCAAGATAATATGAGAATTGATTCGTCTTCAAAAGCAACAACTCTGAACAAGCAAAAAAAAAAAAAAAAAAAAAACGAGAAAGTCTTACCAAAAAGAAACAAATAAGAACCCAGATAGAGAAGAAGAGAGACCAAAAATGGGTAATAATCTGAAGAGTGTTTGAACTAAGATTTGTTGTAGAGAAGAGTAAATAACTAGGTTTTTTTTTTTTTCCTTCTTTTTTGATTGATAGATCCTCAGTTTTTTTTGTTATTTATAATTATTTTAGTCACCACCAAAGGGTGCAAGTTAAAGCACCACCCATACACACTCAAGTACTCAACAACCTTTCCTTATTAATCTATATATCATCAAAACCACGCACCTATTTAAAGAAACGTTAATTATATTCCTATTTAAATAATAATAATAATAATAATTTATGGAAATTTGCTTGTTTTGGACCTTTTGGTAAACCTACAAGTCTACAACACACACCAAAAAAAGGAAGTTTTGCAGAAAAATGAAACAAAATAAATAAATTTGGAATAATAAGAAGAAGAAAAGTAAAAGCAAATTAAAGCAGAGACGTACGACCGAGAACGAGGGGTTGTGATGCTGTGGTTGTTAAATACTTAAATGTTTTTGTACGTGTAATACCTCTCTACAGTAATTATTTATGGATATTATTAATACGTGTCCTATCAGAAAAGCAAAGCACAAATCAATTAGCGCATTTATTGTATGCAGTGTTTTAATTTTCTATTGTGGAAATTAGCGCATTTATCGTCAGTTGTGAAAAGAAAGGTCTTGTTAACACAGGGTAAGTGTCTGTTTGGAAGAGCTTGTCTATCAGCTAAAAGAGTTTTTACAATTAAAAAAGCTCTTTTCAATTTTATTTTTTTATCGTTTGGTTGTCATTCAATAGAGTTTTTAGATAATTAAAAAAGTTGTTTTACGTCTACTTGGAGAAGCCCAAATTTAAAGCTTTTCCAAGTAAATCTTTTGGAGTTTTTTTATTAATAACACTAAAATCTCCGATATAACCTTATAATTTAATATTTGCTAGAATATTTTGGTAATTCTTTCATTAAAAAAACTTTTTTTTAATTGACAACCAAACAACCAACGACTTTCATTTAAAAGATCTACTGTAAAAAGATCTACTTGAGAATCTCTCTCAAACGTACTCTAAGTGTGTGTTTGATATGGCTTTTGAAATGATCAAAAAAAAAAAATTTATTTATTTATTTATTTTTATTTTTTTTAGAGGCTGTTTTAAAGTTTTGTTTAAGTTGTTTGGCAAAACTCAAACACAGTTTTTTTAATATATAAATTGTCTCAATTACCCTTTATAAAAGCCATTTTATGTCTACTTGGAGAAGTCCAAAATTTAGGTTTTTCCAAAAAGCATTTTTTTTTTAAAGCTTTTTAAAAACATAAGAATTGTCTCAACCACCCTTTGTAAATTTTAGATATTCCACCATAACTATTATACTATAAATACATTGTCAACACCCTTTTTGTAATTCACTCAACCAAAAGCTATTTCTAAAAATACATTGTCAATACTTTTTTTTGTAATTTACACAACCAAAAGTTTTTTTTTTTTTTTGTTAGAAGTTTTAACTCATTAGAAGTTCTACTATAAAAATATCTACTTTAGAAATTCTACTTGAAAAACCATACCAAACACACCACTACCCATTATTTATTTTTCATTAATAACAACGACAACAACAACATCAACATCTTGACAGGGAAAAAAACAAAAAAGAAAAAAAAAAAGGTGTAAAAATGGTAAGAAAAAGGTTAAAAACGACAACTTTAACATCGTCCGTATAAATCCGTACAAAGAGCAGCCAATCAGAAGTTGAAACGCAATAAAGAAAAATCATCACTTTTGTTTGAAGATTCCCACCGCAGCACCACCTTCCTTGAAATAAACTTTATGGGCCTTCAATGGTGGGTCAGACATATATTATAAATTAAATTTAATATTACTTTATATATATATATATATAATAGGGGAGTGATTGGAAGACACAATTTTAACATAATATTTTACACGATTTTACCGTCATCAGATCTATAAGATTTGAATGGCTTGGATTTAATAAATTTATTTATTTTTTATTTCCTTCTCCTTTATCAATAGTTAATTTATTTTCTTTTGAAACGTTAGGTGAAATTAAGTTAAATTAGCATGAGCAAATTCCTATTGGTTTTGGGTTACGTCTACACGTAACGATATATATATATAAAGTCCCGATATAGTCAGTACGTACTGATATAACTTGAATGTGAGTCACTCATTATGGAGAAGTTTTGACAAGTGCATACACACTTGAGTCAAAACATGTAAAATTAGTGGCTCACATTCACTATTATCATGAAATTATATCAATGCATACCGACTTAAAATTTTATATATATATACATAAATTATATTATCAGTTCGAACTGACAAAAGTTATATCAATTCCTTGCATGTGGGCCACTGGATATAAATACTTTGACTTGGCTGTATGCACTTGTCAGTCAAAGTATTTAAATCCAGTGGCCCACATACAAGGAACTGATATAACTTTTGTCAGTTCGAACTGATAATAGAAAGACTGTATATATATATATATATATTTGTTTTTATATTTATTACATGTATTGTAAAAGTAATTCGAGTCGAGACATTATCAAAAGTAAATGAGGTGGGTGAGGGGTCCCATCTCTCAAATTTTATATAAAATTATAAAATAATATTTGTAATTTAAAAAAGTTTGATCCATCGGGCGTCAATAATGATTAAATTGGGTGAGGTGGGTTTGGGCATTGACGCAGGCCCGTCAATGCCCAAACCCATCACATGATCGGAGTCCGTTGATACTTCTTCCTTCAAACAAGTTGTTCATATGCTAACCGGATCTTCGGAGACGCCGTTGTTGTTTGGGTTTGGGTCTGGGTCTGAGTCTGGTGTTGACAGTGGTGATGATTTTGTTTGGGTTTGGGTATAATGGGAATTATGTGATTTATGAGAGGGCAATTTTGGTATGAAAGTTTATAATGATTTCAAACCTCCCTCACTTCAAACTTCAGCCAGAAAAGCTGGCTTTTTCATTTCAGACACTTTTTACCAATTTTCCAGACTTCAAATGCATCGGAAAAACAAACATGTCTGAATAGTCATTTCATACCATTTCAGATTTCAGACGTGAAAAACAAATAACCCCTAAGAAAAGTTGATAACTAACATATTTACATAATTAAAATTTGCAAATACGTAATAAAAACGTTTACTTCATCGACATAAATTGGATCAAAAATCTATCCGAATATATATATATATATATATATACAAATTTTATATTATCAGTTCGTCATGAAAATAAATATATCAGGACGAATAATATAGACCACTATATTTACATATTTTGACTCAAAGTATATGCACTTGTCAAAACTTCTCCATGATCTGTTATTTACATTCTTCATCCTGATATATCTATTGTCAAGATGAACTGACAATAGAAAGACTATATAAATATAAGACTCAATATATTATCACATAAACGAAGGAAAAGTGCGCTACTTGCTAAGAGTGGATTTGCAAATACAAGAACCCTTTGGAGTCATAACATGGTTGGTTAGAATAATAAATCTGCCAACAAATTATATATATATACACTAGCATTTATGGTAGAAATTGTGTACACATGGAGAAACACAAACATACCTATTTATCTTGTACAAGATTGCATTCAATATTGGCCCAACTCACTCACATAGAAATTTGACTCTTGTACATTCAATATTTGCCCCACTCACTCACTTGGACATTATGACACAAGCACTGAACACTGAAGATGAATTAAACGCTCTAGTCACTAGAATTTTTGAGTTTCTTAATTGTACAAAATACAGATCAATATTAGAGGAGAATTAATCAAAACTTTTGTTAACCATTTGGGGAAAAGTTTAAGAAAACAAACAACTGAAACCGACTAAAATTATATTTGTAAACCCACTCTTTCCCTTTTCTTTTTTCTCCCTACCAGCAAAACTCTGATCAAAAGAGTACACAATACCTAACCTACAATAAAGCATTGGAAATCAATCCATCACACAATCTCCTCCAACGTTTTGCAGATGCCTAACAAGTCCTTGTGCATCAAACTAGGTGCAAAAAGAGCAACCAGCAAAGGATTCCTCCTTAGGCAAGAAAGAAAATATTCCCGGCTGATCCTTCCATCACCATCGCTATCGAATAAATTGAACAGACCATGGATCTACAAGTCAACAATTTAACATTTAAGTTAGGTTTAGCAAAGAAAGAACTAGTTCGGATAAGCAAGTGCATCTTTTACCTCATCCTCGTTCAACTCTGGGATAGCATGTCTGATGGCTACTCCCAACTGTTCCAAAAAAATAAAATAAAAAAATCAGATGCCGCAAATATGTGAGTCTGATTTCATGTACACATTACAAAAGCAAGGGAAAGGAAAGAATTATATACTTCATGCTCTGAAATGGCACCATTTCCTCCAGTATCACATGCAGCAAAGGCTAGTTCACAAGCTGTCCGGAATAACGGTAGCTTCATGACATGAGCTGATGCAAATAAGAACTGCAAACAACAAATATACATTGACACAAAGTTGGGCAAATATGGAAACAAAAGTTGAAGCATAATACAGTAGGTGAACAAGTATGTGACACAGAAGCACAGAAGATACTCGGAGATATAACGGTTCTTAAATCTTCTGCTCATTCTCCACTTTGATAAAAACAGTTATTCAAAACGTAGATGGAATCTATAAACTATACGTGCAAACAAAAATACGGCAACAGCAGGAGAAGGATAAGAAAAAGGAAGGGGGCAGTGAGTTTACCTGCTTGAATACGATTGATCCATTCTTATCTACATCAATGAACCCAAAAATCTGCAATCCAGATAACTCAACATGAAAAGCAAGAAATGGGATAAAATTTTAAGTAACACCACAAAAAAAAAATCCTCGTGAACCAGTATCAGCAATTATTTTCAATCATATAATTATAAATATATAATAAATTCACTGAACATGCAAGCTTGCAAGGTCAGCATAATTTTTCAAAAACAAGCATTATCAGTTGAATATATACCATAACTTTCTAAATATTTCCCATGTTCAACACCTTGGCAAGAAACTGACACTAGGATAGTCAAATGACAATGCAATTTAAGATATATCCATCAGGTTCACGATGGGATCTACATTCTTAACACAAAGCAAATAAATTTAATCTCGAGAGTAAATGTTTACACCGTGGTACATGAAAGAAGGATCCAACGATTTGAAAAAGAAGAAGGTTCTTACACCTATTAATACTCATCTAGGAAGAGACATACAAGCCGAAGTCAGTATAAAATTTCAATATCTCCGGTTTAAGGGAAGAGTCCTGAATAACCTCATAACACTCAAGACAAGATTTTGTAGCTAAAACTAAGCATCTATGCATATAAATTGTTCTAATTAGTTTTCGAATCACATTCTTATGTCCAAAACTACTTTGGACATATACCCTCCATAGTTCTAAAAGCATGAGATACAATTAGCCTTGCAAAAATTGTAGTCACAGAAAAGGTAGCAAGAATTGCATGAGGCACCTCCACGGAAAGAGTACAAGGCTTGTGTTGTAGAACCCTCAAAAACTACGAAAGCTTAACATAACCACTGCAAATGGGATTAAATAGTGAGAACATAACAGATTTGCATTTGCAACAATGCAATTGGTGTAAAATAACAGCCAACTACTTATTGATAAAACAGCACGTGTATCAACAAAGCATTTATGTAAACTGTCTTGCAGAAGAAACATTAGAATATATGTTGTAAATTAATTCAATATATAGCATATGATTACTCTAGTAAGGTAACAATTATTGCATTTTAATCAAGAACCATTAAGTACAGAGAACACCCACTAATATACAAGAATTCACAACATTGAAATCAATCAGGCAAATACGGCTCTCTTTTTATTTTTTGGCTTTTTTTTGGTAGATGAAGAGTGAAGAACATGATCAAGAACATGAAAAATATGAAAGAGAAAGATTGGAGATGGAATAATGAAGTAAAATCTAAAAGGGTATACAAAGATCTGTTTTTTTGAAGAGAGAGAGAGAGGACCAAATCAAACAAAATCCTACAAGGGGTGCAAAAATCCAAGCATACATTGATCAAATTCATAGAAAGCAATTGAGTGAAAAACACAAAACAAAACAATTGAAAAAAAAAAACATATATACTCTAATTAAAGAGATGTGAAGGTTGTATACAGACAAAAATTGTCTAGCGCTCAAATTAGTTTTCATAAAAAGAATATCATATAAATAGAAAGTAATATTAATTATAGCATAGTACCACATATTTTTTCGTATGAGATCTTAGTTTATAATTAGTTTAATTTGTAGGCTACAAAAACAGTTGTCAGATATGATAAATTAGGATCCCGCATGAAAAATATAAAAAATCCTGCACCTAAACCTCCTACATAACTATATATATACAATCCCGATCTGGTCAGAATGTTCTGATATAACTTTATCAGGCTATTGAATGTGAGTCACTCATTATAGAGAAGCTTTGACAAATACATACACACTTTTTTTTTTGAACATACACACTTGAGTCAAAGCATGTAAAACTAGTGGTTCATATTCAATATCCTCATGAAATTATATCAGGATGCACTGACTTGAAAATTTATATATATATATATACAGATTTTCTATTATCAGTTCGTCCTGACAATAAATACATCAGGATGAAAAATGTGGACCACTAGATTTACATACTTTGACTCAAATTGTATAAACTTGTCAAAACTTCACCATAATCTTTTTTTTGAAACGGCAATTTATTGCAAGAGCTGATATATTTATTATCAGGATGAAGTGACAATAGAAAAACTGTATATATTTAATCTCTTTTTTCAAATCTATATATCTCCTTTTTCAAATCATTATCGGATCAGATGATCACTTGCATGAAATATAAACCCACAAGGCCACAACACAGGTCACCCCACAAGATATTTCAATTATATTGTGGTCTCGATGCCAGTAGGGTACTATGGTATTTAGTGGTCTAAGCTTGAATTTCAAGGATATGTTGCAAAATACAATGCAATATATAAGCTTTTAAAAAAATAAAATAAAAAATAAGTAACATTGCATGCATTTAAAACTTAGGAAAATATTTTAAACTGACCATATTCATAGTTAATGTTCAAGTTACGAATGAATAGAAGTATAATTAATAAAAAATAACTAACATTGCATGCATTTAAAACTTAGGAAAATATTTCAAACTGACCATATTCATAGTTAATGTTCAAGTTATGAATGAACAGAAGTATAATTAATGCATTTAATAGTTAAAAGATTGCATTTTTAAGAGTAATAACTACATATGGACCATTAGGTTATATACATTTATGAGGGGTTTACTACCGGACCAACCTCAACTCGTCAGAAGACATGCATACATAAACTTACTATATATATACTATAACCAATATTGCTGCTATTATTTGCTTGTGCCAAGAGATAGAGAGAGAAATCAACGTGAGAAATATGAATAAAACCGCGAGTGACCTCGTTTGCAAGGCTTTGCATGAACAAACAAACAAACTAGTTAGGCAGCGGTGGCAAGCGTCTTGTTCACAAACTAGTTAGGCAGCGGTGGCAAGCGTCTTGTTCTCCTAGCCGGCGGTGGTCCGATGAACAATTCAGTCTCCACATCAGAAGTTGGACTACTATCATGATCATCATGATCTTCGCTGTTCGGTGAATTTTCTGGTTGCTCTTTCTCTTTCTCTTTTTCTTTCAATCCTTGCCATGGTTGTGCACCACACTGAAAACAAAAGTAGACGATGATAATAAATATACATTGATCGTAATTGTTTATATAATTAACGATTCTTTTGTACAAAATTTTCATTTACTTCATTTTCGAGTGATAACATTAATAAAGTCGGTTTGTAACTCTCACCTTCTCGGATAGCCTTACATTTTCAGCTACTAGCGTTTTCTCCTGCCATGTTGATTTTTTAGAATATAAAATAAAACATATAAACAGATCACTAACTGATGATGTGAATTAAAAGAAAACTGAGATATATAATTGCAAAAGTCTTGAAAATGAGTACCTTTTCTTTGAGCCGCTGAATTTGTTCCTTGAAAACTTGAGTCTGAAGTATATATATATATAGACAAAGATTGATTAAGGATGTTAATTAAATGATCAAATTTAATAATATATAGTCTTAACTTTATATGATCAAGATCATGATCAACCTTTCTTGCTCGAACGCTGCTTACGCTTCTCTCCAACTGTTGTTCTATCTCTTGTAGTTCTTCAATGGTGCATGATTCCAGACCTTCTCCTAATAGTCGCCTGCATGCATGCATGTTGACGTTTATCAGACTCCAATTTCAAAACCTGATTTGAACTTGACTTCGATGAAACAATGAATTGTAAAAAAAATTAAACTAGGCCTTTAACCGTTTTGCAACTTCTAGAAGCTCTATCCTTTTCACCGTGCTAGCTGCTTCATTCTTCAGTTGCTGTCATTTCAAATCAGCTTGTGTGAGAAAAACTTGCTGAGGAAATTATTTTTCAAAGTGTTTATTTGTAGTACAAAAGAGGATTATAAGAAACCTAAATTTGAAATCTTCTCACTAGTCACATGTCATTTAGATTTCACGCATTGATCCTAGATGAAAAAGAGACTTTTTGAATGTTTAAATAGAGGGTTTTGCACAAATACATTGTTAGCTAGAACGTCATATCTCATGTCTTCAATAATATTGTTGGCTTCTTATCTAATAGCATATATAAGTTTTCAGTTGTGTATTGGTGCTCACATTGCACAAGAGATCGTTAAAAAAAAAAGAAAGTAATTGTGTCAACCTCCTATATATCTTTTATGTTGCACATGAGAGAGTGTATTATAACATGTCAAATCTCAAGTACTAAATAGAAAATACTATTGTTGGATCCTTAATTAACAACTTCCACATTTAGCTAGCTAGGCTGAGAAATTATGTATGTACTAACGCAAAAACTAACAAGCAATGTAATCTATCCAAACTAATTAAGTATTTCTCCAATGGCCATTCTCCACCGTAACAAATAAATCTACAATGACCCGAGCTATTGGGTGAACCAAAAGGATCAAATAATACACAGTGGTTGACCTTAGAGATCAAACACATTCGGTTCATGTTTATCATCGTGTAAAAGGGCTGCCAACACAGAAGAACTTGACCATCTAATATAACATTTAAAGAGTTGTTTGGGGAGAAAATTGGCAGTAAAAAAAAAAGGAAGGAGGCAGAACCTGCATGTTTTGCTCTGTTGGCTTGTCAATGGTTGGAGTAGTGTCCTTTGTATGCTTTAGATAACGTTGTATTGTCTCCTGCAAGCTGAAGATCATACAACATGCTATCAACAAGTGTTTAATTTTTAATCCAATCAACATAAGATTTGTTTTAAAAGCACGGTAATGAAAGCTTGCAAGTCAGATTTCAATCACTATTTTTTTTCAAACTCATGATGATAATTATAGTTTTTCCTTTATTATAGTAACTATAGTACACATCTAATTAACATGTGACTTTAGAACACACGTTAACACAATCCTATATTTTTTCACTCTTTCGAAATAAATGACAAAGCATGAATAAACCTTATGATCTGTAAAAACAAACTTTCATTTTCAAGAATTATACATGTATATATATTAGATTGTCCAAAATATTTACCCAATGTGAATTGTCAACACGTATCGTATAAATCATGAGATAATATGGTGATAGATGTATTAGTTACAAATTAACTGATCATATGCCATATCATTTAAGCGTGAATTCGGACTTTGGTCAATCTAGCATTACTCATTGTAAATTACAACATATCCATTTTATTGGAGCGATGATTGATAATTACATAATATTACTGGTCAATTGCAACCCAAAGGACTTGAGAACCAAAATCTTTTGTCAATTACCACACTACCCACTCACTTGCAATTAAACCTTAACAATCACTAAAATATTGACAAATTGTTCACTTCTTGATTTAATGTTAAGAATTTATTAAAATTCTTTGAATGTAAAGCATACCATGAGAGGACTCACTATGAGACCTAGTCAGTATCATATTACCGTAGATAAGTTTTGTTTAGTTTGGTGTCAAGTGATTAAGTGTTCATATTATAATTTGTACTCTTATATCTTTGTAGATGTACTATCAACATTTTACTTCAGAAGAAGAAAAAAAAGTTGTTGAAATTTTTTTTCTCGTATGTTGTATTTCAATCACTTTGTAGATGTACTATCAACATTATACTTAAGAAGAAAAAATAGTTAGCGGTGATTGACGATTAGGTGAGGTTTGCTCGAAGAGGGTGTACAGAGTGCTTACGGCTCAAAGTGCGAGCATTAAAACTGATGATGTTGAGGATGGTGCTGATTTCTTCATGAATAACTTCCTGTACATGGTATCAAGTTCTCATCTCTGCCTTATAATATTATGTATGACAACATTGTTGAAGTTAGGGCCTGTTTGTTTTTTTATCTAAAGTCTTATAAGACCTTAATTTGTTAGACATATGGATAAGTCTTATAAATTAAGATACTATGAAATGTTTGTTTTTTTCATTTTGGATGACTTATTACAAATATAAAATTGATTAGGTTGTGTTAGTGTTTCTTCAAAATTTGGAATTTTTGGAAAGTTGATTTTTAGGATTTTATTATGTGCGGATAAAATTATAAATGTATGAATTGTTATAGGACATTTGTGGAAATTTACTAAAAAATTCTACCATATCACTTTTTGAATAAGATAAAAGTCAAAAAAATTTACTTTTTCTAAAAGACATATATATCTTAAAATAAGATATAAGTTGGAAAAACAAACAGACTGATTTATCTTAACTTAAGATATAAGAGGCAATAAGTCTTATAATGAAAAAAACAAACAGCCCCTTAGAGTACAGTCTGTTAATTGGCATAAAAATTGACAAATGATCCCTACAGTGTCTTAAGATGGATTAGCTTAGCAATTCTATAAATGGATGGAGATCAGTTAAACACTTAAACATTATACTTCAGAAGAAGGAAAAAAAATTGATTTTTTTTTAGCTGTTGCATGCAATCTAATAGTTTAAATTTAACTTTTGTTGGAAAAAAATATCAACTTTCACATCAAAGAAAAGTCTAAAATAAATATATAACTTTCACATCAAAGAAAAAGTCTAAAATAAATATGTTGTACTAGCTAGCTAAAAACTATTTCTTTTTTTGAAAGGACGATTGATATGATATAAATTTTTATAGCAAAGCAACAATTAGTAAACTTTGAAGAAAATATTAAGGAATGTTAGATTAATAATTTACTTTTATTAAACAAAACTTTTTTGAAAGTATTTGGACGACCATAAAATGACATTATGAGTAACACACATTTTAAGACAAGAAAAGACATTAAATAGTTAATGCATATCCAATTTGTAATCATTCAAACATGTTCAATATTGTCATATATTAGGCTTGTTATTTGTTTATTTTAGGGGGAGGATTTAGAAATTCATATCTTAGTTGATTTTGGACAACTAGTCTTCTTCTTCTTCTTCTTCGGCTCAAATAGAATCCCTACTCCCTAGCTTAAAAATAGAAACTAAAATTAATTAAATAATGTACACACTACGGTAAGATTTACCTAACATGGCATTCGCAACGGTATACTAGAGAATGTATAGGTTCTCCAAGCTCTCAAAGAACATAACATTTGTGCTGATTATTAAGATGAAGGCATATGACTAATGTTTCATTAAAAGTATCTATAAGATGGTGTGTCACTGTGTTGACATCTATTTTGCAAAAGTGATCAAGACATAATTTCAAGTGCATTTGCATGAAAGCTTTAGTAGTACGTACTCATGGATCACACATTGATACTGAATCTTTAGACTCTGGAGATGGTATATTTCAATAGATATTTGTTTTAGATAGAATATATAAGCAAGAAATTCTCTGTATCCTCTCCATCAGTTAGTCATTACTAAGATGTTTAGATTTTTTGCCTGTATATGACTGGACTTGGAGCAGTACAACAATGTATTGGTCGAAACAAAGATCGAAGCCGTACAGTGGTTAGTGACTAATGATCAGTACAATGTATTGTTTCGACCAAGTAATAATAATATTTTTATTTTTTTTTTAAAAAACACAAAACTTTAATTAATTAAATAAGACTTGGTTGTACTTTGTATATATCCTCAACAAAATATTGAATCTTTGAAACTCCATTCAAACTCCACAGGACATTCAATTAGCTAGTAACTAGTTATTAATTAACTGTACTAGAACTGCACAAATTCACAATAGTGAAATCAATCAGGCAAATATTGCTCCATTTTTATTTTTATTTTTATTTTTGTGTGGCTTTTTTTGGTAGATTAAGAGTGAAGAACATGATCAAGAACATGAAAAATATGAAAGAGAAAGATTGGAGATGGAAAAATGAAGTAAAATCTAAAAGGATATACAAAGATCTGTCTGTTTGAAGAGAGAGAGAGAGAGAGAGAGGATCATACAAAATCCTACAAGGGGTGCAAGAAATCCAAGCATACATTGATCAAATTCATAGCAAGAAATTAAGTGAAAAACACACACAAAAACAATTGAAAAAATAATCATGTATATATATATATAGAGAGAGAGAGAGAGAGAGAGAGAGTACCTGGAACTAGCAAATTCATAGAGCTTGCCTCTAGGAGAGAAGATGATAAGAGCAACCTCAGCATCACAGAGAACTGAGAGCTCAAATGCTTTCTTTAGCAACCCGTTTCGTCGCTTCGAGAAAGTCACTTGTCTGCTTGTAGCGTTCTCTATCCTCCTCATTTGGGTTTTGCCTCTCACCATTTCTTCAAAAAAAAAAACACACAGCTTCAGCTATAGAGTTAGTGAAGAAAGCTAGATAGAGCAATCAATCTTATATATTACCA
The DNA here is from genome assembly GCA_030490815.1 of Acer saccharum. Lineage (NCBI taxonomy): Eukaryota > Viridiplantae > Streptophyta > Magnoliopsida > Sapindales > Sapindaceae > Acer > Acer saccharum. Next base: position 43,421,715 of record CM059870.1, on the reverse strand, counting down.
AGTAAAGAACCCAAAAATCAAAAAACAAATTGAGAAAAAAAGGAGTCCAATCAAGACCTAAATATTCATATATTGCAGTGTAAGATCATACAAAAAAACTTACCAATAAATAAGCAAATTAATTCCCAGAAGAGTTTCTCTGTGACAAAATCAACCAAACCAAACCAAAAACCAACCAAGATAATATGAGAATTGATTCGTCTTCAAAAGCAACAACTCTGAACAAGCAAAAAAAAAAAAAAAAAAAAAACGAGAAAGTCTTACCAAAAAGAAACAAATAAGAACCCAGATAGAGAAGAAGAGAGACCAAAAATGGGTAATAATCTGAAGAGTGTTTGAACTAAGATTTGTTGTAGAGAAGAGTAAATTACTAGGTTTTTTTTTTTTTTTCCCTTCTTTTTTGATTGATAGATCCTCAGTTTTTTTTTGTTATTTATAATTATTTTAGTCACCACCAAAGGGTGCAAGTTAAAGCACCACCCATACACACTCAAGTACTCAACAACCTTTCCTTATTAATCTATATATCATCAAAACCACGCACCTATTTAAAGAAACGTTAATTAATAATAATAATAATAATTTATGGAAATTTGCTTGTTTTGGACCTTTTGGTAAGCCTATAAGTCTACAACACACACCAAAAAAAGGAAGTTTTGCAGAAAAAAGGAAAAAAAAAAAAAAAATTTGGAATAATAAGAAGAAGAAAAGTAAAAGCAAATTAAAGCAGAGAACGGAGGGGTGGTGATGCTGTGGTTGTTAAATACTTAAATGTTTTTTTAATACCTCTCTACAGTAATTATTTATGGATATTATTAATACGTGTCCTATCAGAAACCGCTTTATTTCTATAAAAGAAAAGCAAAGCACAAATCAATTAGGGCATTTATTATATGCGGTGTTTTAATTTTCTATTGTGGAAATTAGTGCATTTATCGTCGGTTGTGAAAAGAAAGGTCTTGTTAACACAGGTTAACTATCCGTTTGGAAAAGCTTGTCTACCGAGTAAAAGAGCTTTTTCAATTAAAAAAGCTTTTTTCAATTATTTTTTTTATCGTTTTGGTTGTCACTCAATAGAGTTTTTAGATGATTAAAAAAATTGTTTTACGTCTACTTGGAGAAGCCCAAATTTAAAGCTTTTCCAAGTAGATCTTTTGGAGTTTTTTTAATAACACTAAAATCTCCAATATAACTCTATAATTTAATATTTGCTAGAGTATTTTGGTAATTCTCTCATTAAAAAAACTTTTTTTTAATTGACAACCAAACAACCAACGACTTTCATTTTAAAAGTTTTACCTCTAAAAGATCTACTTGAGAATCTCTCCCAAACGTACTCTAAGTGTGTGTTTGATATGTCTTTTGAAATGATCAAAAACGTTTTTTTTTTTTTTTTTTTTTTTTTTTAATGTTAGAAGCTGTTTTAAAGTTTTGTTTAAGTTGTTTGGCAAAACTCAAACACAGTTTTTTTAATATATAAATTGTCTCAATTACCCTTTATAAAAGCCATTTTATGTCTATTTGGAGAAGTCCAAAATTTAGGCTTTTCCAAAAAGCTTTTTTTTTTTTTTTTTTTTTTTTAAGCTTTTTAAAAACATAAGAATTGTCTCAACCACCCTTCGTAAATTTTAGATATTCCACCATAACTATTACACTATAAATACATTGTCAACACCCTTTTTGTAATTCATTCAACAAAAAGCTATTTATAAAAAATACATTGTCAATAATTTTTTTTTTTTTTTTTTTGTAATTTACACAACCAAAAGCTGTTTTTGTTAGAAGTTCTACTCATTAGATGCTCTACTAAAAAAAGATCTACTTTATAAATTCTACTTGAAAAACCATACCAAACACACCCTAACACTACCCAATAACGACAACAACAACATCAACATCTTGAAAGTGAAAAAAACAAAAAAAGAAAAAAAGGTGTAAAAATGGTAAGAAAAAGGTTAAAAAACGACAACTTTAACATCGTCCGTACAATTCCGTACAAAGAGCAGCCAATCAGAAGTTGAAACGCAATAAAGAAAAATCATCACTTTTGTTTGAAGATTCCCACCACGGCACCACCTTCCTTGAATTAAACTTCATGGGCCTTCAATGGTGGGTCAGACATATATTATAAATTAAATTTAATATTACTTTATATATATATATATATATATATATATATATAATAGGGGAGGGATTGGAGGACACAATTTTACTGCCATCAGATCTATAAAATTTGAATGGTTTAGATTTAATAAATTTATTTATTTTTTATTTCCTTCTCCTTTATCAATAGTTAATTTATTTTCTTTTGAAACGTTAGGTGAAATTAAGTTAAATTAGCATGAGCAAATTCTTATTGGTTTTGGGTTATGTCTGGTTTGGATATATATATATATATATATATATATATATATAAAGTCTTGATATGGTCAGTGCGTACTGATATAACTTGAATGTGAGTCATTCATTATGGAGAAGTTTTGATAAGTGCATACACACTTGAGTCAAAGCATGTAAAATTAATGGTTCACATGCAATATCATCATGAAATTATATCAGTGCATACTAACTTGAAAATTTATATATATATTTGTTTTTATATTTATTACATGTGTTGCAAAAGTAATTCGAGCCGAGACATTATCAAAGGTAAATGAGGAGGGTGAGGGGTCCCATCCCTCAAATTTTATATGAAATTATAAAATAATATTTGTATTTTAAAAAAGTTTGATCCATCGGGCGTTTGTAAGGTTGCACATTGGGGAAATGGGGATGGATATAGGTCCCCCCATCCCCATCCCCACTTCTCAAACTCTTCCCCATCCCTCCCCATTTCCCCATTTGGGGAAAATGGGGATGGGAGAGTTTTGGGGGGAGGTCCCCCTATCCCCATCCCCATCCCCATTTCTCCATTTTCCCCGTTTCCCCATTTCTCCATTTTCCCCGTTTCCCCGTTTACTCCATTCCCCCATTTCCCCATTTGGTTGAAAATTACAAATTAAACTAAAAAAAAAAAAACATTCCATTACAAATGCAAAAGAAAATACATTACAAAATAACGTCAAATATATATACATTACAAAATAATGTCAAAGAAAATACATTACAAAATACATATAAATATATATATATATATATATATATATATATATATATATATATATATAATTATTTTTATAATATTTTAGGGGAAATGGGGAAATGGGGATGGGGGTACCTCCCCCCATCCCCATCCCCATTTCACTATATTAGTGGGGAAAATGGGGAAATGGGGATGGGGTGGGTTCTCCCCATCCCTATCCCCATTTCAATTTGGGGATGATTTTCATCCCCATCCCTCCCCATTTCCCCATTTTCCCCCCCAAAATTCCCCCCAAATGGGGATGGGGAAGCGGGGATTCGGGGGAAAATGTGCAACCCTAGGCGTTTGCCACCGAAGCATATTTGACTATTATCACGTTTGGATATTAGAGAATACAAAAAGGAATTTGGGTCTCTTGCTAATGTGGTTGGACCCTCCTTTGGGAGCTTCCACCACCACAGTTCAATGTCCGGTGTGTGCATGTATATAATATATATATATATTATTTGTCCCCCTTTGGCCATTAATCCCAAGGGTGGGTGTTGTCCCACCTATTGTGGGTGCTCTCTCCCCGATTGTGGGAGTTGCAGTCCGGGCTGCACTAGTAGAGTCTAATCTCATCGGTCCCGACAGTTGTTGTATATTAAAAAAAATAAAGGGAAAATTGTATTTTAGTCCATGTAGTTTGCCTTAATCTGGGTTTAATCCACGGGTTTTTTGGTATTGTAACTTTCAGTCCATCTGTATTCTGACAATATAGATTCCAGTCCCTACTGTCCAATTTTGTTAGGGTTCTGTTAAGTCAACGAGGGTCAACAAGGGTAACTAGGTAAATTTATTAGTGGGGACAGGAAGGGTAATTAGGGCTAAAGGTTATAAAGGTAATTTGATATATACAATTAATAATATATTAAATAAAAATTATATTAATTAAAAAAATTAAAATAAAATTAAAATAAAATAAAAAACAAATCAATAAATAAAAATAAAAATAAAAAACAAATCAATAAATATTAAAAATCAAAAAATAAAATAAATTCCTCAACACCATTATCGCAGATCTGGAAAAAAATTTCATCAACATCCTTATCTCTATTTTTTTTTCTCGTTTATAAGACCAGATGGTCCAGATCAACAATCATCAACAATCATCAGATCATCAACCGATCATCATCAATGACCATCAACCGATCATCATCAATCTCAGACCATCAACCGATCATCATCTTCATTCTTCGCATATCATCATCATCATCTTCTTAAACCATCAACCCAGAAACCCAATCGAATCCCCATATCTCCCTTTTGAATCCCTTTCTTTCTCACTCAAATCCCTATCTCTCTTTTGAATCTCTCAAATCCAGATTCAAACCCTCTCTCTATTCGAAACAAATCAACGATTGCCATATTCAAACTCTCTCACTCTTTAAATCTGGAATTGTTTTTTAAATCTCTTCAAATCGACGAGATGAGGAGGCTTTATCAAGCCAACCACCACCAACACCCTTTCACGATGAACAAGGCCGCGCACTTTCGCAGGCCAACGAAATCCCGTCCGCCGCATTCCCTCTTTGGCTTTCTCTCCCATTCCCTCTTCTATCTCTCTTTGGCTTCTATGATGTTTTTTCGTTCCCTTTTTTATGTTCCCAAGTCAATGGCTTCAATGAAAATTAACGAATCTAGTTGGATTTTGTTTGCTTCAATTTTCTGGTTGTGTTTGAGAGGTTGCTTGTTGTTTGTTTGAGAGAGAAGATAAGGGATGGTTAGATCGATTTGGTGATGGTTAGTCGGGGTTGACAGTGGTGGTGAGGTGGTTGACAGTGGCTAGGGTTTGGGAGTGTGTTTGGGAGTGACAGTGGTGGTGGTGGAGCGCACCGATCTCATCTGGTATTATTTTATTTTATTTTTTTGAAATACGTTGGGGTTGACAGTGGTGGTGGTGTGTTTGTGGGTGGCTAGGGTTTGGGAGTGTGTTTGGGAATTGGTAGTGACTCAGTGACAGTGGTGGTGGTGGTTGAGCGCCGATCAACTTGATGGTTTGGGAGTGACTATTTTTGTGATTAAAACTCAGATCTGATGGTGATTAATTTTTTTGATTAATCTAATGGTGGTGATATTTTTTTTGTTTTCATATATTTATTTATTTTTTAAAAATCTGTTATATATATATATATATATTATTAAATCTGTTTTTAATTTTTAGGTTTTTAATTTTTAATTAAGGGTAAAATGGTCATTCAAAGGGCATCAGACAGTCAGAGGGGCATTAAGGTCTTTTAGTCCGACTGACATGACAGAATCTGTCTTTTGACGGATTCTGTCACAGAAGGACTAAAAGTTACAATAAAAAAAAAACCATGGACTAAACCCAGAATAAGGCAAACTACGGGGACTAAAATGCAATTCTCCCAAAAATAAATAAATACAAAATACAAAAATGACGCCGACACTTTGTTATATATGTATCTTCTTCTTCCATTAAATTCCGGTGAACTTTAGTCGCCAGGCTGTGCCGGGACCACACAAGCTTTGATCACAAGGTTTAATATATTTTTTTTCAAATCAAATATCTTCAATTCATTTCAATCCAACGGTTTAAAATCTTCCTCTTCTTCACTTGATCACAAGGTCATGGCTCACACGTCATCACCTAGAACTCACATGTCGTCAGCTTTTTATTTATTTATTTATAATTTAGTTACAAAACATATTTATATTTATTAAATAATATAAAACAAATATTGAATTAAATGAGTTAATGAAAGCTTACACAGTTACACCTGTATGAAATATGAATTCAATGTGAGAATTACAGTGTCAAATCAAAATGAATAGACCCGAAGTGGTTCTATTATGTGGTCCGGTTCAACATGACCCGGTTTTTTGTTCATATGATATGACCCGCTCGAGGTGGTCCAGACCATTTTCATTAGATATTTTTGTTATTTTTAGTAAAAGGAATATATATATATATATATAAATTAGAGTTATTATAAATTTCACGATATATTATTTAGCTTCATTTATACATATGTAACTTCAACTTTATAAGTCAACTATGAATATAGAGATGTTATATATGATATTGTAAATTTAATATTCAACTATAAATATATGATATGGATATTGATCTTTTTATAGATTTGTAACAAAACTTTTAAGTTTTTTATCTGAGGATAAGTTTTTCGTACGCATATTGAACTTGATATCCATGTTAATATCCGTGTTAGGAAATGAGTTTCTTATCAAAACTCATGTGTTGAATTGTGTGAGAACAATTTCTATTTGTTGTGGCCAACAAAATTCCAAGTGCGTACTCGATTGATCATTGGACTTTATTTAATTATTGGCAAAATCCAAGTCATTTAGGTAAGTTGTTGGGAGATAAGTGGAGTAACTTGCAAGTAAGAGGCACAATAATAATAATAATAATAATAATAATGACAATTAATATCATCGAGCAACATATTGAAGAATGTTCAACTAAATTTCAATTTTCTTTTAATTTTCCTAACAAAGAGTTGTTGGTAGACCTGGCACGGTTCCGGTTCGAACCGTCGGAACCGGCCGGAACCGGAACCGGAACCGGAAAAACCAAAACCGGAACCGGAACCGGATTTCCGGTTCCGGTTCAAGAACCGGAACCTGAACCGGAGGAGCCGGTTCCGGTTCCAGTTCTATGATTTGGTCGAACCGGCGGTTCGAACCGGATTGGAACCGGCGGTTCCGGTTCGGTTCGAACCGCCGGTTCACACAATTTTTTTTTTTTTTTTTTTTTTCTATAAATACCACCCCCCTTTCATTTTTCCTCACACCAATTCTCTAATTCTAATTTCTCTCCAACACTCTCAAAAAAAAATTTGCCTCAAAAAAAAAAAAATTGCGGTAAAAAAATTTGTATATATGCCTTAAACTTTGAAAGGCCATAACTTTGTGCTCGGATGTCCGAATTGGGTGATTTTTTTTTTGAAATCGCATAGAATGATGCAAGGAATCCAATGGGAGCACCAAAGGGCTTGTGGCCACTTTTCGAGCCCCAAAAACCCCTTTTTCATCAAAAAAAAGTGTTTTTAAGTGTCGTGTTTATTTCGAACCTTGTTTAAACCTAGTAAGAAACTTTTTCCTCTCGATCCGACACCACACCCGTGCCCGTCTTGGTCCGGAGAATTACTTTAAAGTCAGGCCTCGTGTAAATGGACACGTTTTAAAATAAATCTTTATACTACTTATAGTTTTTGTTTCAATTATTATACTAGAATTGAATGTGGCTTCATTGGTTAGGGTGTTATCATGGTTCTTTTGCAACCATGGTTCAACAACCCATAAGAACCCATTTTTCTTTTTCTTTTTCTTTTGTCATTTGTAATTTTATTTTATAATTTAATTTAATTTTGTAATTTGTCATTTATATAACCCATAAATTGTCATTTGTAATTTTATTTTATAATTTAATTTTGTAATTTTTCATTTATATATTTTATTTTATTAGAGAAGTCTTTTTTTGTTTGTAAAAAAAAAAAAAAAAAAAAAAAAAAAAAAAAAAAAAAAAAAAAAAAAAAAAAAAGGTTCAAAACCGCCGGTTCCAATGGAACCGGAACCGGCATATAACGGTTCCGGTTCCGGTTCCGGTTCCGGTTCCATCAAACCGCGGAACCGGAACCGGACCGGAACCGTGTCACCTCTAGTTGTTGGAATTGTAATCATATATACAACTCCAACCTTGTAAAATGCTAAAAAGGAGAATGAGATCATCATTGAGACCAACCACTTTTTACTAGTTTTTAACATCCAGAAATAAAGAAAAAGAATTTATAACAAAATTTGTAATATATTATGGTAAATAGTAACATAATATTACCATTTTATTATAAATGTAATCATAAAGCACCGTTTGATATATGGGATTGGATTGGACTATTTTTTTGGATTGAATATGATTAAATTAGATTGGATGGACTGGATTAAATCAGTACTATCATTCGTTTGGTGTTCCGGAGGATTGGACTAAATCTAATCATATCTAATGTTTGGTATAAGTTAGGATTGGATTGGACAAAATTATATCAATTTATAAATTTAAATAGGTAAAATTATTTTTAAGCATTTTTTTTTATATAAAAAATTATTTAAATGATTTTTTATTAAAATACAAATATATAAAATGATTTAAATAAAATATAAATTATAAGATATTCACATTATTTGTGATAATAGTATTTGATATTGAATTTCAAATAATGCAAGATCTTATTTTTTTTTAATCATATATATTCTTAATAAAATAGATCCAAATCCGTGAGAAGTAGATCCAAATTAAATTTCCATATGCTGTTGAAAACAAAACAAAAACTATACCATTTTATTTATTTTTGTTTATTTAACTCCTCAAAGAATCTAATTAAAGAATCGGTAAATAAAATGGTAACTCCATCACATATTCTTCTGATGTCATTTTGGGCATGGATGATTAGTCTCACTTCGACATCTTTCTCCAGATCGACGGTGAAGTAGGGATGGCAAAATTATCCACGGACATAGATATCCATAAGAATCCGCTCCATTCATAATGGGGATGGATACTATTATTTCGGAGATGGAGCGGGGATGGATATGATCCTAATATCCGTTTAATTTTCGGATATGGGGATGGATATCGTCTATGGATATCCATCTCCATCCGGATCAGTTAAATATTTTAATATTTTAAAAATATAAAAAATATTATATAATTATTAATTTTAATTATATAAGTTATTATTAATTTTTTTATCATCAAAACCCTAAAAGCTATTTTTCTAAAGTAAGCGACCGAAAGACTGAAGAGTTGTGACTACATTTGGTTGTTGGTTGTTGGTTGTTGGTTGTTGCTGACTTGCTGCTGAGTTTCTTTGTAAGTAAATACTGATTTAAAACTCTCTATTTAATTTTGTTTGTATCTTGAAGTTGTGGGGTTTTTGTTTTTGTTTTTTTTCATTTGTTGAATTTATGTTATTTGAGGATTGGATGTATTTGTTTCTCCTTTTTAAATAGGATAAAAGGTACCATTATACACGTTAGTTATATTTTTCTCGTATAAACTACAACAATTTATATATATTTTCATTGGATATGGATATAGACGGAGCGAAGATGGATATCGTTATCTAAATTCGCGGATTATCCGAATCTGCCCCACTCATTTCGAAAAGGGGATGGATATACATATCTTAAACGGATACGGGGATGGATAATGGGGTATCCATCCCCGATCCGATCCATTGCCATCCCTACGGTGAAGTGAGGCATCTATTGGAGCATTCTCCAGAAGACCCACTCTGTCAGCCTCCTCCAGATCGATGCGCAATGACATTTAAAGTAGTAAGGGAAGAAAGAAACAAATTTAGTCCCAAGAGTACTAAACCCATGAGGGGTAATTATTTTATCCCGCTGCTGTAGGACTATTTTAGAGTTGAGATTGTATGACCCATCCCATTTAGAGGCGCCAAACACCGTATTAGGGCTGTAATCCCAAAAGTTATCCAATCTCACAAAAAATCTTGACTGCCAAACAGTGCCTAAAATTCTTGACTTGGGGATTTTGAGAAAGCTATTCACCTCTGTAGGTAGGAACCCATAAGTCTAATCAACAAACAACAATGGTATACTGAGGTTGTACTTTATATAGTCACTAAGGTGACGATTGTTTTTTTGTTTGAAATCTGAATGGGTCTGAAATCAGAATAGGTCTGATATCTGAAGTCTAGGCAACATGTTTGTTTTTTTAATCTGAAATCTGAATGGAAAAGTTAAGTTGTTTGTTTTTTCAAAACACAACATCTGAAAACTTGTAATTTGACATTCTTACCCCTACACTTTTAATGTTCATATATACACTATTAATGATAATTAACTTTGATAGTGTAATTTTTTTTTATGGTGTTCCAATAAAATGTATTTTTTAAATTTAATAAAAATGAATGCTTAAAAAAAAAAAATCATGAATTATTAAAATAAAATAAAAATTAAGTCATATAGGCCCCGTTTTCATCAAGTTTTTATATATAAAAAAATATATATAAAAGTAATTAAAAAAATAATAACAAATAAATAAAACCCTATCAACATTCATCTTCAGCCTCACCATTGATCCACCATTCCACCGCCATCTTTCCTCTTCTCTCTCCCTAAACCCTGATCTCTTATCATCTCTCTCCAACTAGCAGCAACAATAGCAGATCGGAGTTCGCCATCCCGTACCCGCAGCGGCACCAGCAGTAACAACAGCAACGGCAACCACAACAACGGCGGCACCACCACCACAAGCCCGTCAACGCCCAAACCCATCACCGGATCAGAGTCCATCGATAGTTCTTCCTTCAAACAAGTTGTTCATATGCTAACCGGATCTTCGGAGATGCCATTGTTGTTTGGGTTTGGGTTTGACAATGGAGGTGATGATTTTGTTTGGGTTTGGGTATAATGAGAATTATGTGATTTGTGAGAGGGTAATTTTGGTACGAAAGTTTGTAATGATTTCAGACCTCCCTCACTTCAGACTTCAGCCAGAAAAGCTGGCTTTTTCATTTCAAACACTCTTTACCAATTTTCCAGACTTCAGATGCATTGGAACAACAAACAACATGTCTGAATGGTCATTTCAGACCGTTTCAGATTTCAGACGTGACAAACAAACAACCCCTAAGAAAAGTTGATAACTAGCATATTTACATATTTTGCAGACACGTAATAAAAACGCTTACTTCATCGACACCGATTGGATCAAAAATCTGTCAGAATATATATATGACTCAATATATTATCACATAAACAAAGGGAAAGTACGCGACTTGGTAAGAGTGGAATTGCAAATGACAAGAACCCTTTGGAGTCATAACATGGTTGGTTAGAATCATAAATCTGCCAACAAATTATATATACACTAGCATTTATGGTAGAAATTGTGTACACATATAGAAAGTGAGAAACACAAAACATACCTATTTATCTTGTACAAGATTGCATTCAATATTGGCCCAACTCACTCACATAGACATTAGACTCTTGTACATTCAATATTTGCCCAACTCACTCACATAGACATTAGACTCTTGTACATTCAATATTTGCCCAACTCACTCACTCACTCAGACATTATGACTCAAGCACTGAACACTGAAGATGAATTAAAAGCTCTGATCACTAGAATTTTTGAGTTTATTAATTGTACAAAATACAGATCAATATTAGATGAGAATTAATCAAAACTTTTGTAAACCATTTGGGGAAAAGTTTAATAAAACAAACAACTGAAACCGACTAAAATTATATTTGTAAACCCACTCTTTCCCTTTTCTTTTTTCTCCCTACCAGCAAAACTCTATGATCAAAAGAGTACACAATATACCTAACCTACAATAAAGCATTGGAAATCAATCCATCACACAATCTCCTCCAACGTCTTCTTGCCGACGCCTAACAAGTCCTTGTGCATCAAACTAGGTGCAAAAAGAGCAACCAGCAAGGGATTCCTTCTTAGGCAGGAAAGAAAATATTCCCTGCTGATCCTTCCATCACCATCACTATCGAATAAATTGAACAGACCATGGATCTACAAGTCAACAATTTAACATTTAAGTTTGGTCGACAGAGATTAGCAAAGAAAGAACTAGTTTGGATAAGCAAGTGCATCTTTTACCTCATCCTCGTTCAACTCTGGGATAGCACGTCTAATGGCTACTCCCAACTGTTCCAAAAAAATAAAATAAAAAAATCAGATGCCGCAAATATGTGAGTCTGATTTCATGTACGCATGACAAAAGCAAGGGAAAGGAAAGAATTATATACTTCATGCTCTGAAATGGCACCATTTCCTCCAGTGTCACATTCAGCAAAGGCTAGTTCACAAGCTGTCCGGAATAACGGTAGCTTCATGACATGAGCTGATGCAAATAAGAACTGCAAACAACAAATATACATTGACATAAAGTTGGGCATATAAAGAAACAAAAGTTGAAAAGCATAATACAGTAGGTGAACAAGTATGTGACACAGAAGCACAGAAGATACTCAGGGAAATATAACGGTTCTTAAATCTTCTGCTCATTCTCCACTCTGATAAAAACAGTTATTCAAAACGTAGATGGAATCTATAAACTATACGTGCAAACAAAAATACGGCAACAGCAGGAGAAGGAGAAGAAAAAGGAAGGGGGCAGTGAGTTTACCTGCTTGAATATGATTGATCCATTCTTATCTACATCAATGAACCCAAAAATCTGCAATCAGATAACTCGGCGTGAAAAACAAGAAATGGGATAAAATTTTAAGTAACACCACAAAAAAATAATCTTCGTGAACCAAAATCAGCAATTATTTTCAATCATATAATTATAAATATATAATAAATTCAATGAACATGCAAGATTGCAAGGTCAGCATAACTTTTCAAAAACAAGCATTATCGGTTGTATTTATACCATGACTTTCTAAATATTTCCCATGTTCAACACCTTGGCAAGAAATTGACACTAGGATAGTCAAATGACAATGCAATTTAAGATCTACCCATCAGGTTCACAGTGGGCATCTACATTCTTAACACAAAGCAAATAAATTCAATCTCGAGAGTAAATGTTTAAGTCGTGGTACATGAAAGAAGGATCCAACGATTAGAAAAAGAAGAAGGTTCTTGCACCTATTAATACTCATCTAGGAAGAGACATGTTTAGTATCTCCGGTTTAAGGGAAGAGTCCTGAATAACCTCATAACACTCATGACAAGATTTTGTAGCTATAACTAATCTATGCATACAAATTCTTCTAGTTAGTTTTCGAATCACATTCTTATGTACAAAACTACTTTGGACATCTACCATCCAGAGTTCTAAAAGCATGAGATACAATTAGCCTTGCAAAAATTGTTGTCACAGAAAAGGCAGCAAGAATTGCATGAGACACACCTCCTCGGAAAGAGTGCAAGGCTTGAGTCGTAGAACCCTCAAAAACTCCGAAAGCTTAACACAACCACTGCAAATGGGATTAAATAGTGAGAACATAACAGATTTGCATTTGCAGCAATGAAATTGGTGTAAAATAACAGCCAACTACTTATTGATTAATCAGCATGTGCATCAACAAAGCATTTATGTAAACTGTCTAGCAGAAGAAACATTAGAGTATATGTTGTAAATTAATTCAATAAAGCATACGATCACTCTAGACTCTAGTAAGGTAACAATTATTGCATTTTAATCAAGAACCATAAAGTACAGAGAACACCCACTAATATACAAGAATATTACGTTCAAAATACATCAAGAATGCTAGTTTGTCTTGAAAACTTAAGAAAAAGAACAAGAATTTTTGATAAAAAAAACGACACAATGAAATAATTATTGTCTTCATTCAGAAGGTATATGCATAAACCAGTGGATACCATGCACACAAAGCAGGGACCGGTTGCTTGTAAGAACCCAATACTTTACACTATCTATCTCATGTGGGATCAAATACATACTAATCCTTACTAGCAAAAAGAAGAGATGCCTTACAACTAAAAGAAAAACATTTTAAAATTTTACTTCACTGAGTCAGAAGTTAGAAGAGCATCAACTTTCACATTACCAATAAAATAAATTCTTCAGCAATACCTGGAGTCTGGATTCATAGACAGAAACTTATCCAGAAAGCCCACAGCTTCCACGCTGCTTATATGGAATAACTGAAAAACGAAATATCCAGATCATTATTTCAGTAACAGAAGGATTAAGAAAGTACAAGTTGGCAACTTTAACAATCAACCAATACACAGATGATGATGATTTCTTTCTATCAAAATCAGTAAAATAATACTCTCTGGTATAGCAGAAACTAGAACTGAATAGCATCCCTGCAGTTCCTTGAAAAAAAAAAATTGATGCGCTGCCCCTTTGACAGAGAACCATTTATTCACAGACAAAATATTTTCTGTTTCTAGTTTCTAAGGAAATCATCAAAAGAAAACAAGTCAATTAGTCAAATAAGGACTCACCGATTCCACCCTAGCCATTTCAACCATATAAATTGAGGCTTTTTCCTAAAAAGATCATAAAAAAGAAATATCAGAGAAAATTATTTTTGGGTATTTCCAAAGACAAAGCAAACTCCATATATATTCAACAACCTTGTCAGCAAAGAGACACAACTCAACAGAGGCATGCAAAAGACAGAGAAACGCATGAAATAAAAATTAATTGATTGATCAGAAATGTTATGATCTCTAATAGGAAACAGCATTACAATGTTCATCTACCTACCAAACCCTCTTTTAACAAAGCTTGTACATAAGGCAAGATACACCAACAATGCAATATGATACACCAAAAGGTGCAACCAAAAGAAGATGCATCATGCATCTGAAACGGTCAAGAGATTATTGCCAATAATTTCCACTCCTGCACAATGCACATATAACACCGATCATAGTAAATTGATTCAATGTTTACAAGATTTCACCGGTAAATGAGAGAGCAGCCATCCACAACGATATGAGGCCTTAGTAAGAAGGCAAAACTACCACACTCTTCTGAGCAGACACTAGAAATCATCTAGTATTAAGGGAATTAAAAGGACTTTAGCTCAAATGCCCATTACTAGTAGGTCTCCAACACAAATAAACATCACAGCACCAGTGATTTGCAAGATATACTAACTAACAGAAAAGACCTCAAACAATTCTAATCCCCAGCCCTGCATTTCAAATTCAAGATTCACTCCTAAATAAGGTGCCTGATACTAAGTCCACATGTTGGAAGTCAAACCGCATAACATCTTGGTTTTAACAAAAGACAATAACAAAGTACATATATGCACACACAAAAAACTAAACTAAAAAAATATAAGCATTAACGAAAGAAAAAAAAATGCATACCTGTTTTAATTGAGATGCTCTCATGTAAAGCATCACGTCTCCATAGGAATGAGATGTTTGCACAACATTAAGAGCAGACGCAAGAGCATGGCTAGTCTGTGTAAATCCATGTTCGAGTTAATCAATAATCTAAAACAAATGGCAACAACGAAGGAACATATACATAGAAACTCATAACATATGCGGATAAACCAATGCAAGTCCATGTTGGCCAGCATCTTTATAAATTAAATTACAGATATATAAATATCCAAAATTTTCATGTTCACTTTTTTCTCAAATCATAAGAAGTCTCTAATATATGCACAAGGTGCAAATATTATGTGTTTGCAAAAGTAAACACGAAACAAACATTTCACAGGTCCAAAAAAACAGCAAAATCAAATCAGTTTCAAGTAGATACTCACCTTCTCAGCAAAATGCAGAGCATTTTCTTTTTGATTGTTGCTTGGAAAAACAACAGGAAGATACTCGACCTGCTCAAATTGAAATGACCTTGATTAATTTTAAAGTTTAACAATGCAAAACTGTACAACACTTGCAGCAACCGTAAATCCAAATCAAGAAACAAAAGGGCACACACACCTCCATGAAATTGTGGAACTGCGTGAACATTCTAAACATGAGCTTTGCCAAAGAAATATTCCCCCTGAGCATGATGGAAAAGCACCCAAATATAAAATAATTAAATAATAAATAAAAACTAAAAATATAAAGCCTAATAAAGACAGTACTGAAGACATTTCTGCAAACAAAGAGTATCATACCAAGATTGGTCGAAGTGTACATGTGGATAGCGGACTACTACTGGTTGAATAGGGTAACCAGGGATGAAAGCACCAAGTTGAAACGATATAATAAACCTTCCATTGGTTGTGGTTCCCTCAGGAAATAAAAGCACTCGAGGAAATCTATTGCAAGCAGCCTTTCTCTGTATTCAGATCCTTGAAAGCACATTTCTGTATCAAATAGCTAATAAATCGATAACAACTAATTGAATTTTGCTTCGTTAATTTAGCATATATAGGTTCATGCACATATAATTGTATCTCAATTTAAGGAGTCTTAAAACAATTATCTAAATAAAACAACTTCCATAACGAGGTCCAAACTCATTAAATTTACATTTAAGCCACCATTACTGACAAAAAATAATCACAGGGCATAACCTAAGACATTGATGCTTATGGAACATTAGAAAAAAATATATACTAAGATATAAATCCTAAAAATCACATTAGGTGCATATTGTACACATCAATATGCTTAATTAAAAAGATACAGTCAAGTTATAGATATGTCATAACTCATATGACTAAGGGGAGTTCATAACAATTGATGGCATTTACAGCAAGAGCAAAGACATAAGATGTTATAGAAGTTGGCTTCGAGAAACAAATAGGTGCTAAAACCAATAACAAAATCAGTAACAGAGTGAAAATATTTAACACCAATAGAGTCCAACCAAAATAAAATAGCAAATTTTATAGAAACTTTTTACCTTTATTTCACTAACAGCATTCTTCCTTGATGATTGTGAGAACCTATTAACATAAATCACCTGAAATCAAATTTAAAAGGAAGAGACAGCAGGAGGGACCATAGGCATTAGAACAGGTGTTAGAAATTGAAAATGATTATAGTTAGTAGAGTAACAATTATCAAATCTACAACTAAACCTAACATGTATATTAAATTCACTGCATGGAGGAGATAAGCTTGCCTGCATTGCTCTGATGATAGTTCCAACAAATGGTAAGGAATCATGGGACTCTGATGCAACAATGGTGGGGGATAATTCATAAAAATAGAATATAGGTTCGATGTATGATATGTGATTAGATACAACTATGGGAGCAATCTCCCTTGGAGCAGGTTTTCCCTTCCGTCTTATCCAATGGTAGCTGCAATAAATAAAACAACCAAACAGAACACATACTCAGAAAACTAACAAAAATTTACGAACCCCAGCTGAACACAAATTCAATCTTCCATTCTCTTCCCTTTCTCCATTTTACCCAAACAAAAACTTTAATTAACTCCTCCTATGGTAAATGCTTCGTTAAACCAAACTGAACAAGAATCTAATACAACTATCCAACAAATTGATTCAATTAAGTTTCAATCTATTTTCATGTCAACCAAACAGACTAATCCAATGCACAGTATCATACAAAAACAAAACCTAAACCAACCGAACCTACTACAAGAATTACATTTTCCCTATAAACAATCAGAGAATAAAACAGAAACTCGAAAAGGGGACTTACCCGAAAGAGAATAGAATACAGCGAGAGCAAAATCTAGTGATCCACATAATCCGACACCGCCACTTGGGCATAGGGTTTTGCTTATCCTTCCATCCACCCAACGCCAACTTCGTCGCGATATACCCCACCAACAAGCACAGCGCAAACAGCACCAATCTCACCAGAGCAATCGGCACGCAAACCAAAATCTTTACAATCTCATAAACCCCAGTCATCCCCGGCGTGTCGTTTCGAAACGGGTCCGCCGTGTTCGTTCCAGGTACGGATAACCCGTTTGACCCGATAAACTCGTACGGGTTGCGAGAGCTGCCGGACCACAAACTACTGCCGTCTTTTTGATTGTTATCGTTGAGAGAAGTGTGGCGGGTTTGGTTGCAGCGGGTGGGTTGATCCTGATCGGACGGGTCGGAACCGGAGTCATCGTCTTGGACGGCGATGATTACCTGTGATTGATCGGCGCGGGGAGATTGAAGAAGGGGGGAGGAGAGATCATCGTCGGCCATTTGTTGTGGGATTTGGAGGAAAAGAATCTTTGACAAGGTTCGATTCGAAGAAGTTGTAATGACAGACAATAGAGAGGGAGAGGGAGAGAGAGAGAGAGCGAAGTAAAAGTAACGGTGTACTGGTGTCTGGTCTGAATCCTGTAATCTGTATGTGGCTGAGTCTTTTTTGTTTGGTTTCCTGAAAATATGGATACTTTTATATTCCAGCCACGTGCTCCATATGAGCCTGCGTCTATACTTCTTTTTATTGATAATTGCAAAAAGAGCAAATTTTGAACATTTTTCAAAATAATATTTGCAAGTATGGACGTGCAAAATCCAATCAAATCCAATCCAATCCAATCCAATTTATTAGATCTGATTCAATCCATTGGATTGGGTTAGATTGGATTAGAGGGCATGGTTAGATTGGATTTGATCTTAAATTTTAAAATCTATTAGATCAGATCATATTTTGAATTTCTTTATGAAAATCTGTAAAATTCGTTAAAATATAAGACTTAATTTATATTGGATCAATTTATTTTGTCTTATACACATATGAACATTTGAGAAAATTTTTGGTGCTATTGGGTCGATCCGTTGCACACCCCTATTTGCAAGGGTTACTATCTCGTCTATACTCATAAAATTTGCAAAATGTAAAGAATTTTTTTTTATTATTTTATTTTTATTTTTTCTCTTTGTGTTGTATGAATTTGATATTGAGGTAAGTTGATAGTTTCGATAGACTTGTGACTTAATTTTTTTTAAAAAAAAAATTAAATTTAAGATAATATTTCCAAGTTAAATGTAAAAAAAAAAAAAAATTACAATTAAAAAGTTTAGTCTAAATTCCATTATTATATATAGAAGCCCTTTTCTTAGTTTTATTTTATTTTATTTTTTTTATTTTCCAATCCAGGATTAAAGAATTATTTATTCAAAACATGGTGAAAACAACTTGATCATGCAACAAAAACTCATCTATTAGAATTGTTAACTAATCCAAATTAGATTATTGTTTTTTGAAAAATGATGAAACCTCGAAAGGTTATGCGATTTTTCTTATATAGTAATAATACTTTATTTTATTTTTTTTATATGAATTGATTGCCCTCATTAAAAGAGATTATTCTTTCCATATTTTATGATTTTATAAATAAATATGAAACTTGAATAATATGAAAACTAATTATAATATTTTATTTTTTCTTACGTAAACATGATTATCACAATTCACAAATTATCAAAATTCAAATAAGAAAAAGTAGCAAAGGCTACGTGTTAGTGGACCATTTGGAGTCAAAGGATGACAAGTTGTTGGGATTAGGCCCCAGACGGATGCAATTTATTTTAATTATTTTTTACAGATAAATAATGATAAAGATAGGACTTAAAAGCAAAAAAAAAATTATAGATTATAGTAGATAAAGTGGAAATGGGGTCCACAAGAAGAAACATGAAGCATGTTCTGCGGTTTTGCCACCTTGGAGGAATTTTTTATATTCTTGTCGTATTATTTGTTGTATGGCAATCATGGCATTTCATACGCAAAAAAACATCAAAAAAAATGTCAAACTAGGCTGGTGTTTTCTGGGGTTTTCTTCGTATTGCCATTTGAACATGTTGGATGCTTACGATAATATATTAATATTTTGGGCCCATACAGTAAATTTGAAAAAAAGTTGAGCCGACCTCCCTAGCAAGTTGCTCGCACATACATCGATACACGTTGAGGTTTTGAGTTCAAATCGCATCCTTCTGATTTTCAAATCTATATTTAAACAAATATATAAACCTTTTTTTTGTTTTTGATTCGTAATTACAATGTTTACTTAAAATTGTTGAAAATCGAATAACATGAACCTTACATACAAATTCGGAATTCGGAATTAAGTTCTAGCGGGAAATGGAATTTAATTCATCCGTACGAACAAAATTAGAGCAAATAGAAATCAGAGCAGAATTCTCAAAGTCAATACAAGTGCAAATCTGGACGATGATGATGTGGTGTGGTGTCACGTTTTCAGATCCAAAACAGTGACAGATAGGATATGATTATGGGTGCATGTGCAACTGTGGATGATATTCTTCTATTACTATTTTTTTTTGGGTGAGATTCCCACGTAGAGGATCTAAAATTCATGTTAATGAACGCAAGATCTGAATCTTTCCATCTTTATTTGTTAAGTGAACATAGATCTCTGGATTATCAAAACCATTTTTGTGAGAGGAACCATGCATCTAGGGGTAGGCGCGGTTCGGTTCGGTTCGGTTTTGGCAAAAACTGTATTAAACATTTATATTTTCTGTTTTTGAAAACTTGAATCGGTTTAAACCGTATTAGGCCATAAATCGAATTGAACCGAAAACCTTTATCTCAGTTCAGTTCAATTCGGTTTTGGGCCTATTGGGCTTTGAGGTTTTTTTTTTTATATATATAATTTGAGTGACGATATTTGCACCCTTCTAAAACCGTATGTACACTCCAAAATTTATATATTTTCAAAATTACAGCATTACCCTTAAAATAAATTATTAACATTTTAATTCAAAAATATAGTGATAAAAAAATAAAAATTACCGGAAGTATTAAAAAAAATCAAACCATTTTACCTTTTCCGATTTTTAACTAAAAAAAATCAAATTAAATACAAAAACTCCTCAGTAATCTTCTAAAAAAATGAAGAAGGCAGTGGTAGGAGTGCGACTCTTCCGAAATTCAAAAAGTACAATTGATTAAAATTTCCAAATTTTTTTTAGCATAGAAACAGTGCCAAAAAACTGGACACCATTTTTTCTCTCCCAAGCTCATCAAGAGTTCATCTTATAATTATTGGAATAAAGCGTGTTTGGTGATCGGTGTATAATAAAAGCACCATTAATGACCATAAATATTTCAAAGAAACAACATTAAAAATATGATGATGATGATGAACCGGATGTGGAGAGAGAGAGAGAGACTGAAACCTTGATCCAATGAGGATCTGAAATTGATATTTGATCCACATAAAGGATCTAGGAAATATCAATATATATATATATATATTAATTATTTGTTTTATAATTGTTTTATTTATAATACATTTTAAATATTTAAAGAAATGACGTATTTGGTAATATGAGAGGTGTGCTTACAAAATTTCATCTTTTTAAATTTTATAACGGGGTGTACGTACAAAAGGGGTGCACATACGGTTTTTTAGGGATACAAATATCACCATTCATATAATTTTTTTATCTTTTTGTATCCTTTAACAGCTAATTTGTATTTGGACCTTTGCACAATCAATTTTGGGCTGTTTTTTTTAACAATCCCTTACATTCAAAACACATATAAATCGACCACATTACTGTTTAACTAATCTAATATAATCCAAATTAATCACAAGTACCTGCTCAATAGCTACCATTCTACTAGTACCATTCTACCAAATTCAGTCCATATAACTTCAATTACAACGAATCATAGAAGTCCAAAATAAAATAAGATCATACATAAATAATCCAACATATAATCCAATCCATAATAAAATTAAACTTCAAATCATATCTTTCTTCCAGTTCAAATCTTCACCTGTACAAAACGAAGATAAATTAACTAATAGAAACAAAAACACATAATTATAAATAGAGAAATTACAAAACTAAACAAGCAAATACCAAATTAAATTCTTACCTTCATTTCTTCTCAATCCTCATGGCTCATCCATTGTTATACTTGCCAATCCACTTTCATGCTCTAAATGAAGACGACAAAAAAGTAATTAGCTAACATAGTTAATAGTAATACACACACACACACACACACACACACACATATATATATATATACAGTATTTCTACTATCAGTTCATCCTGATATAAAATATATCAGGACGAATAATGTGAGCCATAAATTATGGAGAAGTTTTGACAAGTACATACACTTTAAGTCAAAGTATGTAAATATAATGGTCTACATTCTTCGTCCTAATATATTTTATATCAGAACGAACTGACAATAGAAAAATTGTATACATATATATATATATATACACACACACACACATATATATGATTAAAAAAACAACAAACATGATAATTTATTATGATTACTTACCGGTTTCAAAATTGGTATAATATTCAAACAACCGAAATGATGTATCATCATCTTTAGCATGCTCTTCTACAACATACGATTCAGCAATAGAGCAAGATGCCGACAACTAATTTCCAGTCAAAATTAAGCCCTCAACTATTTTAGGTGTCAATGAACTCCTAAATGGATCAAGTATACGCACTCTTGTGTTAAATGCGAACTCAGAAGCCACAGTTGAAATCGGCATTTAAAAAACGTCTCTTGCAATCATTGACAAAATAGGAAATTTTACCGAACAATTTTTTCACCAAGCCAAAAGATCAAACTTATTATTCAGTTTCTCACAAGCCTCCAACAGATACAACTCCACCTCACTTTTTCCCATACTAACATCTTCTTGTTGTTGTATTTAAATGTCAGTTCGTCGGGTTTGGTTTGGTTTTGAAAGGTCCAAAACTGAAACCGACCCATATTTTATGCGGTTCATTAGGTTCGAACTGAATTGAACCGAACTGATCAAGTGAACTGAACCAAATACCATATTTCAATTTGATTTGGGTTGATTCGGTTCGGTTCAATGAACTGTGCCCACCCCTACATGCATCATCTCGGTGGTTTTGTTATACATTGTTTTAGGTGTCAAACGAGATGGGTTAGGCTGGATCGAGCTATAATTTTTAGGTTCAAACGGGATTACAGACCGGGACTATAATCAGATTGAAATTTTAAGATTTCTATATGACATAATTACGACAATGTCAATACAATATATATAGTTTATCTATCGACAGTTAATATACCCGTGTTCAGTATTTTTCTCATATATTTCTTTCTTTTTAATATTATATTTAATTGATAAAATTCACATCACACGTCTAAAGCTTATCGAATAATATGCTATAATATTATTTCGTGACTTTGGATCCCATTATCAAATTGTCAATGGAGAATGAGAAGTGAAAATTAATAGGGAAGAGGAATATGGAAGAGATAGGAAGAAGAAATTTTAATTATATTTTAATGAGAGGGGAGATTGAAAAGAAAAGAAATCAATGATAGATAATGGAGAATTAAATAAAATAAAATAAATCAATTTATTAAATCATAGCCATCCAAATCTCAGATATCCAATGTTTAAAAAATTGTATCCCCCGATCCCTCCCGTATATATTATAACATAATAAGATTGATAATTTTTCAAGAAAGCGACCAGGGGCGTAGTTCAGCTTGTAGATGAACGAGTTTGAGGCAAGCGACTCCCAGGTTAGTGACTCGAATCCTACCAATGACGAAAACTTTCAAACAAATACATGGTTCCGAATTAATATATATTGTCAAAAAAAAAAAAAAAAAAGATAATTTTTCAAGAAAGAAATTTATACACTACTACATATTGGGTGGATGTATTTTGATCTTGTGTATATAATATATTGGTCTTATCACTTGAAAGATTTTCTTATAATTATAATGTACACTGTACAGGTTCCATAATTAAACTCCTGATTAGTTAATAATTAATAACATCTGCGATTATTAATATCTTAATGACCTTTACACTCTTCCATCATCAGTTTAATTTACTGGACCATCCAAATTCCCATAAATTTTACTTATACTCCATTACAATCTCACATTGCAAGAAAAATTATCACTCTAATCTATTGAATCTGAAAAAAAAAAAACCCCTCTGTTTTTGTTGTTGTAGAGTGAGTGAGATGGATAGAAACTTGAAGCATGATGATCTTCAAGACTCAGGTAAGTTGCTAACTTGCTATTATTAATTCTTTTATTTTTATTTTTTTATTTTAAATTATTTGATAGTATTATATATATATGAGTTAAGTGGATATTCTAATTAGTAAATTAAAAATGTTGTATAGGTCTAAAAGCAGTGGTGAATATAGTTGGAGGAGAAAAAAAACAAAGGATATTTTCAAGGACAGAATTGCTTGTTCCATTGTTAAGCAGGCTTGTTATTTTCGTCTTTACTCTTAATATTTTGTATTATAAAATTGCATGGATGGATTTTTAAATTATAATGTTTATATATCAAATAGGTAGAAAAAAACAATTCAAAAAATGGTTTATATTATAGTTGTCTTCCTAAAATCTCGAATTAATTGTAATAGTTTAATAAAAAAAAATAAAAAATGGGGTTATAGGGATTATAGCTCTTTGTTCATGGTTCAGTAACATAAATCAAAATCATTTTGATATATTTTGTATGGACTCCTCTTCCTCCTCACGATCTATCCAGATTCCGAAACACATTTACATAATTATATCCTATATGAAGATTTAGATAATTGTTTCAAAAAGCCTTTCAAAAAATAATTGGTTTGTTTTTTCTTTTTTCTTTTTCCACCTTGTTCTTTAAAATGGCAGTATTTGTTCTTTCTAAGGGCAATATATTATGTTGTTTTCAATTATATTTCTGAGATGGTTTTGTTTGTAATTGTACAATAGTGAGATATTTTAAGATAGGAGGTAGTTTGTGTAATTTAGACAAAATTTGGCCATGAATGCAATTATGTACAAATTCTAATTCTATGATTCTATCTAACAAAATGACTCTTTTACCCTCTGGTCCGTTAGTCTGCTAGTTCTGAGTTTTCTGACGGAGTTAAGATATTCCTCTTCGTTGATTTGTGGAAACGTATTCGCGGTTTTTATATATTTTGAAAATAACAGGTCGTTTTTGCCCTTGTACGATAAACCGACTTTTAAAACGACCGCGTATTAGCAAGTTCAAAAAAGTCGTCTCTGTTTTCTTTTCTTCTTTTTTTTATCTTTATTCGTTCACGGTTGAAATTGCAGAATTCGGAATTTGTTAAAGGTAGTACTTAGTTGCAGTTGAATCACGTTCTAGGGTTTTTTTTGGGTTCTTTTATGCCGGACAGTTTAACGTTGAAAATGGACGGAGAAGAATTGACGGAGCAGGAAACTGCCTTGTACGATCGCCAAATTAGGGTTTGGGGTGCCGATGCTCAACGAAGGTACATTTTTTTTTTTTTATAATTATTTTCATTTTTAATACAAATTATCTGTTAATTTTGGAAACTATACTTAGTTTATTTAATTTTCTTGAAATAGGTTGAGCAAATCTCATATTTTAGTCTGTGGAATGAAAGGGACTGTTGCTGAGGTAAATTTTGTTTATATTCAAGTTTGAGTTATAATTATTCGTTGAATGCAAATTTATTGTAATTATTGAGAGTTTATTGTATGTGTTAATGGGTGGTTCAAGTGGTTGTTATTGTTGGTAGTTTTGCAAGAACATAGTGCTGGCAGGAGTTGGTAGTTTGACATTGGTGGATGATCGGGTGGTGACCGAAGAAGCATTGTATGCGAATTTTTTGGTACAGCCTGATGAGAGTATGTTTGGTGGGAAAACAATTGCAGAGGTTTGTTGTGATTCCTTGAAAGAATTCAATCCGATGGTTCGTGTTTCAGTTGACAAAGGTTTGCTTCTTTTGTAAATGTAGTTTGTTATTTGTATGATTTTTGTTGACGATGCTGATGAGTTGTATAATGTGTATTAAAACTGGTTGTATTTTTGGACTTACGAATTCTGAACGCTCTATGTACTGCTTTACTTTCATTAGTGGAAATAATGAAGAGACTGTTGTGGTCTTGCAGGTGATTTGTCAAGCTTTGGTTTAGAATTCTTTGAAAAATTTGATGTCGTTGTTGTCAGTTGCTGCTCCTTCACAACAAAAGTACTTGGTTAAATCTTTTCTCTCTTTAAAAAATGATTATAGCCTGTAAATATTTCCTTTTACAATAGGATGTTATTTAAAATATTAATTCCTTTCTTTCTCATTTCAATTTTATTGTTTTCTACTTTACCCCCAGAAATTGGTCAATGAGAAATGCCGAAAGTTATCAAAGCATGTTGCTTTTTACACTGTTGACTGTAGAGACTCATGTGGTGAAATATTTGTTGATTTACAGAACCATAAGTACTCAAAGGTGATTCATCCTACTAATTTTCGCATGTTATTTCTTCAGGCTTTTATACCATGAAATTGCAACCTGTACAGTTGCAAATCTGTAGCATTTAAGCACAAGCTGTTTTTTGTTGACAGAGGCAGTAACTTTTCTTTTCTGTACATTTTCTTGCATGACAGCAAAAGCTTGACGAAACAGTTGAGTGCCAATTACAGTATCTAAGCTTTGAGGTATGACTTGACTTTTTATGATTTTTTAAATGACGTGACTCCCTCTCTCTCTCTCTCACACACACACACACACACACACACACACACTTTTTTCTAATTTTCCATAAGGCCTTTCCTTTCAAAAGAGACTCAATCTGGGACCATTTTGTTGTGAATTTGAATCAATAGGTTTCTAGACTCTCTACCCATTTCTAAACCATGCTTATATATTTTGCTCTGTGCGGTCTACCTGAGTGCACTATCCTGTCATGCGTTCCCTTATTACGTTGTCTCAGTACACTCCACTAGTTTAGTACATCCCCTTGAACCATTTTCTAAAATGATTAGGACTGATTTTTGCTGACATTATCTGCCTTTTGAACCAATATATATATATATATATATATATATATATATATATACGGTTCATCACCTTGTGTATGTAACATGGTAACATGCTTCTGGATTGGTACACATTCCTAGTCAAGTTAGCATCTGTTTTGAAACTAAATCGTGTTGCTTTTTAATTTTTTTATTAAGGTTTAGGACAGATTTTTGACTTCTTAATGATGATGTATATTGGTGCTTGGTGATGATTTGTGTATGTTGTCTTCCATCGCAGGAAGCTACATCAATTCCTTGGAGGGCGCTTCCTAAGAAAGTATCAAATCTCTACTTTGCTATGAGAGGTGTGGTAATTTACGCAGTTATTAATTTCTAATTTTAAAAAGAAAATAGGAATGAGGATTTGAAATGTTTTTTTTCCTTTGGTTTCTGACCGAGGGTTAAATTTAGTGAGGAATAGCTGTGTATGATATACATTGCTCCTTTTCACCAGCTCAATAACCGTGCCTTGTGTCCAGCTTAAAGATACAATTTCTTTCATGAGATCTGTATTGTGATAATTTTGTAGGGTGGTCTGAATATCTGCTATGAAAATTAGAAATTTCATTATTTATACTTTCTTGCAGTAATAGAACAGTTTGAAGAGGCTGAAGGACGCAAAAATGGTGAAATTTCAATTAATGATCTCCCTGGTGTCTTGAATCTTAAAAAGGAACTTTGTGAGGCAAATGTAAGGCACTTCCATTGTGTTTATTGTGTAATTGTGATGATGTCGTGCATCATCTAACCCATGCTATCTCAATTCTATGACAGTCGCTTAATGTTCCTGACGCCCTTCTGGAAAGATTGATCACGAGTGCTAGAGAATTCCCTCCAGTTTGTGCCATAATTGGAGGAATTCTAGGGCAGGTGCATTTCCAACTATTTTTCCATTTTATTGTGTTTTTCTTTTTTTGAATAACTATCCTCATTTTGATAATATTGACTGTCAAAACCTTTTAGGAGGTTATCAAAGCAATATCAGGCAAAGGGGATCCTCTCAAGAATTTCTTCTTCTTTGATGTTATGAATGGGAAAGGCATAGTAGAAGACATAAAGCCAAGCCCAACAAAGCAAGCTGAGCTTCTTTAGGTATAGGGCAAGTATTCAAGTACAGAGTTTTAATTTATGGACATCCCTCTACTATGGAGGAATTTTATATTTTGGGGATCGTTACCTACGGTAAGCTGACTATCATTTAGGATATCAAGCTTGTTAGACAACTCGACTTTTCCGCAGTTGTTAGGTGTGACAGCATTTCTTATTAATCTTAATGCACTGAATGTTTGTAATTTTTATCAGTCTTGTTCGTGTTCGATGGCAATGGATTATTAGTTGTCCAACCTCAAACGATTTATAAGTAAATTTCATCTCAGAAAATAGGTGTCTTATTTAGACAGTAATGGTAGTCACAACAATTATGGGTGAAAACTAATCAGGTTATATCTCAAACATGTCCTCAAAGACCTACCAATTGGATGATATCGATATCTACAACAAAAGTAGGAGGTCCATACTGTTCTTGGAACGATCGCGAAGGCCTCCTAGCTTTTCTAATATTTAAAATTAGCATATATCATCGAGCCCAATAAACATCATCAAGTTGAAGCTGGTATAATGTAATATTACTCATCATCATCACCAGAATCACCAGAATTGAAGCCCTGTTGGCTGGTGCTCTCATCTGTGCTATCATGTCCTTCTGAATCACTCTCTGGACTATCAAACATTTCTCTCTGTGAGACAAAGCATGCATCATTTTCTGGGGGCTTATAGTCTTTCCCCCTCCACACCACAATCTGCTCCTTCTCAAATGTCACAAGGACACAAGGAACCATATCCTGTACCAAGATCAAAAAGCAGTTAAATCAAACACACGAGCATATCAAATTTGATGACCAGCAACTACAAAGCTAAAATGGGGAGAAGGGGTGGGCGAACGAAGTGGGGAAATAATGATCCCATCCAGTCCAGATATTCAACCGAGCAGAAACAGTATCAGACGGGATTTGTACAGACACCCTTAGGCCATTTGCATCGCCTAGGCTAACCATTATTATAGAAAAGAAAACTATTCTTGAATAAAAATACATGTTCCATCACATTTCCCATTTCCCTCCATCTCTATCATAGTCAATACATAAACAAAAGAATTAAAATGAAATTAACCAGAAGTAGGTTCAAGAGTTTACGGGACAAAAAACAAGTTAGGAAGTTTTGTAGATACTTAAAGCCAAGAATACAAAAGAAATTTAAGTTACCCGAAGTTTGCAGCCTATTTTCTTGTAATCACTTCTCTCAAGACCCTTGCAATCTATCTTTACCAACTCAGAGACAATTAAAGCATCTCTCACCATGGGTACCAAACTGCCATAATAACCATTTTTGGCTGCAGTCGCAACTTGAAAAGTCAAAGACCACAAAAATAATAATAAAAATAGTTTAAGAATTACCGGGAATAGAAAGAAAGAAGTAATACAAACCAAGTTTTGTTAAAGCAGGAACAGCTAATCCTCGTTTTCTCATCTCCTTTGTCTCCTCGATGCTTAAGCCATCGATTGTAGTTTTGATCAGCCTGGGATATACTGGCTCATGAGGTCTCCACATCATTAATGGAATCACAGGCCTTTTCTTGGGATTATAGTTCCTGCCTCTATACAGAACAAGTGTACCACAATGTCTGAAAATGATTTTTCCGAATGTTTTATCCTGTGACAATGTAAAACTTATAAGAAACCTATCTTCTGCCACATTAGTATCAAGAACAAAACCAACAAAATGGGGTACAGCAAAAAATACTGCAGGGTATTCGTGTTAAGGAAAAAAAATGTTGTTCATTGAAGAATGACTAGAACCGAAGAAAGGATGTCAATAGAATATAAGGAAGCATGATACCTCAAGCTGGGTGCACACGTTTTTCATATCAACAGTTGGGACGCCCATGCACTTAAACCTGACTGCATCAGTATGTTTCCAATTATTATGAATATCATTCAGCATGTTGTGTGTTAAACCATCTCTCCCTACGAAACAGTAAACCGATAAACATCATTAAGACCAAACAAGTAATACTGAGAAAGAAAACAATTTATTTATCACAACTGCAAATTCTAATGTTCCTTAAGGAGCTAAGTTTGTACTAACAGAGTTAAACTGCAAGCCCTGCAGAAAAAGGATCAACGGATCTTGAAAACATCCCCTTCCTTATATGTAAGCCGGTAGCACAGAGAAACTAGACAATATTTTGAACAGCTGAAATAAGAAAATGACATAAAAAAACAGGCCTACTAATCATGTCTCGACCTAAATTGAACCAATCTCTAGTGTTCTTAGACATCAAAGAACTGGAATCATTCCCCATGTAGAAAAGACTTTTACTCACAATCTTTGAGAAAATTAAGGTAATACTGGAACACCAACGAGAACTTTGCAGAGTTTCAAAGACAATTCTATCGATAATTGTCATAAATATCGAAATAAAAAGCTTTCAGGAGTCCAAATGAGCACAACCTAAACCTCATTTTCGGAAGAAAAAAAAAAAAATGATCCTACTCTTTCTACATACTTTCTTGGAAAACAATAATGTAATGCTAATTTAACATAATCTCTTCCTAATATTTAAATCAACATCTTCGAACACCCAGTTAATGAAACGCAAAATTATCACTTAAAACGATATAAAAATTTAAAATTTCATATCCAGATTGAAAAAATAAAATAAAATAAAAATACCCAATTGGATTTGCCTCTTGGTTCGACTTCGATGACATTTCTCCACCAAAGCCTTCCTCTCAGCATTAGTAAGCGGCGCTCCCTGAATCTTCTCTCTCATGAGCCTCCTCTTCTCCTCCAATTTGGGATCCTCCGCTCCCTCCTCCACCGACCTCGCCTTCGGGTCTACGGCTGGAGCGCAGACCCCAGTCCATTCCCGGTCCAACCGCCCCGGCCCGAAAGGTGAATACTTGGGCTCCCGGAGCCCGATTGGCCTGACCGTCGGGCTGCTCTCGGTGTAACTGTACCTGAAATCGAACGGCAAATCGGAGCGTAGCTTCTTGGGCGCGTCGAGAGAGGACGGTGGCCGGTACTTGGGTTTTGACTTCTTTTTGATAGGGTTTGTGTTAGGGTTTTGTGGGGTTGGTGAGAGGGAGGACGGGGGTTTGAAAGAATAGTGGTCGCGGAGCTTTGAGTATGATGTGGAGGTGCCGGTGTCGGTTCCGGTGGCGGAGGAGAGGTGGCGCGTGAGGAGCCAGATGGGGTTTGAGAGTGGAGGGAGTTTTTGGCGGGAGTGGCGCGTGAGGAACATCAGTGTAGGGTTTAAGGAAAATGTAATAGAAATTTGGGGGGAATGGTAGGGGTTTTAATTAAGGATCCTCTAAAGTTGAAAAACAAATTAAATTACGATTACTTTCAAGTTAATTATTTGAGTGATGCTATTGGCAACTCACTAATGATTTAATAATGTCCTAGTTTTTAAAATTAAAAAAAAAAAAGTGGTGCTATTGGCACATCCCCTATCGATCTATTTATGTCCCACTTTTTAAAATTTTGATTTAATTAAAAAAAATTAAATGTTTTTATTAATTTTTTTGATTTATTTCCAAAGCTACCATTTTTACTTATTTTTCAAATTTAATACACCCCATCTCTGATCTCTCTATACGTCTCTCTCACATCCATTGAAAATTTATTTCTTCTTCTTTTTTGAGTTTTTATTGTCTTCTTATTTCATGGTGGAAAAGGAAAAAAAAAAAAAAAAAAAAACAGAGTTGTAATCCATATTTAACCTAAAATTGTATTCGTGCGTCAATTGAAAAAACTGATAGACAAATATCAAATGCTCTATATTTTGATTGAATAGCTATTATACGAACATCTCCCTTGTTGGATCACTTCAACCTTCAATATTGTTGCAAGTGATCTCCTATGAGCAACCTCTGTAATTTCATGCATGTAATCCCTCATATTTTATTTATTTAAACCACCAATCGACATAAAAAAACCATTCAATTTATGTTATTAACTAATAATAGTTATTTGTTCAGTACTATCAAATCTAGGAACTTGGAGATGGGAAAGAATGAGCATCAATCCAGAGATCGAGTGGTTAATTGACATTGATCGGGTGCGTCGAATTGTTGTATAAATAGGATTCCTCAACTTATTCGCAATATGAATGTTGAAGCTTATACACCCAATTTTTAGGGTTTAAGAGTTAAAAAAAAAAAAAATAAAAAAAAAATCAAGAAATAAATAAATAAACAAAATGAAGGGAAAAAAAATTACAATTGAGGGGTGCTGGACGTGTGTGTGAGAGGGAAGTTTTTTTTTTATTATTATTGAAAATATATAGAAAGTATTTATGGGGTGAGTTAAGTTTAAATAATTAAAATGGGTAATTTAGAAAATAAATCAAGTAATTTTTTTAAGAGTGGTGCTATTGGCACACACCCTACCGTTCTATTTATGCCCCACTTTTTAATTATGTAGTATTTGTTTTTTTTCTTTTATCAAAATTACTTAAAGGGACATACAATTTAAGGAAACAAAATCTTTTACAAATAAAACTAATAAACCCTACATTCCTTTTCCCAAAAAAAAAAAAAAAAAAAAATCTAGTTAAAAAAATTACTTGATTTATTTTCTAAATTACCCATTTTAATTATTTAAACTTAACTCACCCCATAAATACTTTCTATATATTTTCAATAATAATAAAAAAAAAACTTCCCTCTCACACACACGTCCAGCACCCCTCAATTGCAATTTTTTTTCCCTTCATTTCGTTTATTTTTATTTATTTATTTATTTTTGGGAAAAGGAATGTAGGGTTTATTAGTTTTATTTGTAAAAGATTTTGTTTCCTTAAATTGTATGTCCCTTTAAGTAATTTTGATAAAGGAAAAAAAACAAATACTACATAATTAAAATGTGGGGCATAAATAGAACGGTAGGGGGTGTGCCAATAGCACCACTCTTAAAAATATTACTTGATTTATTTTCTAAATTACCCATTTTAATTATTTAAACTTAACTCACCCTATAAATACTTTCTATATATTTTCAATAATAATAAAAAAAAACTTCCCTCTCACACACACGTCCAGCACCCCTCAATTGCAATTTTTTTTCCCTTCATTTCGTTTATTTATTTATTTTTTGGGAAAAGGAATGTAGGGTTTATTAGTTTTATTTGTAAAAGATTTTGTTTCCTTAAATTGTATGTCCCTTTAAGTAATTTTGATAAAGGAAAAAAAACAAATACTACATAATTAAAAAGTGGGGCATAAATAGAACGGTAGGGGGTGTGCCAAAACACCACTCTTAAAAAAATTACTTGATTTATTTTCTAAATTACCCATTTTAATTATTTAAACTTAACTCACCCCATAAATACTTTCTATATATTTTCAATAATAATAAAAAAAAACTTCCCTCTCACACACACGTCCAGCACCCCTCAATTGAAATTTTTTTTTCCCTTCATTTTGTTTATTACAATATGATCAAATTAAATTCTAATAAAACTTCACATCCACGAATAATGTATTTATCTAAAAAAAAGGTTTTTTTTTTTTAATGCTTTAAATCCTAATTTTTTTTTGCTTATTTTATTGCATACAACTTATATTATTGAAGAAACTGATAACATCATACATTTCAAAACAATCATTATTTAAAAGTAAGTTTGAAGTTGCTTGTATTATTATTATTTTTTCTTTTCATTGCCACTAAGTTTTTTCTTTCTTTTTTCTCTCTAATGAACACATTATGATCAAATAAAATTTTATTTATTTATTTTTATCTTCCTTGTATGATAAACAACATGAATGAAAAAAAAATAAAAATACAATGAATGGGTGCTGGATGAGAGTAAACAAAATTAAATGGAGGAAAAAAGGTACATATATATATATATATATATATAGAGAGAGAGAGAGAGAGAGAGAGAGAGAGAGAGAGAGAGAGAGAGAGAGAGAGAGAGAGAGAGAGAGAGAGAGAGGGGATTTTTTTTTTAAAAAAAAAATACTATATATAGAGAGCATTTATGTGGTGAGTTAAGTTTGAAAAATAAATAAAAAAGGGTAGTTTTAGAAATATATCAAATAAATTTTTGAATTTTAAAAACCAGGGCATTATTAGATCATTAGTGGGTTGCCAATAGCACCACTCTAATTATTTTTATCTTTTTCAAAAAAATAAAAAGTGAATATATTTTTATTTATAATAAAATTCTTGTAAATTTAAATAAAAATAAAATAAAATAACCTTTAACAAAATTAAATTAAGTACACTCTTAAGTTAATTATTTATATTTTATAATACAATGTATTCAACAATCAAAGATACAATTTTGAATTATTTTTTTCTCAAATCAAATCTTGCCTTAAGGTTTATACTTCCTCATCCCATGTTTCTTATAGAGGTCTCAATGTTAAATAAACACCATGATTAATGTGACAAAGTGGCTCAAATTTGTATCCACATAATTAATTGAATAAAAAAAAAAAAGCTCTTACAAAAACTTAATAACAAATTATGTCGTTATAAATACCTACTGTAAATGTATGGCTGTGGTTGGACGTCCTGAAATTATAAAGTCAGGACGATCTTGATTAGAGAAATATTATATATAATAATAATAATAATAATAAAATATTTATTTTATTTTATTTTTATTTTAACCTTTATATTCATTACATAATAGATATGACACATATAGATACTGTATATATATTTGGTAGATAAAGAAAAGTAATTTGTGTTAAGTGACACTGAAAGGTTTACTTGCTTGAATTGGAATGTAAGACAAAGCTAGCTTTAGCTATAGCTGGGGCTGGAATGAGGGGTCTTGATGTAATCACCTCTTTTTCTTCAAGCAATCCCTCCCTTAATCTTCTAGGGTTTGTTCACAAATCTTTATTTTGCATAACCATCAAACCTTTTTTGGGTATAACAAAACCAATTAACATCTTTAATTTCTTCAAAATATCAAATGTAGCTCATCAATTAACTAGATTAATAATCATTTCAGGAAAATTGTCCACCTGCAAAGTTTAACAAATATCATATATAAATAGAAGTGCAGATCATGATCTATATTCTATAGAAACAAAATGGAAGGAAAATATCTTTGATAATACTTTCTCAATTTTTTTTTTTTTACAGGAACAGAATCGACTTTGTAACGTTACGAAACTCTAAAGGTCAGTAATTAATATAGAACAAAACTAGTCAACAAGAATTTGTTGTATGTCTTTCTTTTACGGTTTCCTAAACAATAGATACGTATATATGAAACTGAATTATATCCGAAGTAAGATTCAGCGTACCTCTCGTTTGTCACTCTCTCTTTGTTCTTCTCCTCCTCCATTGAAATATCCACCTAATTAAGTTAGCTTATTTAGCTCTATATATAACACAGTCTATTAACAAAACAAGTTTTGTACTAGTCTTCT
Source organism: Acer saccharum (assembly GCA_030490815.1). Classification (NCBI taxonomy): domain Eukaryota; kingdom Viridiplantae; phylum Streptophyta; class Magnoliopsida; order Sapindales; family Sapindaceae; genus Acer; species Acer saccharum. The sequence goes on along the minus strand of CM059870.1, from coordinate 43,386,910 downwards.
AACAGATATGGCGATGAAACTGATCAAATTCCCATCTCTATTTTCTTATCAAAATCTTCCTACAATTCTTCTTATCTTCTTGATTGGTCTTCTCGCTGTTAGTGCAGAAAAACAAAAGGTACGTATATACGTTCATTCTCATCTCGATATATAGTACCATTTGTTTGTTTTTAATTTTTTTTTTCCAAGTAATTTACTTTTTTATGTGTTAAATATTGTATATCAGAGATTTTATGTTGTTTACTTGGGAGATCATGAGCTGGTACAGAGAGACTTCGCCGTTGAAAAACACATCAACCTCCTCACATATGTGAAGGGAAGGTAGAGTATATATAAAGAGTTAAAAGTTGCAAACACGTATATATATAAATTAATGAGCAAGTTTTTGATTTTTTTTTTTTTTTTTTTTTTGGGTGTTTTGATTCAATGTGTTATTGTTGATTATAATACAGTGATTATGAAGCAAAGGAGTCCCTGGTTTATAGCTACACAAAGAGTTTCAATGCGTTTGCAGCCAAGCTGTCTGAAGATGAAGCTCAAAAGTTGATCGGTGAGTGCATGAGTGAAAATATATATAAATATATAATATATATATATATATATCTTCAATTTGCATATTTTCTTCCAGTTTTTGATTTTAAAATATTTACAGAATTTTTATACTGGTATAATAATTTTTTCAGACATGGAGGAAGTGTTTTCTGTGTTTCCAAATCGGTATCACAAGTTACACACAACAAAATCATGGGACTTCATCGGTCTTCCTCAAACAGCTAAAAGAAATTTGAAAGTAGAAAGCAACATAATTGTTGCTCTCTTTGATACAGGCATTTTTTTTTTTCGTTCAGGATCATAGTTTATCGCATCTGACAATAAATCAGTATGATTCTCACAATAATATTTAATAATATGTTGTGTGTGTTGCAGGGATCACTCCAGAATCAGAAAGCTTCAAGGACCATGGATTTGGTCCACCACCCACAAAATGGAAAGGAAGTTGTGGCCACTATGCAAATTTCTCAGGATGCAACAAGTAATTAACAATTAATCTCCTCTTTAATGGCTTTTAAAATCATTTTCAGAAACAGTAATTTCAGGTCATCTTCTAACGATAATATGAAACCGCGTTAATTACTTGAAAAATAAATTAAACAGACAATTATAACATTTTAATCGTTTCTTGAAAATGAATGATTGTTATTTTTTGTTGCCATCAAAAATTGGTATGTTAAAGCAAGCTTATAGGAGCTAAGTATTTCAAGCTGGACGGCAACTCGGATCCGGCCGACATCTTATCGCCGGTAGATGTGGAAGGGCATGGGACGCACACGTCATCAACTCTGGCGGGAAATCTGGTTGCCAATGCAAGTCTATATGGGCTAGCCATGGGGACTTCTCGTGGTGCAGTGCCAAGTGCTAGAGTGGCCATGTACAAGGTGTGTTGGGCCAGTTCAGGTTGCTCGGACATAGACATACTAGCTGCATTTGATGCTGCTATTCACGATGGTGTCGACGTGATATCGATTTCCATCGGCGGGGCTGGTCAGAATTATGCTTTGGATTCGATTGCGGTGGGAGCATTTCATGCCATGAAGAAGGGGATCATAACTGTGGCATCAGCTGGTAATGATGGACCCAGCTGGGGTAGTGTAGCCAACCATGCACCATGGCTTGTGACGGTTGCGGCTAGCGGCATTGATAGGGAATTCAAAAGCAGAGTTGAGTTGGGCAATGGAAAGTCTGTCATTGTAAGTTATTTGCAAATTTTGCATTAACAGTAGACATTATTAGACAATTATAAAGCTAGATTTTTTTTTTTTTTTTTTTTTTTACACATTAACCAAAATTTCAATGATCAATTGATATGTTTTTACAGGGGACCGGAGTCAGCCTATTTGATCCAAAGCAGAAACTGTACCCACTTGTCAGTGGGGCTGATGTTGCCAAGAGCTCCGCAAGCAAGGAGAGTGCAAGGTAGTACTGATTCGTTTATTTATTTATATATATCACCCGTTGGTATGACAATTCGAACCTGTAACACTAACAAGCCACATTGAGCGGTGGTCTGATTCGTTTGTTGAAATTGTTGTTGTATGGGCAAATTCTTGAAAAAATTCGACCACGATTTACAGGTTTTGTATTGACGATACATTGGACCCAAATAAAGTGAAGGGGAAGCTTGTTTACTGCATGCTATCATCGATGTGGGGTGCTGATTCTGTCGTCAAAGGGATTGGAGGAGCTGGCACTATAATTGAAAGCTCGCAGTTTCTTGATGCTTCCCAAATTTTTATGGCACCAGGGACCATGGTCAATGACACCGTCGGCAATGTCATCACTAATTATATTCAATCCACCAAGTAAGAAATTACAAGAATGATAAAATAACGTGTGTTCTGATAAGAATTTATCAAATGTTTGATGAAATTGGCTTATTCAATCAATGCACATTGCAGATCACCATCGGCAGTGATACACAAGTCTCAGGAAACTAAAGTCCCTGCTCCATTCATAGCTTCGTTTTCTTCACGGGGTCCAAATCCAGGCTCGCAACGACTTCTTAAGCCAGATATCGCAGCGCCAGGGGTTGACATATTGGCTTCTTATACACTAATGAATTCACTCACTGGGTTGAAAGGCGATAATCAATACTCAAAATTCACAATCATGTCAGGGACTTCCATGGCTTGTCCTCATGTTGCAGGGGTCTCTGCTTATGTTAAGTCCTTCCATCCAAGCTGGACTCCAGCTGCGATCAAATCCGCCATCCTGACCACAGGTAAAATAAAAACAGATAACTTCTTAAACAATTCTTCTTGGTTCAGGTTTCTTGGACATGGGATTTTGTGATTTTGTCTTACATTTCTATGTAAATCTTTGTCAAGCCAAACCGATGAGCCAGAAATCGCACAATGAAGCTGAATTTGCCTATGGTGCTGGACAAGTGAACCCCCATAGAGCTGTAAATCCTGGCTTAGTTTACGACATGAACGACATGAATTACATCCAGTTCCTATGTCACGAAGGCTACAGCGGATTGTCTCTGGCACCCTTAGTCGGTTCAAAATCTGTAAATTGCTCCTCATTGATTCCTGGACTAGGCTATGATGCTCTAAACTATCCCACTATGCAGCTTAGCTTGAAAAATGAACCAACCACGGCTGTTTTCCGGAGAAGAGTCACCAATGTTGGTCCTCCTCTGTCCATATATAATGCCACCATTAGAGCTCCAAAAGGAGTGGAAATCACTGTCAGGCCAATGATTCTGTCTTTCACTCGATCATTGAAGAAACGAAGCTTCACGGTTGTTGTAAAGGCAAAACCATCAGCAATGTCAAGTTCACAAGTGCTATCAGGCTCTCTTGTATGGAAAAGTCCTCTTCACTCTGTCAGGAGTCCTATTCTTATTTACAGTCCACTAGACTGATATATATATATATATATAGATTCACATCAAAATAAAAATTTAGAAAAATATATGTGAAATAAATGTACAATAAATAATGTGTTGCATTTCCTGAAGTTATAAAATGAATCATATATAAATGTCATTTGTTTGTGCGCTCACATACAATCTAAAAATACCCATGAAAACCCATCAATCAATCCCCAAAAAACCACAAACCCATTTGTAGGACAACACCGGAGAAGTAGCCGGAAGACAATTCCGGTGGAAGACCCGACCCTACCTTCTCCACAGATTTGGTTATTGGTGGAATGACCTAAGATCGCAGAGGCTTGACCCGGTTGGACTGTCGGGTTAAACTGCTAACTGTAGGCATGTCAAAGACAATTGCTGACTCGAATTTCTACATGGAGAGCCACGTCATCCGTATCGCTTGTGTTGCAGGCACATCGGTGAGGTTAGGACTGGTGTGCTGATTTGTCTAAACACGTCAGCAGAACGTTGTGACGTGGTAAAACATGTTGGCAAATAAGGTTGATGTGCCCAAAGTGAGCTATAAACAAGAGAGGCGGATCTTTAAATGTTAAATGGATTTGAGTCTATCGGTTAATTAGTTTTAGTGGGCTTAAGTCATTATACTTCTAAAAACACCCCTTTTATTGACCCAATCAAAATATACTTCCAGTTCCCAAGCCCAATTTTCTAATTATTCGAGTCACAATTATTGTTATTTCATATTAAAACATGTCAAATGCGAGCCAGCGAGAGAGAAAAATGTGTTAAGTTGTGTTAAACACAACTCATTTTCTCTCTTACTCGCTTTCTCTTCTCAAAATTTTCTAAAGAACTTGTAGGGGACCCTACATTTGTAAGTATCCTAACCATTTTGGACACCACCTTTGAAATTGACTGCAAATGAAGGGTAGTTCAACCCACCACCCCGAAATGCTGTGTTCGTAAGACAAGTGAAATTCCCCTCTATAAATAAAACAATCTCAACACAAGTATATATTTTAGATAGTCTTAATTTGAGCCCTGAATCAGCTGCTCTTTCTGGATCAACATGGCCAGAACCATAGGCAAATGTTCCGGTAGATTTACTGGAATCAACATCACCAAGTGGAGACTTTTTGTTGTTGAGATTATATGATGATGCAGTACTCACTAGTCACTATCAACATCTGCTGCTCTTTTGTATAACAATTTCTTTTGTATATCAATTTTATTTATTTATTTATTAAATTTCTCCATGTGCTCACTAGGAAGACAATTTTATTTTCGTTGTAAATTTGTAATGATGAATTGTGCAACTAGCACTGCACCTTGTGTCCCGACTTTTTATTTTCAAAAAATATTTCTCCATGTGCTCACTCTGCTCACTAGAAAATTTATTTTATTTTCCTTGGAATAATCAATCGTGTAACTTTTTTTTTTTTTTTCTTAAAGTATTAAACTATTATATAAATGCGAGGTTTTATGAAAAAGGGAAGAATTCGAATCCACAACCTCGTAGTGTAAGTACCATGTAATATATAAAATGAAAAAAAAAGGAAGAATTGTTTTTTTTTTTTTTTTTTTTCCTTAAGCGACTTGGATAAGAAGTAGTTGAACTTGAAAATTTGGGATCAAAAGGAAAAGGAGGAGTCACTAAAAAATGTATAATGCATTCTATATTACACGCATAGAATTATAGACTAAATGAACGCTCTCCACCACCAAAGTCGCATTGAGCTATTATTATCTAAAAATTATAATTTTCAGGTTCCTTGACATTTCAAATGTAAAAAACAAACCAGCCCTTTAAAGGGACTAGTACACAGTACACAATACACAATTACACATGCATTGACAATACTTGAAAATAATAATAATAATAATTTCCAATCTGTACTTTCCACTTCCTTTTAATAGATAGTTTAAGCAATTTACATCTCATTTCCAAATCTGTCATATAAAAAATAAAATATAAACCCTAGTAATCGACAATGTCTTGCACATGTATTTATTATAACAATTATTAGTTTTGAGGTTTTATTATAATAAAATTAATTAACTAACAATTTTTTTAAGAAAAATAAAAATCTTTTTCATAGGAGGACTATAGAGACTAGAGATAGATTAATGGAAACTTGAAATGAAGTACATACAAGTCTTTTAATTTTTTTATTTTTTTTTTAATAAATGATCAAAAACAAGTACGATCAATTAACTAAAAAAGTTAATTAATTTTATTAAAATGGAACCTCAAAAATAATTTTAAATAATTAAAAAATAAAAAATAGCATATCAAATAGAATTTTGTATTGGAGTACAATGCTAAAATGATGTGTCAAATATAACATTTTACTATATTTCGTGTCAAATTTGGCATTGGCATTGACATATGCATTGGAGATGGTCTAACCATGTCTACTCAATTTCATACTTTTAATCTTGAGAGGAGCTTCCGTGTATATTGGGATGTATTGTGTATCTCTATTCGATAATGTCACGTGACAAGATTCCAACCAGTAATATTAATTGACTCAATTTCATATTTAACGTTGGAGACAAGCTTTAGTGTATAGTGATGCAACATCTAATTATGTCTCATGGCACTCGTGATAATATTTAAACCGATTATGCATAATTTAATTATATATTTTATGCACCGAAATTAGAAACCTTAACCTTTTCTTTTATGGCAAATGGGGATGTCAATATGTCACTGCCAAGCTTTTTTATTTTATTTAGTGATAGTGTACAGAGTAGCCAATGCAAAGAGCTCAAGTTGACAGAATTAATTATTAAATCATCCCCTCCCTTGATTTTGGTCTATAAAATGATTATCTTGATCACCATTGTCATTCCACACAAATATTTGATCTCTCCTGTTGAGTCAAGAAAATAGGTATAATCATCTCTCTTTTCTACATTTCATTTTGAATTTCTTCTACTTTTTTTTGTTGTTGTTATAAATCACAACTGTTAATTGATTTGCTTATTTATTTGTTTATTTTTCCAGAGACATTATGTTTGGGAAGAATTTGCTGTTCTTAGTCCTGGTGGTGACTACAGCATCCATTGGTACTGCAATGGCCAAAAGTACGTACATAATTCACATGGACAAGACCAAGATGGCATCAAATCTTTTTCGCCAAGGCGATTCAATACAGACGTATCAAGCAGTGATCGATTCCATAAATGAAATGTCATTGCAAGAGGATGATAAAGATCAACAAGAAGAAACCATTCTAGCAGAGCTCCTCTATGCTTATGAATCTGCCATTTCTGGGTTCTCTGCAAGGCTCTCAACAAAACAGCTCCAATCACTTAAAAAAGTTGATGGTTTCCTCTCTGCCACTCCTGATCAAATGCTGCAGCTCCACACTACAAATTCCAAGCAGTTTCTTGGCCTACAAAATGGGAAAGGACTATTGTCTGCTTCAAACTCTGCTTCAGATGATGTGATAATTGGCATTATCGATACTGGAATCTGGCCGGAACACGTCAGTTTCCAAGATACAGGCATGTCCGCAGTTCCTTCAAGATGGAAAGGTGTTTGTGATAAAGGCATCAGGTTCTCAAAATCAAATTGTAACAAGAAGCTCATTGGTGCAAGAGCCTTCTTCAAAGGCTATGAGGCTGATCAAGGAAAAATCAATGAAGCAAAGGAGTTCCGATCTGCCCGAGACGAAGATGGTCACGGTACACACACAGCTTCAACTGCTGCGGGGAGTCTTGTAGCAAATGCCAGCTTTGAGGGTTTAGCGAAAGGTGTGGCCGGTGGGATGAGTTACACATCAAGAATTGCTGCCTACAAAGTATGCTGGAGACTTGGTTGTTCTAGCTCAGATATGTTGGCTGCAATTGACAAAGCTGTTCAAGACGGGGTTGATGTGTTGTCGCTCTCTCTGGGATCTGGTCCTACGCCTTTTCACAGTGATATTTTAGCAATTGGCTCATTTGGGGCTATCAAAAGTGGGGTTTTTGTTTCAAGTTCAGCCGGCAATTCAGGCCCCTTTAGATCATCTGTGAGCAACAGCGCACCATGGATGATGACTGTGGCCGCAAGCTACACTGATCGAACATTCCCAGCAATTATCAAACTTGGAAATGGAAAAACTATTGAAGGGTTATCTTTATATTCAGGTAAAGCATTAACGAAGCAAGTGCCGGTTGCTTATTTGGAATCTGCCGGTAGCCCTGCATCAAAATTCTGTCTTGAAGGGACACTCAATGAAACGCTAGTGAAAGGGAAGATTGTTGTGTGTCATAGAGGTAGTGGTAGTGCATTTGTAAAGTCAGAGAACGTTAAACAAGCAAAAGGTGTTGGGATGATACTGATAAATTCTAAATCTCAAGGTGATGAACTTTCTGCTGACACTGTCCAATTTCCAACAGCTAGATTAGGTATGACATTAGGTAAATTTGTCAGACAGTATGCTAGCACCGCGAAAAAACCAACTGCTTCGATCATCTTCAAAGGGACAGTTTTTGGTAGAACAGCACCAGTTATCGCAAGATTTTCATCAAGAGGACCCTGTTCAATTGAACCGGATGTGATCAAACCAGATGTGACCGCACCAGGAGTGAACATATTGGCTGCCTGGCCACCAACGCTCAGCCCAGTTGGACGTATAAGCGATAAGAGAAGTGCTATGTTCAAGATAATATCAGGCACTTCTATGTCTTGTCCTCATGTTAGTGGCTTAGCTGCACTTCTCAAATCAGTCCATCGAGATTGGTCACCGGCCGCGATCAAATCAGCCTTGATGACAACAGCATATACTCTCAACAACAAAAAGTCTCCAATTGGTGATGTTGATTCCAGTAACTCTGCCGGACCATTTGCCTATGGTTCAGGCCATGTAGATCCAGAAAGAGCAGCTGACCCAGGGTTAATATACGATATAACAGCGGTGGACTATCTAAAATATATATGCAGCCTAAATTATACTTCTGCTGAGATTGCTTTATTTACATGGGGGAATTTCACTTGTCTTCCAAACGCAGCCATCCGGGGTGGTGAGTTGAACTACCCTTCATTTGCAGTCAACTTCAGAGGTGGTGTTCAAAATGGTAGTTTGGAATACAAGAGGACAGTCACAAATGTAGGGAGCCCTACAAGTTCTTATGCATTGCAAATGGAAGTGCCCAATGGAGTATCAGTGATTGTGAAGCCTAAGATTTTAAGTTTCAATAAGCTTGGCCAGAAACTGAGTTACAAGGTGACTTTTGTTGGAAAATCAAAAAGATCTTCCGACTCATCTTTTGGATCTTTAACTTGGGTTTCTGGAAAATTCAAAGTCAGAAGCCCTATAGCAGTAACCTGGCAATAACCTAGCAGCAAGATCCTATAACTCATCTTCTGCTCTTTATTTTCTAGTCACAATCAAGTATTTGATAATAAATGTTAACATTAGTCATCAAGTGGCAAATCCAACATATTGATTCCATGGAAAGTTGAAAATAGTTGTTATTTTTAATGGCGTGGCCCATACATGTTGTGGCAACTGGCAACTGGCAACTATATTGAGTGGTAGTGATTGCACTTGCACAGACTGTGCATTATTTCTATCCATTGATAGCCAGGCATGCTAATTGGATAAATGATAATGTTGAAAATCGTACTTCAAGTTAGAAAGATTGGTCAACTGAAGTGTTGAATTTTTATCACTAGCTCTATGTCACGGTCCGTTCGATTTCGGTCTGATTTCCAGACAAAGTGCACTACAAAGCCAACAATTATACACAAGACCTTGGAAGATTCTAAAGACTTCTCCACATTTCTAGCATGGAGTATCTTCTAGAAGTCTCTACGTTAGAACCATTGTAGATCTCTACCATTCTAGATCTCTCTTATAAATATCTAAAGGCATGTAAATACTTATAGAAAATTCTAGACATATATAGATCATTCTGGAGAATGAATCTCCACAATTAGATTAGATTGATCTAAACCGTCTATTGAGGAGGTGGACACCTATAAATAGGTAGCTTCTCTTATTTGTAAGGCATCCAAGCCTTTAAGCATTCAAGAGTTGTAAAGCTTTCCTTTCAGCAATACAACTTGCCTTATTTTCCAACAAAGCTCTTCTATCCCCTTTTCTCTAGTTTCTCTTGTGTTTGTGAGGGTGATAAGCAAGACCTACTTAGCAACATTGCCCTGAAGTTGTTTAAGTGCCGCACGGGTTGGCTGCGCAAACTTTAAGCCCGTGACATCTAGCTATCTAAATTAAACTAGTGTTGAATCTTTGTCAAGAATGAGTCCCACCAATTATGAAGTGGCTTGTTTAAATATTTCAAATCAGTGCTCTAATAATTGATTAAAAATGAAACTTTCCCTATCTTTGTATAACAAATTATTTTTTCAATGTTCTCACTACTCGTTAGGAAGATAATTTTATTTTCATCGTCATGATCAATTTGTGCAACTTGCACTGCACCTTTTGTCCCCTGACCTTGTATAACAATTTCTTTTTCTTTTCATAAATTTATCTCCATGTTTTCATTAGTACTATATAATATAAACTAAAGGAAAATAGAAAAATTGTTTATTTATTTATTTATTTATTTTTCCTTGACTTGAATAAATGTAATTCTTGGAGCTTAAACAATTTTGTATCAAAAAGGAGGAGAAAATCTTCTTCATTTGCTGCATCGAAGATTTTCTCCAAAATATGTATAATGATTAATGCATGCATCCAATTAATGAAAGTTCATTGAAATATATCACTAATGAACTTGCAATTACCCTAATATATAAAAGAAAAAGATAAAGAGAAAGAATAGTTTATTTTGGGTACCCAATTCTTATTTTTTACTTTCTTAAGAAATCGATTCCAACATTTAATTTTTTTTTTTATAGTAACACGTATTGATATAACAATTTGAATATGAGATATTAACAGTTTGAATGAGCACTTTTTACTATCAAATTGCATTGAGTGTTGATTTCAATGTTCAATTTGAGGTTTGAAACCTTGTACGTACTCCCTTTGTCACAAGCTTGATTGTGTTTATGTTAACCGAAAATACAGTTTCGTCCATACAAACAACATGCGGGTTCCAATAGTATGTCCTTTAATTTATAGGTCTTACATGTGCGTTATGAGGTTGTAGGTTTGAGTCATGTCATTTATTTGAAATCCCAAATTATTGTAATATTTTAAAAAACATATGGTCATGATTGTACTTTCAGATCTAGTATTATTTCAAAGGTAAAAAAACAAACAAGTCCTATTAAATGATATTTAAAAATATCAAAATTAAAATAATATTTTAAAATAGCAAAATGTCAGAATTATACTTTTCACATACTCTAAGATTTCACATGTGAAAAATAAACAAGCCCCAAAGAGACATTAACACATGCATTGACAATACTTGAAAAATAAAAAACAAAAAAATTCCAAGCTGTACTTTCCACTCCCTTTTCCCTTCCTTTAATAAATAGTTTAAGCAATTTAGATCTAATTTCCAAATCTATCGTTTAAAAAATATAAACCCCAGTAATGGCCAATGTTTTGCACATTATTTATTACAACTTTTTATTTTTTAATTTTTTAATTTGGGTTTCTTTTTTCGATTAAATATGCTCCCATCTTAATGGCCATTTCAGGTTTCAGCTTATGGATTCTCTTCCCATTCCACATCTATGTGGTTCCAGCTAATTATGTCTTACTCATTTTCATACTTTGGGGGTGTTTTGTATTAAGATTTTAATAGATAATTTTGGGGTGTTAGGATTTTATGGATTTATATATATATTTTTTTATAGTAAAATCCAACAAGAGGGGAAAAACATTAAGGAAAACTTCTGGCATCCCAATTAGGTTGACACCCGATTTTAAGGACAATTAGGATTATATGTACTAGACTTTTAGGATTTTAAAAGAGTTTTTGGACTTTATTTATAGATTATTAGGATTATTCTGACTTTATTTACATACTATTAAAATTTGTTCATGAGAATATTTTGTTAGATAACTATTTTTAGGTACACATGAAATTTATTTTTTACATTAAAAAAACTATGACTATATATATATTTTTTTTCACAATCTTCTTGCCTTCGAGTCTCATTCTCTTCGTCTTCAACCTCTTCACCTACACCATATTCCCCAACAGTCCACCACCCACTCTCTCTTCCCAAGTCCCCACCACCCACTCTCTGATCATCATCCTCCCTAGCCACTTTCAATTTTCTAATTAAAAAGCCAAAAAATGCACCAATAGGAAAGCAACAGGCCAAAGCCAACAAAGAGAGATGCAAAGAATGCAAAACAGTAGACTAGCCTGAAGAAAAGCAATGACAGCAAACACGCTGCAACCAAGATTTTCACCCTTTTTTTTTTTTTTTGGTGAAAGATTTTCAAAAGCATGGCTTCATCATAACCGCAGCTGGGAGAATTTTATTTTATTTTATTTTATTTTATTTTTCAGGTGATGATAGATTTATATATTTTGGTGAAAGATTTTCAAAAGCATGGCTTCATCATAACCACAGCTGGGAGAATTTTATTTTATTTTATTTTTCAGGTGATGATAGATTTATATATTTTGGTGAAAGATTTTCATCATAACCACAGCTGGGAGAATTTTATTTTATTTGTCAGGTGATGATAGATTTATGATGAAGATCTAATGGGGTATGGAAGTTGAGGAAGCTGAAAATTTGGGATGAAGATGTGATGAGAATTGCAGAGCAGATTTGAGAAGCCTGAAACGAGTGGAAAGTCTAGAAAGTATTGTGGGAGAGGGCAAGCCAATTTTGGGGTCTAGCTATTTATACATATCACTAAAAAGTCTGAATAATCCATTTTGTTATGAAATCCTACAAATCTTGATCTCAATCCAATACCACCAGACAATTTGGTGCCTCTTGAAAGTTTTGTATCCAATACACAAGACATTATGGACATTTAAAAAAAATCTTAAAAGTCTTGATCGAATAACACCAGACTTATCTAACTTATTAAAAAGTCTCCATCCAATACCAACAGACTTTTACTTTCAAAAATTGTCCATTAAAATCTCAATCCAATACTCCCCCGTAATCATGAGAGCACCTTCTCTGTATCTCGATGTACTACTGTATATCTCCATTCAATAATATCGCCTGACAAGATTCCAACTAGTGATATTCACTCAATTTTAACCCCAAGGGGTGGTGCCGTTGGTCACTGGGGTGAGCCGTAGACTCGGACGTCCTGGGTTCGATCCCTAGTAACCATGTTTCTCTTGGGGTTACTGGAGGTTTACTCGGCTGTTAACTTCATGGCCTCGTAGGATTAGTTAAGGTGCGTTGGCCTGGACACCTACGGATACCCAAAAAAAAAAAAAAAAAAAAAAATATTTACTCAATTTCATATTTATCGTTAGAGAGAAACTTTACGCCGTTTACGGTATCGATATTCAACATCTAATTAAGTCTCGTGACACTCTTGAATCTTTTAAAACATTTAAGCGAGAATGTATAATTTCTTAATATATTTCATGTACCCAAATCAGAAGCCTTAATTTTTTTTTTCTTTGCAGCAAATGGGGATGTCCGGCAGCTTTTTTATTATTATTTTATTTAGTGATAGTGTACAGAAGCCTAAGAGCTCAACTTGACAGAATTAATTATTAATTTATGCCCTCCTAAGATTTTGGTCTATAAAATGATGATCTTCACCAGTGTCATTCCACACAAAAATTTGATCCTTCTTGTTGGGTCAAGAAAATAGGTATAATCATCTCTCTTTTGTAATTTTCATCTCGAATTTCATCTTTTTTTTTTTGGGTTTTTGTTATAAATTACAACTGTTAATTGATTTTTTGTTCACAGAGGCATGATGTTTGGGAGGAATTTGCTGTTCTTAGTCCTGGCGGTGACTACCACATACATTGGTGCTGCAATGGCAAAAAATACGTACATAATTCATATGGACAAGACCAAGATGGCGGCAAATCTTTTTCAACAAGGCGATTCAATGCAGACGTACCAAGCAGTGATCGATTCCATCAACGAAATGTCATTGCAAGAGGATGATGAAGATCAAAAAGAAGAAACCATGCCAGCAGAGCTCCTCTATGCCTATGAAACTGCCATTTCTGGTTTCTCTGCAAAGCTCTCAACAAAACAACTCCAATCACTTGAAAAAGTAGATGGTTTTCTCTCTGCCACTCCTGATCAATTGCTGCAGCCCCACACTACAAATTCCCAGCAGTTTCTTGGCCTGAAAAATGGAAAAGGACTCTTGTCTGCTTCAAACTTGGCTTCGGATGTGATAATTGGCATTATCGATACTGGAATCTGGCCGGAACACGTCAGTTTCCAGGATACAGGCTTGTCTGCTGTGCCTTCAAGATGGAAAGGTGTTTGTGAAAAAGGCACCAAGTTCTCAAAATCAAATTGTAACAAGAAGCTCATTGGTGCAAGAGCCTTCTTCAAAGGCTATGAGGCAGAGATTGAAAAAATCGATGAAACAAAGGAGTTCAAATCTGCCCGAGACGAAGATGGTCACGGTACACACACAGCTTCAACAGCTGCTGGTAATCTTGTAGCAAATGCCAACTTTTCGGGTTTAGCGAAAGGCGTGGCCGGTGGGACGAGCTACACATCAAGAATTGCAGCCTATAAAGTATGCTGGAGATTTGGTTGTTCTAGCTCAGATATGTTGGCTGCAATTGACAAAGCTGTTCAAGATGGGGTTGATGTGTTGTCAATCTCTCTGGGATTCGGCCCTACACACTATCCCGGCGATATGTTAGCAGTCGGATCATTTGGGGCTGTCAGAAGTGGGGTTTTTGTTTCAAGTTCAGCTGGCAATTCAGGTCCATATAGCTCAACTGTGGGCAACAGCGCACCATGGATGATGACTGTGGCCGCAAGCTACACTGATCGAACATTCCCAGCAATGATTAAGCTTGGAAATGGAAAAACTGTTGAAGGGATATCTCTATATTCCGGTGATGCCTTAACAAAGCCAGTGCAGATTGCTTATTTGCTATCTGCTGGTAGTGCATCAAGAGCCAAATTCTGTCTCAATGGGACACTCAATGAAACGCTAGTAAAAGGGAAGATTGTTGTGTGCCATAGAGATAGTCGTAGTGCATATGCAAAGTCGGAGCACGTTAAAAAGGCAAAAGGTGTTGGAATGATACTAATAAATTCAGAAGTAGATGGTGATGAAATTACTGCTCAGCCTTACCAATTGCCAACCGTTAGATTAGGCGCAACAACAGGTCAGTTTGTAAAAAAGTATGCTAGAACCGCGAAAAAGCCAACTGCTTCGATCATCTTCAAAGGGACGGTTTATGGTAGAAAAGCACCAGTGATGGCAACATTTTCATCAAAAGGACCAAGTTCAGTTGATCCAGATGTGATCAAACCAGATGTGACTGCACCAGGAGTGAACATATTGGCTGCCTGGCCACCAACGATCAGCCCAACTGGACATATAAGCGATAAGAGAAGTGTTCCGTTCAATATAATGTCAGGGACTTCAATGTCTTGTCCTCATGTTAGTGGCATAGCTGCACTTCTCAAATCAGCCCATCGAGATTGGTCACCAGCCGCGATCAAATCAGCCTTGATGACAACGGCATATACTCTCAACAACAAAAAGTCTCCAATTGGTGATTTTGATTCAAGTATCTCTACCGGACCATTTGCCTATGGTTCAGGCCACGTTGATCCAGAAAGAGCAGTTGATCCAGGGCTAATATATGATATAGCAGCAGAGGAGTATCTAAAATATATATGTGGCCTAAATTATACTTCTGCTGAGAAAACTATAATTGCTGGGGGGAATTTAACTTGTCCTAAAAACGGAGCCATTCGGGGTGGTGAGTTGAACTACCCTTCTTTTGCATTTAACTTCAGAGATGGTGTCCAAAATGGTAGTTTGGAATACAAGAGGACAGTTACAAATGTAGGGATCCCTACAAGTTCTTATGAAGTGCAAATGGAAGTCCCCAATGGAAGTGCAAATTTCAATAAGCTTGGCCAGAAACTGAGTTACAAGGTGACTGCTGTTGGAAAATCGAAAACATCCTCAGACTCATCTTTTGGATCTTTGACTTGGGTTTCTGGGAAATTTAGAGTCAGAAGTCCTATTGCAGTAACCTGGCAATAACTCATTTTCTGCTCTTTATTTTCTCTCTTGTCCTTTCAATTAACATGAATAATAAAAGTCATATGTAGTATTGCCTTCCAAATCCAATTATATTGATGGAATGTTGAAGATAGTTGTTTTTGATGGCGTGGCCACTACAATATTGACCGATAATGATAGCAGAGACTATGCATTTGTATCCATTAATATAGCAACTACTCATGGCAATTGGATAATATTGAAAATTGTAATTGAAGTTGGAAAGATTGGTGAAGTAGTGATAGATAAATTAAGCAACTGTGTTGAATCTTCATCATTAGCTCTAGCCTCTAGGGGCTATCTCAGCTTTTTGTCAAGAATGAGTCACCACACCAATGAAGAAGTGGCTTGTTTAAAAGATTCCATTTCAGCTTTGAATTAGCCCATTTTGAATTTTGATAAAATCCTGGAATCTGGCCCATCACTGCCGTAAAACGATGCTGTTATTTCTTTCAATACAATACAAAAATACAAAATCCAATCGTCTTCAACAACTACAGAGATGAGATGAGATGTGATGTGATCAGCCCACCATTTTCTTCGGGGTGACATCTACCTGCCTCTAGCTATTGATGATCTCCTAATCTTCACTGTATCGGATGTGTTTAATACATTTCCGTCACATTATGTCATCCCATATTCCCTTTTAATTATATTATTATAACTTGTGACACTCATGCTAATATTAAAACAGAGTCCAAATTAGAGACCTGATCATTTTTCAACAAATGGGGATGCCAGCCTTGATTTTTATTATTATTTATTTAGTGAACCAAATGCAAAAATGATCCCCTCCCAAGTTTTTTAGTCTATAAAATGATTCTGATCTTCACTATAATTGTCATTCCACACATATATTTGGCCTCTTTTGTTGATTCAAGAAAAGATGTATATAAAGTATAAACATCTCTCTTTCCTACACATTTCTTCTATAATTTCTTCTATTTTTGTTATAAATTACAACTGTTGATTGATTTTTTTTTTTTTTTTTTTTTTTTTTGTCACAGACGTATGATGTTTGGGAAGAGTTTGCTGTTCTTAGTCTTGATGGCTACTACTACATACATTGGTGCTGTGATGGCCAAAAATACGTACATAATTCACATGGACAAGACCAAGATGGTGGCAAATCTTTTTCGCCAAGGCGATTCAATGCAGACGTACCAAGCAGTGATCGATTCCATCAATGGAATGTCATTACAAAAGGTTGATGCAGATCAACAATAAGAAACCATGCCAGCAGAGCTCCTCTATGCCTATGAAACTGCCATTTCTGGTTTCTCTGCAAAACTCTCAACAAAACAGCTTGAATCACTTCAAAAAGTTAATGGTTTTCTCTCCGCCACTCCTGATCAAATGCTGACTCTCCATACTACAAATTCCCATCAGTTTCTTGGCCTGCAAATGGGCAAAGGGCTCTGGGCTGCTTCGAACTTGGCTTCGGATGTGATAATTGGCATTGTCGATACTGGAATCTGGCCAGAGCACATCAGTTTCCAGGATACAGGCATGTCTGATGTGCCTTCAAGATGGAAAGGTGATTGTGAGGAAGGCACCGAGTTCTCAAAATCAAATTGTAATAAGAAGCTCATTGGTGCAAGAGCCTTCTTCAAAGGCTACGAGGCTAGTCGTGGAAGAATGGATGAAATAAAGGAGTACCGATCTGCCCGAGACAAAGATGGTCACGGTACACATGCAGCTTCAATTGCTGCTGGTGGTCTTGTAGCAAATGCAAACTTTTCAGGTTTAGCGAAAGGCCAGGCCGCCGGGACGAGCTACACATCAAGAATTGCAGTCTATAAAGTATGCTGGAGATTTGGTTGTTTCGGCTCAGACATGTTGGCTGCAATTGACAAAGCTGTTCAAGACGGGGTTGATGTGTTGTCAATGTCTCTGGGATCCGGCTCTTTGCCTTTTCACAAAGATATGTTAGCAGTAGGCTCATTTGGGGCTGTCAAAAGTGGGGTTTTTGTTTCAAGTTCAGCTGGCAATTCAGGGCCCTCTAGTTCTTCTCTGAGCAACAGCGCACCTTGGATTATGTCTGTGGCAGCAAGCTACACTGATCGAACATTCTCAGTGAATAATGATCAAGTGAGACACCAATTAGTTAGGTCAGATTTTTCTGATAAAAAAGAAGATGGTATTTTGGATTATTCGGGTTTTAATCGAATCATAGGTATTGGTCATTGTAATCTCATACATCCTGCAATTCTCCACAAGAATTCTGATTTATTGGCAAAAAGGCGAAGAAATCAATTTCTCATTCCGTTCCAATCCATTCAAGAACAAGAGAAAGAACTAATGCCCCATTCAGGTATCTCGATTGAAATACCCATAAAGGGTAACAAAACCAGTGCCAGTTGCTTATTTGGAATCTGCTGGTAGCGCAGCATCCAAATTCTGTCTCAACGGGACACTCAATGAAACGCTAGTCACAGGGAAGATTGTTGTGTGCGAAGGAGCTGGTGGTAACAAATATGAAAAGTCAGAGAATGTTAAACAAGCAAAAGGTGTTGGAATGATACTGATAAATTCTGTCGGTGATGAACTTATTGCCGACCCTCACATATTGCCAACTGCTAGAGTTGGCAACACAACAGGTAAGTTCATCAGACAGTATGCTAGCACCGCAAGAAAACCAACTGCTTCGATCATCTTCAAAGGGACAGTTTATGGTAGAACAGCACCAGTGATTGCAAGATTTTCATCAAGAGGACCAAATTCAATTGAGCTAGATGTGATCATACCAGATGTTGCCGCACCGGGAGTGAACATATTGGCTGCCTGGCCACCAATTCTCAGCCCAAGTAAACGTCAAGGCGATACAAGAAGTGTTATGTTCAATATATTGTCAGGCACATCTATGGCTTGTCCTCATGTTAGTGGCATAGCTTCACTTCTCAAATCAGTCCATCGAGATTGGTCACCAGCCGCGATTAAATCAGCCTTGATGACAACGGCATATACTCTCAACAACAAAAGGTCTCCACTTGCTGATGTTGATTCCAGTAACTCTACTGGACCTTTTGCCTATGGTTCAGGCCATGTTGATCCAGAGAGAGCAACTGATCCAGGGCTAATCCGCGGAGGACTATCTAAAATATATATGCAGCCTAAATTATACTTCTGCTGAGATAGTTTTATTTGCAGGGGGGAATTTCATTTGTCCTAAAAACGGAGCCATTCGGGGTAGTGAGTTGAACTACCCTTCATTTGCGGTCAACTTCAGAGGTGGTGTTCAAAATGGTAGTTTGGAATCCAAGAGGACAGTTACAAATGTAGGGATCCCTACAAGTTCCTATGCAGTGCAAGTGGAAGTCCCCAATGGAGTTTCAGTGATCGTGAAGCCTAAGATTTAAAGTTTCACTAAGCTTGGCCAGAAACTGAGTTACAAGGTGACTGTTGTTGGAAAATCAAAAAGATCCTCAGACTTATCTTTTGGATCTTTGACTTGGGTTTCTGGGAAATTCAAAGTCAGAAGCCCTATAGCAGTAACCTGGCAATAACTCATCTTGTACTCTTTGTTTTCTAGTTACAAGTATTTGATGAGAAGTGCTAAGATCAGTAGTCATCAAATGACTAACCAAGCACAGCCGCTGCCTTCTTCAGTTTGACATTTGTGTTTTTTCACTTGAATAATAGTATTTTGGATAATGTCATTTGATTTTTCCCTGTATTGCCTTCCAAATCCAATTATATTTATGGAATGTTGAAGGTAGTTGTTTTTGATGGCGTGGCCACTACAATATCGACTGATAATGATATCAGAGACTATGCATTTGTATCCACTAATCATGGCAATTGGATAATGTTGAAAATTGTATTTGAAGTTGGAAAGATTGGTCTATGCTAATTAAGAGATAAATTAAACAACATAATCTTAATCACTAGCTCTACCTATCTATTCCAATTACATCAAACAACTGTCGTAGTCAACTAGTCATAGTCTCATTGGGATATATCGGTAATATGAAGCAAAAAGAGGAGAAATTCTTTATCTGGTGCGCCAAAAATTTCCTTTGAGGCCATCCATAATCATCTTCAATTTTTCTTCAATTTGAAGACTGAAAATGGAATATTATTTTAATGGAATAGTGAAATGATCTTCAATTTTGAAGAACCAAAACCAATCTTCATTTTGAAGATTGGTTAGAGTCAATCTAGTCTTTATTCCGAAGAAATGAAGATTGGTTGGAGATGGCCTAATGAGAGATCTATGATGCATTCCTGAAGATCATTTCCATGGAAACCTCGGTCCACCAACTACAAGTCTACACCTAGTATCATTGGGATATATCGGTAATGCAACTATCGCACCGTTGGGAATAGTAAAGGAGAAGTAAAGGAGAAAAAATAGTTTATTTTTTATTTTCCCAACCTCGTAAAGTAAAAGTATATTTTTGTGAATTGTGATAGATTAATAAATGAACGTCCTTCACATTAAGCTGTTGTTATCTAAAATATATAATTCTCTAATCTTATTGGGAATTTAACCTCATCGGTTCTCCAACTCCACATCTACTTGGCTCCAGCTAACCATGTCTACTCAGTTTCATACTTTTAATCGTGAGAGGAGCTTTTGTGTATATCGGATGTATTGTGTATCTCTATTCGATAATGTCACGTGACAAGATTCCAATTAGTAATATTCACTCGATTTCATATTTAACGTTGGAGAGAAGCTTTAGTGTATAGGGATGCAACATCTAATTATGTCTTGTGGCACTCCTGATAATATTTAAACCGATAATGTATAATTTAATTATATATTTTAGGCAACCAAATTAGAAACCTTAAACTTTTTTATTTTAATTTTTTTTTACAGCAAATGGGGATATCTATATGTCACTGCCAAACTTTTTTATTTTATTTAGTGATACTGTACAGAGTAGCCAATGCAAAGAGCTCAAGTTGACAGAATTAATTATTAAATCATCCCCTCCCAAGATTTTGGTCTATAAAATGATGATCTTCACCGTTGTCATTCCACACAAATATTTGATCTCTCCTGTTGAGTCGAGAAAATAGGTATAATCATCTCTCTTTTCTACATTTCATTTTGAATTTCTTCTACTATTTTTTTTTTTTTTTTTTTTTTTTTTTTTTTTTTTTTTTTTTTTTTTTTTTTTTTTTTTTTTTTTGTTATAAATCACAACTGTTAATTGATTTGCTTATTTATTATTTATTTATTTTTCCACAGAGACATGATGTTTGGGAAGAATTTGCTGTTCTTAGTCCTGGTGGTGACTACAGCATCCATTGGTGCTGCAATGGCCAAAAATATGTACATAATTCACATGAACAAGACCAAGGTGGTGGCAAAAAGACCAAGATGGTGGCAAATCTTTTTCGCCAAGGCGACTCAATGCAGACGTATCAAGCAGTGATCGATTCCATAAATGAAATGTCATTGCAAGAGGGTGATGTAGATCAACAAGAAGAAACCATTATAGCAGAGCTCCTCTATGCTTCTGAAACTGCCATTTCTGGTTTCTCTGCAAAGCTCTCAACAAAACAGCTCCAATCACTTAAAAAAGTTGATGGTTTCCTTTCTGCCACTCCTGATCAAATGCTGCAGCTCCACACTACAAATTCCAAGCAGTTTCTTGGCCTACAAAATGGGAAAGGACTCTTGTTTGCTTCAAACTCTGCTTTTGATGTGATAATTGGCATTATCGATACTGGAATCTGGCCGGAACACATCAGTTTCCAAGATACAGGCATGTCCGCAGTTCCTTCAAGATGGAAAGGTGTTTGTGAAAAAGGCACCAGGTTCTCAAAATCAAATTGTAACAAGAAGCTCATTGGTGCAAGAGCCTTCTTCAAAGGCTATGGGGCTGATCAAGGAAAAATCAATGAAGCAAAGGTGTTCCGATCTGCCCAAGACGAAGATGGTCACGGTACACACACAACTTCAACTGCTGCGGGGAGTCTTGTAGCAAATGCCAGCTTTGAGGGTTTACCGAAAGGTGTGGCCAGTGGGATGAGTTACACATCAAGAATTGCTGCCTACAAAGTATGCTGGAGACTTGGTTGTTCTAGCTCAGATATGTTGGCTGCCATTGACAAAGCTGTTCAAGACGGGGTTGATGTGTTGTCGCTCTCTCTGGGATCTGGTCCTACGCCTTTTCACAGTGATATTTTAGCAATTGGCTCATTTGGGGCTATCAAAAGTGGGGTTTTTGTTTCAAGTTCAGCCGGCCATTCAGGCACCTTTAGATCATCTGTGAGCAACAGCGCACCATGGATGATGACTGTGGCCGCAAGCTACACTGATCGAACATTCCCAGCAATTATCAAACTTGGAAATGGAAAAACTATTGAAGGTGTTGCAACAAAACTCACAGAAGACTTAGAAACAGTGCTAATGATCAATAGAGATTAAGAGAGCAGAAATTGAAAAGAGACAAAGGAATTTTTAAGTGGTTCGATCTATTGATCTACATCCACTATGAGTTGCTGCTGGAGTTTTCACTATGATTTGGCAAAAATTACACTCTTTGAGATAAAGCTCACTAAGATACAAACTATAGAAATACAGAGAAATACACAGAGAAATTCGAAATACTCTCCTTTCTCACCAGAATTCTCTCACTCAGTTCTCAGCACACTTTTTCTTACCCTTACAAAGCCTCTCTCTGTTACAATTATAATCCCTCTACCAACAATCAGCCAATCACCATCTAACAGCTCAACACAAACATTCATAGCTGTAGAGCAAACTAACCTCTTGCTAAAACAACAGTGGAAAACATAACAGTAGCATAAAATAGAGACAGATTCTGAACTCCTCTTGCCACATCACCAAGTGAATTAAAGTCACAAGTCTCACATAAGGGATATCTTTATATTCCGGTAAAGCAATAACAAAGCCAGTGCCGGTTTGCTATCCGCTATCCAGATTTTGTCTTGAAGGGACACTCAATGAAACGCTAGTCAAAGGGAAGATTGTTGTGTGTCACAGAGGTAGTGGTAGCGCATTTGTAAAGTCGGAGAACGTTAAACAAGCAAAAGGTGTTGGGATGATACTGATAAATTCTAAATCTCAAGGTGATGAACTTTCTGCTGACACTCTCCAATTTCCAACAGCTTGATTAGGTGTTACATTAGGTAAATTTGTCAGACAGTATGCTAGCACCGCGGAAAAACCAACTTCTTTGATCATCTTCAAAGGGACAGTTTTTGGTAGAACAACATCAGTTATCGCAAGATTTTCATCAAGAGGACCCTGTTCAATTGAACCAGATGTGACCGCACTAGGAGTTAACATATTGGCTGCCTGGCCACCAACGCTCAGCCCAATTGGACATATAAGCGATAAGAGAAGTTGATGTAGCGGAAGCGTCTACGAGAAAAACCTGCAAGAAACAATTAGAAACAACCTACTAATATTCTGTTGATTCGTGCACGGATGCCAGAATACTATACTACTGAAAACATTCAACTTCGCGCACGAAGGATTGTTAACAGGCTTCAAATACTTCAATTTTCGCAAAGAATGTTGTACATGGATAGTTGAGAAACAATTCTCTATATTTTTTATTCATCAGAAAACTAAGTAACAAATTGGATTCAAACAACTTAAATAGGAAAAGCAATAAGTCGACTTCCACAAGGAATCAACTTCTAAATTAACTTAAACTAAAATTGAAAAGAAATCCTATCTAGGAAAAGAGAACAAATCCTAATCAAACAAAGACTACGAAAAAAAGAACAAATCCTGAACTAAAAAGGAAACTAACAATGAAACTAACAAGGACTCAACAACGTCCAGCTCGTCTAGCTCAAGTCTTCGCGCAATAAGATAGATGGCCAAATTTGGACCTGTTGTGATCTGTTACGGAGGACGGAGTTGACGACACGTCGTTGCGATGTCGGTCAAAAGATGAACATTTAAGTTCGACCTCGCTAGCGCGCGAGTCACAAGGACTAGCACAGCGGCAAGTGAGGGTATCGTTCCGCAGGGAGGTGGGATCCGCCGACCGTTACCGGTTCTAGCTATTATTACAACACTCCGAGAGAACTCGTGTGTTGCGGTTGTGGAAAAGTGTAAATAATACTATAAATAAATAAATAAACTAACATAATATATACATGGATAGAA
Organism: Acer saccharum; assembly: GCA_030490815.1. Classification (NCBI taxonomy): domain Eukaryota; kingdom Viridiplantae; phylum Streptophyta; class Magnoliopsida; order Sapindales; family Sapindaceae; genus Acer; species Acer saccharum. Next base: position 43,363,275 of record CM059870.1, on the reverse strand, counting down.
TGGAATGGAGAGATGCATGAAATGTGGTGTACACTAGAGAAACGATTCAACCATAACAATCCTCCTAATTAAGTGCTAGACTCACTTAGTCCCTCAATGTGCAAGTATATCATAGGCTCGTGTCCCCTTAATTGATCTCTAATATCTCTCGAGTCTTAGAAATCATATCCACACAATGCATGGATTCATTAAGTGTCGTGGCACACACACAAGAGCCATGTATGCCAGCCTAGTGTATCTCTCACTGTCTGGTCATATACAGTGGTTATTTCGTTGGGCATTTAATGCACAATCGCGTGGGCCATACTACAGCCAATAATTCATTCACAATGGCTAACCAAATACGGGATGGCAACCAAGTGAAAGCATTAAGAATACGAGATACCCATACAACACGTATGTTATATGCTCGTGTCCCCTTAATTAATCTCTAATCTCTCTCGATGTCTTAGAGATTACATCCATGCATAAATGCTTGGATTCATTAAGGACTGTGGGACACACACACGAGCTCTACACGCCAGCCTAGTGTATCTCTCACTGTCTGGTCAAATGTAGAGGATATCACGCTGGACATGTTAATGTGAACCACGCAATATATAACACATAGCCTAAATATCATCCACAAGGTGGCTAACCGAGTGAAAGCATTAAGCAATGAAATACCATATAACTACACAAGCACAAGAGGAATTCAGTTTGTCTTTACTCTAGATACGGATTCGGTTTTATCAATCTCCCTAGGATGGCTAAAAATGGGAAATAAGTTTACCAAACAACAATGTGCAATAAGTTGGTTGTTATTCATTAAGACCATTCAATATAGGTTAAGGGTTCATTCTCTTGATTTGAGAATTTTCCCTAAATCAATTTATTACCCAATCTGGCCAAGGATGAGCAATTGTGCCTTGATAACAAGACCCATTAAGCACAAGAATTGGAACCCAGGCCAATTTAGCAACTAAATGCCTGAACTGAAACCTTTCCCACTCTTTGGAGCTAAATCTCTAACACTCCAATTACTCTAAACATGGCATTTTGGTCATCCATCAATCAATCAACAATCATGGGAAGTTAAATTACACTACTCCTATATTAAATTACTCTACTCCTAATCCCAATCATGGACACATATCAATTTCGGACCTCTACACACATGGATATTGCAATTAAAGCTAAATTCATGTAATTGGCAAAGAGTGAAACAAAACCCAACCAAATTTAAGAACAAACATACATATATTACACATGTGAAGGTTTACAATATTCCCCAAATCTGAGTTACACATCAAAGAAACAGAAAATACAAAGAAATGAGTAAAAAGGAGACAACCTTTGAAGACAAACCCTCCAAAGAAGCTCCTAGCTTTCCTAGCTCGAAATTGGTCAAGAGACCACTCCTATTCCTTGAAATCTGCCCTAAAATGGATGGAGGAAGTGTGAAAATGGTGGTGGAGGTGTGTGGTGAGCTCCCATGGAGGAAAAACCTCCATGGGAGCTTGGATCCTCCTTATTTGGTGAAGAATGTGAAGAAAATGGTAGAGAGAGAGAGTGGGGCGGAAGAGAGAGAGAGGGAGTGAAGGGGTTCTCTGTAAACTGATGAGAAGAGGGGATATATATAGTGGGGAGAAGGGTTTAGGTCAGAATTGAGGGGAAAAGACGAAAATACCCTTAAGTGGCAGATTTTTGGGGGGTCTTACGGATGACTTTCCAGCAGCGCGCACCGTTACGGAAACGGGCATAACTTTCTCCACAAACATCGGAATTGCATTCTTGATGAACCGTTGGAAAGAAGACTTCTGGAGCTTTCCAACCATATGTAGCACGAAACCCAGTTCGATCGGAGGAGAGAGATATGGTCCCCGCAAGTTGAGCATTCTGCAGGAAACTTTCGTCGAAATTCCGCCTTGGCTTTTGCGCCCTATTCTGCGCCCTAGGGCGCAGAATTACAAAAAAATGAAGTTCTGGTCCCTTTCTGCGCCCATTTTTGCTGCCCCTTAACGCAGAACAAGGGCGCAAAACCAACTTTCAAAAATTGCACTTTTGCCCCAATATTTCTCTATTTTTGCACTTTAGCCCCTGTTCTGGAAAAAATCCTGAAACACTTATTTAAAACGTTAAATACCCGGTTTTACCCGGAAAACAAGCATAAAAGATAAAAGTAAGGGGCTACACAATGTGTAGAAATAAGAGTTATCAGGAGTCTTCATAACATTTGTAGGGCTCGCCTTGGACTTTCCGAAAACATATTATAATAGACGATCTGACCCCATATGCCCTCCGTAGAGGTCCACGAAGTTCAGCCCGGCGTCCAGCTCTCGTCTAGCTCAAGTCTTCGCGCAACAAGATAGATGGCCAAATTTGGGCCTGTTGTGATCTGTTACGGAGGACGGAGTCTTCATAACATTTATAGGGATCGTCTTGGGCTTTCCAGAAATATATTATAATAGACAATCCGACCTGATATGCCTTCTGTAGAGGTCCACGAAGTTCAGTCCGAATTTGGTTGGTCCACGCAACCCAACTACGAATTTGCCACCCGCTCCATGCATTCCATTGCCTTAGCTGCTGCTGCATCAGAAGTGCTACGTTCAAGATAATATCAGGCACTTCTATGTCTTGTCCTCATGTTAGTGGCTTAGCTGCACTTCTCAAATCAGTCCATCGAGATTGGTCACCGGCCGCGATCAAATCAACCTTGATGACAACAGCATATACTCTCAACAACAAAAAGTCACAAATTGGTGATGTTGATTCCAGTAACTCTACCGGACCATTTGCCTATGGTTCAGGCCATGTAGATCCAGAAAGAGCAGCTGATCCAGGGCTAATCTACAATATAGCCGCGGAGGACTATCTAAAATATTTATGCAGCCTAAATTATACTTCTGATGAGATAGCTTTATTTGCAGGGGGACATTTCACTTGTCCTAAAAACACAGCCATTCGGGCAGGTGACTTGAACTACCCTTCTTTTGCAGTGAATTTCAGAGGTGGTGTCCAAAATGGTAGTTTGGAATACAAGAGGACAGTCACAAATGTAGGGACCCCTACAACTTCTTATGCATTGCAAGTGGAAGTGCCCAATGGAGTATCAGTGATTGTGAAGCCTTAGATTTTAAGTTTCGATAAGCTTGGCCAAAAATTGAGTTACAAGGTCATTGTTGTTGGAAAATCGAAAACATCATCAGACTCATCTTTTGGATCTTTAACTTGGGTTTCTGGGAAATTCAGAGTCAGAAGTCCTATTGCAGTAACCTGGCAATAACTCATCTTCTGCGGTTCTGCTCTTTGTTTTTTAGTTACAACTAATTGATGAGAAGTTCTAAAATCAATCATCAAGTGACTAATCAAGCATATCGCTGCCTTCCTCAGTGTGACATTTGTGTTTTTTCACATTTCAAATTTCTCTCTTGTCCTTTCCAAAAAAAAAAAAAAAAAAAAAAAAAAAAAAAAACACATTAATATTAGTATTTTGGATAATTGTCATTTGGTTTTTCCCTGTATTGCCTTCCAAATCCAATTATATTGATGGAATGTTGAAGATAGTTGTTTTTAATTGGCGTTGACAATACAGTATTGATTGATATATGGATTGCATAGACTATGTGTTTGTATCCATTAATATAGCCAATATTCATGGCAATTGGATAATGTTGAAAATTGTAATTGAAGTTGTGATGCAGTGCCGGTAGGTGATCAAGCTCTGTTGATTCTCCAGGACTATGAACACATTGCTAGCTCGTTGATTCACATGAATATTGAGAGAGCAAACACAAAAAATTTCATAATTGAAATTTTATTAGTCAACTCAACTCTATCATCAAATGACTACAAAACTCCAATATATAGGAGTAGGAAAATTACATAAAAGGAAACAAATAAAATCACAATTCCAATCAACAAACAATATGCCTCCATCATCTCTATGATTGGTCAAATCACATATATTAAGCATATAATTTCATCATAGGTGATCGATGAAATTGCATAAATCAAGTTGTTGTCAACACCATAATTCTTGCAAATCTTCCACCACTTGATCTCCATCATTCCCGCCGTGGTCGAAAGAATTTGACCTCTAATTTTTAAAGATAAATTGAGGTATTTGTATGATGAGGAACATATGAATCGTAAAAACTAACCATCAAACTGAAATTACTGATGCAACACTAAAGAAAATGATATACAAAACAAGATAACTATTTCAAATTAGTTATCCTTTCTTTTATCGATTGGTGTTTCGTGATTTTCCCGCTGCATCATTTTTGATGCAGCGTCAGTAGGTGATTAAGCCCTGTTGATTCTAGGAATACCCAGGACTATGAACACATTGCTAATTCATTGATTCGCATGAATACCAAGAGAGTAAACACAAGAAATTTCATAACTGGAATTTTATTAATCAACTCAACTCTATCATCAAATGACTACAAAACTCTAATATATAGGAGTAGGAAAATTACATAAAAGGAAACAAATAAAATCACAACACCAATCAACAAACAATATGCCTCCATCATCTCTATGATTGGTCAAATCACATATATTAAGCATAAAATTTCATCATAGGTGATTGATAAAATTGCATAAATCAAGTTGTTGTCAACGTCATTGCAAGGACCTCTGTTTTATGATTGACTTATTTCATGACAAACCACAATTGGGGATTTTTATGTAAGGGTCGATTAGGTGCTTGAAGTATTCATGATCAAGTTTCCCTTGGTGTCCCCAGAGCTTCAGGATCAAGTGCTTAAAGGTATATCACTTGTCTTTGATTCTTGAAGAGAATAGGTGCACACACAAACAATTTGCATATTTGTGTCCCTGCATCGTAGTGCATCATTAATTGCACACACATACTACTTGATTACATCTGTCACTGCATTTGTTGTACTCACTTCACATACACACATGTGCATCACTATTCCTTGGTATTCGTGCGTGTCTCATTGTTTGAGTTCAAAGAACTCATTTGCTTGTTTCGTATCTGATTTCAGATTTACAGTTTGTGTGTTTGTGTTGAAAAATCGTCTCTGGTTATTATTCGGAAACATCTGCGCTTGCACGTTGGTGTGCTTGTGCTTGTCCTTGCCCTTGCCCGTGTGTTTGACCACCTGATAAGAGAAAATTTCTCTTTACTGCGATCTAGGTTGCGGTGTGTGTACATGCGTGTACCGCGGTTTACACAGCGGTGGTTTCCAATGGTTATCCCCACTGATTATGTCATGGTTGTATATACAGTGGCCTCTACTGTGAAAATTTCCAGAGTGTTGTTTCCATTGTTCCACGGTATGTACCGCGTCTTGGGTCGGATGCATGTACCGCGGCACATACCGCGGTAACGCGTCTTTTTGTCAAAACGATGTGTTTTGGTTGGGCTCTTTAAATACCCCTCTTTCCCATTTCTGCACAATGTGGCAGCAACCCTAAATCACAAAATTCATCTTCTAGAGGGAGAAGCTATGAGGTGTTAATGGCAAATAATGTTGTCACCTTCCCAAACCTCGGAATCCGCAGGAAAGGTAACCTCACAAAACCTAGTGACCTAGTCACCTTCCTCAGATTTATCCCGATATGGATGTACAGTATGATGTAAACAACAAATGAGAAATACTCAAAGACCAAAAAGATCTACTAAGAACCTAGTTTGATGAATAATTTCCACTCGGTTGGTTGTGCTATAAAATACACCTTTACTCTAACCTAGTAGCCTTGAAGATGTCACTTGGCAGGTTAAGGTCAGTTTTTCTGGTTCTTTCTTTTTAACAGCAAACCATGAACCTGGACAGTTAAATGTCCAGATACATCACAAATAGAAGGCAGTTGCCATTCCCTTTCTATTGAGAGATTTATTAGACATGGACTCAACCAGAGTCCTAACCAAGGTAGGAGACTAACTCTCAAGGAGTCAAACTCCGCTAAAGCCACACATACTATACACGTAACCAAACATGAGCCAATTAGAAAACCAGATCACATCCGACTAGACCTGTCGCCGGTTCTGACGGTTCCGAACCTTTCGAATTGTTTATATATATATATATATATATATATATATAAATTAGACATGTAAAATTGTAAATAAAATAAAATAAATAAATAAATGAAAAATTACAATTAAATTTAAAATAAAACTAAACAAAATGACAAATTAGTGAATTACAAATTACATTTCATTGGGTATTTGGCCATTTGGGTCACCTGAAATTCCGAAAATAACATAAAATAAATAAATGATAAATTAATAAATTAAATTAAAATAAAATTAAAAAAAATGTAAAGTTATTAGCCTTGCACTTAATTGTTGCCACAATTAAGTTGCCTTTGTATCCTCTTGGGGTTTAGAGGAATCAAAGGTCACGTAGTTCTCTTACCTTTTATTGCAGGTTGTTGGTGATGACGTGGACTAATTGTTGTCATGATCTGCATCCGCAGATCCACTATTCCGCTGCTCCACTTTCAGGTTCGTCATTTTTGAAGAAATCGTACGGTTCCTCATGCTCAATTTCTTGTTGTCGGTATTGCGCCTTAGTCCAGTCATCTACACAAATTTCAATCTGTAGCGATTTCAGACTAAAGCACGAATGTTTTGGGTCCAGAATATTCCCCTCGGCGCTAAAATCTTGTTCCACTATCACCGTAGAAACTGGTGTTGAAAATATATTTTTGGCTATCATAATTCATAACCATGATTGGAAAGTACTTTTCATACTCCACCACTGTAGGATATCAAATTTTTTATCTTCTGTTTCTTCTATAAACTCAAAAGATGTACTTAGATAAGATTCAAGCTCAAAATACGTGTTGGAGGAGCTTGATGAAGAACCTTGTAATTTTTTGGTTTTTTTGGATAATAGATTATACCCTAAACTCATAAACTTGGAGCCAAAGGATGATGGGGAATGAGATACATTTTGTGTTTGTGTAACATCTGACCACTCCAAAATGAGCAACCACAATAGTACAGAGCCATGGGAGTAGTACAATGATAAATAAGATTCATTCCATGAGGATTGATGTATTGAATACCACAATTGATTGATTAAACTACTATTTAGACAAGCAAATATTGGATGATTGAATTACACTACTCAAATTTAACTAACTTAAACTTACAACTAAATTGCAATTAGTGAAACTAAACAGGCAAACAAACTCAAGCACTTGGATGTAAATATATGTGAAAGAGGCTAAAACCTCTTGAATCCACCTATCCAATTCTCACCAATTTTAGGCACATCATTGAAATAAAATATGCAAGTGTGTATGTAGATTCGTATACCCTTAATTAGTCTCTAACCTCTCTCAAGTGATAAAAACAATATTCATGTGCACCAACAACATATTTCTCAATGGTTATCCGAACTACACACAAATTTATTAAGCAAAGTGGCATACAAATGGAATCTTACAGGCTAGCAATGCATATCTCTATCTTACTAGACTTGTATCATGCATTTCATCGAGCACATTGCGTGCTTCTCCTCTCGGTACTTCACACAACAATCAAAGAATCATCTAAGTGTTAGCTAGGCACCTAGAAACATTAAGCATTAGAAATAGACAATCAATAGTGATAAAGTGATGGCCTTTATTGATGATTCATGGAAAAGGTTTCATCTTAACCTTAGCCAAGATGGTTTTAGTTCATATTACAAAATATGGCTACAAAAGATAAGAATATTATGTATCTCAAATACAAGTGAATAAATTAACAGAGGAGAGTGTAGAGAAAACTATAGTGAAGAGCTCCTCCTTGGTGACTTGATGTGCTTGGCTTGCTTCCTTTCTTGATGCTTCCCTTTATGCTCCAATGTTGGGTTTTGATGGTGGGAAATGGTGGGAAAGTTGGATATTTGGTGTTTGGTGAAGTGGATTTGGAGTTTGGATGATGGATTTGTGGTTGGATGTGGTGATTTTGTGGATTTGGAAGGTAAAAATGTGTTCTTGGAGTGGTTGGGATGTTAAGAGTCAAGCAAGAGGTAAAGTGAAAAGAACTGAAATGGGGTATTTATATGTTTGGAATTAGGGCACGAAACTATAGGCATTCTTTCCAGAAAATGGCCCAGTCGCTATTCACCCGCTGTACGTAGGGCGGGTGTACAACGGTTCTTCTTGTTTTGCTGAACAACGACTTTCAACGAGTAGGAGGCGGTGGTTTGCTAGAGTTGAAACCACTGTTCACCCGCTGTTCGTAGGGCGGGTGTATAGCGGGTCTTCTGATTTTTGTCTTCTAACCACTGTTCGTAGGGCCATTTGAAGACGAGTGAGAAGCGGTGTTCTTCTAGAGTGAATCCGTTGTTCACCTGCTGCACGAAGGTCGGGTGTATATCGGTTTTGCCTTCTAATTCTCCAAGAATTCCAGATTTACCCCAAACTTCTTCTTTTTTTGGCAAAATGCCCTTGGAAGCTAAGAAACTTGCACAAACTTATTTTAAGAGTTAAATACTTGGTTTTACCCAGAAAACGGATTCAAAAGGATAGGAAACGGGGCTACACCAAGTGTAGAAATAGGCATTATCAACATCTAAGTTCAGTGAGGGTCCATAAACTTTAACATATTTATTATATAACTCATACAATAATTTCTTAACTCTATCACAATATGCATCAACATCATATTCTATTTTTAAACCTTGTTCATAATAAATAGTTAGATAATCAGACAAACTTTTTAATCTAGAATGTGGATCAAAACACATGGCAATTAAATAAATATTTGGAAACTCCTTATAATATTCTAACCATTTTTCCTTTAGAGCATTAACGGGCTCTAGTAATTTTAGGTCGGATTCATATTGAGCAAAAACATCAGCAATATTAAGACTCTCAATAATAAATAAATGAGTTGTAGGATAATAAACACCAGATAAGTTATTAGTAGCATTATAAAAGACTTTTAACAAATTAAAAACTCCGTAACAAGCATCCCAATGAGTTTGATAAAGATTAATGTGACTAACATGAAATTGAATAAAAGAAACTAATAAATCCCTATAATCATAACTTCTAGCAAGCAATTTATAAATAGAATTCCAACGTGTTGGAACATCACGAGGAAATCTAACGACACGCCTACCATTTTGTTTATAATATATTGCCCATGCTTTCATTGTAGAAGGATGTCTCCACAAAAAATTTAGGGCATTGTTAATAGGTTGAATAAACTGTTCAAGAGTGTATAATCCTTTTTGAACACATAAATTTAAAACATGGCATGCACATCTTTGATGAAAAAATTTACCACCAAGGTAAGGTTTGCATAAATCAAGTAAAGCTGGAATAGCAACGGTATTGCTAGAAGCATTATCAAAACCAATTGCAAAAATTTTGTTTTCAATTTTATACTCTGCAAAAATAATTCTAAGCTGTCTAAAAATATTATGAGCACTGTGTGATTCATCAAAAACTCTAAATGCAAGAATTCTTTTCTGGATATTCCATGCATTATCCATATAATGGCAAGTGACACCCAAGTATGAATGCACTTGCCAATGATCACTCCATATGTTGGCACATACGGAAACACAACCATTATATTTTTCAAAATATTTTTTCAACTTTCTTTTTTATTTGTCATAAATCTTTTCAAGTATTTATGTGAGCATGGCTTTAGGAACACGACATGTAGCAGGATTTAATGCTCAATAATTAATAAAACCAAATTAAATAAATTGGAAATAAGATAATTGCAAATAAAATTAATTGCAAATAAAATAAATTAGAAATAAAACAATTACAAATAAAATAAATATTAATAACTTAGTAATTGAGAAGGAATTGAAAACTTGGAGAGTTGAGAGAGAAATTAGAATTAGAGAGAATTGGGAGTGGGAAAAAATGAATTGGGGGGGGGGGGGGGGGGGGGCGCGGGGGCGGTGTATTTATAGATAAGAAAAAGAAAAGGAAAAAAAAAAAAATTAACGTTGGTGACCCCAACAGTCTGCTGAGGTCAGCCCAAAATTAAAAAAAAAAAAACACATGAACCGTCGGTTCTAGTTTGGTTCGAACCGGGCAGTTCCATGAAAAATAAAACCAAAACCGGAATTGCCCTCCTCCGGTTTCAGTGCGGTTCTAGTTTTGGTTTCCAAATCGAAACCGGATTTTCGAATTCAGTTCTGGTTATTTACGATTCGGTTCTGGTTTGGTTAGGCGGTTCGAACTGAACCGGCGTCGGGTCTACATCTGAAGTGTCCGAAACCAACATGAAACATTTTTCCCATGCAAACCCAAATCTACATTTGCCAAAACGACAGAGTTCCATACTCTGACCAAGTCCAAACCTTAAATTACCTCTGAAGGAGCTAACATAGACGTGTTTCCTACAGTTATGAGCGATTATAGGCAAAGAAACGAGAAGGGTGCAACCTCCAGTACAACACTGCGGATCAATAGGGAAGTCACTCCCCCGATCCAAAGGTGCCTAAGAACAGTTAATGTTGACGGTGATTTTTGGATTGGGTAAAATCTACCATGCGTCCAACAAGCTAACACGAATTAAGATGTAAGATAAGAAACAAAGCAGAGAGAGAGGACATGCAAACACGTAATTTTATGTGAAAAACCCAATGAGGGAAAAAACTACGGTTGCCGAAGATGGCAAGAATAAATTCACTATGAATAAAATTACACGCTTGATCTCTCTCGTACTCTCGCTATTGCTAGATTCGTAACCCTTTACAATGGTGTTTTAAGGGTCTATTTATACATGCATAGAACTCTAATTCTTCTTGTACAATTAAGGAAAGATGGTGGGATTTAATAGAACTCTAACTTATTGGAGTCGTCTTGATCCTCTTTCCTGTTCCGCATATTGTATATTAAATGAATTGCCAGATTTAAACTCTAATATCTATAAGAAAATTTGCTTCATTATCAAAGTGTACTTCGTGGCTTCTTGTTTGAGATAAAAAAATATATTAAAAAGAAATAAAAAATAAAATATATTAAAAACTTAATAAATAATTTTTTATATTAAAATATGCATAACTTGACAAAACTAATTTCATGGTGAAATAGCTAAGTCGCACAATCTATTCCTTAAGAACCTTGGTTCGATTCCTACCCATTGCAACTTTACAAAAGAAATTTTTTAAAAATGCATGTATATAGGCCAAGCCGTGCCAGGCTCAGCCTGTTAAGAAGACCAGGCCTCCACTAGAACAAAGTAGCATTATTATTACTTAATATATATATATATATATATATATATATATATATATATCCTCCTTATTTTGGAGGAGTGCGTTTGATCTCCTCCAAAATATTGAGGAGATGGATTCGACGTTCGATGTTCGTTCTCTTTTAAATATGGATGTTATGCTATTGGATCAAGATCCTCTCCTTGTCTTGTTTTTTTTTTGACCTTTCATAATCTAATGACATTTAAGCAAAATAAAAAATATATGGTCAAGATTTGATCACTTTTCTCTCTCTCATACAACTTTGTGTTTTAATTACACTTGAAAAATGCCAAGGAAAAACAAGGAATATCCTCCTTATTTTGGAGGAGTGCGTTTGATCTCCTCCAAAATATTGAGGAGATGGATTCGACGTTCGATGTTCGTTCTCTTTTAAATATGGATGTTATGCTATTGGATCAAGATCCTCTCCTTGTCTTGTTTTTTTTTTGACCTTTCATAATCTAATGACATTTAAGCAAAATAAAAAATATATGGTCAAGATTTGATCACTTTTCTCTCTCTCATACAACTTTGTGTTTTAATTACACTTGAAAAATGCCAAGGAAAAACAAGGACCAAGGAGAGGATCATGATCCTATGCTATTATGCTATGGTGGGACGGTGCTAGCTCTGCATCTCTCTATCATTTACTAATCAAACGTTATCATTTCTACTCTTGCACATTTTAATTATATGATATAGACTTTGATAGATACAACATTAAACAAGGCCTTAGGTCCATACAACCTTGTAGGATAAGAGGCATTGTTGAGGTCGAGCTTTGAACTGTCCCCACAATGCTCAAACCTTAAAAAAAAAGTTAAAAAGTTTGACTTGTCACTTATTTAATAAGTCATAATTAACACATCAATATTCTCTAAAAAAAAAAAAAAAAAACACATCAATACTTCCAAAATTAACGTTATATAATTAATCTATTATCAAAAATACCCATAAACAAAAAAATCTCCAATTTTTTAAGCAAATCAAATCATAACCCTATAATTCTAAATTTTATTAAACCCTAACCATAACCCTAAATTGACCTAGGAGGAGGCGACGGTGACATCGCCTCCCCGAGATTGAAGGGAGGTGCCTCCTCTTTTTGTTCATTTTAATGGGGTGGCCTCATAGAAACTCAGTGACAAAGGCTGGCAGTCTCCACCATGGAAGCCGTCGACCTCCATCGTCGCTTTCTGAGGAAGCCAAGTGGCTTCCTCTTGATGCAGCCTTCTTCCACTATCGTCAATTTAAAAAAAAAAAAGAGTAAAATATTTTGTTTAAATTAATAAATAATTGTATATAAAAACAAATACTTTTTATATAAAAATAAAAATACATTAAAAAAAATAAATAAAGTATCATAAAAGTTAAATGGTTTGTTAAAATGAGATAGAATAGTAAAACCAAAACTACTTTATATTTAAGTGGGATAATTTAACCCAAAAAAAAAAAAAATGGGAGTGTCTTAAATATTAAGTGGAATTATTTGCTTAATTAAAATAAAATCATATATATATAAAGCCCAAGGAACTTAAAATCGATAGATATACCGAAATATCCACCGATATATCCATATTTTGGAGGGACCGATATCGAAACAGGCAAATATTCAATATCCTGCAGAATATCCAGCCGATTTCGAAATATCCGTAAAAATCTCTCGATATTCTCGAAATATCCCGAAATTCCCAAAATTTCACGAATTTCACCCCGAAAGTCCATGGATATTTTGCATATTATTAAAATATTTTTTTTAATCCTAAACAATTAAATTATTGTTAAAATAATTTAGATTGAAAATTATTTTAGAAGAAGCATTAACAAATTTATAAAAATTTCCAACATAATAGTCAATAGTAAAATTATTGAGGACTTGAAGTAAAATTGGATAAAGAACCGAAGAGTGGACGTGTAAAATATGTAAAATTTTGTGAAAGCAATCTGAAAAGAAAAAAATTGTTTGACTCAAATGTGTAAAACTAATTCCAAATAATATTAAATATGTACCAATCAATTTATAAATATGTAGAATTGATTTTTTTGTAACTTTGTGTCGACATTCCAAATAAAAGAATCTCAAAATTATTTGTGCAAAACGTGTAAAAACCCACAATTATTTCTTTTGAGTAGAGAATCTACCAATCAATTTATAAATATGTAGAATTGATTTTTTTTGTAACTTTGTGCCGACTTTCCAAATAAAAGAATCTCAAAATTATTTGTGCAAAACGTGTAAAAACCCACAATTATTTCTTTTGAGTAGAGAATCTAAAGTAACTCAATTATTTTTATGAGAATCTAAAAACCCATAAAGTAAATGAAACTGATTTTATGGATCTACTTCAAGTAGTTGCTGAAGCAGGAGACGATAATGAGAATCCTATTTTTAACTGGGTTAGACCTGCCTCCTTGGATGATGACAAGGGAAATCTTGATTCACATATTGCTTCTCATGCTCAAGACATGAGAATAAATGTTGAACAAGTGATTAGAGAAGAAGTTGGTGTAGATCGTGGAGTTATTGTTACCAACTCTTCTGATGACCAACATACCTCTAATGTAAATAGTGGAGGAAAAGATGATGGAGATGATGGGGATGGTGGGGATGAGGCAAGATGTTGGGATTCTGGTGCAGGAGGTTGGAATGCTGGTGCAACAAGTTGGGATGTTCGTGCTGGAGGTTGGGATGCTGGTGCAACAGGTTGGAATGCTAGTGCGACGGGTTAGGATGCTTATACATGTAATTTTAATCAAAATCATGGTAGACAACATGGAGGAACAAGTCAAATTGATGAAGATTCTTTGAATATGACTATATCCTCAATGAGTATAAACACAGAAAGTAGTTCTTTGGGTGATTCGCAGACAATGTTAGGTTCTCATGTATCATATTATGGTAGTTATGGTGGCTGCAATATATTTGATTATCCTTCTCCACAAATGCCATATGCAATACCTATGCATGCAGATCAACAATATTCACCAAGTTGGGTAAATTCAAACTACCCAATTCATGGATTAGTTGGAAGAGATCAAGCACCATACGTGTGACATATTAATAACTACATTGAAAAGTATGCAAGCACGTTATCTTGGGAAAATTATTGTTCGAATCAAGATAGAAATGTATCTTATGTATTTGAACCAGTAAGTAATTTATTTTGGTTTTAAATTTCAGACACGCAATGTATTATTAATTTATTATGTATAAATTATGATTTATGATAGAATATTGGAAGTGTGGAACTATATATATATTTTAATGATAATTTTATTTATTAAATATTTAATCTCTTTATATTGTATATAATATTGTAAAAGTGAAACAAAATATTATTCTATTAAATACTCAATTTTAAAAATTATATACAGACTCTATCTATGTTATAATTTATAATAAACTCATAACTATACTAATTTATCGTTGAAATATAATTCATTTGATGTATAATTACTTGTTTAAGCTTGTCCTAAAATTTCACAAAAAAAATCTAATTTTAGATGTAAATATCCATCATTTTTTTCATTTTTAACAGAATATCCACCGATATCGATAATATCCCCGAAATATCCGTAAATTTAAAAGCCCGATATTGATATTGATACCGGTATTAAGTTCCTTGATCCCAACAATATGATGTGAAAAATATCACGTTCATGAATTTGATTTAATAAATATATAGCATCATTGAGCAACCAAATTTGAAAGTAAGGCCAATCATTGTGTTGCGTGTGGCGTTGGCTGGGACATTTCATTGATCAAGCGGTTGCCAAGACAATGAACTTGAAGGTGATGAAGCACGCACGGTTTCCCAGCAACATCTTAAATATCGAGCAAGGAAGGAAGTGTTGGCCTTTGAATAATATCCAATTCAAAATCAATCAATGAATCTATCTCTAGATAATATATTTGTGGGGAATGCTATCTACCTTTCCCATTTACCTTCCCCATTTACCTTTCCCACTCATTACTTGACACGTGTACACTTTTTCATTTAATAAAAAGCTCTCATTTTTTGTTACAAAACTTGTTTACGTCTTTACCCCTGATAGCTTCTTCTATCATATCATTAATAAAGGGTAAAGACATAAACAAGTTTTGTAACAAAAAGTGAGAGCTTTTTATTAAATGAAAAAGTATACACGTGTCAAGCAATGAGTGAGAAAGGTAAATGAGAAAGGTAGATAGCATTCCCCTATATTTGTTGGTTCTCCATGACCGATTTGTCCATTTCTTAAGATTTAGTTCAGTGTCAGAAGGCAGAACTAATAAAATGAGTTTACAGAGAAATTACAGGATTAAAGTGATAAAAATATATTTTTAAGGTTAGTTTTAGTATTATAAATGGTTCGGAGGGTAATAACCAATTTTAAAATTTTTGGATGGCAATAATCACTTTTTATTTATTTATTTACGATATCTGAATACAATTATCCCCAAATTGTTAATAATACTATTTTACACTTTAATTATAAATTGTTATATATATATATAGAAAAAATTTCAAGTCAGTGCATCCTGATATAACTTCGTGAGGAAATTGAATGTGAGCCACTCGTTTTATATACTTTGACTTAAGTGTGTATGCACTTGTCAAAACTAGTGGCTCACATTCAATATCCTAATAAAGTTATATCAGGATGCACTGATCAGATTGGGACTGTATATATATATATATATATAAATATAAATTTTCAAGTTGGTACGAACTGATATAACTTACATCAGTGAGTTGCATGTGGACCACTAGATTTACATGCTTTGACTCAGTGTGTATGTACTTGTTAGTGCTTCTCCATAATCAGTGACCCACACGTAACACACTGATACCAGTTATATTAGTGCGCACTGACCAGAACAGGACTATAATAAATAAATATATATATATATATATAGAGAGAGAGAGAGAGAGAGAGAGAGAGAGAGAGAGAGAGAGAGAGAGTAATGCTAGACATCTAACCTACAATTCCATGTTTTCCATCCCAACACATGTGGCAGCTAAGGTGTCACTTGGTGAATGGATACACGTTAATTGTAATTTATCTCAATTACCCATGTATCCACACACCAATTAATGTGTATCTACTCACCAAGTAACATCTCAGCTACCACATATTTTGGAATGGAAAATATGAGACTGTAGATGGGATGTCTAGCATTACTCATATATATATATATATATATATATTAGTTTTATCAAATATGTATAATTTTTTTTTTTTTTTAATTTCAATTAATTCAAGGGAAAATTAAACAAACATACCCTGAGTTTAATATATACATAACTAGAATCTAGTTTTGCCTTAAATATAAAAAGATACCCTTAACTAACCTTGGGTTTTGACCGTTAGTTTTAACTATTGCCATTTACTTGATATAATAAATACAGAAATTCTATTATCAGTTCGAACTGACAAAAGTTATATCAGTTCCTTGTATATGGGCCACTGGATTTAAATACTTTGACTTGGCTGTATGCACTTGCCAGTCAAAGTATTTAAATCCAGTGGGCCACATGCAAGGAATTGATATAACTTTTGTCAGTTAGAACTTCAGCCAAGTCAAAGTATTTAAATCTGGTGGGCCACATGCAAGGAATTGATATAACTTTTGTCAGTTAGAACTGATAATAGAAAGATTGATAATATATATATATATATATATATATATATATATATATATATATATAGATACATTTATTTAGGTGCAGGATCCATGACCCTATATATCTAGGGGGGGATATAGAGCCAAATCCCCCGATAATGGAGGAGATTAATCTCCTCCTTATTTTGGAGGAGTCCATCCCATTTGATCTCCTCCAAAATACAGAGGAGATGGATTTGATGTTCGATCTCCTTCGAATATGGATGTTATGCTATTATGCTACAATGCCAGCTCTGCCTGTCTCTATCATTTACTAATCAAACGTTATCCTTTGTAGTCTTGCACATTTTCAACCATAAACTTGTGAGGTTGACACCAATGCTAAAATAGCGGGCAATTTAATTATATGATATAGACTTTGATAGATGCAACGTTAAACAAGGCCTTAGGTCTAGACAACCCTGTGTAATAAGGCATTTGCTGGGGTTGAAGTGTCCCCTTTCATACAACTTGCAGAAAGAAACGGTGCATATATTTCTTAGCTGGGCCACAATAAAACTGTGCCGTATTAAAACAATTTATATAAAAAACATAAAAATATATTTTAAAATTTTAATTCGATAAATTTATGTGAACGTTCTCACAATCACATTCAAGTTAAATAAATGGATTATAGTGATGCCATATTATTTAAGCACCATATTTAGACACCAAATTTAGACAAAATAACATTATTGTTACTTAATATAATTAATTAATATATCACTAATTATAAATTTAGCTCAAATTTCAACCCAAATAATGTGGCAACTGGCAAGTGGTTTTTTCATTAACCACATCCAAATGATGTGGCAAGTGGTTTTTTCATTAACCATATCATTTCATGATGTGTGTAAAGATGTGTAGTGATGTGTAGTGATGACAACTCACTTGCCACATCATTTGGGTTGAAATTTAGACTAAATTTTTTGGTTGTCTAGTATTACTCTTAATATATATATATATATATATATATAAATATAAATGTTCAAGTCAGTGTGCACTGATATAAATATATGAGGACATTGAATGTGAGCCACTCATTTTCCCTGCTTTGACTTGGTGTGTATGCACTTATCAAAACTTCTCCACAATGAGTGACTCATTTTCAATGTCCTTATCTATTTACATCAGTACGCACTGATGTGAATGGGACCGTATATATATATATATCGATCTAGGAGGAAATATATAGTCAAATCCCCTGCTAATGGAGGAGATTAATCTCCTCCTTATATTGGAGGAGTCAATTTAATTTGATCTCCTTCGAAATACAGAGGAGATGGATTCGATGTTCGATGTTCGATCTCCTTCAAATTAATATGGATGTTATGCAATTATGCTACGGTGCTAGCTCTCTCTCTCTCTCTCATTTACTAATCAAACGTTATCCTTTGTAGTCTTGCACATTTTCTATCATAAACTTGTGAGGTTGACACCAATGCCAAAATAGTGGGCAATTTAATTATATGATATAGACTTTGATAGATGCAACATTAAACAAGGCCTTAGCTCCAGACAACCTTGTGGAATAAGAGGCATTTGCTGAGGTTGAACTTTGAACTGTCACCTGCTCGCTGCCACCACCGCCTCCTCCTAGGTCATTTTAGGGTTAGGGTTAGGGTTTAATAAAATTTAGATTTGTAGGGTTAGGATTTGAGTTGTTTAGAAAATTGGGGACTTTTTTTGTGTTTAAGGATATTTTTGATAATAGATTAATTAGATGATGATAATTTTGGAAGTAACTATCAATGTGTTAATTATGACTTATTAAATAAGTGAAAAGTCAAAAAAATTTAACTTTTTTGTAAGGTTTGTGCATTGTCAATGAAATGATTTAGCTATTGGTATGACTACCTTATTGGAAGATTAAATCACAATAATGTTATTGAAA
Source organism: Acer saccharum (assembly GCA_030490815.1). Classification (NCBI taxonomy): domain Eukaryota; kingdom Viridiplantae; phylum Streptophyta; class Magnoliopsida; order Sapindales; family Sapindaceae; genus Acer; species Acer saccharum. Next base: position 43,344,548 of record CM059870.1, on the reverse strand, counting down.
TTTTATTACAAGATTTATTTGATTCCTCCAGTACTTGGACCTTGGTTGAGTAAATTTATGTACAAAGTATACATATACTATATTGAGAGGAAATATACAAAGTTTGCTAGGATTCTAATTTCTAGTGCTAGAAATTAGAATACAGAAAGTTGTATCCTAGGAAACAGTCACCTACAGAACTTCAAGCATAAGAGAAGTTGTGAAATACTGTTTTAGGACATTGCAAGTTTGCAAGCCTCTAACTGCTCATCAAGTCAGTATATTTATTTTACTGTCTTATTGTTATATTGTTGCTGTATTTTTCTGCTTTGAATTATTTAATGATTCTTTAATTTATTTTTCTATATACAGTTTAGTGTATAAATTCTTCTATTTTTTGTCACTGATTATTGTTTTTTTTACAGTATTTATCTATCCACATATCTAGACCAGGTATTTTTATTTTTATTTTTATTTTGAAGCTTTTACCATTGGTAGAATTCGAGCCACTGACTTGGGATTCATTTGCTTAAGCCCCAAGCTCGTCTATCTATTAGCTGAGTTATGTTCATAGGGGCTTGTCATTGATTGTTGTGGCCCCAACAATTAGTGTGTTTTAAAATAATATATATTCAAATATTAGGTCAGCATATATTGACAAGATGATGCAATCATATGATAAATATAAAATATCCCGTATATAATATATTAACAAACAGAAATCGACAAACTTCTAGGTACCAAAAGACAAAAGAATCACAATAATTTTATCCTTCCAATTTTATCATGATCTGAAAGGGTGGTAGAGCCATTTTCATTTTGGTTCTTTCAAATTAGTCCACATTTCTCCAAAAAAAAAAAAAAAAAAAAAATAAATCAAAATCAAAATCAAAATCAAAATCAAATTCAAAGGTGCTTTTGAGATTGAAAATGAAAAGACTTGCTAGCTCTGCCTTTCTCTATCATTTACTAATCAAACGTTATCATTTCTAGTCTTGCACGTTTTAATTATATGATATAGACTTTGATAGATACAATATTAAACAAGGCCTTAGGCCCGTACAACCTTGTAGAATAAGAGGCATCGTTGAGGTCGAGCTTTGAACTGTCCCCACAATGCTTAAACCTTACAAAAAAAAAGTTAAAAAGTTTCTTTTCACTTATTAAAGTCATAATTAACCCATCGGTACTTCTAAAATTAACCTTATATAATTAATCTATTATCAAAAATACCCCTAAACAAAAAAATCCCCAATTTTTTAAACAAATCAAACCAAGGCGTTTAGCCATGCTGGTGGAAGGACAGACATGGGACTCACGTCAGTGGTTCAAATCCTACCCAGGCGGGTACAAATTCTGATTGACCCGTTTACATCCTTATGGGGCTAGGGGTTAGGGATGTCAATGGGGCAGTACGGGGTGGGGATACCATCCCCATTCCCCTAACCCAAATATAACTAGGATTCCCGTCCCCGCCCCATTCCCCACTTGGGGCGGGGATGGGGAACCCACATTTGGGGAGAGGGCTCTCGGCACCCGCCCCACCTCGCCCCGCCCCGCCCCGCCCCGCCCCGTTTGATTACGACAACATTAATAATTATACACCTTATATTGTAAGCCACAATCACAAATGTCAATCGGTTTTTAAAAATATTAAATAATTGAATAAAAAAATTATTTAAAAAAGTAAATAAACTTTAATTCATAATAAGTCTATCGCAAACTAAATTACCAAACATATGAATATTACACCGTTCTTTTTCAATAAAAATGAAATTGAAATACAAAATCGTCATAATTAAATCTGCCAAAAGAAAATAAAGATTGAATGTTTAACTCATGATACTTGTCTAAGAACAAGTTCTAATGACAAAATTATGACCATGCATCTTCCATCTCCATGCATACCTATATCCAAAAAAAAAGAAAAAAAAAGTACATTTTAATTGTTTATAAGAAAAAGGTTTCATAACTGTGTTTCTTGTTTCTTAATCATCCATGCAGCATGTTAATTGCGGTATGAGGCAGGGAAGAGGGCGGGGACCAAAATACCATTCCCCGCCCCAAAATTAATTGGGTTTTAAAATCAAATCCCATCCCCACCCCATACCCCAATTAACATGTACTAAACCCGCCCCAAACGGGGTGGGTCCTCGTGGGGCCCCATACCCATGGGGATTTTTGACATCCCTAGTAGGGGTGTGGGCCGAGGTTTCTTATCTGTTCTACTCTGCGAATCCAACATATAGGCCAGGCGAATCACGTAGTTGGGGGATGACAGATGGATACATGCCTGGACAAAGTCTAGAATCCTCGATACCAAAAAAAAAAAAAAAAAAAAATTTCTCGTGGGTTCTGCATTGGACTTGAATTTATCTGTTGCCACTACTTTAACCTACTTTGGCTGGCTGGCCCCAGGAGCTTGTAGTGTGTACTTGAGCTTGTTGTCACGGGCTTAAGGTTTGCACAGCCAACCCGTGCGGCACTTAGACAACTTTAGGGCAATGTTGCTAAGTAAGCCTTGCTTGTCACTCTCACACACACAAGAGAGACTAGAGAAAGGGATTAGAAGAGCTTTGTTGGAAAATAAGGCAAGTTGTATTGCTAAAAGGAAAGCTTTACAATGACTGAATGCTTGAAGGCTTGGATGCCTTTACAAATGAGAGGAGCTATATATTTATAGGTGTCTACCTCCTCAATGGACGATCTAGATCAATCTAATCTAACGGTGGAGATTCATTCTCCAGAATGATTTACATGTATCTAGAATTCTCTACAAGTATCTACATGCCTCTAGATATTTACAAGAGAGATCTAGAATAGTTCCAACCTAGAGACTTCTAGAAGATGCTCCATGCTAGAAATATAGAGAATTCTCTAGAATAGTCCAAGGGCTTGTGCATAATTGTTGGCTTTGTAGTGCACCTTGGCTGGAAATTGGATTGAAATCGAATGGACCGTGACATCCTCTCCCACTTAAGCTCACGACGTCATCGTCGCGTCTTCATCCTTGTACTGTTGGATATGCTCGGTGAATTGCCAAAGTGTATCCCCTCGTTCCCAACTCACCTCGCTATCAGGGAGGCCCTTCCATTTCACTAAGTACTCGGTGTAGTTAGGAACACCTCTCTTCTGAATCACTCGGTCTGCTAGAATGTATTCTACGTCTTTGTCGAATGCGGTGACTACGGTGATTGGTGCTCGCTTGGACTCATCTCTGCTTAGGTCCTTCATGTCTGCATGGTAAGGCTTAAGGAAGTTCACATGAAAGACCGGATGGATCTTAAGTCTTGGTGGAAGTTAGACTTGGCAGGAGACTTTGCCCACTCATTTGATGATCGAAAATGGGCCTTCATACTTTCTCACTAACCCCTTGTGTCTTTGTCTCAAAGACTTGAATTGTTGGGGTAGGAGTTTGATGAGCACCAAGTCTCCCTCATTGAACTCTAAGTGCCTTCTCCTCATATCCGCCCTTTCTTCATTTTTCGGACGGCCTTGTCTAGGCATGCTCGCGTGATATCGGCTTGCTCGTGCCATTCCCTAGCGAGCTTATGAGCCGCGGGGCTCTTTCCTCTATAGGTTAAGGAAATGACATTGGGAGTCATTGGTTGTTAGCCTATGACTATCTCAAATGGGTTTTTGCCAGTAGCTTTACTCCTTTAGAGATTGAAGGAAAATTGGGCCACATCTAGTAGTTTCGCCAAATCTCGTTGATAAGCACTCACATAATGCCTCAAGTATAGCTCCAATAGCCTATTGAAGTGCTCAATCTGCCCGTCACTTTGGGGGTGGAAATTGGTTGAGAAGTTCAAATTTATCCCCAACATCTTGAAGAGCTCTGTCCAGAACCTCCCAGTGAATCATGGGTCACGATCACTCACTATACCTTACGGAACTCCCCAAAGTTTCACCACATGCTTGAGAAAGAGACGGGCGGCTTCCTCAGCTGTGCAATCCTTAGGGTCAAGTATGAAGGTGGCATACTTGCTGAATCGGTCGACTACCACCATGATGCTCCCACACCCTTCGGATTTCAAAAGTGTGGAGATGAAGTCCATTGAGACACTCTCCCAAGGTCATCCTGCTATAGGTAGGGGCTCGAGCAGCCCTACTGGACATTGTTGCTCGACCTTGTCTTGTGGGCAAACCAGGCAAATTCACACGTAAGCATCAACGTCATCCCGCATCTGAGGCCAATAGTAAGAGTTTTGAAGGAGTGCTAGAGTTTGCGTCATCCTTAGGTGACCAGCCCACTTGGAATCGTGGCACTCCTTGATAATATCCTTTCGTAAGTTTCCCCACTTAGCTATGTACATTCAATCTCTGGTGGTGAGGAAAACTCCTTCGTCTAGCCAAAAGCGCTTTGTCTTCCCTTCATTGGCCAACTTTATCAGGCTCTTGACTAAGGGGTCTTGTTGTAACCCTTCCTTGATGCGGTTGATAAGGGTGCTTTGTGGTTGACTCACGTTCATGGTAGCAAGCTTCGCTTTTGCATCAACCACAACATTTGCCTTGCCCGGTTTGTACTCAAGTTGATAGTCGAATTCCGCCAGGAAGCTTGCCATCGTGCTTGCTTGAGGCTAAGCTTCTTCTATGTCTGGAAGTAGCTTGTGGCAACGTTGTCTGTCATGATGACGAATGTTGCACTAAGCAAGTAGTGTTTCCAAACTCTAAGGCAATGGATTATGTTTGTCATCTCCTTTTCCTGCACGGTGTATCGCCACTTCGTATCGCTCAACTTGCGGCTCTCGAAGGCAATGGGGTGGCCTTCTTGCATAAGGACACCCTGATGGATAAAATCATGTTATAAAAACCTAACTCGTAAGTGCACGAATCATGAGATAAGTACAGCGACAAGTAGGGATCGTTCCCACGAGGAAAAGTGATTTACTGATTAAACTAGTTAATTAAAGCTAAGCAATTAACATTATCCAAGAGATTTTGATTGACTGATTGATTGAAACTAAACTAAACTAAGAAAGCAGTTAACAAGAATATGTGAATGTGATCAAGAGGTGAGAGGACTAGGTCATCAATGCTCCCCAACTACGTTTACTCAATGCTTCGAATTGACTTTGATAAAAGATGTTAATCAAGTTAAGGGTTCATTCTTAAATTAAATGTGATTAACTTACGAGCATATTAACAGGCATGGTAAGCTTCACCACACATCAAGTTAAAGAACAATGAACCAAAACCTACGAGCATATTAACAGGCATGATAAGTTTTACCCATTCAATTGAAAAGTGATTGAGAGTGGCGACGTAACACACTCAAACTCACACACTCAAACTCAATCATTAAGTTATCACAACCCTAGATTCCTGCCGAGCATATTAACAAGCATGAGCAATAATAAAGAGTTATGACATAAGATGAATTGAATGAATTAGAACTTGAATTAAGAAAATGTTGTCAATTCTAACAAAGAGTATTCATAGAGGTTCACATTGATTTCCTAGTATGGATTTAGTTACACATTATGAAAATAACAAGACAAGAGATAGATGAGACAAAACCCATTGAGAAACTTCAATGAATTCTTCAAATCTTCGATGTTGAAATATTCTTTGTCTTCGAATCTTCTATGCGTAAAGATGAATGATAGAACTGTGTGATGAGTTTGTCTATGTTCCAAAGGGTAAGCTTGTGTCCGAGAGAGAGCGAGAGAGAAAAACTTATTAAACTTCTCAATATATATAGGCCTCCAGATCCCAAACGTGAAAAGACTCCTTATTCTGAACGTAATTGCCAAACCGCTGCCAAAGCCGCAGCGGTATCGGCTACAGTCTTCTCGTTTGATGGACAATCCTTGTGGCTCTGAGAGCGGTTTGACAGTGGTCGAGGCAATGAACTCTACTGATGTTGAAGCGCTGTTGAGCCGCTGTCCCGAAATTAGGAGCGGTCATCGCAGCACTTTTTGGCCTTTTACTAGAAAGTCCCTAAGATCTTCTAAAATAGCACATTTTTGCCTGACATTCCTCAAACAACTCACTTGGATCCAAAAACCTGAAAATGCTCAAACACACACATTAAACCCCTAAAAAGACTCAAGAAACAAGCAATTGATGGGAGGAATGAGGATCAAAAACATATATAATAAATGACCGATCACGCCCCTAACAACAAAGTCTGAGGCATCGGTGTGCACCTCAAATGCCTTGATGTGGTTGGATAGGACAAGCACTGGTTCTTCTGAGATGGCCTTCTTCAGCTCTTCGAACGCAAGTTGGCATTTGTCAAACCAATGTCATACTCGATTTTTCTTGAGTAAGTCGGTCAAAGAGGCAGTTTTGGTTGAATAGCCCTGTGATGCAGTAAAAATGATTTACTTTCAATTTAAATCAAAGTTCGTTCACTGGGATCGGTGATTCAAATAGTTGAAAACTACTTAGTCTAGGAAAAAGAAAACTACTTTAAGTGCGTGAAAATTACATTGCATAATGGTTTTTGTTGGGGAAAAGGTTTGGTTTCTTGCAATTGATTAAAGATGCAAACTTGTAAAATAAAACTAAGTTAATAATTAAACTAAGCACAACAAACACACAACGTATGGATATATGGGATAAATCACTAGGGAATCGATGCAACCTTCTTATACCACTCTATGTTCTCACTTAGTCTCATTAAGCACTTCAATCAATTTTAGGGCTTGTTTTAGAAAATAGATCAATTAAGTTCTAGGGTACTTCTCATTACTCCCACAAGGTCATGTGACAAGCAATAGTCAAAACCCATATTTAACACAAAACTCTAAGCCAAGTTGACCTAGCATGGTCATGCATAAATCAACCTTTCCAATTACTAAGCTTGTGATGAGATTTAGATGGGATGGTCACCCACACCTAAACTCAACACCTTAAATAAACTAACTCTCAAACCCATGTCCCTTGTGGTCACAACAAAACATGAGTAAAGAAATTAGAGAAATTAATTCAATAATTGAAACTAAAATCGAATTGAATTAAGAGAAATAGACTAATTAATTACATAGAGTAGTCCAATACGGTTACATCAATCCCCTAGATAAAATTAGTTACACATTAATGAAAAATAAACAAAGAAGGGAAAAGTGTAGAGAAAACCCATAAAATCCATGTGAGCTTCTTCTTTGATCTTTGAGTTCCTTCTTCTCCTTCCTTGAATAAGCTTTCAAAAATGGGTGGATGAGAGTGTGTAAAAGGAAATATGTGAAAGGAATGATAGGAAAATGTAAAAAGGCTGGAACTTGGGTGATGTATGGTGTGTAGAGAAAATGATGGAGGAATGTGAAAAGTTTGGATATGCAGAGTTGATTCTTAGATCTAGGGTTTAGAAATGTGATGGGTGTTCTTTGGGTTGTGAAATGTGATGTAAGGTGTGTTCTCCCATGATGGAATCAGCAAAAGATGCATTTATATAGGTAGGGCATGAGATGGGAGTGAAAAGACCGTTTTACCCATGATTTGCTATGAGGTGAGATGTTGTGGCGACTTGATTGGTCGCCATGGAAAGTCGCCACATGCACTGGAAATTCGTGGCGACTTGTTGTGGCAAGAGAGCTAAGTTGCCATGGTTGGTCGCCACATGCACTGGAAATTTGTGGTGACTTGTTGTGGCAAGAGAGCTAAGTTGCCACACTAACTAGAACAGTTTTCTAAATCTCCACTTTTGCTCGATTTTTAGCCTCTAATCCACATCTTAAGCTCTATTATGATACAATTACCTAAATACCTGAATTTGCTACAAAATAAATATTAAATTCTTGATTTTACCCAGAAATGATCAAAAGGAAAAGGAATTGGGAGCTAAAATTCGGTATTGAATTGGTTTGATCACCCTGGATGAACTGCCAATAGTAGTTGACTAGCTCTCAGAAGGACCTTAATTCTGGCACTTTGGTGGGAGGTTCCCATCCTTGGACCGCCTTCACCTTGGCACCATCCATCATGAGCTTCCCATCCCGTATCCAATGGCTAGGGAACTCAACTTCTTGTTGGCCGAAAGAACACTTTTCCAACTTAACGTAGAGCTCGTTTTCCCGAAGTACTTGGAAGACTTGCTTAAGGTGTTGGATATGACCTTCGAGTGTTTGTCTATACACCACTATGTTGTCCAAGTAAACCACCACGAATCGAACTAAGAATGGATGGAAAAGCTTGTTCATGAGAGTGCAGAATGTGGTTGGTGCATTAGTGATGCCGAACAACATGACTTGAAATTCAAAGGCACCGTACCTAGTCACGCATACCATTTTGGGCTCGTCTCTTGTTGAGATACGCATTTGGTAGTATCCTGATCGAATATCAAGCTTGGAGAAGTATCGAGCCTTCCCCAACTAGTCTAAGAGGTCAGCTATCAAGGGTATCGGGTACTTGTTCTTGATGGTGATCTCATTCAATGCTCGATAGTAGATACACATCCGGAGAGACCCATCCTTCTTTTTCTGAAAAAGAATGGGAGCACCATATGGGGCTTTGGAAGGCTGAATGTAGCCCGAATCGAGCAAGTCTTAGAGTTATTTTCGTAGCTCCTCTAATTCAAAGGGGTGCCATGCGATAAGGCGCCATGGTGGGAGGCTTGGCACCGGGCTCCAACCCAATCTGATGATCCACCTCTCGCCTAGGTGAGAGCTTATTGGGTAGCTCTTATGGCATTACGTCATTATACTCATCGAGGACGGTCTAGACCTTCACAGACATCGGGTCCTTTGGGGTGAGTGGGTCTTCTCCATTATTGAGCTCCCGAAGAGTGGTCAGGAAACTAGGATCCGTCTTCATTCCCCTTTTGAATTGCAGGGCGGACAACGCCTTGGACTCCATCTCTGCCATACGTTCCGCTGGGACCATGCAAGTCTTACTCTCATCAAGTATGCTGAGTGAGTTCCCGGCTGGAAAGGGGAAGGTATGAACTTGATCGAAGAACTCCATGCCTAGCGGTAGGAACCCGGATTTACGTTGCGTAGCGAAAAATAGGTTTTAAAAATTTTATGCAACTTGTAAACCGTATACAATATATAATAATATATAAAGAATTAGATCATACCCTTGTAGACCAACTCCTTCGTTTCTTTAAGCTTTATTCCGTTTGAACCACCATGTCTTCCTCACTATGTCCCGTGATCTAGTAACTATGTGTGGGTGCGTCACGATCTTCAAGGAACTTGAATGGAGGTAGAAGAGACACACGAAAGCAACCCCTTGCCCTGTATGGTGAAGTTCGGCCACCCTATGTCAAAAGTAAGAAACTTTTTTTTTTTTTTTTTCAAGTTGGCCCCACCCCTTTGTCTCACTCTCTTTTTGTTGTTGCGTGATTGTGTTTCAAATTCAATTACACTGATACCTTTATTAGTTTTTATTATCTAGCTATTTAAAATATATCTTTATATATTTTCAAACTAGATCATTATCTCTTTCCAAATATATCTTCATATATTCAAAAGATAATTAGAATTTAAGTGTCCTAGGTAGAGTAGGATTCTAACTCCCACAATAACCATAGTTGACTTAAACTTAAATACTATACCTAACTAAGAATAAAATAATCTAATTATTTCATATCTTAGTCTTGATTTGAACCCGTAACCTCCATTTAATAATTAATTATTAATTATTAATTCATTTATTAAATAATCTAACTATTTAATTAATTTAATTATTAATACATTAATTAAATAATTTCATTATTCAATTACTCTCTGAATAAATACATGTCACTTTCGTAACACAATTTATTGGACAATCCAATTAATTAACTGCGACCCTTATTACCTTTAATCAATTGGGCTAGCAAGGGGACCCAATGGACGGGGACCCAATGGACCCACAGTTTTGAGCTCCAATAATACTTAGAAATAATTAATCAAACTCTTTAATTAATATTTCATGATTATTAACCTCGGAGTTATTCCACTAAAAACCCAAGGCTGCACTCTCCCAACTGTAGATGTATTACACAAACCGAAATTACAGTTGTCCATCGATATAACTATTGCATATGGTATGATCCTCCACAAGTAATTCATAATTAGAGCTATGTCATAAAGTCCGTTATACCCCTCTAATTATATATTTTCCTTTAAGTACCATTGATTCTCTAATGAACAATAAATCATAACTTCCTTACGGAAGAAGGAGAGCATTCATATTGTTCAAGCCCCGAATCAACCCTTAAGGGAACTATTATCTACTTCTCACAAGAAGGAATGGATTCCACTATTGTGTACGGGCCTTCCCAGCCACAAGCCAAACCACGATTCCAACATACGAAGTTATTAACTGGGAATGCAACTCTGATCTCACCCATGGTATATCAAAAACCATGATCTAACCTGAAGAGGTCAATAAGACACTCAAGATTAAGGTCACCCATATATAGCCATCTTTTGTCAATATATATGAATCTCATCATGTAACAGATCTTATTGAGAGATTCATATAGATCGTGGCCCAGTCCTATATGATCACATCATACAAGGTGCCTTCATTCTTATATCACCATATGAATGATCCAGGATAAGATCACCGTACATTACGAAATAGACTGCAGCTGTATATTAACCACAAATAAAGTACCCAGCTTTATTTGCTATCTACGGACTTTCTAGATTGCTCGTTTCAAACTGAATCCATTTGTATATGACATTCATATACTCAGTTTGAAATTACATCTGGCAATCTTGGATGTTAAGTACACATGTAATATATAAATGTATAAGACAATTTGAATGAATAAACTACTTCTTTTATTTATGTTCAATTCACATTTATAAATTACAAGTTTTAGGGCAAAAACCCCAACACTAGCACCACTTGAAAGTCATCCATCGACACAACGGAGAAATCGAGCTTCCCACTCCATGCTCAAAGGCAAACATGGATGGCCTTGGCAAGGCCTGCGATTGGTTTTGCCGGTGAGTTGACAACCTTGATTGTGCCTCCTCCACTTGTAGCTTTGAGGCCTAGCTTCTTGGCCTCGTCTACGGAGACAAAGTTGTGTGTTGTCGCTGTATCTAGCATTGCACAGACAGCCTTGCCATTGATGGAAGCATTAACGAACATAAGCCTTTTCTTGGTGGATGTTTGATGCAGCGGAAGATTCAACGCAAAACAACAATCGATAAAAGAAAGGGTAACCGATTTAGATCCGTTGATTCGCGCACGAATACCGGAAACAAACCCTACTATTAATCTGTTGATCCTCGCAGGGATACCAGAATAATAGGCTTCAAATTCGTTGATCCACTCAGGATACCAAAATTGGATAAAAAGAGATACTCTCTCTACAATTTTATTAATCATCAAAAACTGTCTTTCAAACCCTAATACAATCTATTTAAATAGAATTGCAAAACTTGACTAACAAGAAAATCCTAAACAAAAGGGAAAGAATCCTAAATGGAAAAGAAATCAAATCTCCTAAAAATCAAAAGAGTCCTAAAACATTAAAAACCTATCTAATAAGGAAATAAGATTTGATTTAATAAAATCAAATCATAAAACATTTAACTACCTAATTAAATATACAATAAAAAGAAACATAATAATAGATATTAATTACAAGACTATTTTTAAAATAAAAAGTCTTCAAGAAAATCTCCAATAATATCTCCTGCATCATTCTCTCCAGTGTGGAGAAAATTCGTCCTCGAATTTTGACAGCTTTGAGAAACAAATAAGTTGGAGAAACCATTGAATGATGAAACACGGCAACATCGTAGAAATAATCCTCAAAAATTGAGTTCCTCTCATACTGCTCGTTCTGGAACAAATCTTCATCGAAAATCGGTGGCTTATCGAAAGCAACGATAACAAGTTCCGTCACATATTCCTCATCGAAAATTGGCGGCTTATCGAAGTCAACGATAACCAGGTCTGACACATAATCTTCATTGAAAAACAATGAATGGTAGGAGGAAATTTTATTTTGGGGATTCATGGATTTTTTTTTTTTTTGGATACAGGAAGTGGTCCGTGGACGATGAGCCTAGCACAGAGGCAGACTCGGTGGCTTTGATACCAACTGGTGTAGCGGAAGCTATACGAGAAAAACTCGCGAGACTAATTCGAAAAGCAACCTACTGAAAATAATCAACTTCGCGCACGAAGGATTATTGTCAGGCTTCAAGAACTCCAAACTTCGCAAAGAATGTAGTAATTGGATTTGAGAAAACTATCTTTGAAATTTTATTAATAAATCAACCAACTAAACAAATAGAATTCCAGCAACTTAAATAGAAAAACAGAAAATTAATTCACACAAGGAATCAAATTCTAAACTAAAACTAAAAGAAATCCTAACTAGAAAAGGAAAATAAATCCTAAATAGATTATGAAAAGGAAATTGAATCCTGAAAGACTTAGGACTCAAATGGCCAGCACAAGGAGACTGCCACCTTCCTTCCACGCCAACATAACTTGGCCAAGTCACGCCCCCTTTCAGCCAGAGTACCCATTTTGCTGCCATCCTTCACTGCCACCCGTGTGATCCAAGTAATTCAACATACCAGATGCTGCTGCATCAATGTTGGTGGTGCATTATTGCTCTTGAGTGCACCAAGTCGCCTAAGAGACCCCATGCCTGCCTTATATCCCTCGTTTTGACTTTCTTCGTGCTGAGACATTATGGCATTAAGAGTTTTCCGCTTAGGGCAATCTCTCACCCAATGTGGTCCATCACAAATAAAACAGGGAATCTTAGGCTTAAGGGCTTCGGACTTACCTCCACTAGACTTGTTGTGCTTGTTTGTGTTCGAAGGCTTCCGTTGTCCCTCATCCTTGCGGCCTTGGTTCCTCTGTCTAGACTTGTCTCCCCCACTTTTGCCTTGGTTGGACTTCTTCTCCTTCGATTAGGTGGAGTAGTTGGTGAGTGATTCAGTTTCGGTAATAACGGCATTTAGATCTTGCACATTTCTCCTCTCTAGCTCCACCCTTGCCCAATCCTTTAGACTATCCAAGAAGTAGAAGAGAGATTCTTTCTCGGACATGTCTTCGATCTCGAGGGATAGGGTGTGAATTCCTTGACATAGTGTGTGATCCAAGTAATTCAACATACCAGATGCTGCTGCATCAATGTTGGTGGTGCATTATTGCTCTTGAGTGCACCAAGTCGCCTAAGAGACCCCATGCCTGCCTTATATCCCTCGTTTTGACTTTCTTCGTGCTGAGACATTATGGCATTAAGAGTTTTCCGCTTAGGGCAATCTCTCACCCAATGTGGTCCATCACAAATAAAACAGGGAATCTTAGGCTTAAGGGCTTCGGACTTACCTCCACTAGACTTGTTGTGCTTGTTTGTGTTCGAAGGCTACCGTTGTCCCTCATCCTTGCGGCCTTGGTTCCTCTGTCTAGACTTGTCTCCCCCACTTTTGCCTTGGTTGGACTTCTTCTCCTTCGATTAGGTGGAGTAGTTGGTAAGTGATTCAGTTTCGGTAATAACGGCATTTAGATCTTGCACATTTCTCCTCTCTAGCTCCACCCTTGCCCAATCCTTTAGACTATCCAAGAAGTAGAAGAGAGATTCTTTCTCGGACATGTCTTCGATCTCGAGGGATAGGGTGTGAATTCCTTGACATAGTCTTGGATTCTACCTATCTGTTTAAGTCGGCGAAAACGGCTGCGTGCTTCCTTCTCCGCATTAATGGGACAGAATTACCTCTTGAGCTCTTTATTAAACTCCTCCCACGTGTGAATGGGGTTGATGTCTTTGCCCATATCTCCATGCTTGTGTCTCCACCATAGTTGGGTGACATCTCGAAGGAAGGTGGGTGCATTTGCGATCTTCGTTGCATCATCTCGAGCACCCTTAGCCTCGAAATACTGTTCAAGACCGAAAAGGAAGTTTTCAACTTCCATAGCATTGCGAGTACCACTGTATGTAGCCGGCTTGGGAACTTGAATGGCACTCAATATGCTGGCGCTAGAGGTGGCACCAAAACCAACAGTTGGGCTACTCTTGTACAAAGCCCACTTAGTACGGACATTGTCCACTTCTGCACGCACAGCCCGCAACTCGTGCTCTACGAAGGTGCGAAGGTTGCAAAACTCTTAAGTGAGGAAACACACATCCTCCTTGAAGCCCTTTTGAAACTCGTGGATGGTGGACTTGGTTGCTTGAGTGATTTTGCCATAATCCGTCTCTAAGCCGTCAAGACAACCATCCGAGCTTCCAAGGCGTCCATGGACGGACCCTTGGACTTGCCACGTCTAGTCTAGGTGCGTTGTTCCTTGCGCCCACGCCCTTGCTCTTCCCCTCTAGTAGCAACTTTAGTGTCGGACACAATTGCTTGACGACGAGGCTCTGATACCAACTGTCACGGGCTTAAGGTTTGCTCAGCCAACCCGTGCGGCACTTAGACAACTTTAGGGCAATGTTGCTAAGTAAGCCTTGCTTGTCACTCACACACACACATAAGAGACTAGAGAAAGGGGTTAGAAGAGCTTTGTTGGAAAATAAGGCGAGTCAGACCAGACCACATCAACGGCTTGGTCACAACGAGAACTGTACGAGCTTGAACTGGAACAGATCCGTCTTCGCCGGACAGATCCGTCTTCGCCGGACAGATCCACCATACGAGCTTGAGGTGGACAGGTTCGTCGTCACCGGAGGTGGACAGATCCACCTCTGGTATTTTCAAGTTTTAAATTTTTTTAATTTTTAAAAAATATTTAATTATTTATATTTAAATTTAAATTATATAATATTATACCCACTGATTATTTTTCATATTAAAATGATGTCTATTTTTGTCGTTTCATCAAATACATTTTCCACTTTTTCAAAAGCAAATCAATTTTAAAATTTAGTTTACCAAACACCTACTCACTTTTTTGTTAAGTTGATTCTATCTTAAGTTAAGCTATAAGCGGATTATTTTTAAAGTAAAACAATCTCAAACATAGCCTAAATGTCTAACTTCTTGGTTTATGATATAGATGACATTCAGTTGCCATGCTAAAATAATGGCAATTAATGTAGATCAACTAATTTGGCTGTATTAGTTGGTAAAAAAAATCTAAAAATTGCTCAATGCTCTTAACTATTAATCCCACCAAGCAGCTTGGGATTGAAAATGACCAAAGAGACAGAACATACTACAGGGGTCCCAACTCCCAACGTCAACAGAGCAAAGCCAAGGCTCTCTTTCTGGATGAGAAATTCTAGTTTTCACATTGCTTTTATGCTCCAATAAGGCAATAATGATTCCCACTCCCCAACACTAATTACAGTGCTTTTTGGAAGTGTTTTTTACATTAAAATATGTTACTTTTATATGGAAAATACTCCCAGAAAAAAAATATTGAATCTTCCTTTATTCCACCAACTTCAGTACTTCACACTACATATTCTCCCTTGCGTTCTAAGCATATATTTTAATTATAAATTGTTGGGTTATTGCCTAAACATCTCCGATTTTAGACCTAATTGTATGTATACAGACTACTGAAAATAACAAAAGTTGTTAGTTTACTTCCATCTAAACTAACAATTGATAAGGCTTTTTAGACAAAATATCTAACATGCCCTTAATTACTTATTTTAATAAATATTTTATTACTTTTAATCTAATTACTTAAGGGCAGTGGCGGACCCAGGAATTTTAATTAGGTAGGGCGCTTGAATAAATTAAAATCGCAATTATATTAAAAACTATTAAAAAATTAAGATCATAGTAAAATATATAGGTTTTTTTTTTTTTTAGATAAAATAAAATAAATAGAATACTTACTCAGATAAATTAAATAATCTTACATTTAAAAGAAAATAAAAACATGAAAAAAATATTAAAAAATAAATAATAACAAGAAAAATAACATAAATAATTAAAAAAATATTAAAAGAATGAATTACAATCTAAATTTATAATAAGAAATTTTGTTTTGCATTTATAATGAATTCAATTTAAATTTATACAAAATTTATTTATTAATAACTATTACTAGACATGTTTTCAAAAATTTTATTCTTTAAATTATTGGTAAATTATTGATTTATTGATTTTAAATAAATTAAAACTATAAAATAAAGAAAAATACTAAGGATAAAATAAAATGAATCATAGTAATAGATTGACAATTTTAATCCAATAAAGTAAAATCTGAGATTTTAGGGTTTATTGATTGGGCATGTTAGTTATGTCAAATTAAAACTATTGGAAATAATAAAAATCGAAAATAATAATATATAATTTAATATAAAATAAAATTGAATTGACAACGATGGAATAGAGAAAATAAATAAAAAAAGATGATAAAATAAATAAGACATAAAAAAAAAAATTAAAAGATAAAATTGAATTGAATTAAAAAAGGCACATAAAAAATTGGCACATAAATAATTAGAACATAAAAATGAATTAAACAAGGAGCTACTTATTTGAGTTGAGACTCGAACCAAGCACCCCACGTCTAAAACGGAGATCCACTACCCGCCATACTACATCTTCTTTTTGTTAACTCTTCTTAATAAATATCTATATATAAAATGTACACAGGATCAATTTTTTTTTTTAAAAAAACATTGAGGTAGGGCACGGGCCCCCACTGGTCTCCACGTGGGTCCGCCCCTGCTTAAGGGTTTAATTATAAAAACAAAAACAAAAAGAAATGTTGAAGGATTCTCAACCATCTAATCGATTAGAGCAAACCTCCTTCTATGAAGAAGCAGTCTGCTTTTTCCATCTTCCACGATGGAGGAGATCCATCGCCAGTGGTGAGTTTTTTTTTTTAAAATAAAAAACTAAAAATTTGAAAAACACAATCAAATTGGGTAGCCAATTTCTTTTGTTCTGTTTTTGTTTGAATTCGGATAAGGCTACCCAATTTGGATAAGGTTGAAAAACACGATGAAATTTGATAAACACAAACACAGTCCCAAAACTAAAAACCAATAGATGCAACATTAAACAAGGCCTTAGGTCCAGACAACCTTGTGGAATAAGAGGCCTTTGCATCGCTAAGAAACGAAAACCAAATTCAATGAATAAGTTTGCAAAAGAAAACAAGTCAAATGAGGCTCCTACATTCTGTAACATCAATAACCCGATGACTTGTTTTTGTCTATATATAAAATTAATGATTCTCTTCACCATTGTCATTCCACACTTTCGTTGAGTCAAGAAAACAGGTGTATAAACATCTCTCTTTTCTACATTTCTTCTTTTTGTTTTTTTTTTTTTGGTTTTTGTTTTAAATTTGAATTGTTAATTGATTTATTTGTTTTGTCACAGAGACATGATGTTTGGGAAGATTTTGCTGTTCTTAGTCCTGGTGGTGACTACCGCATACATTGGTGCTGCAATGGCCAAAAATACGTACATAATTCACATGGACAAGACCAAGATGGCGGCAAATCTTTTTCGCCAAGGCAATTCAATGCAGACGTACCAAGCAATGATCAATTCAATCAATGAAATGTCATTACAAGAGGATGATCAAGAACAACAAGCAGAGCTCCTCTATGCCTATGAAACTGCCATTTCTGGGTTCGCTGCAAAGCTCTCAACAAAACAACTCCAATCACTTGAAAAAGTTGATGGCTTTCTCTCTGCCACTCCTGATCAAATGCTGCAGCTCCACACTACACATTCCCAACAGTTTCTTGGCCTACAAAAGGGCAAAGGACTCTTGTATGCTTCTTCAAACTCGGCTTCAGATGTGATAATTGGCATTCTCGATAGTGGAATCTGGCCAGAACACGCCAGTTTCAAGGATACAGGCATGCCTGCTGTTCCTTCAAGATGGAAAGGTGTTTGTGAGGTAGGCACCATGTTCTCAAAATCAAATTGTAACAACAAGCTCATTGGTGCCAGATTCTTCTTCAAAGGCAATGAGGCCAATTATGGAAGAATCAATGAAACAGAGGAGTTTCTATCTGCTCGAAACCACAACGGCCACGGTACACACACAGCTTCAACTGCTGCGGGGAGTCTTGTAGCAAATGCCAGCTTTGAGGGTTTAGCCAAAGGCATTGCCCGTGGGACGAGCTACACATCAAGAATTGCAGCATATAAAGTATGCTGGAGACAGGGTACTTGTTCTAGCTTAGATATGTTGGCTGCAATTGACAAAGCTCTTCAAGACGGGGTTGATGTGTTGTCAATCTCTATAGTAAAACGCGGGCGCCCTTTGCCTTTCCACAGTGATCTTTTAGCAATTGCCTCATTTTGTGCTATCAAAAGTGGGGTTTTTGTTTCAAGTTCAGCTGGCAATGAAGGCCCTTTTAGTTCATCCGTGGGCAACACCGCACCATGGATGATGACTGTGGCCGCAAGCTACACTGATCGAACATTCCCAGCAGTTATCAAGCTTGGAAATGGAAAAGTTGTTGAAGGGGTATCTTTATATTCCGGTGATGCATTAACAAAGCCAGTGCCGGTTGCTTATTTGGAATCTACAGGAATCCCAGCATCCAAATTCTGTCTGGGGACACTCAATGAATCGCTAGTCGAAGGGAAGATTGTTGTGTGCCATGGAGATAATGTATTTAACCCATATTTAAAGTCAGAGAATGTTAAAAAAGCAAAAGGTGTTGGAATGATACTTGTAAATCCCAAATTTTACGGTGATGAACTTACTGCTAACCCTCACATATTGCCAACAGCTGGAGTAGGCTACACAGCAGGTAAATACATCACACGGTATGCTAGTACCGCGAAAAAACCAACTGTTTCGATCATCTTTAAAGGGACAGTTTATGGTAGAACAGCACCAGTTATTGCAGCATTTTCATCTAGAGGACCAAATTCAGTTGATCCGGATGTGATCAAACCAGATGTTACCGCACCAGGAGTGAACATATTGGCTGCCTGGCCACCAATTGTCAGCCCAACTAGACATCCAGCTGATACGAGAAGTGTTCTATTCAATATACTGTCAGGCACTTCTATGTCATGTCCTCATGTTAGTGGCATAGCTGCACTTCTCAAATCAGTCCATAGAGATTGGTCACCAGCCGCGATCAAATCAGCCTTGATGACAACAGCATATACTCTCAACAACAAAAAATCTCCAATTTCAGATGTTACTTCTAGTAACTCTGCCGGACCGTTTGACTATGGTTCAGGACATGTTGATCCAGAGAGAGCAGTTGATCCAGGGCTAATCTACGATATAACCGAGGAGGACTATCTGAAATATTTATGCAGTCTAAATTATACTTCTTCTGAGATAGCTTTATTTACAGATGGCACTTTCACTTGTCCTAAAAACGCAGCCATTCAGGCTGGTGACTTGAACTACCCTTCTTTTGCATTCAACTTCAAAGGTGGTGTCCAAAATGGTAGTTTGGAATACAAGAGGACAGTTACAAATGTAGGGATCCCTACAAGTTCTTATGCAGTTCAAGTGGAAGTGCCCGAGGGAGTATCAGTGATTGTGAAGCCTAAGATTTTAAGTTTCAATAAGCTTGGCCAGAAACTGAGTTACAAGGTGACTGTTGTTGGAAAATCAAAAACATCATCCTACTCATCTTTTGGATCTTTGACTTGGGTTTCTGGGAAATTCAGAGTCAGAAGTCCTATTGCAGTAACCTGGCAATAACTCATCTTCTGCAGTTCTTCTCTTTGTTTCTGTGGTTTGTTTTCTTCCGGCCTTCGGGCTCGATGAATAAAGCTTTGCCGTTTAGAAAAAAAAAAAAAAAAAAAAAAAACTATTTGATGAGAAGTTCTAAAATCAATAATCAAGTGACTAACCAAGCACATCGCTGCCTTCCTCAGTGTGACATTTGTGTTTTTTCACTTTTCAAATATCTCTATTGTCCTTTGAAAAATAAAACATGAATAATAGTATTTTGGATAAATGTCATTTGGTTTTTCTCTGTATGTATTGCTTAGCTTCCAAATCCAATTACATTGCTTAGGTCTTTGCTGAGGTTGAAGTGTCCCCTTCCATACAACTTGCAGAAAGAAACAGTACATATATATCTTAGCCACAATAAAACTGTGCCGTATTAAAACAATTTATATTGAAAACATAAAAATATATTTTAAAATTTTAATTCGATAAATTTAAGTGGACGATCTCACATTCCCATACAAGTTTTTCTCTGTGACTTGATTGCTAAGAAACTAAAAGCAAAGAAAACAAGTCAAATGGTTTAGAATTCAATTGCTGCAGCCACTGCAAAAAAAATAAAAAATAAAATAAAATAAAATAAATAACATATAATGATACATTTTGATTGTATCACTGTTGGCATTATTTGGTGACAAATTTTACTATTTGTTATTATGTTTTGTTCGATTGAAACTTTTTAAAAATAATTGTCACAATTAGTTACAAAACTTGATAATTTATGACAAATAATATAATTAGTCACAAAATTACCTTTTTAAAAGAAATTTTTTATTTTATAAATAATTAGGTTTTTAAAAGGCATCAGAATCGATTAATATTTACATTAAAGAAAATCAATTAATATTTCCTTCTTTTTTTTTTATTTAAAAAAAAGCCACAATTATGCTGTGTTTTTAATGTAAACTTTAATTTGTTTTTAATTTTTTTAAGGAACCCATTATTATTATTTCATGATTTATAGTTGTTTATTCTTAGATTTTCACAGTATATATCAATATTAGTTTATATGCTTACTAACTGTTTAATAAAATGATTTTTATGGAACAACCAATTGTTTGATGCAACATTGAAAGAAAACTCTTAAGCTTCTCTTTCTCTTGATTTCAATTTTTTAGGGTTTGTTTTCTGGTACTTGTTTTTTCAAGGTCGGAATCTCAAATTCGAGTTTCATATATTGAAAGTGTCTTCGAATAAGGTATGATTTTTATTTTATTTTTTTGTATGTAGAATTATATATATGTTTAGTGATGTTTTTTAACTTTAATTTGTTTTCAAATTTTTAAAGGAACTCATTATTATTATTTCATGATTTATAGTTTTTTGTTCTTAAATTTTCACAATATATGTCAATTTAGTTTATTTGCATACTAACTGTTTGATAAAATGATTCTTATAGAACAACCAATTTTTATATGCATACCAATTGTTTGATAAAAGAGTTTAAACACTCAATAAGATATTTGATATTTGGTTGGATGAATAGATTGACATTATAGAGGACTTTATATGAAGATGACACTACAAGAAAATTGGGTTTTTATTACAGGACATTTATCACGGGCATAAAGGGCTTGTGTTGGATAAGCAATATCTACCACGGGCCTTTAAAAGCCCGTAGTTGATACTCACTTGAAAACATTTTCACTACGGGCCTTTACATGCCCGTTGTAAATAACTTTTAATTATCACGGGCAACTAAGTGCCCGTTTTGGATATTTTGTTAGTTACCACGGACAAATAAGGGCCCGTTGTTATTGATATAATATATTTAAAAGAAAAAAAAAATCCCTATATTCATGAATAGATTAACAGTTCCAATAAGTTTTATATTTGGATATCAAACTTATAGAATTTATTATATACTTGTAATAAGTTTTGTCAATATTGTTGCATTTTTCATCGGTTTTATTTTGGTGACTTTAATTTGTTCTCACTATTATTATTATTTTTTTTAATGTCTTCATGTATATAAGTTTCTCTTGCAAAACCTAAAGATTCTTTAACTACCTGACAACTGACAGTAGATCATTGACTTCTAATATTTCACAATCAAGACCTTGAAAGTTTCAAGTTTTTGGTTATGCAGTTGGAAGTTATTGTGTGTGACCTAACACTTATGTTAACTTAGACTAGCCAGCTTACATGTGTTATTTAGTAGTAGACTTTGAAAGATGTTGGATTACTTTTGTATCAAATCGATATTATGTTAATTTTTGGATATTTTTTAATGGAATGATTATTTATGGAACTCAATGTCATTCAATGAGTGATATGTTTTATTTGGTTATATTTTTATATTTTATATTTTTTTTTATACAATTTAAATTTATATTAAATTTTGACAATTGATTAAATTGTTATTAAGTATCTATAAAGTGACTTAATACTCATATTGTTAATTGTCACTAAGTTTGTGTTGTAGTGACAATTATTATATGGTTAATTTAATTGTCACTGAGTTTGTCAATAGTGACATAATTTTAAAATGATTATTTATCATTAGATTTGTGAATAGTGACACTTTTTAAACAATAGATTGTCACTAAGAATATATAGAGTAACAAAATCTTCAAACGGTTAATTGTCACTAAATACTAATCTAGTAACACAATTTTTATTTTGTCACTAATTAAGGTTAAGTGATAATGTGTCATTAAAAGTTATGATTTGTGACAGGTACCAAAAAACTGTCACAAATACTTTTAGTGACAGGGCAAAAGTGAAGAATTGTTAGTAACACTTTTTTTTTTTTTTTTTTTTTTTTTTGTCACAATATTGAATTTGTGACAATTTCTTAGTGACAAATATTTTTTATTACCGTAGGTCAATTTTCTTGTAGTGGGCACAATGCTGCAATAACTAGGCGAGTCAATGCAGATGTACCAAGCAGTGATCGATTCCATCAATGAAATGTCATTACAAGGGGATGATCAAGAACAACAAGCAGAGCTCCTCTATGCCTATGAAACTTCCATTTCTGGTTTTGCGGCGAAGCTCTCAACAAAACACCTCCAATCACTTGAAAAAGTGGATGGTTTTCTCTCTGCCACTCCTGATCAATTGCTGCAGCTCCACACTACAATTTCCCAGCAGTTTCTTAGCCTACAAACTGGTAAAGTATGCTGGATATTTGGTTGTTCTAACGCAGATATGTTGGCTGCAATTGACAAAGCTATTCAAGATGGAGTCGACGTGTTGTCAATCTCTCTGGGATCCGGCCCTTTACCTTTTAACAGAGATATTTTATCAATAGACTCGTTCGGAGCTATCAAAAGCGGGGTTTTTGTTTCATGTTCAGCTGGCAATTTAGGCCCCTATAGTTCATATCTGAGCAACAGCGCACCATGTGTGATGACTGTGGCCGCAAGCTACATGAACTTTCCCAGCAGTTATCAAGCTTGGGAATGGAAAAGTTGTTGAAGGGATATCTTTAAATTGCAGTAACCTCCAACTCATCTTCTGCTCTTCATTTTTGTTGAAAAACATATTTTTTGCTACAAAATAACATCCACAAAATCATATTGATAAATAACATAAAAAACATAAAAACCATAACACATGAACATGAAAAACATATTTGCTAAACCATCCATAAAAACCATCAATAAACATAAGTAACCATGAATATGAAAATGAAAATAATAGAAGAATGTTTACAAAATATTTTCATGAAAAACAATCTCTTTCATTAAAACAATATGAATCCATACATCCCATGCCATCTTCTCTTGATGGCTTCAATTTTTCTCAATGGTCGAATGTGGGTGTTTTAAATAGAAAGAATACAATGATGTCAAGTAATGGCACACCCATACCTCAAAACATACTTCACCATACTTTGACCCATACCTATGACAAAGCCATACTATAGCCATACTATTCTTACATCATTAAGGACATCATCAATTTACATCATCAATATTACATCATTAATAACATCACATAACTTAACCATCAATAAACCATAATTAATTACTTAACCATAGTTATACATAAAATACCATAAATACCCTTAAATTAGAAAATTTTCACATTTCTAACGGAGAGGACCAAATTTATTTGATCCGGATGTGATCAAACCAGATGTTACCGCACCAGGAGTGAACATATTGGCTGCCTGGCCACCGATTGTCAGCCCAACTAGACATCCAGCCGATACGAGAAGTGTTCTATTCCATATACTGTCAGGCACTTCTATGTCATGTCCTCATGTTAGTGGCTTAGCTGCACTTCTTAAATCAGTCCATCGAGATTGGTCACCAGCCGCGATCAAATCAGCCTTGATGACAACAGCATATACTCTCAACAACAAAAAATCTCCAATTTCAGATGCTGCTTCTAGAAACTTTGTCGGACCATTTGCCTATGGTTCAGGACATGTTGATCCAGAGAGAGCAGTTGAACCAGGGTTAATCTATGATATAGCCACGAAGGACTATCTAAAATATTTATGCAGCCTAAATTATACTTATTATGATATATTTTTATTTACAGATGGCACTTTCACTTGTCCTCAAAACATAGCATTTCGGGCTGGTGACTTGAACTACCCATCTTTTGCGTTCAACTTCAAGGGTGGTGTCCAAAATGGTAGTTTGGAATACAAGAGGACAGTCACAAATTAATGTAGGACAGTTGGCTTTAGAGTTTGAAGAAGAGATGGACAGGAAATTGTCCAAAAGAGGTGCTCCACAGAAATGGGCATAACTTTTGACTCGGTTGTCAGATTTCCTATTATAATATGTTTTCGGAAAGGGTTTTCAGAGATCTATAGCATGGCAACCCTGGTTCCCCGGTTGACGTCATTTGTGTCCTCATCGGAGCAGTTTAAGTTAGGCTGTCGGGCAACCGAAGATTTTGTATTTTTTCTTATTTTCCCGTTTTTAGTTGTTTTTGTTTAGTTTGAGGATATTTTAGTCTTTTTGCTTATTTTAGGGTTTCAAGAGGCTATTTAAGGCTCTTTGTTATCATTTTCAGAATTATTGAATAATATTATCAATTTTCGGTTTACATACATTCGTTCTTTGCTGGTGGATTTCAGTTTTGTTACTTTAGGGATTACGCTGGTAAACCCTAGAACTTCCGTTCTGCGTCACAAATGTAGGGATCCCTACAAGTTCTTATGCAGTGCAAGTGGAAGTGCCCAAGGGAGTGTCAGTGATTGTGAAGCCTAAGATTTTAAGTTTCAATAAGCTTGGACAGAAACTGAGTTACAAGGTGACTATTGTTGGAAAATCAAGAACACCCTCAAACTCATCTTTTGGATCTTTATCTTGGGTTTCTGGAAAATATAGAGTCAGTAGTCCTATAGCAATAACTTGGCAGTAACCTAGCAGCAAGATCCTCCAACTCATCTTCTGCTCTTTATTTTCTAGTTACAATCAAGAATTTGATGATAAATGTTAACATTAGTCATCAAGTGGCAAATCCGATCCAACATATTGATTCCGTGGAATGTTGAAGTTTTTTTTTTTTTTTTTTTTTTTAATGGCGTGGCCCATACATGTTGTGCCAACTGGCAACTATATTGAGTGATAGTGATTGCACTTACATAATAATTGATTAAATTACCCTACAAAATAATATTAGAAAGATCCACATTAAAATAGGTCAAATAAACACCACTCATATTCACTCGCTCTCTCTTCTCAAAATTTTCTCTCCATCCAAACAGGAAAAATAATAATAAAAAATACTCCAACTCAAAAATCATATTTTATTTTATTTTTCAATCTAAAAGTACTATCTATAAGAGATAATTATACTTTATTTTGGTTGACTACACAATATAATTTATGTGGGGCTAAACTGACAAAAATATCTTTCAAACTACAAACTTTAATGTAAAAATGAAACTTCCCCTATCTTTGTATAACAAATTATTTTTTATTTTTTCAATGTGCTCACTACTCGCTAGGAAGATAATTGTATAACAATTTCTTTTTCTTTTTCTTATCATAAATTTATCTCCATGTGCTCATTAGTACTATATAATATAAATTAAAGGAAAATAGAAGAATTGTTTTTTTTTTTTCCTTGACTTGAATAAATGTAATTCTTAGAGCTTAAACAACTTTGTATCTAAAAGGAGGAGAAAATCTTTTTCATCTTCTACACCGAAGATTTTCTCCAAAATATGTATAATGATTAATGCATCCAATGAATGAAAGTTCATTGAAATATATCACTAATGCACTTGCAATGACCATAATATATAAAAAGAAAACTGAGAAAGAACAGTTTATTTTGGGTACCCAATTCTTATTTTTACCTTTTTAAGAAATCGATTCTAACATTTAATTTTTTTTATAGTAACACGTATTGATATGACAATTTGTATCTGAGACATTAATATTTTGAATGAGCACTTTTTACCATCAAACTACATTAAGTGTTGATTTCAATGTTCAATTTGAGGTTTGAAACCTTGTACTCCCTCTGCCACATGCTTGATTGTGTTTATGTCAACCGAAAATACAATTTCGTCCATACAAACAACATGTGGGTTCCAATCATATGCCCCTTACGGGGCCTTACATCTATGCTATAAAGTTGTGGGTTCGAATCATGTTATTTATTTAAAATCTCAAATTATTATAATATTTTAAAAAACAAATCGTCATAATTGTACTTTCAGATCTAGTATTATTTTTTTTTTGGTGAGAAAGAGGGCACACAGCCCAGAAAGAGAAGAAACAGAAAAGAGAACTAAGTGCTAGAACACAATCTAGCAAAACCAATCCCATTGTAGTCATCCCTCAAGCTATCAGAAACCAGAGGGGGAGGGGAAGTAAATATGGTAGAACCCAAATTAAGAGAATGCCCAAGAGAAGCCATCAAATCTGCCACTCTGTTACTCTCCCGGAAAGCATGTTGAACATAACAGCTCCAATCATTCTTCATGAGAGACTGGCAGGCCTGGATTATGCTGAGGAGAGGATGAAAATCCGGAGCAATATTATTCAACAAATCAACCGCAGTTTTAGAGTCAGAATCAACAATGACCTTCCTGAAACCACAATTCCAAACCAGCTGCAATCCCTCCAAAATGCCCCAAAGCTCAGCCTCCAAAACAGAACCAGAACCAATCTTCATAGCAAAACCAACCTGCCACAACTTCCTATGATCCCTAACAACTCCACCAGCAGCAATGGAATTCAACTCCAAGTTCACACTACCGTCAACATTAAGTTTTACCCAATCAACAGCAGGAGGACACCATGAAATGAGGCAGCTCTTCCTAGCATTAGCAATATCCACAGCAGCATTAGCCTTCACCCAATCCTCAATATAGCTCCTAATGATCTGCCCAGGTCTGGAAGGGGAATTAAAATCAGGATCAAAAACGAAATCACATCTCCATTTCCATAAAAACCAGAGAGAAACACTGAAAAGAAGATAACTGGGGAAATTTCCAAACACCAAATTGTTACACTTGAGATTACTATGCAGCCAAACATCCCAAGCAGCCTAAAAATCCCTAGTCCTAGTAACGCCAATACTGAGACTCTCCCAGACGTGAATAGCAACAGGACAACCTCTGAACACATGCTCAACATCCTCATCACTGTCAGTACATCTCACACACTGAATATCATTCAAAATACCCCTAGCAGCCCGATGACAATTTGTCAAAAGCTTCCCGTGGAGTAATGTCCAAAGAAAATAAAGAACACGTGGAGGAAGTTTGAGACTCCAAATGAAATTCCATTTCCAATCAATAGCATCACCACCAGTAAAGAGACTGTTATAGGCAGATTTAACCGAAAAGTTACCATTATTGGAGAGCCCCCACACAACCGAATCCTCAACATTAGTGTTGCTATTAATGTGAATACTGAGAATACGCGAAACAACATGCCCTGGTAAAACTGCATTAAGCTTCTGCAAATTCCAAGAATTAGCAATAATGTAATCACTCACCTTCTCAAGGCACATATCATCAGAAAGAGGAGAAGAAGAAAGGCTATGCAGAGTGCCGAAGGTAGGAGCCCAGTTATCATACCAGAACTTAATGCCTCCCCCATTACCAACCCTCCACATCACCCCATTTAGTAGAAGGTTAGTCCCAAAGAGAATTCCCTTCCAAGTACTAGAGCAACATTTGGGCTTTAGATCATCCAAGTCCGTCAAGTTGCCACCGTTAAGATATTTAGCCTTGAGAATTCGACCCCATAAACCAGAATCCCTTGAAGTTAGACGCCACCCAATTTTAGCAAGTAAGGCTTGGTTCATCGGCTGCGATTTTTTAATACCAAGGCCCCCCAAATGCTTCGGCCTACAAACCTTATCCCACCTAACCAGATGAATGTTCCGTTTGTCAGGTGTACTACCCAATAAAAAGTTTCTATTGAGTTTATCCAAGTTTTTAGAAATTTCCGAGGGCAATTTGATCGACTGCATGGCATAAACAGGAATGGCTGACGAAACAGCTTTGATGAGAGTACAACGACCCGCAAAAGAGAGAGAGGCACTCTTCCAAGAGGTCAACCTCTTTTGAGTCTTTTCAAGGATCACTTTGTAAGTATCATTCCTAATGCGACCATGAATAAGTGGAACACCAAGATAAGTTCCAAGATTATTAGTGATGGGAGACCCACATAACTCAGCCAAGGCTTTAGCAAAACTAGTACTAATGTTGCTAGAACAGTAAACACTAGATTTAGGGAAGCTCACTTGTTGACCCGATATGTCACAGAAAGTATCCAGGCACTCCCTCATGAGTTGGGCTTGTCGAATAGTAGCCTTCCCAAAGAGGATTAGATCATCCGCAAAGAAAAGATGGGAGATATCAGGCCCTCCTTTTGACACCTTCACCGGACTCCAAGACTTCTCAACGAGTTTGTGATTAATAATGTGGGACAATTTTTCCATACATAAGGCAAAGATATAAGGAGACAATGGATCTCCTTGCCTAATGCCACATTGGGGCCTAAAGCTCTCAGTTAATTCACCATTCACCACCACTTTATAACTAACCTCAGTTATACAACTCATAATCAAATCATTCAATTTTCCAACAATGCCGACTTCATCCAAAACATCCTTGATAAAACCCCATTGCAGCTTGTCATAGGCCTTAGCAAGATCAATTTTCCAAGCTATGTAGCCCCCCTTGCCCTTAACGGTCTTGAACTTGTGGAGGACTTCCTGAGCAACAATAATATTATCTTGAATTTGCCTCCCAGGCACAAAGGCAACCTGATTCGGACTAACAAGATTAGGCAACAACACCCTAAGTCTCTGCACTAAGATCTTGCTCAGGACCTTGTAGGACGTATTACATAAACTAATCGGTCGAAAGTGCATCATACTAGTGGGGTTAGGAATTTTTGGAATCAGAGAGATGAGGGTGTTATTTAAATCTCTAGGAACACTTCCTGCAGAAAAGCACTCAGAAACCATCCTACATAAATCAGCCTTACAATTATTCCAAAAGCTTTGGAAAAATATGGCAGGTAAACCATCTGGGCCAGGAGCTTTGATCCCACCAATACTGAACAAGCTTATCCTGACATCATTTTCACAAATAGGAGAAGAAAGAAGAGAGATATCCCTCTCATTTAGCCTAGGAAACAACATGGGTAACTGAGAATACTCTCCTAGATTCTGCTTTAGTTCGAAAAGACTAAGGAAATACTTGACAGCCTCTTTCTTCATTCCCCCACTATCATCAATCCAACTCCCATTCTCAGACTTCAGGCCTTCAATCTTATTTCTTCTGCGTCTGATAATAGTGGATAAATGAAAAAATTTCATATTTCTATCCCCATCTTTAAGCCAACAATTTCTGGACTTCTGCTGCCAAAAGATCTCCTCCTGCTCAAGGATCTCTTGATACTCTTTAATGAGAGACTCCTCCAGAGTGGACAGACGCTGGGAATATCTCACACTGAGGCACTTTTGGATACCCTGAATTCTTGCCTGGAGTAATCTCTTCTTCTGAAAAATATTCCCAAAAATGGTCTTATTCCAGGACTTTAGAGAATCAGTGAAAATGCGAATCTTCTCAGCAACCGAAGCCTCATTCCCAGGCCAGCTCCTTAGAACCAACTCCTCAAACTCCTCATGCTTTAGTGATCGGAACGATTTATACACCTTTTGAGGTCCCCATTTCCTGTCGTTTGCTTTCGTTTTCGAGCATTCTTTGTGAATATAATATGTTTTTGTGAGCCTTGTGTAGGTTCATTTTGTTTTGGGAAGTCTACGAGCGATAATGAGGCGTTTCCGGGCCAAAACGCAGTGCGAAAGGACGAAAGAAATTGGTGTTGAAATTTTCCAGGTGTCGTCAAATTGGCGCCGCTGCCGGGGAAGTGGCTTATTTGTTGATAGTTACTAGTTTTAGCTTAGGTTTTGTAAATATCTTAGATTAATTGCTTTTTATTGCTTTTCGGATTAGATTGTCATGTTAAAAATAAACATCTCTTAACCTTGCCTTTCATTGTTTGTACAATCAATGTTTAGGCTATGTTTTGGGTTGTGAGTCGTGTTATTTTTCTTATATTTGTTTTAAGCATATGCATTTGATTTTCTTTGAGTTGTTTTGTGCAAGGAAAGAAATTTACAGGTCGGATGGACCACACAACTCAAGAGAGCTTCGCGGAGGCTTGATTGGTTCGAATAACCACTCGCGAGGGCATGCGCTTTAAGGGTATAATGCTTTGCTTATTTTTATGAGTTTTATTTATGTTTAGATCTAAGAGTGGATATGTGTTGTGCTTAGATCTTATGATTTTTAGGGTGTTGTTTTAGAAAATTTTCAAATCTCTGCTCAAATCAATCCATTTTGAAAAATTCAGGAATTAAAGTCTATTTTTGTTGAGTTGCTTTTCTTTGTGTGCCAGTGGAGACATGCATTGTATGCTTTTAGCTCCGTGCGTCGCTTAAATTTGCTTGTACAGTGCCAATCTTTTGATGTTTAGGTGGATGAGACTTTTATGTTTGTTTAGCCTAGGAAAATAGTGGAGACTACCCTAGTGAGGTTTCGAGCCTATTAGCATCAATTCAGAGGGTATATTTTGTTTCTACTCCTTAAACACTCTTCGATTTTGTTCTTAATTGTGATCTCATTGTACATACATTTTGCATTGATTGCCATAGAACTAAAATAATGTGGACTGCTTGTTGAGATTTGTATTCCCTTGTTAGATGGACTTTTAGAAATGATTTTGGGTTTGAGTGTGTGCACAACTACTAAAATAGCCAAAACACTCCCATACCCCTATATTCATTGAAAAATTGAGGCCAAACACTACACCCACAACCATTCCCTAGTTATTGATCATGTTGAGGTGTATAGCTTAATAGAAGTTATGTATTGTAAAGCTCTAATTTTTGTAAAAGCGTGTACTTAGGCAATGTATGTAATTGTGCTAGGACAAGGCTTACAAAAAGAAAAAGAAAAAGAAAGAAAGAGAAAACAAAAAGAAAAAAAAAATTGAATAAGTGTTGAATTATAAAACACTTAAGCCTTTAGTTCTTCAATTGTAAAGTTACTCCTAAATATGAGTATAAATGTCGCACAATTGTGCAATGTAAATTTTATAGCCTAGACACTTGTATAGTAATGTGAAATAGGGCTAATTTTGTGTAAATTGTAATGTGTATACACACCTTGATATGGTTAGTAACTTTATCCTATCCACTCCTACCATATCTTCCATCCCATACACCACTACACATCACCTTAGCCCCAATACAAGTGAGGAAAAGCCCATTTGATCTCTTAGGAAGTCTATATTGGGAATGCGAGTCGATGCATGCTCTTTCCACGTTCATGGCATTTCAATTCTTCCATGAGATCTATCACTATAAATGTGCTTTTATTGAAATACTCATATGCGATATATTAGATTCCAATACATAAACTCATTCGCATATGTTTGCTAGAGAGTGATCGCCTAGGATCTGAGTGGAAAAATAAGACTGAAATCCAGGGAGGATTAGAGTCGAGGCGAATTTCATCTTAGGCAATTCGCACGTAGTTGTTTTGTAAACCGAAAACATCCTAAGTATTGGCATACTTGCATTGTGTAATGCATTGTTATTAATTGGTATATTTGAGATACTAGCATGCTTGTATTCTTTATTTGGTATGTTTGGATTGCATCTCAACTCATCTTGCAGAGTATACGTTTGTGGGTGTCGTAGCTGTAAACCCTCAGGAGACTACAACTCCTCCTCTAGGGATCGCCTAGTGGTTTAAAGGCTTGTGGCACATGCTAAGTGCCATCGTGTTTCCTACGGAAGTGGACTAGCCTAGTTTGATTTGATTTTCATGTGTTGTTTGTTTATTTATTTTCTATTTTTATTTTGCTCGAGGACGAGCAAAAGATAGGTTTGGGGGTATTGATCGGAACGATTTATACACCTTTTGAGGTCCCCATTTCCTGTCGTTTGAGGTCCCCGGCAGCGGCGCCAAATTTGACGACACCTGGAAAATTTCAACACCAATTTCTTTCGTCCTTTCGCACTGCGTTTTGGCCCGGAAACGCCTCATTATCGCTCGTAGACTTCCCAAAACAAAATGAACCTACACAAGGCTCACAAAAACATATTATATTCACAAAGAATGCTCGAAAACGAAAGCAAACGACAGGAAATGGGGACCTCAAAAGGTGTATAAATCGTTCCGATCATTTAGCCACATAGCTTCAAACCTGAAGGCTTTGTTATTATTCCTTGGAATATGACGACTGTGAAGATGGATGAGGATAGGACAATGATCAGATAAAATACGAGGTAAGTGCTTCACAAAACCTTCCGCAAAGTGAATCCTCCAATCCATCGAGCAAACCGCTGTATCGAGTCTTTCCCAAATACCCTCTCCAATTCCCCTCTTAGTCATCCAAGTGAATTGAGGACCAATAAAACCCATATCAACTAATTCATTCCTGTCAATCCAATCAGCAAACCCACTGTTGGAATGCCTATATCTACCACCTCTCTTTTCAGCACAACTAATGATTTCATTGAAATCTCCCGCAACGAGCCAAGGCAAATTAAAATGATTTCTAATGGAATCAAGATATTTCCAAAGACCTCTTCTGATAGTAGGACAAGGATTAGCATAAACTACTGTAAGGACCCACAAACAACTAATATCCTCAACAAGCGCAGTAACACTATGTCTAGTACTAGCTACCACATGAATCTTAATTTTAGTATCATTCCAAAGCACCCAGATACCACCGGAGAATCCCTCAGCCTCAACAATAAAGCTACTAGAGAAACCAAGTTTATCAATAACCTTCCTAGCCTTAGGACCACTAATCCTAGGTTCTAAGATAGCCAAAACATCAAAATGGTGCCCAAGAAATAAATCCTTAATACACCTAGAAAAACCCTTCTTACCCGCGCCTCTTACATTCCAGATACAAATCATGGAGGAAGAGAAGAAAAAAAAACCTGTTACTCAGATATCACAGCCAGGGCCTCTTGAAGAGTAGAAGCCACCAATTCAAAATTTCTATCCCTACCAATCGCAAGGGACAAATTCTCAACAACAACATCAGTGGTATCCATACGGTCACCATGCTGAGGAACAAAATCATTTACTTCCTTGTGGAGATGCCTCAAGACGCCAGCACTGTCAAAATCCTCCTC
Organism: Acer saccharum; assembly: GCA_030490815.1. Taxonomy (NCBI): domain Eukaryota; kingdom Viridiplantae; phylum Streptophyta; class Magnoliopsida; order Sapindales; family Sapindaceae; genus Acer; species Acer saccharum. The sequence continues at coordinate 43,311,410 of CM059870.1, read as the reverse complement.
GTCAACCGCTTCTTTTGTGGGAGAAATATTCAAGGGAGTCTTAACAGAGGAAGACACACTACATTGCACAGCAGATTTAGCCACATACCTGCTGGTTATAGCCACCCCACTCCCCTTCTTGCGGATGTTCTTGGAACCTTGAGAATGAATTTTGTTGCCTATTTTACTATGAGTGTCAGCACAATTGGTTATCTCGGTGAGGACAGCTTTACCCTTCTGAATGACATTACCATTATCCGTCGTAGCTTCAACCCGGGTCACTTCATTAGCCATAGTAGAATCTTCATCACCTAACACATCAAACCTGGATCCACTAGATCTACTAGCACTACCATTCTTCTGAGTTTGAGCCTGATTGATCCTTACCCCATTCTTAACTGGGATGAACTTATCAGAATTGCCATCACTAGGACCACCATTAGACTTCCTCATACTGCCACTAATCCCTGATTTCCCAACACCACTCATACTACCAGCATGCCCCTGAGTACCATTCCCATATTTACCAGGCTTTCCTTTGTAACCCGAAACACCCTGCCTGCCATAAGACACTAGTAACCACGGCCCATAAGGGGACGACTCCTTCTCACTTCGCACCTCTTTATTGCCCTCACACTCATCTCCAGCAATAATCAGATCAGAGGATCCCTCTCTGCAGGAGTCCCTATTATGGCCAAATCTCCCACATTTGAAACAAATCATCCATAAACTTTCATATTCCACCTTAATTGTTCTGTCCTCAATATGGAGAGTACCAACAAGAGGTTTAGATATATCCATTTCAACGCAGATATGAACAAACCTACCCCGTGCTTGATTGACAGTGATTGGATCAACCTTACACATCTTCCCTAACATTCCTCCGATACTCCACAGCAGCTCTGAATCCAACCATTCCAACAGAATTTTGGAGAGTCTCACCCAAATGGGCATACTTTGGATCAAATCTTCACCTGGAACAAAATTTGGTTTCCATCTCTGCACAGCTAAATACTAATTTGCAATAACCCAAGGGCCACTAGTAAGGACATAATCCAGATCATCCTTCATCTGAAAACGAGCCACAAAATAACCCTCACCAAGATCCGTCAACTGCCATTGCCCAATTAAAGACCACTTTTGGGTTAGTTTTGAAATCATGAAATTCAAAGTATGAGTGCGTCCCATATTTTTCAGAATCAGAGCATTCGACCATGGTTTCTGTAATTGCTCCTTTAAACTTGAGGAGAAATTCATCCTTGGACCATCTGGGCCGTCAGAGATCAGGATATCCTCCTGATTGATCTGGAGCTTTTCTTTTACAGTTCCCAAACCCGCCCAAGAACAAGGGTTTGACATGTTCATGAGCTTGTTTTTGAAGCTCCCTATGCCTTCAGAATTCATAGCATCAACAGCAACATTACTACGCCCACAAGAGGAAGACTCTGCCCTAGCCCGTTTGGCAGATCCATTGATCCCCAAATTGTCGCTCAAATTAGGGTTCACCAGTTTAGAAGAAGATTGTTGGGCCGAGAAAATAAACGTCTCCGGAGATGAATCCATACCCAGGGGAGGACAAGACACAAAATAGAATCAAGAAAGAAGACGAAGAAGAGCAGCGCTCGGGAAGAAAAAAGTCAGAAGAAAATCGCACCAGTGCGTACAAATTTTAACCCCACGCGCCCATTTCAAAAATTTTTTTTTTCTAATAAATAGATCTAGTATTATTTCAAAGGTAAAAAAACAAACAAGACCTATTAAATGATATTTAAAAATATCAAAATTAAAATAATATTTTAAAATAACAAATGTCAGAATTATACTTTTTCACATACTCTAAGATTTCACATGTGAAAAATAAACAAGCCCCAAAGAGACATTAACACATGCATTGACAATACTTGAAAAATAAAAAACAAAAAAATTCCAAGCTGTACTTTCCACTCCCTTTTCCCTTCCTTTAATAAATAGTTTAAGCAATTTAGATCTAATTTCCAAATCTATCGTTTAAAAAATATAAACCCCAGTAATGGCCAATGTTTTGCACATTATTTATTACAACTTTTTTTAATTTGGGTTTCTCTTTTCGATAAAATATTCTCCCATCTTAATGGCCATTTCAGGTTTCAGCTTATGGATTCTCTTCCCATTCCACATCTATGTGGTTCCAGCTAATTATGTCTTACTCATTTTCATACTTAGGGGGTGTTTTGTATTAGGATTTTAATAGATAATTTTTGGTGGTTAGGATTTTATGGATTTATATATATTTTTTTATAGCAAAATCCAACAAGAGGGGAAAAACATTAAGGAAAACTTCTGGCATCCCAATTAGGTTGACACCCAATTTTAAGGACAATTAGGATTATATGTACTAGACTTTTAGGATTCTAAAAGAGTTTTTGGACTTTATTTATAGATTATTAGGATTATCCAGACTTTATTTATAGACTATTAAAATTTGTTCATGAGAATATTGTGTTAGATAACTGTTTTTAGTTACACATGAAATTTACTTTTTACATTAAAAAAACTATGACTATAATTTATTTTTTTCACAATCTTCTTGCCTTCAAGTCTCATTCTCTTCGTCTTCCACCTCTTCACCTACACCATATTCCCCAACAGTCCACCACCCACTCTCTCTTCCCAAGTCCCCACCACCCACTCTCTGATCATCATCCTCCCTAGCCACTTTCAATTTTCTAATTAAAAAGCCAAAAAATACAACAATAGGAAAGCAACAGGCCAAAGCCAACAAAGAGAGATGCAAAGAATGCAAAGCAGTAGACTAGCATGAAGAAAAGCAATGACAGCAAACACGCTGCAACCAAGATTTTCACCATTTTTTTTTTTTTTTTCATATTTTGTAAAAATTAATCGGTCCACAACCACACGGTTTGACTCTCGCAAGTGTATGAGGTTGGTGTACAAAATAATGGCCAAGTAGGGATTCGTTCCCATGAGGACTAAGGATTGATTACCGGCTTTTATCGGTTTATATACTATTTGAACAATTAAAAATGATAGCTTTTAGATTTCTAACACTAAATTGATTTCTATGAAAGCAAGTAAACACCAACCACAACTGAAATGAATGTGATAATATAAGGAAAATGTGCTAGAACTTGAATCCACCTCACCTTTCTAATATGACTCTTGACTTACTTAATCTCTCAATTGTGCAAGTATGGATTATAGGTTCATATTCCCTCAAATCAACCTCTAATCTCTCTCGATGTCTTAGAGATTGTATCCAACATATAAAATATGCATGAACTCATTAAGATTAATGGAATACATACATGAACCCTATAAGCTAGCCTAGTGTATCTCTCACTTTCTAGTCATTTATAGTGAATGTTTTGCTTATCTATTGATCATTCAACAAGGTAGCTAATCAAGGCAAAAGCATTAAGCATACAAAACATTCATATAACCATACAAGCACTTGTAGAGAAACTAAGTAGTCATTATCAATAAATCAAGGTTTTGGTTTCATCTTTGTTCTAGCACAAGGATATTTAGCTCATATTACACATTAAAACCATACAAAATATCCAATGAGCATAAACCATAACAAATACAAGAAGAGAAAGAAAAGTTATAGAAGTGAACTAGAATGATGATCCCCTTCTTGCAATGCTTGGTCTCCAATGGTTTCCTTCCTCAAGAATCAACTCCTCCAAGCTTCAAAGATGTTGAAGAAGCTCCAAAACTTGAGAGAAAAGAGTGTGTTTCTGCTGGAACAAAGTTGTGGCCGGACTTGGTAGTGTGAATGTGAGGGAGCTTGCCTATTAACTTCCCAAAAACATCCTCTCAAGGACAAACATCCCATCCCTTCTTAATTGAACATGACCCACCAAGATTTGCAATAATCCTCCTCTCCCCTCACAGCCCACAAAAAATCTCAGACAAAATCTGAGTAAACCATGTTTAGTGGCTCAAGAAATCTTCGTGAAAAGACTGAAATGAGCACCTAACGCTGCCAAAAATGGGCCCTGTTCTGTGGCCAAGGGCGCAGAAATGAGAAACATGGGAAGCCTGACCAAGAAACGGCGCCCTTATTCTGCGGCCCATGACCGCCGTTTAGGGCACCGAATTGGGGCGAGAAAAGGTGACATTCTGGTCCCTTTCTGCGCCCAATTTTGCGGCCCCTTATCGCAGAAATGGGGCGCAGAATCCCAAGTTCCTGAAATTGTGCTTTTGCCCCAAAATTTCCATCTTTTTGCAAATAAGCCCCTGATCTGGAAAAATTCCTGAAACACTTATTTTAGCCATTAAAAACCCGGTTTACCCAGAAAACAAGCATAAAAGATACAAATAAGGGGGAACACTTTATGAATAAATAAGAGTTATCATTTTGGTGAAGAGATTTCCAAAAGCATGGCTTCATCATAACCACAGACAGGAGATTTTTTTTTTTTTTTTTTTTTCTCAGGTGATGATAGATTTATGATGAAGATCTAATGGGGTATGGAAGTTGAGGAAGCTAAAAATTTGTGATGAAGATGCGATGAGAATTGCAAAGCAGGTTTGAGAAGCCTGAAACGAGTGGAAAGTCTGGAAAGTATTGTGGGAGAGGGCAAGCCAATTTTGGGGTCTAGCTATTTATACATATCACTAAAAAGTCTGAATAATCCATTTTGTTATGAAATCCTACAAATCTTGATCTCAATCCAATACCACCAGACAATTTGATGCCTCTTGAAAGTTTTGTATCCAATACACAAGACATTATGGACATTTTAAAAAAATCTTAAAAGTCCTGATTGAATAACACCAGACTTATCTAACTTATTAAAAAGTCTCCATCCAATACCAACAGACTTTTACTTTCAAAAATTGTCCATTAAAATCTCAATCCAATACTCCCCCGTAATCATGAGCGCACCTTCTCTGTATCTCGATGTACTGTATATCTCCGTTCAATAATATCACCTGACAAGATTCCAACTAGTGATATTTACTCAATTTTAACCCCAAGGGGTGGTGCCACTGGTCACTGGGGCGAGCCGTAAACTCGGACGTCCTGGGTTCGATCCCTAGTAACCACGTTTCTCTTGAGGTTACTGGAGGTTTACTCGGCTGTTGAGATTAGTCAAGGTGCGCGCAAGCTAGCCTGGACACCCATGAATACCAAAAAAAGAAGATATTTACTCAATTTCATATTTATTGTTAGAGAGAAGCTTTACGGTATCGATATTCAACATCTAATTAAGTCTCGTGACACTCTTGAATCTTTTAAAACATTTAAGCGAGAATGTATAATTTCTTAATATATTTCATGTACCCAAATCAGAAGCCTTAATTTTTTTTTTTTCTTTGCAGCAATGGGGATGTCACTGCCAAGCTTTTTTATTATTATTTTATGTAGTGATAGTGTACAGAAGCCTAAGAGCTCAACTTGACAGAATTAATTATTAATTTATGCCCTCCTAAGATTTTGGTCTATAAAATGATGATCTTCACCATTGTCATTCCACACAAAAATTTGATCCTTCTCGTTGGGTCAAGAAAATAGGTATAATCATCTCTCTTTTGTAAATTTCATCTCGAATTTCATCTATTTTTTTTGGGTTTTTGTTATAAATTACAACTGCTAATTGATTTTTTGTTCACAGAGGCATGATGTTTGGGAGGAATTTGCTGTTCTTAGTCCTGGCGGTGACTACCACATACATTGGTGCTGCAATGGCAAAAAATACGTACATAATTCATATGGACAAGACCAAGATGGCGGCAAATCTTTTTCAACAAGGCGATTCAATGCAGACGTACCAAGCAGTGATCGATTCCATCAACGAAATGTCATTGCAAGAGGATGATGAAGATCAACAAGAAGAAACCATGCCAGCAGAGCTCCTCTATGCCTATGAAACTGCCATTTCTGGTTTCTCTGCAAAGCTCTCAACAAAACAACTCCAATCACTTGAAAAAGTAGATGGTTTTCTCTCTGCCACTCCTGATCAATTGCTGCAGCCCCACACTACAAATTCCCAGCAGTTTCTTGGCCTGAAAAATGGAAAAGGACTCTTGTCTGCTTCAAACTTGGCTTCGGATGTGATAATTGGCATTATCGATACTGGAATCTGGCCGGAACACGTCAGTTTCCAGGATACAGGCTTGTCTGCTGTGCCTTCAAGATGGAAAGGTGTTTGTGAAAAAGGCACCAAGTTCTCAAAATCAAATTGTAACAAGAAGCTCATTGGTGCAAGAGCATTCTTCAAAGGCTATGAGGCAGAGATTGAAAAAATCGATGAAACAAAGGAGTTCAAATCTGCCCGGTACACACACAGCTTCAACTGCTGCTGGTAATCTTGTAGCAAATGCCAACTTTTCGGGTTTAGCGAAAGGCGTGGCCGGTGGGACGAGCTACACATCAAGAATTGCAGCCTATAAAGTATGCTGGAGATTTGGTTGTTCTAGCTCAGATATGTTGGCTGCAATTGACAAAGCTGTTCAAGATGGGGTTGATGTGTTGTCAATCTCTCTGGGATTCGGCCCTACACACTATCCCGGCGATATGTTAGCAGTCGGATCATTTGGGGCTGTCAGAAGTGGGGTTTTTGTTTCAAGTTCAGCTGGCAATTCAGGTCCATATAGCTCAACTGTGGGCAACAGCGCACCATGGATGATGACTGTGGCCACAAGCTACACTGATCGAACATTCCCAGCAATTATTAAGCTTGGAAATGGAAAAACTGTTGAAGGGATATCTCTATATTCCGGTGATGCCTTAACAAAGCCAGTGCAGATTGCTTATTTGCTATCTGCTGGTAGTGCATCAAGAGCCAAATTCTGTCTCAATGGGACACTCAATGAAACGCTAGTAAAAGGGAAGATTGTTGTGTGCCATAGAGATAGTCGTAGTGCATATGCAAAGTCGGAGCACGTTAAAAAGGCAAAAGGTGTTGGAATGATACTAATAAATTCAGAAGTAGATGGTGATGAAATTACTGCTCAGCCTTACCAATTGCCAACCGTTAGATTAGGCGCAACAACAGGTCAGGTCGTAAAAAAGTATGCTAGAACCGCAAAAAAACCAACTGCTTCGATCATCTTCAAAGGGACGGTTTATGGTAGAACAGCACCAGTGATGGCAACATTTTCATCAAAAGGACCAAGTTCAGTTGATCCAGATGTGATCAAACCAGATGTGACCGCACCAGGAGTGAACATATTGGCTGCCTGGCCACCAACGATCAGCCCAACTGGACATATAAGCGATAAGAGAAGTGTTCCGTTCAATATAATGTCAGGGACTTCAATGTCTTGTCCTCATGTTAGTGGCATAGCTGCACTTCTCAAATCAGCCCATCGAGATTGGTCACCAGCCGCGATCAAATCAGCCTTGATGACAACGGCATATACTCTCAACAACAAAAAGTCTCCAATTGGTGATTTTGATTCAAGTATCTCTACCGGACCATTTGCCTATGGTTCAGGCCACGTTGATCCAGAAAGAGCAGTTGATCCAGGGCTAATATATGATATAGCAGCAGAGGAGTATCTAAAATATATATGTGGGCTAAATTATACTTCTGCTGAGAAAACTATAATTGCTGGGGGGAATTTAACTTGTCCTAAAAACGGAGCCATTCGGGGTGGTGAGTTGAACTACCCTTCTTTTGCATTTAACTTCAGAGATGGTGTCCAAAATGGTAGTTTGGAATACAAGAGGACAGTTACAAATGTAGGGATCCCTACAAGTTCTTATGAAGTGCAAATGGAAGTTCCCAATGGAGTTTCAGTGATTGTGAAGCCTAAGATTTTAAATTTCAATAAGCTTGGCCAGAAACTGAGTTACAAGGTGACTGCTGTTGGAAAATCGAAAACATCCTCAGACTCATCTTTTGGATCTTTGACTTGGGTTTCTGGGAAATTTAGAGTCAGAAGTCCTATTGCAGTAACCTGGCAATAACTCATTTTCTGCACTTTATTTTCTCTCTTGTCCTTTCAATTAACATGAATAATAAAAGTCATATGTAGTATTGCCTTCCAAATCCAATTATATTGATGGAATGTTGAAGATAGTTGTTTTTGATGGCGTGGCCACTACAATATTGACCGATAATGATAGCAGAGACTATGCATTTGGTATCCATTAATATAGCAACTACTCATGGCAATTGGATAATATTGAAAATTGTAATTGAAGTTGGAAAGATTGGTGAAGTAGTGATAGATAAATTAAGCAACTGTGTTGAATCTTCATCATTAGCTCTAGCCTCTAGGGGTTATCTCAGCTTTTTGTCAAGAATGAGTCCCCACACCAATGAAGAAGTGGCTTGTTTAAAAGATTCCATTTCAGCTTTGAATTAGCCCATTTTGATAAAATCCTGGAATCTGGCCCATCACTGCCGTAAAACGATGATGTTATTTCTTTCAATACAATACAAAAATACAAAATCCAATCGTCTTCAACAACTACACAGATGAGATGTGATGTGATCAGCCCACCATTTTCTTCGGGGTGAATCCAAAATTTTATATCAGATATTCAGATGGGACTGAATTAAATATTAGTTCTAATTTAATTTTTTAATACTCACACCAACATTATGCGAGTAATAAACAAATCATAAACAAAATTAGCTAATCCTAAATCGATTATAATAAAACCAGCTAACCATTCCACATCTACCTGCCTCTAGCTACTGATGATCTCCTAATCTTCACTGTATCGGATGTGTTTAATACATTTCCGTCCCATTATGTCATCCCATATTCCCTTTTAATTATAACTTGTGACACTCATGCTAATATTAAAACAGAGTCCAAATTAGAGACCTGATCATTTTTCAACAAATGGGGATGCCAGCCTTGATTTTTATTATTATTTATTTAGTGAACCAAATGCAAAAATGATCCCCTCCCAAGTTTTTTAGTCTATAAAATGATTCTGATCTTCACTATAATTGTCATTCCACACATATATTTGGCCTCTTTTGTTGATTCAAGAAAAGATGTATATAAAGTATAAACATCTCTCTTTCCTACACATTTCTTCTATAATTTCTTCTATTTTTGTTATAAATTACAACTGTTGATTGATTTTTTTTTTTTTTTTTTTTTTTTGTCACAGACGTATGATGTTTGGGAAGAGTTTGCTGTTCTTAGTCTTGATGGCTACTACTACATACATTGGTGCTGTGATGGCCAAAAATACGTACATAATTCAAATGGACAAGACCAAGATGGCGGCAAATCTTTTTCACCAAGGCGATTCAATGCAGACGTACCAAGCAGTGATCGATTCCATCAATGGAATGTCATTACAAAAGGTTGATGCAGATCAACAACAAGAAACCATGCCAGCAGAGCTCCTCTATGCCTATGAAACTGCCATTTCTGGTTTCTCTGCAAAACTCTCAACAAAACAGCTTGAATCACTTCAAAAGGTTAATGGTTTTCTCTCCGCCACTCCTGATCAAATGCTGACTCTCCATACTACAAATTCCCATCAGTTTCTTGGCCTGCAAATGGGCAAAGGGCTCTGGGCTGCTTCGAACTTGGCTTCGGATGTGATAATTGGCATTGTCGATACTGGAATCTGGCCAGAACACATCAGTTTCCAGGATACAGGCATGTCTGATGTGCCTTCAAGATGGAAAGGTGATTGTGAGGAAGGCACCGAGTTCTCAAAATCAAATTGTAACAAGAAGCTCATTGGTGCAAGAGCCTTCTTCAAAGGCTATGAGGCCAGTCGTGGAAGAATGGATGAAACAAAGGAGTACCGATCTGCCCGAGACAAAGATGGTCACGGTACACATGCAGCTTCAATTGCTGCTGGTAGTCTTGTAGCAAATGCAAACTTTTCAGGTTTAGCAAAAGGCCAGGCCGCTGGGACGAGCTACACATCAAGAATTGCAGTCTATAAAGTATGCTGGAGATTTGGTTGTTTCGGCTCAGACATGTTGGCTGCAATTGACAAAGCTGTTCAAGACGGGGTTGATGTGTTGTCAATGTCTCTGGGATCCGGCTCTTTGCCTTTTCACAAAGATATGTTAGCAGTAGGCTCATTTGGGGCTGTCAAAAGTGGGGTTTTTGTTTCAAGTTCAGCTGGCAATAAAGGGCCCTCTAGTTCTTCTCTGAGCAACAGCGCACCATGGATTATGTCTGTGGCAGCAAGCTACACTGATCGAACATTCCCAGCAATTATCAAGCTTGGAAATGGAAAAGTTGTTGAAGGGGTATCTTTATATTCCGGTGATGCATTAACAAAACCAGTGCCAGTTGCTTATTTGGAATCTGCTGGTAGCGCAGCATCCAAATTCTGTCTCAACGGGACACTCAATGAAACGCTAGTCACAGGGAAGATTGTTGTGTGCGATGGAGCTGGTGGTAACAAATATGAAAAGTCAGAGAATGTTAAACAAGCAAAAGGTGTTGGAATGATACTGATAAATTCTGTCGGTGATGAACTTATTGCCGATCCTCACATATTGCCAACTGCTAGAGTTGGCAACACAACAGGTAAGTTCATCAGACAGTATGCTAGCACCGCGAGAAAACCAACTGCTTCGATCATCTTCAAAGGGACAGATTATGGTAGAACAGCACCAGTGATTGCAAGATTTTCATCAAGAGGACCAAATTCAATTGAACCAGATGTGATCAAACCAGATGTTGCCGCACCGGGAGTGAACATATTGGCTGCCTGGCCACCAATTCTCAGCCCAAGTAAACGTCAAGGCGATACAAGAAGTATTATGTTCAATATATTGTCAGGCACATCTATGGCTTGTCCTCATGTTAGTGGCATAGCTGCACTTCTCAAATCAGTCCATCGAGATTGGTCACCAGCCGCGATCAAATCAGCCTTGATGACAACAGCATATACTCTTAACAACAAAAAGTCTCCACTTGCTGATGTTGATTCCAGTAACTCTACCGGACCTTTTGCCTTTGGTTCAGGCCATGTTGATCCAGAGAGAGCAGTTGATCCAGGGCTAATCTACGATATAGACGGGGATGACTATCTGAAATATTTATGCAGCCTAAATTATACTTCTTCTCAGCTAGGTTTATTTACTGGGGGGACTTTCACTTGTCCTACAGACGCATCATTTCAGGCAGGTGACTTGAACTACCCTTCTTTTGCAGTCAATTTCAAAGGTGGTGTCCAAAATGGTAGTCTGGAATACACGAGGACAGTTACAAATGTAGGGACCCCTAAAAGTTCTTATGAAGTGAAAGTGGAATTCCCCAATGGAGTGTCAGTGATTATCAATCCTAAAATTTTAAGTTTTAATAAGGTTGGCCAGAAACTGACATACAAGGTCACTTTTGTTGGGAAATCAAGAAGATCCTCCGACTCATCATTTGGATCTTTAACTTGGATTTCCGGAAAATATAGAGTTAGAAGTCCTATAGCAGTAACCTGGCAGCAAGATTCTCCAACTCCTCTTCTGCTCTTTACTTTATAGTTAGAAGTCCTATTTGATCATGTGAAGTGCTAAAGATCAGTCATCAAGTGAATAACCCTCAGTGTGTCGTTTGTCTTTCGTCCTTTCAATTCACATGAATAATAATATATAATTTTCATATCACATGCTATGATTAATGATTAAACGCCTAATCCTACTAAAAAAATTATTATAATCTCATACCTTAAAAACTATCAATCTCAAATTCAACAAAAGCTTGAAACATTGGAAAGCCGAACCTATCTATCAATCTCAAACTCTAACAAGTAAACCACAATGTCGACAACCATTAAAACTCTTAATTATCTGCACATGAAATTAAAACAAAACATAAATATATACCTCATTTTTTAGACAAACAGCTCGTCAATGCCCCACTCTAAATTTCAACTTGGAAACAGACCTTGCCACCAACGCTCAGCCCAATTGGACGTATAAGCGATAAGAGAAGTGCTATGTTCAAGATAATATCAGGCACTTCTATGTCTTGTCCTCATGTTAGTGGCTTAGCTGCACTTCTCAAATCAGTCCATCGAGATTGGTCACCGGCCGCGATCAAATCAGCCTTGATGATAACAGCATATACTCTCAACAACAAAAAGTCTCCAATTGGTGATGTTGATTCCAGTAACTCTACCGGACCATTTGCCTATGGTTCAGGCCATGTAGATCCAGAAAGAGCAGCTGACCCAGGGTTAATATACGATATAAAAGCGGTGGACTATCTAAAATATATATGCAGCCTAAATTATACTTCTGCTGAGATAGCTTTATTTACATGGGGGAATTTCACTTGTCTTCCAAACACAGCCATTCGGGGTGGTGAGTTGAACTACCCTTCATTTGCAGTCAACTTCAGAGGTGGTGTCCAAAATGGTAGTTTGGAATACAAGAGGACAGTCACAAATGTAGGGAGCCCTACAAGTTCTTATGCATTGCAATTGGAAGTGCCCAATGGAGTATCAGTGATTGTGAAGCCTAAGATTTTAAGTTTCAATAAGCTTGGCCAGAAACTGAGTTACAAGGTGACTTTTGTTGGAAAATCAAAAAGATCTTCCGACTCATCTTTTGGATCTTTAACTTGGGTTTCTGGAAAATTCTAAGTCAGAAGCCCTATCATTTTTTTTTTTTTTTTTTTTTTGTCATCAAGTGGCAAATCCAATATATTAATTCCATGGAATGTTGAAAATAGTTGTTGTTTTTTTTTTTTTTTTTTAATGGCGTGGCCCATACATGTTGTGGCAACTGGCAACTTTATTGAGTGGTAGTGATTGCACACAGACTGTGCATTATTTCTATCCGTTGATAGCCAGGCATGGTAATGGGATAAATGATAATGTTGAAAATTGTACTACAAGTTAGAAAGATTGGTCAACAGAAGTGTTGAATTTTTATCACTAGCTCTATGTCACGGCTCGCTAAATCCAAATTTCGGGTTCTAGCCAAAGTGCCTAAAAAGCCTACAACAAGGTTAAGTGCTGGAAAACTCTAGAGATTTCCACACACTTCAAGGATGGATGGAAGTCTCTACCTACATGGAAGATTCTAGAGATCTCCGGAGAAGCCTATTAATGGATGCTTCCGGAAGACTCTAGCCACAACCATTCTAGGTTGTTCTTGTACACTTGTCTAGATGTATGTAGAATAATCTAGAATGATGTCGATACTTGTATAGAATTCAAGAGGCATGTAAATAACATGTAGAGAATTCTAGTTAGGTGTAGAACATTCTGGAGGCAAACCTCCACCATTGGATCAAATTGATCCCAACCGTCCATTGAGGAGGTGGACAACTATAAATAGCTAGCTCCTCTCATTTGTAAGGCATCCAAGCCAACACAAGCCATTTATACTCAAAGCCTTGTAAAGTTTTCTTGTTAAGCAATACAAGTTTCTTTACATTACCAACCAAGCTCTTCCAATACTTTCTCTAGTCTCTCTTTGTGTGTGAGAGTGACAAGCCAAGTATTTTAGGCTTACTTAGCAACCTTCACCCGGAAGTTGCCTAAGTGCCGCACGGGATTTCCGCTGCTAATTCCAAGCCCGTGACAGTTGGTATCAGAGTCTGGTTAAAGCAACCACAGCTAGTTCGCGAGGCAATGGCATCCGATAGCGAAGTTGCTGCTAGAGTGAAGGAGCAAGCGTGAGGTCATGGCGAGCAACGCACCCACACCAAGCGAAGCAAGTCCAAGGGTCCATCCACGGATGCTTTGGAAGCTAGGATGGTCGGCTTGGAGGAAGCCATCTCCGGGTCACAAACTACCTTGAGCGAAGTTGTTGGATGTCTCGACGGTCTAGAGGCGGACTATGGCGAAATCACTCAAGCGACCAAGTCTGTGATTCGCGAGTTCCAAAAGGGTTTCAAAGAGGACCTATGCTTCCTCACCCAGGAGCTCCGCAACCTCCGCACATTCGTGGAGCACGAGTTGTGAGCAATACGTGCGGAAGTGGATGAAATCCGCACCGAATGGGCTTCGCACCGGAACAGCCCACCTGTCAGCTTTGGTGCCACCACAAGCACCAACACCATTCAAGTCCCTAAGCCATCCACCTACAGCGGCAACCGGAAAGCCATGGAAGTGGAAAACTTTCTCTTCAGCCTAGAACAATACTTCGAAGCCAAGGGAGTTAGGGACGACGCAACCCGGATCGCCAATGCTCCCGCCTTTCTTTGGGAATCCTCCCAACTATGGTGGCGACGCAAGCATGGTGACATCATCAACCCCATTACCACATGGGATGAGTTCAAGAGAGAACTCAAGAAGCAGTTCTCTCCCACCAATGTTGATAAGGAGCCCGCGGCCGCCTCCGTCGCCTCAAGCAGTCGGGAACCATCTCCGACTACGTCAAGGAGTTCACAACCTTGACCCTTGAGATCGAGGATATGTCCGAAAAAGACCAGCTCTTCTTCTTCATGGACGGCCTCAAAGATTGGGCTGGAGTGGAACTAGAAAGGCGCAACGTGCAAGATCTTGGCACCGCCATTACCGTTGCAGAGTCACTTGCTGACCTTACTCGGTCCAAGGAAATGAGTGACAACCATGATGAAGAAGGAGACAAGCCGAAGGACAGTGATCGCAAGGACAAAGGGCGCTCCAAGTCTGATCACGGTGAAAATCGGTAAGACCAATCCAGCGGAGGCAAGCCCAAAAAGATCAAGCCCAAGAGTTCGTGCTTCATTTGTGATGGGCCACATTGGGTACGCAACTGCCCAAAGCGGAAAATGCTCAATGCCATGGTCACCCAGCTCGAGGAGTCCAAGGCAACCGAGGGCTAAGCAAGCATGTGTTCCATCCAACAGATCTATGCGATCGACGGGCAAGCCAAGCCTCCAACACTTGCCAAGAAAGGCCTTATGTTCGTAAAGGCCACCATCAAGGGCAAGCAAGTTCATGCGATGCTGGACACCGGGGCAACGCACAACTTTATCTCAATGGACGAAGCCAAACGACTTGGCCTTCGTATTACCAACGACGAAAGTGCCATCAAAGTCGTCAACTCTCCAGTCAAGCTAATTGATGGCACAGCGAAGGGCGTCACTGTCCACCTAGGGCCATGGAGCGGGAAGTTGGATTTCTCAGTAGTACCCTTGGATGACTACCAGATGGTTCTAGACATGACATTCTTCGAACAAGCCAATGTTTTTCCCCAACTCGCCGCTAACTCACTTAGCATTCTTGATGGGGACAAAGCCTACACCATCCCGGCGGAATGCTTGACCATGTCAGAATTCAAGACGCTATCTGCCATTCAACTTGTGGAGAAACCAAGTTCTCCCACCTCTCCGAGGAACATCAAGTCGATCGAAAGTGTCCCAAGGAAGAGTCGTGCAAGCCATGGGAAGCAACAATCAAAGGCAACGGAGGGAAGCGCCATAAATGCCAAACTACCGTTCCAACAATGCAAGCCCACCTGCACCAACCTGAAGGAGTCGAAGCAACACAACATGCGTCCGACTCCCGACTCGAAGGCAATCCTTCACGAGAGGCTACCCAAGCCAAAGTCCACTCGTCCGAAGGAGCCAATCCGTGGCAAACTCCAGCATACAAGGTGCCCACGCGACGAGGACGTCGAAAATCAGGTGGGGGAGAATGTCACGGCCCGCTAAATCTAAATTTCGGATTCCAGCCAAAGTGCCTAAAAAGCCCACAACAAGGTTAAGTGGTGGAAAACTCTAGAGATTTCCACACACTTCAAGGATGGATGGAAGTCTCTAGCTACATGGAAGATTCTAAAGATCTCCGGAGAAGCCTATCAAAGGATGCTTCAGGAAGACTCTAGCCACAACCATTCTAGGTTGTTCTTGTACACTTGTCTAGATGTATGTAGAATAATCTAGAATGATGTAGATACTTGTATAGAATTCAAGAGGCATGTAAATAACATGTAGAGAATTCTAGATAGGTGTAGAACATTCTAGAGGCAAACCTCCACCATTGGATCAAATTGATCCCAACCGTCCATTGAGGAGGTGGACAACTATAAATAGCTAGCTCCTCTCATTTGTAAGGCATCCAAGCCAACACAAGCCATTTATACTCAAAGCCTTGTAAAGTTTTCTTGTTAAGCAATACAAGTTTCTTTACATTACCAACCAAGCTCTTACAATACTTTCTCTAGTCTCTCTTTGTGTGTGAGAGTGACAAGCCAAGCATTTTAGGCTTACTTAGCAACCTTCACCCAGAAGTTGCCTAAGTGCCGCACGGGATTTCCGCTGCGTCATTCCAAGCCCGTGACATCTAGCTATCTAAATTAAACAAGTGTTGAATCTGTAATACCCGAAATTGCCTTTGAAAAAAAAAAAAAAAAAGTCAATAGAAATATTAAAGGCAATTAGAAATAAATATAAGGAGTTGACTTATAATAAAAGATTTTATTAGTTTCCTGTTTAATGGTTTTAGGGTTAGAAACTTATTGGACTCTATATATATATATATATATAATATTCGTTATATTTACAAAGAAAGAAAGAAAGAAAGAAAGAAAAAAAACAAGGAGTAATGGGAGAGATGGCCGTTTGCCCTAGATACAATGGAGGATCGATTTGTAAGCTTCGATAATGAGGTTTGAATGGTTCTTGAGCTTCTAGAAATATAGCGGATTCGTAAGGGTTCAAGGTAAGTAAACTCATCCATGATGTGTTATGTTTTCCAAAATGTATATATATAGACTCATCAATGTTTCCAAACATTTTTATATGGAAAGTGAGTAAATTCATTTATAGAATATTTACGTTTCAAATTATCGAACTACTATTTTTATCATTCTTATCATTTTGTACTCTATTGTATTTTGTTAAGAATTTCATAGATTTTAAGTAAGATTGCTTTTACAAGTATTTTATGTTAAGTGTCTTTGAACTAAATTCCTTACATATTTTGAATTCAATTGGACTTCTGTTATTTGTACCGAAAAGTTTCTACTTATCTATACTATTTTGTTATATGAAAATACTTGTTATATGTGAGTGTATAAAACCGTTTTGGCTCATTGTTCCGTAGTTATTGTTATTGTATTGGCTCAGCTGAGATTCTGTGTGCACACATATTGTTATTGTACCGCGTCACATGGGTAACTGTGGCATATTGTACCGCGTCACACGGGTAATTGTGACTCTATGGAACATGAGCTAACTGTTATATTGATTATTGTTTATATTGTAAAGCTAAATGTTTACCGTTTTATAAAAAGACTATCGTTTATATTGTGAAACTATATGCTTACTGGTGTAGCGGAAGCTTACGAGAAAAACCTGCAAGAAACAAATTAGAACAACCTACTAATATCTATTGATCCGCGCACGGATGCCAGATATCAGGCTACTGATAACATTCAACTTCGCGCACGAAGGATTGTTAAAAGGCTTCAATTACGAATAGTAACTGGAATTTGAGAAACAATTCTCTGGTATTTTTATTAAATCAAAAGCTGTACTTCAAACCCTAATACAATCTACTTAAATAGAATTGCAAAACTTGACTAACAAGAAAATCCTAAACGAACGGAAAAGAATCCTAAATGGAAAAGATATCAAATCTCCTAAAATCAAAAGAATTCTAAAACATTAAAAACCTTTCTAAAAGGGAAATAATTAATAACCTAATTACATATAAACTAAAAGGAAATAAAATAAACGTATCAAATCATGACGATAATTGGAAATAATAATTAAAGCAACAATTGTCTTGCCGCGCACGAAACTTAACAGCCAAATTCGGACATGCTGGAGCCCGTTATAGAAGATGGAGTCTTCATAACATTTGTAGGGCTTGTCTTGGGCTTTCCGGAAACATATTATAATAGACGATCCGATCCCATATGCCCTCTGTAGAGGTCCACGAAGTTTAGACCTGATCATCTCGTCCAGCTCACAGTGTCCAGCTGTTGTCCAGCTCAAGTCTTCGCGCAATAATCTAAATGGCCAAATTTGGGCCTGTTGTGATCTGTTACGGAGGACGAAGTCTTCATAACATTTGTAGGGATCGTCTTGGGCTTTCCGGAAACATATTATAATGTTGATTTTGAGTTCGTTTACTCTCTGAAAAGGCCCCCGAAATTTGCCCATTCTGACAGTTAAAAACATTCCGAGTTTTTGCTTCCTTCTTTTCGCACCCTTCGTCTTTGAGTCGATTCCTCCGCTCCATGAAATCCAAACCTTTGTTTGCCATGTCGTCTTTGATGGCTGCATCATTCTCTCCAGGTTGGAGAAAATTCGTCCTCGAATTTTGGAAAGGTAAGCTGAACACACCAACCTTACCACCATGGCTGACCCATGTTCTTCAGCTGTGTTGCCACTGTCCACGACCCCTATATCGTTGAATTTGGGTGCTGATTGGTCGCCTATGCCCAAGGATGCCTCCTTGACGACTTTTGGTGCTGCATGACACTCCTCTTCAAAATCAGCACTTATGGACTTCTTGTCAAATATCTCTTCATCAAAGACTGGTGGTAGATCAAGATTAGCAATCATGGACTCCCTGTCAAATACCTCTTCATCAAAGACTGGTGGTAGATCAAGATCAGCAAAAGCTTCCTTTGATAGACATGTCTCATCATAGAATAATGAAGGATCGGATTCCTCCTCGTCACTGTCCTCCTTGTCACTTTCCTCCTCGTCTCCACTCATGCGAGGGTTTCGAGTTCGAACGTGTAAGGTTTCTAGGTTGGCGATTACCCTTGCCATCTGCTCGGATAACAACGCCATCTGCTGCTCTAGTTGTGTCAAGCGGTCACATTCGTTGGCTTCATCTACAGGGATTGGACTTCTCAACTGCACCATGTCTATGTCGTCCCGAGCGAACACGGCTCTGATACCAACTGGTGTAGCGGAAGCTTACGAGAAAAACCTGCAAGAAACAAATTAGAACAACCTACTAATATCTGTTGATCTGCGCACGGATGCCAGATATCAGGCTACTGATAACATTCAACTTCGCGCACGAAGGATTGTTAAAAGGCTTCAATTACGAATAGTAACTGGAATTTGAGAAACAATTCTCTGGTATTTTTATTAAATCAAAAGCTGTACTTCAAACCCTAATACAATCTACTTAAATAGAATTGCAAAACTTGACTAACAAGAAAATCCTAAACGAACGGAAAAGAATCCTAAATGGAAAAGATATCAAATCTCCTAAAATCAAAAGAATTCTAAAACATTAAAAACCTTTCTAAAAGGGAAATAATTAATAACCTAATTACATATAAACTAAAAGGAAATAAAATAAACGTATCAAATCATGACGATAATTGGAAATAATAATTAAAGCAACAATTGTCTTGCCGCGCGCGAAACTTAACAGCCAAATTCGGACATGCTGGAGCCCGTTATAGAAGATGGAGTCTTCATAACATTTGTAGGGCTCGTCTTGGGCTTTCCGGAAACATATTATAATAGACGATCCGATCCCATATGCCCTCTGTAGAGGTCCACGAAGTTTAGACCTGATCATCTCGTCCAGCTCACAGTGTCCAGCTGTTGTCCAGCTCAAGTCTTCGCGCAATAATCTAAATGGCCAAATTTGGGCCTGTTGTGATCTGTTACGGAGGACGAAGTCTTCATAACATTTGTAGGGATCGTCTTGGGCTTTCCGGAAACATATTATAATGTTGATTTTGAGTTCGTTTACTCTCTGAAAAGGCCCCCGAAATTTGCCCATTCTGACAGTTAAAAACATTCCGAGTTTTTGCTTCCTTCTTTTCGCACCCTTCGTCTTTGAGTCGATTCCTCCGCTCCATGAAATCCAAACCTTTGTTTGCCATGTCGTCTTTGATGGCTGCATCACTTACCTTTTTATAAAAAGACTACTGTTTATATCCGTTTTATGAAAAGAATACTGTTTATACTTTAAAGCCATTGTTATATTGTTTTATGAAATGTTTTATGATTTACGAATGTGATTTTAAGTATTGCTTCAACCATTTTATTGATATTTAAGTACGTAAATTGTATTTAATGCTAATTCTGGTTTTATTAAGTAATACATTGTTGGGATATTTTCCAAAAAGGTTTATGAGCAATGTTTTGAACGCATAGGTTTTACAAAGACTATTTATTTTACATGTTATGCATGAATTTACTTACCGAGTTAACGGCTCACCCCTCGTCACCACCATTTTACAGATTGAGTTCTTGGATTTAGAATGGATGAGGTTTACATTAGCATATGGGAGATATGTTTCGCCGGAAGATTTGATTTCATGTGTATACGTGTTGTAAGGAATCAATTTATTTAATGTTGTATTTTGTGGATAGATTATTGATGATATCAATTGTGGCTATTGTAAATTAAGGTTTTTGTAAGGTTTGAGCTCCGTAACATCCTAGTCTGTTGGGTCCCGGATTTGGGGTGTTATAGAATCTTTGTCAAGAATGAGTCCCACCAATTATGAAGTGGCTCACTACTCATTAGGAAGATAATTTTATTTTCATCGTCATGATCAATTGTGCAACTTGCACTGCACGTTTGACTGCACGTTTGACAGTAGTCAAACGTTATCCTTTATACTCTTGCACATTTTCAATCAAAATAAACGTTATCCTTTATAATTTGGCACTTTAATTATATGATATAGACTTTGATAGATGCAACATTAAACAAGGCCTTAGGTCCAAGTCAACCTTGTGGAATAAGAGACCTTTGCTGAGTTTGAACTTTGAACTGTCCATTCAACAATCAACATGCACAAAGAAAATCTGCAAATTGCTAAGAAACTAAAACCAAATTCAAAGAATAAGTTTGCCAAAAAAACAAGTCAAATGAGGCTCCTACATTCTGTAACATCAATAACCCGATGACTTGTTTTTGTCTATAAAATTAATGATTCTCTTCACCATTGTCATTCCACACAAATAATTGACCTCTTTCGTTGAGTCAAGAAAACAGGTATATAACATCTCTCTTTTCTACATTTCTTTTATAATTTCTTCTCATTTATTTTTTTGGATTTTTGTTATAAATTTGAATTGTTAATTGATTTATTTGTTTTGTCAGAGACATGATGTTTAGGAAGATTTTGCTGTTCTTAGTCCTGGTGACTACCACATACACTGGTGCTGCAATGGCAAAAAATACGTACATAATTCACATGGACAAGACCAAGATAGCGGCAAAGCTTTTTCATGAAGGCGATTCGATGCAGACATACCAAGCAGTGATTGATTCCATCAATGGAATGTCATTACAAAAGGTTGATGCAGATCAACAACAAGAAACCATGCCAGCAGAGCTCCTCTATGCCTACGAAACTGCCATTTCTGGTTTCTCTGCAAAGCTCTCAACAAAACAACTCCAAATACTTAAAAAAGTAGATGGTTTTCTCTCTGCCACTCCCGATCAATTGCTGCAGCTCCACACTACAGATTCCCAGCAGTTTCTTGGTCTACAAAACGGCAGAGGACTCTTGTCTGCTTCAAACTTGGCTTCCAATGTGATAATTGGCATTCTTGATACTGGAATCTGGCCGGAACACATCAGTTTCCAGGATACAGGCATGTCTGCTGTGCCTTCAAGATGGAAAGGTGTTTGTGAGGAAGGCACCAGGTTCTCAAAATCAAATTGTAACAAGAAGCTCATTGGTGCAAGAGCCTTCTTCAAATCCTATGAGGCCAATCATGGAAGAATCAATGAAACAGAGGAGTTCAAATCTGCCCGAGACCAAAATGGTCACGGTACACACACAGCTTCAACTGCGGCTGGCAGTCTTGTTGCAAATGCCAGCTTTTTGGGTTTAGCGAAAGGCCTGGCCCGTGGAACGAGCTACACATCAAGAATTGCAGTCTATAAAGTATGCTGGAGACCTGGTTGTTCTACCATAGATATGTTGGCTGCAATTGACAAAGCTATTCAAGACGGGGTTGATGTGTTGTCAATCTCTATTGGATCCAGGCTTTTGCCTTCCCACAGTGATCCTGTAGCAATTGGCACATTTTGGGCTATCAAAAGTGGGGTTTTTGTTTCAAATTCAGCTGGCAATTCAGGCCCTTTTAGTTCATCTGTGAGCAAAACCGCACCATGGATGATGACTGTGGCCGCAAGCTACACTGATCGAACATTCCCAGCAATTATCAAGCTTGGAAATGGAAAAGTTGTTGAAGGGGTATCTTTATATTCCGGTGATGCATTAACAAAGCCAGTGCCGGTTGCTTATTTGGAATCTGCTGGTAGTGCAGCATCCAAATTCTGTCTCAACGGGACACTCAATGAAACACTAGTCAAAGGGAAGATTGTTGTGTGCGATGGAGCTAGTGGTAACAGATATGAAAAGTCAGAGAATGTTAAACAAGCAAAAGGTGTTGGAATGATACTTGTAAATCCCGAATATAAAGGAGATGAACTTACTGCTGACCCTCACATATTGCCAACCGCCAGAGTAGGTTACACAACAGGTAAGTACGTCATACAGTATGCTAGTACAGCGAAAAAACCAACTGTTTCGATCATCTTCAAAGGGACAGTTTACGGTAAAACAGCACCGGTTATTGCAGCATTTTCATCGAGAGGACCAAATTTAGTTGATCCGGATGTGATCAAACCAGATGTTACCGCACCAGGAGTGAACATATTGGCTGCCTGGCCACCAATTGTCAGCCCAACTAGACATCCAGCTGATACGAGAAGTGTTCTATTCAATATACTGTCAGGCACTTCTATGTCATGTCCTCATGTTAGTGGCATAGCTGCACTTCTCAAATCAGTCCATAGAGATTGGTCACCAGCCGCGATCAAATCAGCCTTGATGACAACAGCATATACTCTCAACAACAAAAAATCTCCAATTTCAGATGTTACTTCTAGTAACTCTGCCGGACCGTTTGCCTATGGTTCAGGACATGTTGATCCAGAGAGAGCAGTTGATCCAGGGCTAATCTACGATATAACCGAGGAGGACTATCTGAAATATTTATGCAGTCTAAATTATACTTCTTCTGAGATAGCTTTATTTACAGATGGCACTTTCACTTGTCCTAAAAACGCAGCCATTCAGGCTGGTGACTTGAACTACCCTTCTTTTGCATTCAACTTCAAAGGTGGTGTCCAAAATGGTAGTTTGGAATACAAGAGGACAGTTACAAATGTAGGGATCCCTACAAGTTGTTATGCAGTTCAACTGGAAGTGCCCAAGGGAGTATCAGTGATTGTGAAGCCTAAGATTTTAAGTTTCAATAAGCTTGGCCAGAAACTGAGTTACAAGGTGACTGTTGTTGGAAAATCAAAAACATCATCCGACTCAACTTTTGGATCTGTGACTTGGGTTTCTGGGAAATTCAGAGTCAGAAGTCCTATTGCAGTAACCTGGCAATAACTCATCTTCTGCAGTTCTTCTCTTTGTTTCTGTGGTTTGTTTTCTTCCGGCCTTCGGGCTCGATGAATAAAGCTTTGCCGTTTAGAAAAAAAAAAAAAAAAAAAAAAAAAAAAAAAAAACTATTTGATGAGAAGTTCTAAAATCAATAATCAAGTGACTAACCAAGCACATCGCTGCCTTCCTCAGTGTGACATTTGTGTTTTTTCACTTTTCAAATATCTCTATTGTCCTTTGAAAAATAAAACATGAATAATAGTATTTTGGATAAATGTCATTTGGTTTTTCTCTGTATGTATTGCTTAGCTTCCAAATCCAATTACATTGCTTAGGTCTTTGCTGAGGTTGAAGTGTCCCCTTCCATACAACTTGCAGAAAGAAACAGTACATATATATCTTAGCCGGGCCACAATAAAACTGTGCCGTATTAAAACAATTTATATTGAAAACATAAAAATATATTTTAAAATTTTAATTCGATAAATTTAAGTGGACGATCTCACATTCCCATACAAGTTTTTCTCTGTGACTTGATTGCTAAGAAACCAAAAGCAAAGAAAACAAGTCAAATGGTTTAGAATTCAATTGCTGCAGCCACTGCAAAAAAATAAAAAATAAAATAAAATAAAATAAATAACATATAATGATACATTTCTTTATGATACATTTTGATTGTATCATTGTTGGCATTATTTGGTGACAAATTTTACTATTTGTTATTATGTTTTGTTCTATTGAAACTTTTTAAAAATAATTGTCACAATTAGTTACAAAACTTGATAATTTATGACAAATAATATAATTAGTCACAAAATTACCTTTTTAAAAGAATTTTTTTATTTTATAAATAATTAGGTTTTTAAAAGGCATCAGAATCGATTAATATTTACATTAAAGAAAATCAATTAATATTTCCTTCTTTTTTTTTATTTTAAAAAAAGCCACAATTATGTTGTGTTTTTAATGTAAACTTTAATTTGTTTTTAATTTTTTTAAGGAACCAATTATTATTATTTCATGATTTATAGTTGTTTATTCTTAGATTTTCACAGTATATATCAATATTAGTTTATATGCTTACTAACTGTTTAATAAAATGATTTTTATGGAACAACCAATTATTTGATGCAACATTGAAAGAAAACTCTTAAGCTTCTCTTTCTCTTGATTTCAATTTTTTAGGGTTTGTTTTATGGTAATTGTTTTTTCAAGGTCGGAATCTCAAATTCGAGTTTCATATATTGAAAGTGTCTTCGAATAAGGTATGATTTTTATTTTATTTTTTTGTATGTAGAATTATATATATGTTTAGTGATCTTTTTTAACTTTAATTTGTTTTCAAAATTTTAAAGGAACTCATTATTATTATTTCATGATTTATAGTTTTTTGTTCTTAAATTTTCACAATATATGTCAATTTAGTTTATTTGCATACTAACTGTTTGATAAAATGATTCTTATAGAACAATCAATTTTTATATGCATACCAATTGTCTGATAAAAGAGTTTAAACACTCAATAAGATATTTGATATTTGGTTGGATGAATAGATTGACATTATAGAGGACTTTATATGAAGATGAATAGATAAACAGTTCTAATAAGTTTTATACTTGGATATCAAACTTATAGAATTTATTATATATTTGTAATAAGTTTTGTCAATATTGTTGCATTTTTCATCGGTTTTATTTTGGTGACTTCAATTTGTTCTCACTATTATTATTATTTTTTTAATGTCTTCATGTATATAGGTTTCTCTTGTAAAACCTAAAGATTCTTTAACTACCTGACAACTGACAGTAGATCATTGACTTCTAATATTTCACAATCAAGACCTTGAAAGTTTCAAGTTTTTGGTTATGCAGTTGGAAGTTATTGTGTGTGACCTAACACTTATGTTAACTTAGATTAACCAGCTTACATGTGTTATTTAGTAGTAGACTTTGAAAGATGTTGGATTACTTTTGTATCAAATCGATATTATGTTAATTTTTGGATATTTTTTAATGGAATGATTATTTATGGAACTCAATGTCATTCAATGAGTGATATGTTTTATTTGGTTATATTTTTATATTTTTTATTTTTTTTATACAATTTAAATTTATATTAAATTTTGACAATTGATTAAATTGTTATTAAGTATCTATATAGTGACTTAATACTCATATTGTTAATTGTCACTAAGTTTGCGTTGTAGTGACAATTATTATATTGTTAATTTAATTGTCACTGAGTTTGTCAATAGTTACATAATTTTAAGATGATTATTTATCATTAGATTTGTGAATAGTGACACTTTTTAAACAATAGATTGTCACTAAGAATATGTAGAGTAACAAAATCTTCAAACGGTTAATTGTCACTAAATACTAATCTAGTAACACAATTTTTATTTTGTCACTAATTAAGGTTAAATGATAATGTGTCATTAAAAGTTATAATTTGTGACAGGTACCAAAAAACTGTCACAAATACTTTTAGTGACGGGGCAAAAGTGACGAATTGTTAGTAACACTTTTTTTTTTGTCACAATATTGAATTTGTGACAATTTCTTAGTGACAAATATTTTTTGTTACCGTAGGTCAATTTTCTTGTAGTGGGCACAATGCTGCAATAACTAGGTGAGTCAATGCAGATGTACCAAGCAGTGATCGATTCCATCAATGAAATGTCATTACAAGGGGATGATCAAGAACAACAAGCAGAGCTCCTCTCTGCCTATGAAACTTCCATTTCTGGTTTTGCGGCGAAGCTCTCAACAAAACACCTCCAATCACTTGAAAAAGTGGATGGTTTTCTCTCTGCCACTCCTGATCAATTGCTGCAGCTCCACACTACAATTGATTTTCCCAGCAGTTTCTTAGCCTACAAACTGGTAAAGTATGCTGGATATTTGGTTGTTCTAACGCAGATATGTTGGCTGCAATTGACAAAGCTATTCAAGATGGAGTCGACGTGTTGTCAATCTCTCTGGGATCCGGCCCTTTACCTTTTAACAGAGATATTTTATCAATAGACTCGTTCGGAGCTATCAAAAGCGGGGTTTTTGTTTCATGTTCAGCTGGCAATTTAGGCCCCTAATAGTTCATATCTGAGCAACAGCGCACCATGTGTGATGACTGTGGCCGCAAGCTACATGAACTTTCCCAGCAGCTATCAAGCTTGGGAATGGAAAAGTTGTTGAAGGGATATCTTTAAATTGCAGTAACCTCCAACTCGTCTTCTGCTCTTCATTTTTGTTGAAAAACATATTTTTTTGCTACAAAATAACATCCACAAAATCATATTGATAAATAACATAAAAAACATAAAAACCATAACACATGAACATGAAAAACATATTTGCTAAACCATCAATAAACATAAGTAACCATGAATATGAAAATGAAAATAATAGAAGAATGTTTACAAAATAGTTTCATGAAAAACAATCTCTTTCATTAAAACAATATGAATCCATACATCCCATGCCATCTTCTCTTGATGGCTTCAATTTTTCTCAATGGCCGAATGTGGGTGTTTTAAATAGAAAGAATACAATGATGTTAAGTAATGGCACACCTATACCTCAAAACATACTTCACCATACTTTGACCCATACCTATGACAAAGCCATACTATAGCCATACTATTCTTACATCATTAAGGACATCATCAATTTACATCATCAATATTACATCTTTAATAACATCACATAACTTAACAATAAATCAACCATAATTAATTACTTAACTATAGTTATACATAAAATACCATAAATACCCTTAAATTAGAAAATTTTCACATTTCTAACAGAGAGGAACAAATTTAGTTGATCCGGATGTGATCAAACCAGATGTTACCGCACCAGGAGTGAACATATTGGCTGCCTGGCCACCAATTGTCAGCCCAACTAGACATCCAGCCGATACGAGAAGTGTTCTATTCAATATACTGTCAGGCACTTCTATGTCATGTCCTCATGTTAGTGGCTTAGCTGCACTTCTTAAATCAGTCCATCGAGATTGGTCACCAGCCGCGATCAAATCAGCCTTGATGACAACAGCATATACTCTCAACAACAAAAAATCTCCAATTTCAGATGCTGCTTCTAGAAACTTTGTCGGACCATTTGCCTATGGTTCAGGACATGTTGATCTAGAGAGAGCAGTTGATCCAGGGTTAATCTATGATATAGCCACGGAGGACTATCTAAAATATTTATGCAGCCTAAATTATACTTATTATGATATATTTTTATTTACAGATGGCACTTTCACTTGTCCTCAAAACATAGCATTTCGGGCTGGTGACTTGAACTACCCATCTTTTGCGTTCAACTTCAAGGGTGGTGTCCAAAATGGTAGTTTGGAATACAAGAGGACAGTCACAAATTGATGTAGGACAGTTGGCTTTAGAATTTGAAGAAGAGATTGACAGGAAATTGTCCAAAAGAGGTGCTCCAAAGAAACGGGCATAACTTTTGACTCGGTTGTCAGATTTCCTATTATAATATGTTTTCGGAAAGGGTTTTCAGAGATCTATAGCATGGTAACCCGGGTTCCCTGGTTGACTTCATTTGCATCCTCATCAGAGCAGTTTAAGTTAGGCTGTCGGGCAACTGAAGATTTTGTGTTTTTTTTAATTTTTCCGTTTTTAGTTGTTTTTGTTTAGTTTGAGAATATTTTAGTCTTTTTGCTTATTTTAGGGTTTCAAGATGCTATTTAAGGCTCTTTGTTATCAGTTTCAGAACTGTTGAATAATATTATCAATTTTCGGTTTACATACATTCGTTCTTTGCTGGTGGATTCCAGTTTTGTTACTTTAGAGATTACGCTGGTAAACCCTAGAACTTTCGTTCTACGTCACAAATGTAGGGATCCCTACAAGTTCTTATGCAGTGCAAGTGGAAGTGCCCAAGGGGGTGTTCTTGATTGTGAAGCCTAAGATTTTAAGTTTCAATAAGCTTGGACAGAAACTGAGTTACAAGGTGACTATTGTTGGAAAATCAAGAACACCCTCAAACTCATCTTTTGGATCTTTATCTTGGGTTTCTGGAAAATATAGAGTCAGAAGTCCTATAGCAATAACTTGGCAGTAACCTAGCAGCAAGATCCTCCAACTCATCTTCTGCTCTTTATTTTCTAGTTACAATCAAGTATTTGATGATAAATGTTAACATTAGTCATCAAGTGGCAAATCCAACATATTGATTCCGTGGAATGTTGAAGTTTATTTTTTATTTTTTATTTTTATTTTTTATTTTTAATGGCGTGGCCCATACATGTTGTGGCAACTGGCAACTATATTGAGTGATAGTGATTGCACTTACATAATAATTGATTAAATTACCCTACAAAATAATATTAGAAAGATCCACATTAAAATAGGTCAAATAAACACCACTCATTTTCACTCGCTCTCTCTTCTCAAAATTTTCTCTCCATCCAAACAGGAAAAATAATAATAAAAAATACTCCAACTCAAAAATCATATTTTATTTTATTTTTCAATCTAAAAGTACTATCTACTAGCATTTGTAAGAGATAATTATACTTTATTTTGGTTGACTACACAACATAATTTATGTGGGGCTAAACTGACAAAAATATTTTTCAAACTACAAACTTTAATGTAAAAATGAAACTTCCCCTATCTTTGTATAACAAATTATTTTTTATTTTTTCAATATGCTCACTACTCACTAGGAAGATAATTGTATAACAATTTCTTTTTCTTTTTCTTATCATAAATTTATCTCCATGTGCTCATTAGTACTATATAATATAAATTAAAGGAAAATAGAAGAATTGTTTTTTTTTTTCCTTGACTTGAATAAATGTAATTCTTAGAGTTTAAACAACTTTGTATCTAAAAGGAGGAGAAAATCTTTTTCATCTTCTACACCGAAGATTTTCTCCAAAATATGTATAATGATTAATGCATCCAATGAATGAAAGTTCATTGAAATATATCACTAATGCACTTGCAATGACCATAATATATAAAAAGAAAACTGAGAAAGAACAGTTTATTTTGGGTACCCAATTCTTATTTTTACCTTTTTAAGAAATCGATTCCAACATTTAATTTTTTTTATAGTAACACGTATTGATATGACAATTTGTATCTGAGACATTAATATTTTGAATGAGCACTTTTTACCATCAAACTACATTAAGTGTTGATTTCAATGTTCAATTTGAGGTTTGAAACCTTGTACTCCCTCTGCCACATGCTTGATTGTGTTTATGTCAACCAAAAATACAATTTCGTCCATACAAACAACATGTGGGTTCCAATCATATGCCCCTTACGGGCCTTACATCTATGCTATAAAGTTGTGTGTTCGAATCGTGTTATTTATCTAAAATCTCAAATTATTATAATATTTAAAAAAACACATGGTCATAATTGTACTTTCAGATCCAGTATTATTTCAAAGGTAAAAAAACAAACAAGACCTACTAAATGATATTTAAAAATATCAAAATTAAAATAATATTTTAAAATAACAAAATGTCAGAATTATACTTTTCACATACTCTAAGGTTGCGTTTGTTGCGCGGGATAGGATTGGACTATTTTTAAGACATGGGATTGGATTGGATGGGATTGGATTGGATGGGATTAATTATAGTGTTTACCGTGTTTGGTGTAACATAGGATTGGACTAAATATAATCCAATCATGTGTTTGGTTTGTGATGGGATTGGATAAAGAGAATGAAATAATAAATCATAAAAATAAAAAGTTATTTTTTTATAAAAAAAAACAATCCAATTAAAAATTGGATCTTATCTCTTTTTCTCCTTTATCTAGGTCTCCCTTCTCTCTCTCTCTCTCTCACGTCTCTTTTCTCTACTTTCTCTTGAACTTTCTATTCTCTCCTCCATCTCTTTCTCTTCTTTTTACTATTACAACGTTTTCTTGTTTTTTTTAATTGATCTCATATGGCTGTCTTCTTCAACTATCACTCTTCTTCCTTCCCTCTTCTTCAACGATCACTCTTCTTACTTCTTACTTCTCTTTCTCTACTTTAATTGACACTGGTGGTCTGTTTAATTGCTTTGAAGATGGATCTGTGGTGGTAAAAAGAGCGATGGTGGTCTATTTTAATTGCTTTGTGACCAATGTTTTGGTTTGATTTTCTGGGTTTTAATGGGATAATTTTATTGGTTTGAATGTGTTTGAATGATTTTCTGGGTTTGAATGGGTTTGGATGATTTTTTGGGTTTGTTTGATTGCCTGGGTTTGTTTGATTTTCTGGGTTTTTTGAGTTTGTTTGATTTACTGGGTTTGAATGGTTTTTTTTTATTTATTTTTATTTTATTTTTATTTTTTTTAATATGATTAGTCGAATGTTAATATGATCAATCGAAAAAATTGATTGTATTTTTTTTGGAAAGAGATTGAAGATTGATGAATGTATGCTTGGATAGTTGGATCAGAGATTGTATTTTCTGCTTTCGTTTTAATTGATCAGGGAAGAAGAATCGAAGAAATGAAGAACAGTCAAAATTGGAGGGGATAAAATAATCCCATCGATTTGGAGGGGATTATTTTATCTTGCTCTGGCAGGATAAAATCGAAAATGGGATAAAAATAATCCCAACTCAATGGACTCACCAAACATGGGATTGGACTAAAAATAGTCCAATCCCAGTCCAATCCCGTCAAACAAACGAAGATTTCACATGTGAAAAATAAACAAGCCCCAAAGAGACATTAACACATGCATTGACAATACTTGAAAAATAAAAAACAAAAAAATTCCAAGCTGTACTTTCCACTCCCTTTTCCCTTCCTTTAATAAATAGTTTAAGCAATTTAGATCTAATTTCCAAATCTATCGTTTAAAAAATATAAACCCCAGTAATGGCCAATGTTTTGCACATTATTTATTACAACTTTTTATTTTTTATTTTTTTAATTTGGGTTTCTTTTTTCGATTAAATATGCTCCCATCTTAATGGCCATTTCAGGTTTCAGCTTATGGATTCTTTTCCCCTTCTACATCTATGATCTATGTGGTTCCAGCTAATTATGTCTTACTCATTTTCATACCTAGGGGGTGTATTGGATTAGGATTTTAAGAGACAATTTTGGGGTGTTAGGATTTTATGGATTTGTATGATTTTAAAGACAATTAGGATCATATTTACTAGACTTTTAGGATTCTAAAAAAGTTTTTGGACTTTATTTATAGGCTATTAGGATTTTCCAAACTTTATTTACAGACTATTAAGATTTGTTCATGAGAATATTGTGTTAGATAACTATGTTTAGTTACACATGAAATTTATTTTTTACATTAAAAAAAGGGATATTATCATTTTGGTCCCTAGGTTTTGACCCTTAATGACTTTTTTGACTGTTTTTCCATTTTTCACTGGCTTAGTCCATATGTTTTCAAAAACCCATCAATTTGATCCCTATGTGAGTCAAACGTTAGTTGGAGTTAACAGTCTCAAGGGTATTTTTGTCTTTTAACCATAAACATGCCATGTGTCAACACCACAAAAATAGAAAATAATTTATTCAAAAATTTTATATATTTATATTATATATTTGTATTATAATCCAAAAAATGAGGGGTTTTATCAATTTGGTCCCTGTGTTTTGAAGTTTTGTCACTTTTTTAACTATCTTTCCCTTTTTCGCTGATTGGTCCATATGTTTTCAAAATCTACTCAATTTCGTCCCTCTGACTAGAATTTTGACGATCAACCGTCACAGAAAATACAAAATGATCTTTTTACCCTTCACTCTAAAATAAAAACTTTTATTTTCTTAAAAAAGCAAAAACTAAAAAAAAAAAAAAAAAAAAACAAAACAAAACAAAAAATAAAATAAAATAAAAAGAAAAGAAAAAAAAAGAGGTGAAGATCCAATCTAAGATTGGATCTTCATCGTCTATCATGATTGATGAACGGTGGACATCCAACCTGGAGATTGGTCTCCACCAACATCTCCAGCCTTTTCTCTAGCTCCTTATCTTCAATCTATGTTCTTCCTCTTCAATCGATTTTATCTTCTTCTTCTTCTTGCCTTTTTCAATTTCTTCCAAAATATCTTCACTTCACAACCTGTAGATATAGAGCAAATTAATCTCACAAACACCAATATAATGACTCATTTTCACTCAAACACTCAAGCACAACAGATTTTCTCTCTCGATTCCCTCATTCACAGATCTGATTCTTCTCTTTTCTCAAAACCAGATTCAAGTCCTATCTATCTAACTTCTTACCAAAACGTATGACACCCAAATCAAATCCCTAATTCATCTCTTTCACTTCGATCACCCAAATCAAATCCCCAATCTATCTCCTCTACTTCGATCTTCAAACTCTAGCAATTTCGTCTCTACCCAATAACCCATTTTCACTCTTTTTCGGTCTCAAAGTCGATTCGATGTCCTCCATTAAAATCGCCGCATTCATCATTTACTCCGTATAAAGCGGCCAAGCAATTAACGAAACCCATTGACAACATTCTCGAGAACAGAATTCCAGCCGCAGTGGGAGAGGAACAGATTCGAGAGCTAGGGTCGTTTGATTATGGAGGGATGAGAGAGAGAGAGGGGTTTTGGTTTAGGAGGTGGTGGGGTTCTGGGTTTGGTTCAGGTTTAGGGCAGAACTCGAAACTACGAAAGATCAATTTCTCAAAACGAAGAAGATGATATAGACGACGATGGCTTTGTAGATACTACTAATGATGATGATGATGAATACGAAGAGGTGGAGGAGGAGGAATCACTGCCTAGGGTTTCAGATTCTGGTCAAGGGAGTGCCGGCGACAAAGAGAAGCAGAGGAGAGTGGAGAGAGGGTTTCAGATTGTTCAAGGCTGTTAGTGGAATCGAATCGAAGCGAAATTGATAGCTTGTTTTGTCCAATTTGTATGGCTTCCTTTGATTATCGTATTCATAATATTGAATTATTGGGTCTTACTTGAATTTCATTCCAATGATTTTTGCTGGGATTGGTTTTAGGTTTCCAAAGAGAGATATATTTAATTTTTCATTTTTTCAATTGATTTTTTGTTAGTGGCTAGGTTTGATTAAATCTGGTAGAGGATGTGGTGATGGATGATTCTAGGGGTGATGTTCAATCTGGGTTGGGGGTGATGTTGATTCTGGTGAATGGTGATCGAATCTGGATTTCTTGGTTTGATGATGATGATGATGATGATGATGGGTTTTGTTAAATTAATTTTAATTAATTTATTATACAATTCTTTTTAAAAACTATTTTTTATTTAATTTAATAATATTTATTTGTTTTTTTATAATTCCAATTATTAAAAATTTTAAGGAATAAAAAAGAATTATTACATTAAATAAAAGAATAAAAATCAAATTTAAACTTGGGATGAGTTTTTTTTATATAAATATATAATTTTGTTATATTAATAAACTTGGGTCACATCTGGATGTGATCAAACCAAATGTGACTGCACCAGGAGTGAACATGTTGAGAAAAACTTGGGTGCATCCGATGCACCACACTAGAATATGATGGTGGTGCATCGGATCCACTCACTGATTGACACGTGTTACTCCAATTTTATTCTTCCTCCACCTCATCTTCTCTCTTCTTCTTCACTGTCTATCAGATTCTCTCTCCCCTATTTTTTCACGCACACAGACTAATCCATCACCGGTGCTTTTGCGCCGGAGCCGTTTGACTCTGACGATAGTCGGATCTGGAAGATCCGACGACGCTGAGTTTGTTGGAGTGATCGGTTTCGTCAAATTCATGACGGATCGGTGCAGATCTGATGATGCAGGTTCTGCGACGGTTCGGATTTGGATTCGTTTCTCTCTCCACATAGCCCGAATCTGAAAACGGACACTTGGGTTATGACGGCCAGCACCCGACGAACGTTCCAGTGTGGGTTGTGTCGCTTCACTTGCTCCGGCGGTTGGCGGCGCTTAACAGCAGTCTAAAAATGAGAGAGAGGCTTCTAATAGATAAGGAAGAAGGATAGAAAAATGAGGTGGAGGAAAAAATAAAATTTGGTGTGACACGTGTCACCCATTGAGTGGATCCGATGTACCACCATCAGATTCCAATGTGGTGCATCGGATGCACCCAAGTTTTTCTCGAACATATTGGCTGCCTGGCCAGTGGCCACCAACGGTCAGCCCAGTTGGACGTATAAGCGATGAGTGCTATGTTCAAGATAATATCAGGCACTTCTATGTCTTGTCCTCATGTTAGTGGCTTAGCTGCACTTCTCAAATCAGTCCATCGAGATTGGTCACCGGCCGCGATCAAATCAGCCGTGATGACAACAGCATATACTCTCAACAACAAAAAGTCTCCAATTGGTGATGTTGATTCCAGTAACTCTATCGGACCATTTGCCTATGGTTCAGGCCATGTAGATCCAGAAAGAGCAGCTGATCCAGGGTTAATATACGATATAACAGCGGTGGACTATCTAAAATATATATGCAGCCTAAATTATACTTCTGCTGAGATTGCTTTATTTACATGGGGGAATTTCACTTGTCTTCCAAACGCAGCCATCCGGGGTGGTGAGTTGAACTACCCTTCATTTGCAGTCAACTTCAGAGGTGGTGTTCAAAATGGTAGTTTGGAATACAAGAGGACAGTCACAAATGTAGGGAGCCCTACAAGTTCTTATGCATTGCAAATGGAAGTGCCCAATGGAGTATCAGTGATTGTGAAGCCTAAGATTTTAAGTTTCAATAAGCTTGGCCAGAAACTGAGTTACAAGGTGACTTTTGTTGGAAAATCAAAAAGATCTTCCGACTCATCTATTGGATCTTTAACTTGGGTTTCTGGAAAATTCAAAGTCAGAAGCCCTATAGCAGTAACCTGGCAATAACCTAGCAGTAAGATCCTCTAACTCATCTTCTGCTCTTTGTTTTCATTAGACATCAAGTGGCAAATCCAACATATTGATTCCATGGAATGTTGAAAATAGTTGTTTTTTTTTTTTCTTAATGGCGTGGCCCATACATGTTGTGGCAACTGGCAACTATATTGAGAGTGGTAGTGATTGCACTTGCACTGACTCTGCATTATTTCTATCCATTGATAGCCAGGCATGGTAATTGGATAAATGATAATGTTGAAAATTGTACTTCAAGTTAGAAAGATTGGTCAACTAAAGTGTTGAATTTTTATCAAGCGTTGAATCTTTGTCGAGAATGAGTCCC
Organism: Acer saccharum; assembly: GCA_030490815.1. NCBI lineage: Eukaryota > Viridiplantae > Streptophyta > Magnoliopsida > Sapindales > Sapindaceae > Acer > Acer saccharum. Next base: position 43,276,017 of record CM059870.1, on the reverse strand, counting down.
ACCAATTCTGAAGTGGCTTGCTTAAATATTTCAAATCAATGCTCTAATAATTGATGAAAAATGAAACTTTCCTTAATCTTTGTATAACAAATTATTTTTTCAATGTTTTCACTACTCATTAGGAAGATAATTTTATTTTCGTCGTCATGATCAATTGTGCAACTTGCACTGCACGGTAGTCAAACGTTATCCTTTCTACTCTTGCTCATTTTCAATCAAAATAAATATATTTGGCACTTTAATTATGATATAGACTTTGATAGATGCAACATTAAATAAGGCCTGAGGTCCAGGCTGTTAAATTTTCATTTTAGCTTGACTAGTTTCATACACTTAACATACCATAAACATAAAAAATTACATAGACATAAAACCATTTGAAACAACCATCCCTACCATCAATAACCATCAATAACATAAAAACCATTTGAAGCAACTAGCGCTTAGCTCTCAGATTACTTTTGAGACAATATAAACATCAGTTACAAGGTGTTCAACAGCTAAGAAGAGCGGTCAAAACAATGAGTACGGCAGCCCATACTTGACAGTGTATAAACCACCAAATCTCACCTAACACCACTAAACATAGAACTTAGTTACAACTAAATTAAACTAATACATCTCAGACCATTGAAAAATAACTAAAATACACTTCAAACAAAACAGAAACATTGATAGCAGCAAGCTTTCCAGCAGAAGCTTGCATCTAACCAAAACGGCAGTAGCTTTGGAGTCTCTGAGACAAATTTTAATTCAACACAGGCAACCTTGTGGAATAAGGGGCCTTTGCTGAGGTTGAACTTTGAACTGTCCCTTGCCATTCAACATGCACAAAGAAAATCTGCAAATTGCTAAGAAACTAAAACCAAATTCAAAGAAAAAGTTTGCCAAGGAAAACAAGTCAAATGAGGCTCCTACATTCTGTAACATCAATAACCCGTTGACTTGTTTTTGTCTATATATAAAATTAATGATTCTCTTCACCATTGTCATTCCACACAAATAATTAATCTCTTTCGTTGAGTCAAGAAAACAGGTATATAACATCTCTCTTTTCTACATTTCTTCTATAATTTCTTCTTCTTTTTTTTTTTTTTTTGGATTTTTGTTATAAATTTGAATTGTTAATTGATTTATTTGTTTGTCAGAGACATGATGTTTAGGAAGATTTTGCTGTTCTTAGTCCTGGTGACTACGACATACACTGGTGCTGAAATGGCAAAAAATACGTACATAATTCACATGGACAAGACCAAGATAGCGGCAAAGCTTTTTCACGAAGTCGATTCAATGCAGACGTACCAAGCAGTGATTGATTACATCAATGAAATGTCATTACAAAAGGTTGATGGAGATCAACAACAAGAAACCATGCCAGCAGAGCTCCTCTATGCCTACGAAACTGCCATTTCTGGTTTCTCTGCAAAGCTCTCAGCAAAACAACTCCAAATACTTAAAAAAGTAGATGGTTTTCTCTCTGCCACTCCTGATCAATTGCTGCAGCTCCACACTACAAATTCCCAGCAGTTTCTTGGCCTACAAAACGGCAGAGGACTCTTGTCTGCTTCAAACTTGGCTTCCGATGTGATAATTGGCATTCTTGATACTGGAATCTGGCCGGAACACATCAGTTTCAAGGATACAGGCATGCCTGCTGTTCCTTCAAGATGGAAAGGTGTTTGTGAGGAAGGCACCGAGTTCTCAAAATCAAATTGTAACAAGAAGCTCATTGGTGCAAGATTCTTCTTCAAAGGCTATGAGGCCGAAAATGGAAGAATCAATGAAACAGAGGAGTTCCTATCTGCCCGGGACCAAAATGGTCACGGTACACACACAGCTTCAACTGCGGCTGGCAGTCTTGTTGCAAATGCCAGCTTTTTGGGTTTAGCGAAAGGTCTGGCCCGTGGGACGAGCTACACATCAAGAATTGCAGTCTATAAAGTATGCTGGAGACCTGGTTGTTCTACCATAGATATGTTGGCTGCAATTGACAAAGCTGTTCAAGACGGGGTTGATGTGTTGTCAATCTCTATTGGATCCAGGCTTTTGCCTTTCCACAGTGATCCTGTAGCAATTGGCACGTTTTGGGCTATCAAAAGTGGTGTTTTTGTTTCAAATTCAGCTGGCAATTCAGGCCCTTTTAGTTCATCTGTGAGCAAAACCGCACCATGGATGATGACTGTGGCCGCAAGCTACACTGATCGAACATTCCCAGCAATTATCAAGCTTGGAAATGGAAAAGTTGTTGAAGGGGTATCTTTATATTCCGGTGATACATTAACAAAGCCGGTGCCGGTTGCTTATTTGGAATCTGCTGGTACAGCATCCAAATTCTGTCTCAACGGGACACTCAATGAAACACTAGTCAAAGGGAAGATTGTTGTGTGCGATGGAGCTAGTGGTAACAGATATGAAAAGTCAGAGAATGTTAAACAAGCAAAAGGTGTTGGAATGATACTTGTAAATCCCAAATTTTACGGTAATGAACTTACTGCTAACCCTCACATATTGCCAACAGCTGGAGTAGGCTACACAGCAGGTAAATACGTCATACGGTATGCTAGTACAGCGAAAAAACCAACTGCTTCGATCATCTTTAAAGGGACAGTTTACTGTAGAACAGCACCGGTTATTGCAGCATTTTCATCGAGAGGACCAAATTCAGTTGATCCGGATGTGATCAAACCAGATGTTACCGCACCAGGAGTGAACATATTGGCTGCCTGGCCACCAATTGTCAGCCCAACTAGACATCCAGCCGATACGAGAAGTGTTCTATTCAATATACTGTCAGGCACTTCTATGTCATGTCCTCATGTTAGTGGCATAGCTGCACTTCTCAAATCAGTCCATAGAGATTGGTCACCAGCCGCGATCAAATCAGCCTTGATGACAACAGCATATACTCTCAACAACAAAAAATCTCCAATTTCAGATGTTACTTCTAGTAACTCTGCCGGACCGTTTGCCTATGGTTCAGGACATGTTGATCCAGAGAGAGCAGTTGATCCAGGGCTAATCTACGATATAACCGAGGAGGACTATCTGAAATATTTATGCAGTCTAAATTATACTTCTTCTGAGATAGCTTTATTTACAAATGGCACTTTCACTTGTCCTAAAAACGCAGCCATTCAGGCTGGTGACTTGAACTACCCTTCTTTTGCATTCAACTTCAAAGGTGGTGTCCAAAATGGTAGTTTGGAATACAAGAGGACAGTTACAAATGTAGGGATCCCTACAAGTTCTTATGCAGTTCAAGTGGAAGTGCCCAAGGGAGTATCAGTGATTGTGAAGCCTAAGATTTTAAGTTTCAATAAGCTTGGCCAGAAGCTGAGTTATAAAGTGACTGTTTTTGGAAAATCAAAAACATCATCCGACTCATCTTTTGGATCTTTAACTTGGATTTCTAGGAAATTCAGAGTCAGAAGTCCTATTGCAGTAACCTGGCAATAACTCATCTTCTGCAGTTCTTCTCTTTGTTTCTGTGGTTTGTTTTCTTCCGGCCTTTGGGCTCGATGAATAAAGTTTTGCCGTTAAAAAAAAAAAAAAAAACTATTTGATGAAAAGTTCTAAAATCAATCATCAAGTGACTAACCAAGCACATCGCTTCCTTCCTTTGTGGAATAAGGCATTTGCTGGGGTTGAAGTGTCCCCTTCCATACAACTTGCAGAAAGAAACAGTGCATATCTTAGTCGGGCCACAATAAAACTCAAAACTGTGCCTTATTAAAACAATTTATATTGAAAACATACAAATGTATTTTAAAATTTTAATTCGATAAATTTAAGTGGACGATCTCACATTCCCATACAAGTTTTTCTCTATGACTTGATTGCTAAGAAACTAAAAGCAATGAAAACAAGTCAAATGGTTTTTTCCTCTCTACCACTCCTGATCAATTGCTGCAGTCAAATTTTTTAAGAAACTCATTATTATTATTATTTTATGATTTATAGTTTTTTGTTCTTAAATTTTCACAGTATATGTCAATTTAGTTTATTTGCATACTAACTGTTTGATAAAATGATTCTTATAGAACAATCAATTTTTATATGCATACCAATTATTTGATAAAAGAGTTTAAACACTCAATAAGATATTTGATATTTGGTTAGATGAATATATTGACATTATAGAGGACTTTATATGAAGATGAATAGATTAATAGTTTCTATAAGTTTTATACTTGGATATCAAACTTATAGAATTTATTATATACTTGTAATAAGTTTTGTCAATATTGTTGCATTTTTCATCGGTTTTATTTTGGTGACTTTAATTTGTTCTCACTTTTTTTTTTTTTTTTTATTTAATGTCTTCATGTATATAGGTTTCTCTTGCAAAACCTAAAGATTCTTTAGTTACCTAACAACTGACAGTGGATCATTGACTTCTAATATTTCACAATCAAGACCTTAGAAGTTTCAAGTTTTTGGTTATGCAGTTGGAAGTTATTGTGTGTGACCTAACACTTATGTTAACTTAGATTAGCCAGGTTACATGTGTTATTTAGTAGTAGACTTTGAAAGATGTTGGATTACTTTTGTATCAATTCAATATTATATTAATTTTTGGATATTTTTTTAATGGAATGATTATTTATGGAACTCAATGTCATTCAATGAGTGACATGTTTTATTTGGTTAAATTTTTATATTTTTTATTTTTTTTATACAATTTAAATTTATATTAAATTTTGACAATTGATTAAATTGTTATTAAGTATCTATATAGTGACTTAATATTCATATTGTTAATTGTCACTAAGTCTGCGTTGTAGTGACAATTATTATATGATTAACTTAATTGTCACTAAGTTTGTCAATAGTGACATAATTTAAAGATGATTATTTGTCACTAGATTTGTGAATAGTGATACTTTTTAAACAATAAATTGTCACTAAGAATATGTAGAGTGGCAAAATCTTGAAACGGTTAATTGTCATTAAATACTAATCTAGTGACACAATTTTTATTTTGTCACTAATTAAGGTTAAGTGATAATGTGTCACTAAAAGTTTTGATTTGTGACAAGTACCAAAAAACTGTCACAAATACTTTTAGTGATAGGGTAAAAGTGACGAATTGTTAATAACACTTTTTTTTTTGTCACAATATTGAATTTATGACAATTTCTTCACTTATAGGGACAAATATTTTTTGTCACCGTAAGTCAATTTTCTTGTAGTGAGCTCAATGCTGCAATAACCAGGCGAGTCAATGCAGATGTACCAAGCAGTGATCGATTTCATCAATGAAATGTCATTACAAGGGGATGATCAAGAACAACAAGCAGAGCTCCTCTATGCCTATGAAACTTCCATTTCTGGTTTTGCGGCGAAGCTCTCAACAAAACAACTCCAATCACTTGAAAAAGTTGATGGTTTTCTCTCTGCTAGTCCTGATCAATTGCTGCAGCTCCACACTACAATTTCCCAGCAGTTTCTTAGCCTACAAACTGGTAAAATATGCTGGATATTTGGTTGTTCTAACGCAGATATGTTGGCTGCAATTGACAAAGCTATTCAAGATGGAGTTGACGTGTTGTCAATCTCTCTGGGATCCGGCCCTTTACCTTTTAACAGAGATATTTTATCAATAGACTCGTTTGGAGCTATCAAAAGCGGGGTTTTTGTTTCATGTTCAGCTGGCAATTTAGGCCCCTATAGTTCATATCTGAGCAACAGCGCACCATGGATGATGACTGTGGCCTCAAGCTACATGAACTTTCCCAGCAGTTATCAAGCTTGGAAATGGAAAAGTTGTTGAAGGGATATCTTTAAATTGCAGTAACCTCCAACTCATCTTCTGCTCTTTATTTTCTTGTGAGAAGTGCTAAGATATGTCATCAAGTTTCTGAACTTATAAACAAGGAACTACTTCGAGATGCATGGGGTCCTCAGTAATTTCTTCCATACTAAAAGTTGTACGTGAAATAAAAACATATAAATTTTATGGTTTAACAAAAAAAAACTTTTCAAATGTTGGGGATGTAGCCTGTGGGGTTTGATTAGAGTTCACTTTGTTGAAGAATTATTATAGAATTGGATGTTTCTTAATGTAAATTTGGTAAGGGATATAAATATATTATTAAGCACATTTTAAATATGAGATATTATTAAGTCAATAGAGAAGTGCTAATCCCGCTTAAAGAATATAAAAATTAAAACAATATTTTAAATAATGAAAATGAAATAAATTATAAAAATGAGACATTATTAACTCATGCTAAATAATAATTAGCTCTCCCATTCCACATCTACGGGTCCAGTTCCAGCTATTGATGATCTCCTAATCTTCACTGCATTATATTATTATATCTTGTGACACTCATGCTAATATTAAAAGAGAGTCCAAATTAGAAACCTGATTATTTTTCAACAAATGGGGATGCCAGCCTTGATTTTTATTATTATTTATTTAGTGAACCAAATGCAAAATGATCCCCTCCCAAATTTTTGGTCTATAAAATGATTCTGATCTTCACTACATATATTTGGCCTCTTTTGTTGAATCAAGAAAAGAGGTAATATAAACATCTCTCTTTTCTACACATTTCATCTATAATTTCTTCTATTTTTGTTATAAATTACAACTGTTGATTGATTTTTTTTTTTATTTTTTTTTTTTTGTCACAGACATGATGTTTGGGAAGAGTTTGCTGTTCTTAGTCTTGATGGCTATTACTACATACATTGGTGCTGCGATGGCCAAAAATACGTACATAATTCACATGGACAAGACCAAGATGGCGGCAAATCTTTTTCGCCATCGCAATTCAATGCAGACGTACCAAGCAGTGATCGATTCCATCAATGGAATGTCATTACAAGCGGATGATGGAGATCAACAACAAGAAACCATGCCGGCAGAGCTCCTCTATGCCTATGAAACTGCCATTTCTGGTTTCTCTGCAAAGCTCTCAACAAAACAACTCCAATCACTTGAAAAGGTTGATGGTTTTCTCTCTGCCACTCCTGATCAATTGCTGGAGCTCCACACTACAAATTCCCAGCAGTTTCTTGGCCTACAAAATGGCAAAGGACTCTGGGCTGCTTCGAACTTGGCTTCGGATGTGATAATTGGCATTGTGGATACTGGAATCTGGCCAGAACACATCAGTTTCCAAGATACAGGCATGTCTGATGTGCCTTCAAGATGGAAAGGTGATTGTGAGGAAGGCAACGAGTTCTCAAAATCAAATTGTAACAATAAGCTCATTGGTGCAAGAGCCTTCTTCAAAGGCTATGAGGCCAGTCGTGGAAGAATGGATGAAACAAAAGAGTACAGATCTGCCCGAGATGGAGATGGTCATGGTACACACACAGCTTCAACTGCTGCTGGAAGTCTTGTAGCAAATGCAAGTTTTTTGGGTTTAGCAAAAGGCCTGGCCGCTGGGACGAGGTACACATCAAGAATTGCAGCCTATAAAGTATGCTGGAGACTGGGTTGTTTTGGCTCAGACATGTTGGCTGCAATTGACAAAGCCGTTCAAGACGGAGTTGATGTGCTGTCGCTCTCTCTAGGATCCGGCTCTTTGCCTTATCACAAAGATATGTTAGCAGTAGGCTCATTTGGGGCTGTCAAAAGTGGTGTTTTTGTTTCAAGTTCAGCTGGGAATTCAGGGCCCTCTAGTTCATCTCTGAGCAACAGCGCACCATGGATGATGACTGTGGCCGCAAGCTACACTGATCGAACATTCCCAGCAGTTATCAAGCTTGGAAATGGAAAAGTTGTTGAAGGGGTATCTTTATATTCTGGCGATGCATTAACAAAGCCAGTGCCGGTTGTTTATTCGGAATCTGCTGGTAGTGTAGCATCCAAATTCTGTCTCAACGGGACACTCAATGAAACGCTAGTCAAAGGGAAGATTGTTGTGTGCGATGGAGCTAGTGGTAACAAATATGAAAAGTCAGAGAATGTTAAACAAGCAAAAGGTGTTGGAATGATACTTGTAAATTCTGTTGGTGATGAACTTAGTGCTGACCCTCACATATTGCCAACTGCTAGAGTTGGCGACACAGCAGGTAAGTTCATCAGACAGTATGCTAGCACCACAAAAAAACCAACTGCTTCGATCATCTTCAAAGGAACAGTTTATGGTAGAACAGCACCGGTGATCGCAAGATTTTCATCAAGAGGACCAAATTCAATTGAACCAGATGTGATCAAACCAGATGTGACCGCACCAGGAGTGAACATATTGGGTGCCTGGCCACCAATGCTCAGCCCAAGTAAACGTGAAGGCGATACGAGAAGTGTTCTGTTCAATATAGCATCAGGCACTTCTTTGTCTTGTCCTCATGTTAGTGGCCTAGCTGCACTTCTCAAATCAGCCCATCAAGATTGGTCACCAGCCGCAATCAAATCAGCCTTGATGACAACAGCATATACTCTTAACAACAGAAAGTCTCCACTTGCTGATGTTGATTCTAGTAACTCTACCGGACCTTTTGCCTTCGGTTCAGGCCATGTTGATCCAGAGAGAGCAGTTGATCCAGGGCTAATCTACGATATGGACGGGGATGATTATCTGAAATATCTATGCAGCCTAAATTATACTTCTTCTCAGCTAGGTTTATTTACTGGGGGTACTTTCACTTGTCCTACAGACGCAGCATTTCAGACAGGTGACTTGAACTACCCTTCTTTTGCAGTCAATTTCAAAGGTGGTGTCCAAAATGGTACTCTGGAATACACGAGGACCGTTACAAATGTAGGGACCCCTAAAAGTTCTTATGAAATGAAAGTGGAAGTCCCCAATGGAGTGTCAGTGATTGTCAATCCTAAAATTTTAAGTTTTAATAAGGTTGGCCAGAAACTGACATACAAGGTCACTTTTGTTGGGAAATCAAGAAGATCCTCCGACTCATCATTTGGATCTTTAACTTGGATTTCTGGAAAATATAGAGTTAGAAGTCCTATAGCAGTAACCTGGCAGCAAGATTCTCCAACTCCTCTTCTGCTCTTTACTTTATAGTTAGAAGTATTTGATCATGTGAAGTGCTAAAGATCAGTCATCAAGTGATTAAGCCTCAGTGTGTCGTTTGTCTTTCGTCCTTTCAATTCACATGAATAATAATATATAATTTTCATATCACATGGTATGATTAATGATTAAACGCCTAATCCTACTAAAAAAATTATTATAATCTCATACCTTAAAAACTATCAATCTCAAATTCAACAAAAGCTTGAAACTTTGGAAAGCCGAACCTAGCTATCAATCTCAAACTCTAACAAGTAAACCACAATGTCGATAACCATAAAAACTCCAAATTATCTGCACATGAAATTAAAACAAAAATCAAAAAATCAAAAACATAAATATATACCTCATTTTTTAGACAAACAGATCGTCAATGCCCCACTCTAAATTTCAACTTGGAAACAGACCTTGCCTCCTCATCTTGAGTTCTTGACTTCGTTGTCGAAGACGACCAAGTTCAGAGTCTGCCACCAGAGACGGAAATTGTCACCTAGACGACACGTCGTTTTTAGTTGGGAATATACAATATGGGAGAGAACCGACTTCCTTCTTGATTCTTCTTTGGGTCAGATCCCATGACGAGTCATGACATGTCATCACACATTCAATGATGTGTGTGGACACGTCACACCAGTTGGATGATATGTTCAATTGCACTCGTTAAATAATGTGGCCAGACATGTCAACACAAAATCGATGTAGTTTTCGACATGTTATCGCCTCCATGATGATGTGACATGACACTTCGGCCAAAGGAGATGACGTGCTCAGACACGTAAGCACTCATATCATGACACGACTGGACACGTCGACACCCTTGGATGACATGCCCGAGCATTGATTTGAAATCGTGATGATGTACCAAACTGCCATTGATTCCGGTGACTATTGGTTTGAAATACGAAGACGAAGACACTCGACCGATGCTTCTATTGATTTTAGATGCACATTTTTCCGATTCATTATAAGTACAAATAGAAACTTAAACAAAAACTAAAACAAAGATTTTATTAGAATTGAAAACAAAACATTTTGCAAATCTTGAGAGTTTAATTCAAAATCATGAATCTTCATATCAACACTAGTGCAAATTCAAAATTATGTAGGGTGGATTTGACACTTGAGAGTGTGTTTTAAATTAGTGCACATTTTCAAATTTCAAATTTCAAATTATGTGTTTTAAAATCAACAATACCAATAAGGGCGTAACTCAGCTGGTAGATGGACGAGCTTCGGGTTTAGGTAAATGACTCCCAAGTCAGCGGCTCAAATCCTATTAATGTCGAAACTTTCGAAAAAATATATGGTTCCGAATTAATAGATGTTAAAAAAAAAAACAAAAAAAAAACCACCATTGTGGATTGGATACCAAATTGTTGAGGAACAGAGTATACTAATACTATCTCTGTTTTATTACTTAGATTTAGATCCTTTGCTGAACTGATCTTTTTTTATTGTTAATAAAATGATTGTGAAAACCAATCATTATACGTCATGAGATTATGTGAGGTTAGGAAAAAGATCAGATCAGCAGAGTATCCAAATTCTTATTACTAACTTTTGAATACAACACTTACGCTTTATATTTCACTTATTTATCTACCTCTCATACACAAGCACTTTACACTTGCAATTACACAACTAACTCACTCATACTTCTCTAAACTGTCGGCCACTCAAGTGATTTTCACTTTGATTTCTTTTTGGGTTTCAACTCTACACACAAAACCGTGAGTTTATGGCTCTATTTATAGAGCACTTGACTTGAGCGTCCAACTCTATCCGGCAACAAGAAATACCAAGCTGTTTTGCTAACAAAAGACCCTCTCTAAAGAGCAATAATGTCCCCTGTTTCTGCTCATAGAAGGAACCACAAATGACAAGAGAACATTGAAAAGTGAAAAAATACACAAGTATCACAATAAGGAAGGCAGCGGCAGTGCTTGGTTAGTCACTTGGTGACTGATCATACCACTTACTCATCAAATACTTCTAACTAGATAATAAATAGCAGAAAATGAGTTATTGCCAGGTTACTGCAATAGGACTTCTGACTCTGAATTTTCCAGAAACCCAAGTCAAAGATCCAAAAGATGAGTGGGAGGATGTTTTTGATTTTCCAACAATAGTCACCTTGTAACTAAGTTTCTGGCCAAGCTTATTGAAACTTAAAATCTTAGGCTTCACAATCACTGACACTCCATTGGGCACTTCCACTTGCACTGCATAAGAACTTGTAGGGATTCCTACATTTGTGACTGTTCTCTTGTATTCCAAACTACCATTTTGGACACCACCTCTGAAATTAACTGCAAATGAAGGGTAGTTCAAGTCACGAGCCCCAAATGCTGTGATTTTAGGACAAGTGAAATTCCCCCTTGTAAATAAAGCAATCTCAGCAGAAGTATAATTTAGGTTGCATAAATATTTCAGATAGTCCTCCGCAGCTATGTCGTAGATTAGCCCTGGATCAACTGCTCTCTCTGGATCAACATGTCCTGAACCATATGCAAACGGTCCGACAGAGTTACTGGAATCAACATCACTAATTGGTGACTTTTTGTTGTTGAGAGTATATGCTGTTGTCATCAAGGCTGATCTGATGGCGGCTGGTGACCAATCTCGATGGACTGATTTGAGAAGTGCTGCTAGGCCACTAACATGAGGACAGGACATAGAAGTGCCTGACAATATATTGAACATAACACTTCTCGTATCGCCTTGACGCTCACTTGGGCCGACGATTGGTGGCCAGGCAGCCAATATGTTCACTCCTGGTGCGGTCACATCTGGTTTGATCACATCTGGTTCAATTGAACTTGGTCCTCTTGATGAAAATCTTGCAATAACTGGTGCTGTTCTACCATAAACAGTCCCTTTGAAGATGATCGAAGCAGTTGGTTTTTTCGCGGTGCTAGCATAATGTGTGACGTACTTACCTGCTGTGTAACCTACTCTAGCTGTTGGCAATATGTGAGGTTGAACATAAAGCTCATCACCATCAGATATGAAATTTACCAGTATCATTCCAACACCTTTTGCTTTTTTAACATTCTCTGACTGTATATATGCGCTAACATTACTTGTACGGCACACCACAATCTTCCCTTTGATTTCCGTTTCATTCAATGAACCATCGAGACAGAATCTGGATAGCGGATAATAAACTGGCACTGGTTTAGTTAATGCATTACCGGAATTTAAAGATATCCCTTCAACAATTTTTCCATTACCAAGCTTGATAACTGCTGGGAATGTTCGATCAGTGTAGCTTGCAGCCACACTCATTATCCATGGTGCGCTGTTGGTCAGAGTTGAACTAAAGGGGCCTGAATTGCCAGCTGAAGTTGAAACAAAGACCCCACTTTTGATTGCCCCAAATGATCCAATTGCTAATGTATCACTGTGAAAAGGCAAAGGACCGAGTCCTAGAGACATTGACAACACATCAACCCCGTCTTGAACAGCTTTGTCAATTCCAGCCAAAATATCTGAGGTAGAACAATCAAGCCTCCAGCATACTTTATAGACTGCAATTCTTGATGTGTAGCTTGTCCCACGGGCCATGCCTGGCGCTAAACCTGAAAAGCTGGCATTTGCTACAAGACTACCAGCAGCAATTGAAGCTGTGTGTGTACCGTGACCATTTTGGTCTCGAGCAGATAGGAACTCCTTTGTTTCATTGATTCTTCCATACTCAACCTCATAGCCTTTGAAGAAGTATCTAGCACCAATGAGCTTCTTGTTACAGTTCGATTTTGAGAACTTGGTGCCTTCCTCACAAACTCCTTTCCATCTTGAAGGCACAGCAGGCATGCCTTTATCCTGGAAACTGGCGTGTTCTGGCCAGATTCCAGTATCGACAATGCCGATTATCACATCAGAAGCAGAAGCCAAGTTTGAAGCAGACAAGAGTCCTTTCCCATTTTGGAGGCCTAGAAACTGCTGAGAATTTGTTGTGTGGAGCTGCAGCATTTGATCAGGAGTGGCAGAGAGAAAACCATCAACCTTTTCAAGTTTTTGGAGTTGTTTTGTTGAGAGCTTTGCAGAGAAACCAGAAATGGCAGTTTCGTAGGCATAGAGGAGCTCTGCTGGCATGGTTTCTTGTTGTTGATCTCCATCAACCTTTTGTAATGACATTTCATTGATGGAATCAATCACTGCTTGGTACGTCTGCATCGAATCGACTTCGTGAAAAAGCTTTGCCGCTATCTTGGTCTTGTCCATGTGAATTATGTACGTATTTTTGGCCATTGCCGCACCAATGGATGCAGTAGTCACCAGGACTAAGAACAGCAAAATCTTCCTAAACATCATGTCTCTGTGACAAAACAAATAAATCAGTTAACAATTCAAATTTATAACAAAAACCCAAAAAAAAAAAAAAAAAAAGAATAGAAGAAATGTAGAAAAGATAGATGTTTATATACCTGTTTTCCTTACTCAACGAAAGAGATCAATTATTTGTGTGGAATGACAATGGTGAAGAGAATCATTAATTTTATATATAGACAAAAACAAGTCATCGGGTTATTGATGTTACAGAATGTAGGAGCCTCATTTGACTTGTTTTCTTTTGCAAACTTATTCATTGAATTTGGTTTTCGTTTCTTAGCAATATGCAGATTTTCTTTGTGCATGTTGAAATGGACAGTTCAAAGTTCAAAGGCCTCTTAGTCCACAAGGTTGTCTGGACCTAAGGCACTGTCTAATGTTGCATCTATCAAAGTCTATATTGTATAATCAAAGTGCCTACTATTTTGACATTGGTGTCAACCTCACAAGTTTATGATTGAAAATGTGTAAGAGTAGAAAGGATAACGTTTGAGGCAGAGCTAGCATAACATCCATATTCGAAGGAGATTGAACATCGAATCCATCACCTCTGTATTTTGGAGGAGATCAAATGGACTCCGACTCCTCCAAAATAAGGAGATTTAGGGATGGCAAAAACTCGGGGTTTTGTCCGGGGTTTTGCTACACATTGTATGTGGTGTTTTTTTGTCAATCTGATTTTATTTAATATAAATATAATGTTTTGTTTTAGCCCACCTTAACAAAAAAATCATGGTTACACGCCTGTAGATATATAGGTATGAATATGTGATTGATTATTCATTTTCAATTTTATTTCTAAAAAAAAAAAAAAAAAAAAAAAACCTATTACTGATTCTTTGTAGAAATGAATAAGAATCCAAACTAATAATCTCATTGATGTGTACGTGAGAATTTGAACGAGGTCAACTTCAGTAGTGTTTGATTTGCATTTGTTTGTTCATGAATCATGTGTTACTTCTAAGTAAAATTCTTCTCCTACCGAATATATCAATTTGAATATTATAATAAATTGAAGTGACAATTAGTTTCACGTTATTATTGAGTATCATGATTTATTATTCCATCGTAATTTTATGTGGACCATTCCACATTTACTGTTCATGTTAATATTGCAAAAACTCGGGTAAGGAATGGCAAAAACTCGGGTCCGGGCCTAGTATACCTGACCTGATCGGGTACCCGGGTCTAGAGAGTTTGGGTATCCACCTGAAAAAAATCTGGGTTTAGAGAGTTCGGATAACCTTTACCCGGTGCCGGATAAGGAATGTTCAGGTTTTACCCAGGAATTCCGGCCCGGGTAAGGCCGGGTGGCCGGATACATTTGCCATCCCTGGAGATTAATCCCGCCGTTAGCAGGTGATTTGGCTCTATATCTCCTCATAGATCGCTATATATTATGTAGAGATAGATTCATTGATTGATTTTGAATCGGATATTATTTTATTTTGTTCAAAGGCCAACACTTCCTTCATTATCCCAGCGAACGCCACACGCAACACAATGATTGGCCTTACTTTCAACTTTTTGCGGCTTCCTTACTTTCAAATTTGGTTGCTCAATGAAGCTATATATTTATTAAATCAAAATCATGAATATGATATATTTTCACATCATATTGTTGGGTTGATGCAATGCGGTGATGTTGATGGTGTAAAAAATGTTAGGTGGTGTTTGTTTTTTTTTTTTTTTTTTTCTTTTTTTCTTTAGATCTTATTTTAATTAAGTAGAGTAATTCAACTTAATATTTTAGACACTCCCATATTTTTTTTTTCTTTTAAATTATTCCACTTAAATATTAAGTGGTTTTGGTTTTACTATTCTACAAACCATTTAACTTTTAGGATAATTTATTTTATTTTTATTTTTTAATGTATTTTCAGTTTTTAAAATATTTATTTTTATATAAAAAAGTATTTGTTTTTATATATAATTATTTATTAATTTAAATATTTTATTTAAAATAAATTAAAATAAAATATATTACTTTATTTTTAAATTTTTTTTTTAAAAAAAAATAGTGGAAGGAGGCTGCATCAAGAGGAGGCCGATTGGCCTCCTTAGAGATCGGCGATGGAGGCTGTCGGCCTCTATCGCCAAGTTTCGAGGAGGCTGCTAGCCTCCTCCCATTAAAACAAATGGGAGGAGGAGGCGCCTCCCTTCAATTGAGAGGAGACCAGCCAACCTTCTCCCGTCAAAGGCAAGGAGGAGGCTGGCCGGCCCCGGCCCCTGGCCTCCTCCGGTCAAATCTCAGGGAGGTGCCGCTGCTGCCTCGTCATGGGTCAATTTAGGGTTAGGGTTTAATAAAATTTGGACTTGTAGGGTTAGGATTTGAGTTTTTTAGGAAATTGGGGATTTTTTTGTTTAGGGGTATTTTTGGTAATAGATTAATTATATAAGGTTAATTTTGAAAGTAACTATCAATATGTTAATTATGACTTAATAAATAAGTGAAAACTCAAACTTTTTAACTATTTTGTAAGGTTTGAGCATTTTCAAAGAAATTAGCTATGGGTATGGCTACTTTGTTGGAAGATTAAATCCTAATTCCCAACCTTAATTACATGCATGGGAAAAATTAAGGGGTTACCAATACTTGGTTGACATGTGGCATCAAATGAATATATTTGGGAAAAATTAAGGAGTTAAGAGCATCTCCAATGTAAATATGCATTTTTTAGTTTCTAAATAGTGCCACATCGGCATTTCTATTTATTATGGGCCCACTTTTAAAAAAAAAAAATTAGAGAAATGCATATTCACATCTCCAATACAATTATTTAAAGTCAAATATGCATCCATTTTATGTCCAATCATAATAAAATAATTATTACACTCTCTCACCTTTTTTATTTTACAATTAAATGAGGTTTAATCTTATTGGTGGAAATAGTTGAAAACTTTAATCTTATTTGTGGAAAGAGTTAAAAATCTTAGTCAGCATTTCTAGGAGAGTTTCTAGAATTAGAAACTCAACTCCATATTCTCTAACTTTTTTTTGGCCACATCATCTCCATATTCAACTTATATAATAGCATTGGAGAGAGTTTTTCTAACTTTTTAAATATCTATCCTATGTGGCACTTCATTTTCTCCAAATGCATAATAGCATTGGAGATGCTCTAATACACCAACCTTCGAAGTTTGAGTTAATTACATGCATATGCATGGGAGAGCAAGTTTGGGTTGATTATACACAAATCTCCCCATTTGAGTTAACTTGGATCCCTTAATAACTAAAAGTGGAAGGGGAGTTTTGACCTTTCCAACGGAATATAAATTATTTAGAATTAGAAAAACAAAAATATATATTAAAAAAATCCATTTCATAGTCTTTTAAATTAACTTTGGTTGTTATGCTTTTTCCCTCCATATCAGTCTGATTTTTGACATTCATGTGTTTTTTCACTTTTCAAAGTTCTCCTTGTCTCTTCAATTAACATGAACAATAATATTTTGAGTGCTTCCATTAGTAAACTATGTTAATCTTTTAACATCTCACAATAATTTTTATATCGTATGGATCGATAATATATAATTTTCTTACCACAATACTACATAATATGATTTTAGTGACTAGACGTATGCTGGCGGTATACGCCTAACGTTACTAAAATATTTCCTATAATCTCATACCATAAATACTATCATTTCCTATCTTTCAGGTCGAGTGGTTTCTACTTTCTAATATCTTAGACACGGAACTTACTTATTGTTAGCATATATTTAATCTTGATCAAGTAAACCAATGAGCCAAAGGTGAAGAAGGAAGCTGAATTTGGCAACAGTTTCTGCCAAGAGAACCCAGAGAAATCTATGCTATGCTGAAATAGAGATTAATTGCAGATCATCTGATGTAAACGGAAACGTAAACTCACACGGGATCAAACAAACAACATTTTCTTATTTCTTAATTCTGCAGAATATTAGAAAAAAGAGAGAATGAGTAAAACTCAATAATTTTATTTCATCAAAAAGCTAAAAAATTTGAAACCCTAATACAGTCTATAAATAGAGAAACAAAACACACCCAAATCCATGAGGACTCGTAATCTTCTAAACTCCTAAAACATCTCGATTAAACGGGAAAGAATCCCAAATAAAAACTAAAAACAAATCCTAATTGAAAAAAAAAAAAAAAAAAAAAAAAAGGAAAAAAAAAACACCTAATTGTTGCGCAAGAAATGAAAAGTTTTCGAACAACAAACTAAACAACCTTTTAAGTTTCCAAACAACAAACTAAACGACCTTTTTTGGGCCCCCTACGGAGTCCGTCACCAGTTTCAGTGAATAACTGTAATTCCGCAGAATATTAGAAAAAAGAGAGATGAGTAGTAATTCCGCAGAATATTAGAAAAAAGAGAGATGAGTAAAACTCAATAATTTTATTTCATCAAAAAGCTGAAAAACTCGAAACCCTAATATGGTCTATAAAATAGAGAAATGAAACACATCCGAATCCACAAGGACTCATAATCTTCTAGACTCCTAAAACATCTCGACTAAATAGGAAAGAACCCCAAATAAAAACTAAAAACAAATCCTAAATGAAAAAAGGGAAAGAAAAAAAAAAAAAAAAAAACCACCTAATTGTTGCACAAGAAACGAAAAGTTTCCGAACAACAAACTAAACGATCTTTTTTGGGCCTTCTACAGAGCCCGTCTCCAGTTTCAATGACAAACTGTAGAGCTCATCTTGGGTTTTCTGAAAACATATTATAATAGCGATTTGATGCCCGTATACAAAAGTTATGAGCCTGTAAAGTCAGCCCATTTTTAGGTGCTCCACGCGACCCAAATATGAGTTTGCAACCTGATCCAAAGAACAAACTACAGGAGTCCCAACATCGATTGAATTTGCACATAATGTGCATTATATCCATTACCTGCCACGATTCTCATCCCATAACGCGTTGTGCCAAAAGACATGATTATCTAAAACCAGATAGCAGGTCCAACATTTTGCAATTACAGTGAATCTTCATATCAACACTTGTGCAAATTCAAAATCATGTAGGATAGATTTGAGACTTGAGAGTTGGGAACTCTCTCACATTTTCAAATTTAAAATTATTGTGTTTTAAGATCATATATACTCAAATATTAGGTCAGCATATAACAAGATGATGCAATCATGATATGATAAATATAAATATATATATATATATATATATATAATATATTAACAAACAGAAATTGACAAACTTCTGAGTACCCAACAGACAAAAGAGTCACAATAATTTTTTCCTTACAATTTTATCATGATCTGAAATTATTTGAGGGTGGTAGAGCCATTTTCATTTTGGTTCTTTCAAATTAGTCCACATTTCTCTAAAAATCAAAATCAAAAGTGTTTTGAGATTGAAAAGATTTGCTATTACAGATTTGAAAGACAGCTAGATTAAAGGATTCTCACATTATGCACGTGATGAAACCTTTTTACATCTCATCTTTAGAACTACCTCAATTTTATCAACATGATTGACTTATTATATTATATTTATAATAAGAGTAATTAATCTTAGTCATCTCAATTTGTGCAGAAGAACTTGGGTGCATCCGATGCACCATGCATCTCCCACCCTGATGTTGTCACGTTTAATCAAGACATGGCAACATCAGGGTGGGAGATGCATGGTGCATCCCACTACACCCAAGATTTAGTCCAATTTGTGAGGTATCAATATCCACATATAAAATCAAATAATTCGAAATATCTTGATAAAAAAAAAAAAAAAAAAAAAGATTTTAAGTGCATATATATGCCCCTCCACAGGTCTTTGAATCATGTTTATTAGAGCATCTCCAAATCTAGTGTGAATTGTAGCCATACCAATTATTTTTTTTCTGGTTAAATGTCACATCAGTTTTTAATTTTTATTAAAATTACTAATTTAACAATTTCATACTTAATTATAACATTATGTATTCCCAAAAAATATACCGTTGAAAAGATCTCGTTAAAATTTTTAAAATGATACTCATTTTGATATATATTTTATGTCAATAAAATTATTTTATAAATTAACTAATATAAATTAATCGGTATTGTTTAATATTTATTAGGAGAATATTTTTTAAAGATACTCTTTTTATGTAAAATTTGGTGCGGATATATTAAAGATTTGTGTGTAGAAATCTACACTGATTTTAGCTCCTCTCTCTCTCTCTCTCTCTCACATACAATCACAAATTCTCTTGTGGGTTCTGCTTTGGATTTGCATTTGTCTGCTTTAACTTTCTTTGGCTGGTTGGCCCCAGGACCTTGTAGTTTGTGCATGAGCTTGTGTGGTGTAGACGTGTAGAGGTGTAGTTTTACTCATTCTTGTCTACTCCTTTATGCTTTATTGTTTTTTTTTTCCTTTTCTTTTCTACTTTTCTATTAAGGGAGACTGCAAAAAATTACTTTTCTAATCGAGACTTCCTATATATTTCACAGGGGAGACCTCTCACCTCACCGGAGGAACTTCTCTCACACATATGATTTCCATGTTCAATCTCGACCTAGCTAATCAAACCCTCAAGTCGATCTCACCCAATGTCACCTCGCAATTCTGGTTGGCGGAAAATTTACCATCAACAATAACATTTTGATCAGTAAACTATTTTAATCTTTTTAACACCCCATTTCAAAAAATTTAATGTAACAATAGTTTTATCTTTAATGGAAATCATATAATATAACAAAAGAAATATTAAAACACAATAATCATGAACAAAATCAATTTACACTTACCTATAATATAATTGTCACAAAGCTTTAAGCTTCTTCACCTTTCTTGTTTAAACTATACCATGTAACACGTTTTTATTTTATATTATATATGTGTAACATGTGCTTCTATTTGTCTCTATTTACATGTGTTAGCTTAGTTTCTTTTTCGGCGATCAGACTCAAAAACCAATTAATCTATGTAATCACCAAAGTAGTTATCCTTCCATGTAAATCATGAAATGATGCGGTGAATGATATGATAAGGATAAATCACTCGTAGCATCGTTTAGATTGGTTTTTAGACTAAAGTTTTAGCGGTACTGTGCAAAAGCCAATGCAAATTGAACCCCTCCCAAGTTTTTGTCTATAAAATGATTCTCTTAACCATTATCATTCCACAGTCATTCCACACAGATATTTGATCTCTTTTGTTGAGTCAAGAAAACAGGTATATATATATATATATATAGTCATATAGACATCTCTCTTATGTACATTTCATCTTCCTTTTTTTGGCGTTTTTGTTATTAATTAGAACCGTTAATTAATTAATTTTTTTTTCTTTCACAGAGACATGATGTTTGGGAAGATTTTGCTGTTCTTAGTCCTGGTGACTACCACAGCCATTGGTGCTGCAATGGCCAAAAATACTTACATAATTCACATGGACAAGACCAAGATGGGAGCAAATCTTTTTCGCCTAGGCGATTCAATGCAGACGTACCAAGCAGTGATCGATTCCATCAATAAAATATCATTACAAGAGGATGATCAAGAACAACAAGCAGAGCTCGTTTATGCCTATGAAACTGCCATTTCTGGTTTCGCTGCAAAGCTCTCAACAAAACAACTTGAATCACTTGAAAAAGTAGATGGTTTTCTCTCTGCCACTCCTGGTAAAATGCTGCAGCTCCACACTACAAATTCCCAGCAGTTTCTTGGCCTACAAAATGGGAAAGGACTCTTGTCTGCTTCAAACTCTGCTTCAGATGTGATAATTGGCTTTCTCGATACTGGAATCTCGCCAGAACACGTCAGTTTCAAGGATACAGGCATGCCTGCTGTTCCTTCAAGATGGAAAGGTGTTTGTGAGGAAGGAACCAAGTTCTCAAAATCAAATTGTAACAAGAAGCTCATTGGTGCCAGATTCTTCTTCAAAGGCTATGAGGCCCATTATGGAAGAATCAATGAAACAAATGAGTTCCTATCTGCCCGAGACAACCAGGGTCATGGTACACACACAGCTTCAACTGCTGCTGGTAGTCTTGTAGCAAATGCCAGCTTTTCAGGTTTAGCCAAAGGCACTGCCCGTGGGACGAGCTACACATCAAGAATTGCAGCATATAAAGTATGCTGGAGACAGGGTTGTTCTAACTTAGATATGTTGGCTGCAATTGACAAAGCTCTTCAAGACGGGGTTGATGTGTTGTCGCTCTCTCTAGGACCAGGCCCTTTGCCTTTCCACAGTGATGCTTTAGCAATTGCCTCATTTTATGCTATCAAAAGTGGGGTTTTTGTTTCAATTTCAGCTGGCAATGAAGGCCCTTTTAGTTCATCCGTGAGCAGCACCGCACCATGGATGATGACTGTGGCCGCAAGCTACACTGATCGAACTTTCCCGGCAGTTATCAAGCTTGGAAATGGAAAAGTTGTTGAAGGGGTATCTTTATATTCCGGTGATGCATTAACAAAGCCAGTGCCGGTTGCTTATTTGGAATCTACAGGAATCCCAGCATCCAAATTCTGTCTGGGGACACTCAATGAATCGCTAGTCGAAGGGAAGATTGTTGTGTGCCATGGAGATAATGTATTTAACCCATATTTAAAGTCAGAGAATGTTAAAAAGGCAAAAGGTGTTGGAATGATACTTGTAAATCCCAAATTTTACGGTGATGAACTTACTGCTAACCCTCACATATTGCCAACAGCTGAAGTAGGCTACACAGCAGGTAAATACATCACACGGTATGCTAGTACCGCGAAAAAACCAACTGCTTCGATCATCTTTAAAGGGACAGTTTATGGTAGAACAGCACCAGTTATTGCAGCATTTTCATCGAGAGGACCAAATTCAATTGATCCGGATGTGATCAAACCAGATGTTACCGCACCAGGAGTGAACATATTGGCTGCCTGGCCACCAACCACCAGCCCAACTGAACGTCATGCCGATTCAAGAAGTGTTCTATTCAATATAGTATCAGGCACTTCTATGTCCTGTCCTCATGTTAGTGGATTAGCTGCACTTCTCAAATCAGTCCATCGAGATTGGTCACCAGCCGCGATCAAATCAGCCTTGATGACAACAGCATATACTCTCAACAACAAAAAATCTCCAATTTCAGATGTTGCTTCCAGTAACTTAGCCGGACCGTTCGACTATGGTTCAGGACATGTTGATCCAGAGAGAGCAGTTGATCCAGGGCTAATCTACGATATAGCCGCGCAGGACTATCTGAATTATTTATGCAGCCTAAATTATACTTCTTCTGATATAGGTTTATTTACAGATGGCACTTTCACTTGCCCTCAAAACATAGCATTTCGGGCTGGTGACTTGAACTACCCTTCTTTTGCATTCAACTTCAAAGGTGGTGTCCAAAATGGTAGTTTGGAATACAAGAGGACAGTAACAAATGTAGGGATCCCTACAAGTTCTTATGCAGTTCAAGTGGAAGTGCCCGAGGGAGTATCAGTGATTGTGAAGCCTAAGATTTTAAGTTTTAATAAGCTTGGACAGAAACTGAGTTACAAGGTGACTGTTGTTGGAAAATCAAAAACATCATCCCACTCATCTTTTGGATCTTTGACTTGGGTTTCTGGGAAATTCAGAGTCAGAAGTCCTATTGCAGTAACCTGGCAGTAACCTCCAACTCATCTTCTACTCTTTATTTTCTAGTTACAAGTATTTGATGAGAAGTGCAAAGATCAGTCATCAAGTGACTAACCAAGCACAGCCACTGCCTTCCCCAGTATGACTTTTTCTTTTTTCTTTTTCACTTTTCTAAGTTCTCTATTGTCCTTTCAATTCTGAAACAATAAAATAATTTTGAGTGCTTCCAATTAGTAAACTATTTTAATCTTTTAACACCCCCCATGATAATTTTCATGGCAATTAATTACAGATCAACTTTGGCTGTATTACTTGGGAAAAAAAAATCTAAAAATTGCTCAATGCTCTTAACTATTAATCCCACCAAGCAGCTTGGGATTGAAAAATGACCAAAGAGGCAAAGAAAATACTACAGGGGTCCCAACTCCCAACATCAACAGGGCAAAGACAAGGCTCTCTTTCTGGATGACAAATTCTAGTTTTCACATTGCTTTTATGCTCCAATAATGATCCCCACTCCCCGACAGTGCTTTTTGGAAGTGTTGTTGACATTAAAAAATGTTACTTTTGTATGGAAAATACTCCCAGAAAAAAATATTGAATCTCCTTTATTCCACCAACTTCAGTACTTTACGTCTTCACACTATATATTGTGCCTTGCATTCTAAGATCATCTCCAACCCTGCTGCATCCCCTGCGCCTTCGTCAAATTCCAGCAAAAACGCCTCCAACCCAGCGGCAAATCTTGTGCAATTTTTGCTCCAATGAACAGTGTCATGCAATATATTGCACAATACTGCAACTTTTGTGCAAAATTTCCTTTTTTTAATTATTTTTTTTATTGTAAATTGGCTTTTGATTGGTTGGAGATGAGTATTTGGTGACAAATAATAATAAACAAAGGAATAGTGTAAGATTTGGTTCAATGAGTTAGAGATGGAATAGTAAAATAGTGTGAAAGTTGCACTATTTTAATGTAAAAGTTGCACCAAAAACACTATTTGGGTTGGAGATGGTCTAAGTACATATTTTAATTATAAATTATTGGGTTAATTGCCTAAACATCTCCAAGTTTAGGCCTAATTGCAAACATATAGACTAATAGACCTTTTACGAAAAATAACAAAAGTCGTTAGTTGACTTCCATCCAAACTAATAGTTAACAAGGCTTTTCAGATGAAATATCCAGCATGCCCTTAATTACTTATTTTAATGAATATTTTATTACTTTTAATCTAATTACTTAAAGAGTTAAAGGTTTAATTAAAAAAAAAAACCAAAAAAAAAAAAAAAAAAAATTGTTGAAGGATTTTCAACCATCTAATCGATTAGAGCAGACCTCTTTCTATGGAGGAGCGATCCACTTCTTCCATAGTTCCATCCTCCTCCCCGATAGAGGAGATCCATCACCGTGCATTCTTTCTTTAAAAAGAAATAATACTAATAAAAGAGTGGTTGAATTGGCACCACTCTAATCATCAAATAATACCATCTTCTTTTTTTTTTTACAATATCTATTAATCCGGGATCAGGTTTTTTAAAAAAAAAAAAAAAAACTTTTGCCATCGGTAGGATTCGAGTAGCCACTGACCTAGAAGTCATTCGCCCAAAACCTAAGTTCGTCCATCTACCAGCTAAACTACGCCTCTATTTTCACACATTTTCAATTTTTCACATATTCTTTTATCCAACATGCTGCATTAAAGTGATACACTTTTACAACTCCAACTGCCGATGATTGAGACCGTTTTCATGAAAATTTTATATGAGGACAAACATATTGTACTTCAAATAAATGAAGATATCACATACACCACAAATAAAATTCATGAAAATGGATCATATATATTCAAATATTAGGTCAACATTAGGGGTGGCAATGGGGCGGGTCAAGACCGCCCCAAACATGTAACCCGGTTTTTAAAAGTTACCCCAAACCCGCCTCGTTTGGGGTAGGGGTGCCCCAAACCCGCCCCGTTTGACCCGTTTCATTAAAAAAAAATGGCAATAAATTTAAATTTAACATAGCACAATAACTTAGTTTAATAAACACTAAATTCTTAGGCAATGTATAAAATACAAATCCCAAAATAACTTAAACAAAAATACAAAATACATACAACAATGGTGGACTGGATAGGTTGTGGCAGAAGAAGAAGGTTGAAGTCCATCAGCAATTCCAGGGGTTTATGAGCGGGGCTATTGTCTGAGTGTAAGATTTTGCTATACAAAGAATTTTGGGTTGCTAGTAGTCAATCTTTTTTCTTTGTTACATTTCAATTTCAAACAACCTTTTGACTATTATTCTATTTCAAGTATTTTGATTACATTTTCTTAATTATTCAATTCAATTGAGTCATACATGGTAACCGTTGTTTGATGGATAATATATATATATATATATATATATATTTATATTTATTTATTTATTTATTTATTTATATTCCAGGTCAAACGGTGCGGGTCGGGGCAAAAGGGACCGTCCCATACCCGACCCGATAACCCACCCAGGTCAAAAAATCTACCCCAAACCCGCCCCGTTACCCGTTTTCACTGCCCCAAACCCACCCCAAAAGGACCGGGGCGGGGCAGGTTTGGGGCGGGTCGGGGATTTTTGCCACCCCTAGTCAACTTATATTAACAAGATAAGGTTGGTCCAGTAGTAAAACGCCTCACACCCACACTACAAGGTCATGGGTTCAAATCTCTCCCTCCTTCCCTATAAAACCCTGAATTATTATAATATTTTAAAAATAAAAATATAATATATTAACAAACAGAAATTGACAAACTTCTGAGTTCTGAGTACCAAAAGACAAAAGAGTCACAGTAATTTTTTCTTTACAAGTTCATAATCTGAAATGATTTGAGGGAGGTAGGGTCATTTTCATTTTGGTTCTTTTAAATTAGTACTCCACATTTCTCAAAATATATATATATCAAAATTAAAGTGGCGTTAAAGGATTTCTCACTGCTACTTTAACTTGCTTTGGCTGATGGGCCCTAGCAGTTTGTAATGTGTACTTGAGCTATCTTTTAATTCGGAATTATGTGTTTTTTTGAAAACTTTCTCTATTAGTAGGATTTGAGCCGTTGACCTGAGAATCATTTACTCAAACCCCAAGCTCATCCATCTACCAACTGAGCTACGCCCATATTTAGCTCTTGAGCTTGCGGATTAGCATTACTCACTCTTGTCTAAACTATACCTTTACAATTTTTTTTTCTTCTTTTTTTAAAAAAAAAAATTATATAAACGTGTAACATGTGTTTCTATTTGTATATATTTGCATGTGTTTGTTTAGATGTGTGATTCACATGCTATATGATATCCATACCTAGGGGCAGAGGGATGGGGTTGGCAGGACCATGAGTCCATGACCTTGCCCTAAATTTTAAATCATTTTCACTTTGGTCCTCTAAAATTTTTTATTGTATAATGACCCCCACAAACTTAATTTTTTTCTTCTTACCACTTAATTATGTCTTGTGATATTGGTGACAATATTAAGTAGAGTGTATTTCATTTCATGAACCCAGATTAGAAAACCTTTTAACTTTTTCAGCAAATGGAGATGTCTTTGTGAGGCTTGTTTTTATTATTATTATAATTATTATATTTACTGTGCATGAGCCAATGAAAATTGGAATTAGGATCTCTCGTAACCTTTTTTTTTTTTTTTTCATTTTTTTTTTTCAGTGAAACATCCTTTTGTATGAGAGAAAAAAAAAAACTAAACAAATCTAAACAATGTATTTTCTTTTATGCTTAGGTGTGTCACTAGATTATGAAAAGTTTAAGAAAAAAAAACAAGGAGAGAATCATGGACTGCAAATTGACTGCTCCAAAAGTTTTTGTCTATAAAATGATGATCTTCACCATTGTCATTCCACACAAATATTTGATCTCTTTTGTTGAGTCAAGAAAACAGGTATATAAACATCTATCTTTTGTACATTTCATCTTTTTTTTTTTTTTGGTGGTGTTTTTGTTATAAATTACAACTGTTAATTATTATTTTTTATTTTTTGGGGTCACAGAGACATGATGTTTGGGAAGATTTTGCTGTTCTTAGTCCTGGTGACTACTGTATCCATCGGTGCCACAATGGCCAAAAATACGTACATAATTCACATGGACAAGACCAAGATGGTGGCAAATCTTTTTCGTCAAGGCGATTCAATGCAGACGTACCAAGCAGTGATCGATTCCATCAACGAAATGTCATTCCAAGAGGATGATGGAGATCAACATGGTTTCTCTGCAAAGCTCTCAACAAAACAACCCCAAATACTTAAAAAAGTTGATGGTTTTCTCTCTGCCACTCCACACTACAAATTCCCAGCAGTTTCTTGGCCTACAAAACGGCAAAGGAATCTTGTCTGCTTCAAACTTGGCTTCGGATGTGATAATTGGCATTGTCGATTCTGGAATCTGGCCAGAACACGAGAGTTTCCAAGATACAGGCATGTCTGCTATTCCATCAAGATGGAAAGGTGTTTGTGAGGAAGGCACCAAGTTCTCAAAATCGAACTGTAACAAGAAGCTTATTGGTGCCAGATACTTCTTCAAAGGCTATGAGGTTGAGTATGGAAGAATCAATGGAACAGAGGAGTTCCGATCTGCCCGAGACAACGACGGTCATGGTACACACACAGCTTCAAATGTTGCTGGTAGTCTTGTAGCAAATGCCAGCTTTTCAGGTTTAGCGCCAGGCATGGCCCGTGGGACAAGCTAAACATCAAGAATTGCAGTCTATAAAGTATGCTGGAGACTTGATTGTTCTACCTCAGATATTTTGGCTGGAATTGACAAAGCTGTTCAAGACGGGGTCGATGTGTTGTCAATGTCTCTGGGACTCGGCCCTTTGCCTTTTCACAGTGATATATTAGCAATTGGATCATTTGGGGCAATCAAAAGTGGGGTTTTTGTTTCAACTTCAGCTGGCAATTCAGGCCCCTTTAGTTCAACTCTGAGCAACAGCGCACCATGGATAATGAGTGTAGCTGCAAGCTACACTGATCGAACATTCCCAGCAGCTATCAAGCTTGGAAATGGAAAAATTGTTGAAGGGATATCTTTAAATTCCGGTAATGCATTAACTAAGCCAGTGCCAGTTTATTATCCGCTATCCAGATTCTGTCTCGATGGTTCATTGAATGAAACGGAAGTCAAAGGGAAGATTGTGGTGTGCCGTAAAGGTAATTTTAGCGCATACATACAGTCAAAGAATGTTAAAAAATCAAAAGGTGCTGGAATGATACTTGTAAATCCCAAATCTGGTGGTGATGAGCTTTCTGTTCAACCTCACATATTTCCAACCGCCAGTGTAGGTTACACAGCAGGCAAGTTCGTGAGACGGTATGCTAGCACCGCGAAAAAACCAACTGCTTCGATCATCTTCAAAGGCACAGTTTATGGTAGAACAGCACCAGTTATCGCACGATTTTCATCAAGAGGACCAAATTCAGTTGATCCAGATGTAATCAAACCAGATGTGACCCGCACCAGGAGTGAACATATTGGCCGCCTGGCCACCAATACTCAGCTCAAGTGGTCGTCAAGACGATACAAGAAGTGTTTTGTTCAATATAAAGTCAGGCACTTCTATGTCATGTCCTCATGTTCAAGGCGAAGCCAGAATTTTAGCTTTGGGGGGCCAAAAATTAATATTGTAGGTAATGCAATCTTCAAATAATATCAATAGGAATCCTGCACAAGAAAAAGTGTGGAATCTTGCGCCTGATACTTTTCAACAAAATGTGATACCGTTCGGTGTTAAAAGTAATGATACAAATAAATAAATAAAATAGACATTAACTAATTAAAATGTAACAAGTCTATTTTATATCTAGAAAATTATTTATAACCAATTTCTTCCTAATTTTCATTTCAATTACATAATTAAAGAGTGTATGATAAAACATCTTTTATTTTGTTGCAAAACCTATGCCTATTCTTAATGGTATGCATAACTGAAAGGGGTTTTTACAATTTGGTCCCAACTTAATTGGAAAACATCACTTTTTTACTCATTAATTCCAATTTCATCAATTTGGTCCTTATATAATAGAAAATCAATCAAATTAGTCCTACCGTTAGTCAAAGTTTTGACTAACGGTAGGACTAATTTGATTGATTTTCTATTATATAAGGACCAAATTGATGAAATTTGAATTAATGAGTAAAAAAGTAATGTTTCCCAATTAAGTTGAGACCAAATTGTAAAAACCCCTATATATATAGGTCTAAATTCAAATGCATTAGTGCTGTTACTATAACACTACCATAGTCAGGCCATCGTGACCTAAATTCAACTAAGATAATTAATGCAAATTTGGAAAATCCCAATTCAATAGTTGATCCACTTCTATAGTAGTTGATCAAAACATAACATTGGAAATGGAATTACTAGTGGAAGACCAAATGAAATTATTTGGGTGAATATTTCATAGTGGTTGACCCAATTAAGTGTTTGTGTACCATTAAATTTTGCTTGCCAAATGCTATATATGATTTGTCAAGATCTTCTCTATCACCATCAATGACCCATCCCATTCTTATCCCACTTGAGCATATTTGGTTCAAAAAGATCCATAAAGAAATTTTTTTATGCCACATGTCTGATCTTCAATGGACTGACCGGTGCATCATTCAGCAGAATACCCGATACACTAAAGATTTTCTCTTATGGCAACCCAATGAAATACAAGCAACACTAATTTTGTCCAACGGAAGCCATCTTATTACTTATCAAACTCATTGTCTAGTCCCTCATATAGTCATATAGTAGAAGTGTAGAACCTATAACACCTTTTACATCCATCAAACTCTCTGATTTTTAATGGCACCTCTCTACATTTCCACTGAAATTATTAATTAATTTATATTATAAAAATAATAAAGGGACAAGATAATATTATCACCTATCTAATATATATATATATATATATATATATATATATATATATATATATCACATTTAGTTTTTTTTTTTTTTTTAATTGGATTTTAATGTTATATATAATAGATTTTTTTTTTTTTTTAATTGGTTGTGGGGGGCCATGGCCCCTATGGGCCCCCCCTTACATTCGCCTCTGCTCATGTTAGTGGCTCACCAGCCGCCATCAAATCAGCCTTGATGACAACAGCATATAATCTCAACAACAAAAAATCCCCAATTGCTGATGTTGATTCTAGTAACTCTGTCGGACCCTCTGCCTATGGTTCAGGACATGTTGATCCAGAGAGAGCAGTTGATCCAGGACAAATCTACGATATAGCCACAGAGGACTATCTGAAATATTTATGCAGCCTAAATTATACTTCTGCTGAGATAGCTTTATTTGCAGGGGAGAATTTCACTTGTCCTTCAAACGGAGCCATTCGTGGTGGTGAGTTGAACTACCCTTCTTTTGCAGTCAACTTCAAAGTTGGTGTCCAAAATGGTAGTTTGGAATACGAGAGGACAGTCACAAATGTGGGGACCCCTACAAGTTCTTATGCAGTGCAAGTGGAAGTCCCCAATGGAGTTTCAGTGATTGTGAAGCCTAAGATTTTAAGTTTCAATAAGCTTGGCCAGAAACAAAGTTACAAGGTGACTATTGTTGGAAAATCAAAAACATCCTCCTACTCATCTTTTGGATCTTTGACTTGGGTTTCTGAAAAATTCAAAGTCAGAAGTCCTATTGCAGTAACTTGGAAATAACTCATCTTCATATCTTTATTTATTTTTTTAGTAACAAGTAATTGTTGAGAAGTGCTAAGATCAGTGTAACATTTGTATGCTTTCAGTTAACATGATCAACAATAATATTTTGAGTGCTTCCATTAGTAAACTATGTTAATCTTTTAACACCCCACGATAATTTTCATATTGTATGGATCGATCATATATAATTTTCATATCACATGATATGATTTCAGTGATCAGACGTATACTAAAAAATTCATTATAATCATCATACCTTTTATACTATTATTCTTTAGGAGTGGTTTCTAACATCTTAGACATGGACCTTACCTTTTGTCATTATATGTTTAATCTTGATCAACCCAAACCAAAGGTGAAGAAGGAAGCTGAATTTGGAAACA
The DNA here is from genome assembly GCA_030490815.1 of Acer saccharum. Taxonomy (NCBI): domain Eukaryota; kingdom Viridiplantae; phylum Streptophyta; class Magnoliopsida; order Sapindales; family Sapindaceae; genus Acer; species Acer saccharum. The sequence continues at coordinate 43,245,046 of CM059870.1, read as the reverse complement.
GTTCCAACCAAGTGAACCCAGAAACATCTTTGGCTGGTTTAGTGGGAGAAAAATCTATAAATTGTTCAATGCTCTGAACTGTTAATCCCACCAAGCAGCTTTGGTTGAAAAATGACTAAAGAACAAACTAGAAACTACACAGGTGTCCCAACATCAATAGATAGTGATTGAATTTGCACATAATGTGCATTATATATATCCATTATCTCTATCTGCAATGAACAATAATTGATAATGAATCACTGTTCAAGATAATATTAGCAAAACCAAGCTGTAATTGCCTCTATTTGCAACTGGATCTCAAATTCCAGTTTTCACATTGCTATTATACTTCTGTGCCCCGCTCACCAACACCAATTAGAGTGCTTTTTGGAAGCGTTTTTTTTCTTATGAACTATAAGATTAGTTTATTAATTTGTGTGCATGTGTGCTCAACTTCTTTCACTTCACTCTCTCTATTGACTACTTGAAGTTGCAGTCTTTACAAGTGCCGTGCCGTAAAATGGACTCAATCCCACCATTTGTTTTTTTATCATGATCTTGTAACAGGTTGCATTTCTTTTTGCCAAAAGAAAAAGAGAAAGAGCCACTCTCAGCAGCTGCACTCCACCCACCAACTAGCTTTCATAATTTTCTATCATGAAAATCTAATGTCAAACACTGATCATCATAATACACACACACACACATGCATTAAGAAGCAATAATGAATGTGTAAACTGCTCAGATAATCTCCATTAAACTTCTTGAACGTTCAATTTAAACCATGTTGTACAAGATTTACAGGTTATTAATCTAATCGTGACCTTTTTAATTAGTTGGGTTCCACTGTTGAAGATGTTGCCTGTCCCACTCCCCATGTCACACATCTCTGTGTCTCTAGCTAACGGAGGTACCAGAAAGCTCCATATATGCTTACCCTTTACGGAAACTTGAGACTAGGCGTGCACATTCTAAGAAAAAAGAAATAATGAACAATGCAAAGAGCTCAAGTTGTCCCCTCCTTTTGGCCTATATATAATAACCATCTTCAATATGTTAATTCCATGTGTTTCACTTCTACATTCTCTTATTTCTATTTTGTTGAGACAATAAGTGAGGTATAAATATTTCTCCATTTTTAACTATTTAGCAGTTTAATTCATGTTTGCTGTTGAATATTTACATTTTGGGTAGAAATTTTAACTGTTTGTGTTATTTCTCTCTTTGTTTTTTCAGCCACCATGATGTTTTGGACATCTTTGTTGTTGCTAGTCGTCATGGCTATCGCATCAGTTGCTTTAATAGAGGAACAGGCATATATAGTTCACATGGACAAGAACAAGGTTGCGGCAAATTACAGAGAATTTTATAAAGCATTGATCGATTCTGTCAACAATTTCTCATCCCAAGATGAAGATGAAGATCAAGAAACGTCGTCTCCCCAGCTCCTTTATGTCTATGAAACTGCCATTTCAGGTTTTGCCGCGAAGCTCTCTATAAAACAACTTGAATTACTAAAACAAGTTGATGGTTTTCTCTCTGCCACTCCTGATGAATTGCTAACTCTGCACACCACACATTCCTACAAGTTTCTTAGCCTAGAAAATGGCAGAGGACTGTGGTCAGCTTCAAACTTGGCTAAGGATGTGATAGTTGGAGTTATCGATACTGGAATCTGGCCCGAACACATCAGTTTCCAAGACAAGGGCATGTCTCCGGTGCCTTCAAAATGGAAAGGCGTTTGTGAGGAAGGTACCAAGTTCTCACAATCAAATTGTAACAAAAAGCTTATTGGTGCTAGAGCCTTCTTCAAAGGCTATGAAACTATCATTGGAAGAATCGATGAAACAGTAGATTTTCGATCACCACGAGATGCACAAGGTCATGGTACACACACTGCATCAACAGCTGCTGGTAATCTTGTATCAAACGCCAGCTTTTTCGGTTTAGCAAAAGGCTCCGCGGGAGGGATGAGGTACACGTCGAGAATTGCTGCTTATAAAGGTTGCTGGTCACTAGGTTGTACCAGCACTGACATACTTGCTGCAATCGACAAAGCTGTCGCTGATGGGGTTGATGTGTTGTCACTCTCTCTAGGAGGCTCCTCGAGGCCTTATTACAGTGATCTCATAGCCATAGCCTCATTTGCTGCAACCCAAAATGGGGTTTTTGTTTCATGTTCAGCCGGCAATTCAGGCCCATCTAGTTCAACTGTGAGCAACACAGCGCCATGGATCATGACCGTGGCTGCTAGCTACACAGATCGAAGCTTCCCGGCAATTGTAAAGCTCGGCAATGGTCAAGTCTTTGAAGGGTCATCTTTATACTATGGCAAAGCAACAAAGCAACTTCAGGTTGTGTATGCAAAAACTGCAGGCAGCCGAGGAGCTGAGTACTGTATGGATGGGACACTCGATCAAAAGCTAGTGAAAGGGAAGATTGTTGTTTGCCAAAGAGGAATCAATGGCCGTGCTAAAAAGGGAGAGATAGTGAAATTAGCAAAAGGAGCTGGAATGATAATAGTAAACAACAAAAATGAAGGCGAAGAACTCTTTGCTGATCCTCACATATTGCCAGCAGCTGCATTAGGAGCATCAGCAGGCGAAACCATCAAAAAGTACATGAACTCAACGAAAAAACCAACAGCTTCCATCGTCTTCAAAGGGACAGTTTTTGGCAAAACTGCACCAGTCATGGCAGCATTTTCATCAAGAGGACCAAGTATAGTTGCACCGGATGTGATCAAACCAGACGTGACTGCGCCAGGAGTGAACATACTAGCTGCCTGGACACCAATGAGTAGCCCAACTATGCTGAAAAGTGACAATAGAAGTGTTGTGTTCAATATAGTTTCAGGCACTTCAATGTCTTGTCCTCATGTTAGTGGCCTAGCTGCGCTTCTCAAATCAGTTCATCAAGATTGGTCACCAGCCGCGATCAAATCAGCCTTAATGACAACAGCATATACTCTAGACAACAAAAAATCTCCAATTGCTGATGTTGGTTCTATCAACTCTTTGATAGCTACCCCATTTGCCTATGGTTCAGGCCATGTCGATCCAGAGACTGCTTCTGATCCGGGACTAATCTACGATATATCCACCAACGACTATCTGAATTATCTATGCAGCCTAAATTACAGCTCCACTGAAATGAATTTATTCTCAGGAGGGAATTTCACTTGTCCGAAGAAGAATGGTGACCTGAACTACCCTTCATTTGCAGTGAATTTCAATGGTGATGGTCAAAACATCACCATGGAATATCTTAGGACAGTGACGAATGTAGGGACCCCTACATCTTCTTATGCAGTACAAGTGGTGCAACCCAATGGAGTGTCAGTGACAGTCAAGCCTAAGATTTTAAGTTTTAATAAACTTGGGCAGAAATTGAGTTACAAGGTGACTTTTGTTGGACTCGGAGGATCAACTAGAGCATCCTCCAATTCTTCTTTTGGATCTTTGACTTGGGTTTATGGGAAATATGTAGTCAGAAGCCCCATTGCAGTAATTTGGCAGTAGCTTTTCTAGGTTTGTTATAGTTTTCTGTTGGGGGGAGTTTTGAACTTTTGATGTCATAAAAAGCAATTAAAGACGTGTGGAATTGGATATTGTTTCACAAAATCTAGTAAAAAAAATAATGAAAAGTCTTTTGCTTTTTTATATTCTTTTTCGACCAATGTTGGGAATTTCTTGTCCTGCACTCCTAAATCATTGCAACACATTATTCTTTGGTTACTATTTTAGGTAATGAGGTTGATTCACACCTACACCACTAAAGTCGTGGGTTTGAATCCTCCCTCTTCCAAAAAAAAAAAACCCTGATTTTATGTAATATTATACTTCAAAACAAATAATAATAAATGGCCCATTTGTTCCATCTCATTTTAATTGCATATTTAGTATTTACAAGTGTTATATATATATATATATATAATAATAATAACTTTTTTAAAATAAAAAGTAAATGATAGAAACAAAATAAAAACAAACAAAAAAGAAATATCATGTCCAAATCAAATTGTCAACCAACTAACCATGTGAATTTTATTTAAGAGTAATGCTAGATATCACAACTAAAATCACAACTATTTCAACATAACACATGTGGTACATGAGATGTCAATTAGTGAGTAGATACACATTAATAATGATTTATCTCACTTATCTATGTATTTACTCACCAATTGACATATCATGTGTTACATGTGTTGTGTTGGAATAATTGTAATATCTAGCATTACTCTTTATTTAATTATCTACTGATGTAATTATTACTTGCTAAACTCAATTACGTGTTTAATTAAAATTTGAAAACCTTTTTTTTTTTTTTTTTTTTGCCACAATTATAGCAAGAAAACCATGTGGATTTTATTTAATTATCTGTTGACGTAATTATGGCTTGCCATAGTTATAGCAAGAAAACTTGGACGAATCATTGTTCCATGAGGGAGGTTGTTGCTTATTCTGATTTTGCGGATTCTTACTATGTGTCTTGTTGTTGCGGTTCTTGTTCTATTCCGGTTCTGATTCTCCATATTCTTGGCTCCCGGTTTCAGAACAATAGGGGTCTTGTTCATGTTGAAAATCTTGTTGTTTGTCACAGCCAGAACTTCCTCCTTTAGCTTTTGTTTTCTGATCTCTTCCTCGATTCGAGGGCATGTGATCAAACTCTCTAAAGAACACTCCTTGGTCTTGTGTCTCAATTGTTTCTTAAAGTCTTACCAACTTGGGGCAACTTGTCGATGATAACTACTACTTGGAATTGATCATCTAGGTTTATACCTACAGACTTGGCATCTGTCATTTGATACTTTAAGTAGCTGTTGCCAACAAATTTTTTAGTTCCAACCTCTTCAATATCATATTTTTTCTGAAGTGCCTCCCAAACATCTTTTGCGGTATTAAAAGTAGTATAATAATCATATAAATCATTAGTCAAGCCATTAAGAATATAATTTTTGCAAATAAAATCATATGCAGTCCATTTCTCTAGAGTTGCAGTTTGTTCAGCAATTGGGTTTTCAGGAAGAACCGGTTTTTCGGTGTTAACAATAGTGGCTAATTTCTTGGTGGTCATATAAAAAAGCATTTTTTATCTCCAACGTTTAAATTAAACACCCTCAAAACGGAAGGGTCGATTAAGATCGGATGACTTAGAATCCATTAAATATATATATCTTTGATTAATATAGACTACGAAACGTCTTAAAATTGTTGCTGCAAAATTGCTTCAAAATAAATTGATACCATAAACCATTTCAAAAATAAAATGGTTGCTAAAAAATAATTTCAAAAACAAAGTTGTTGCTGAAATTATTTCAAAAAGAAATGGTTGCTAAAAAATAATTTCAAAAAGGAAAATTTTGTTAGTGCAAAATATAACTAGAATAGAAAAACCTGGAAAATGGTCGAGTCGCAGACAATGTCGCTTTCTTTAAGACGTTTCGCGGCTCTGCCCTCATTGTGCAAGCACGTCCAAAGTTGCCAGCCCAAAATCACCTCTATCTCGGAACTTCTTTGCACAAAAAAGAACCGGAATACTCAAATCCTTTCAAGAACTGCTCGGAATACTTACAAAAAACACTCAATAAATTTTTCGAAGTATTTTTTTAAAAAAAAAAACTATCTGAGAACTTTATTTTTCAAATTGTTATAGTGCTTTGTGAATGAGGCAAAGCCTCTATTTATTGAATTAGAAAATCACAACTGAAAAATTAATTTAAAAACAATTAAAACCAGCCATTAAAACAAACAAAAATAGTTTTGACATTTAACCTCAACTTTTTGAAATATAAAAACGTTTGATAGCAATTACCCGCATTTAAACAAAAAAATCATTTTATAACAGTTAAACAAAACAAAACTGTTATGCATTTTTGAATACAAAATTTTTAATTACACTTTTAGCAAACATCACCATGGAATATCATAGGACTGTGACGAATGTAGGGACCCCTACATGTTCTTATGCGGTACAAGTGGAGCAGCCCAGTGGAATGTTGGTGTCAGTCAAACACTCAAGCCTAAGATTTTAAGTAGGAATGGCCATTTATCCTGGGACCCAAATCCCCACTCTCCCATCCCCACTTAGGGAATTTTTTTATAGAGAAAAATGGGGAAATGGGGGATAGATGGGGGATAATTTTTATCCCCAAATTGAAATGGGATGGGGATGGGGATGGTGGTAGATACCCTCCATTTCCCCCAAATCTTATATTTAACATATTAATATATATATATATATATATTTTCTTAATATTTTAATTCCTTTTATTTTACTAAGTATGTAATTTTTACTTAAATATGGGAAATGGGGAAACAGGGAAGATGGGGAAAAATAGGAAAAAACGGGGAAATGGGGATGGATATGGGGGGACCTCCCCCCAAAACTACCCCATCCCCATTTTCCCCAAATGAGGAAATGGGGATGGGGATGGGGATGGGGATGGGGGAACCTATATCCATCCTCATTTCCCTAATAGCCATCCCTAATTTTAAGTTTTAAGAAACTTGACCATAAATTGAGTTACAAATTGACTAGAGCATCTTCTATAGACGATATGAGGTTGGTCCGGTAGTAAACCCCTCACACCTATACCACTAAAGTCGTGGGTTTGAGTCCTTCCCTTCCACAAAAAAACCCTAATTTTATGTAACATTGTACTTAAAAATAATAATGACTCATTTGGTCCGTCTCGTTTTAATTGCATATTTAGTATTTACAAGTATTATATATATATATATATATAAGTGAAAATTGTCAAAACTGACCACATATATTATAGGAAATTTGTTTTTAACCACAAACAAAATTTTATTTATTAATAACCATGTTTTTGTAAAATTACTTGACTACCCCCATATAAAAGCATCCCAATCAGCTCTCTCTATCTCTTTTTCTCTTTTTTTCTTTCTCTCTCCTCTGCTCTCTCTCTCTCTCTCTCTCTCTCTCTCTCTCTCTCTCTCTCTCTCTCTCTCTCTCTCTCTCTCTCTCTCTCTCTCTCTCTCTCTCTCTCTCCGATCTGCCTCTTGCCGGTGTCGTCGAGCTTCGGCGAGCTTCTGGGCATCGCGGTAGTCCCTCACGCGCAGCTAGATCATCGGTTCGTTGCTTCGACAGTTCTCTGCAGCTTCGCCGGTTCGTTGCTCCTTCTTCGACGACGGGATGGCGACGGGATGACGATGGCGAGTGTTGCGATCTGTTGACGGTGATTTTTGGCGATCACCAAGTCAATGATTCGTTTTTTGAATTACTGCAGTTTATACTTGAGTATAGTCAAAGATTGTAAAGAAATAACAAGTGATTTACGTGGTAAAACTCCAAAAGATCGGAGAAACATCCACGGGATTGTTGCTTTAGCAACAAAGTCAAATCCACTATGAATCACGATTACAAGATGAAGAACGATAAAGAATGACTACAAGAACTTTGCACTATGATCCTCTCTCTCTCTATTCTCCTTCTCGCGTACCCCTGTTTATGAATAGAGGGGGTATTTATACATGTTGTTTCTAGGGTTTTAAGGTGACCGCTAGGGTTTAGTGTTGTGGCCCCCAAGTCTCAAGCGGTTTCCTAGTCCTATTTAGATTATGTTTTCCTTTTTCGGCTGTGTTCAATTCTGAACGGGATTCTTTCTCCTTTATTCATGGGAGAACTGCTTGTTTCCTTTTTAAACTCTAATGGTCCACATCGTTGCTTATTGTGGACCTGCTGGCTGCTGATTGCAAGTGTTGGCGACTGTTTTATTGTTTCCCGAGTGAGTATGCCCGAGTGCGCCCGAGTGCGCCTGAATCTGATCTGCTGCTCAAGCTGATCGTTTTTGCTTGTGGTCGGACTACTTATCCTTTTTTCCGAGTAAGTTATCGTGGAGGTTTCTGCTCCATAAGTTGACTTCTCTTGACCTCTGTGGACCTGACCTTCCATGGTGATGACGTGTCCATCATGACTATTTTTACCTATAACACGATCGTTCACTGGTTCACCAACGATCGATCGGCCTCCATGATCTGCAACAAAAAAGGAAAAAAAGAAAAAAAAAAAAAAAAAAAAAACCTAAACCTAAGGAAGAAGAAGGGGAAAATTTTATTTTAGTCCAGATTTCAAGTTTGGATATTTTCATTTAGGCATGATTTCAAGTTTTGATATTTTCATTTAGGCATGAATTCAAGTTTGAATATTTCTATTTTAGGCATGATTTCAAGTTTGGATATTTTCATTTAGGCATGATTTCAAGTTTGTGTATTTCAATTTAGTCGTGATTTCAAGTTTGTTTCGAGGTTTAACAAACACTATTTTCAGGGGTACTCTAGTAATTTATGGTACTACACTGAATTTTTTATAAAAAAGTGGTTATTAACAATTAAAATTTCAAAAGTGGTTATTAACAAAAGTTTAATGTATCATATGGCTACTTTCGAATTTCTCTCATATAAATGATAGAAACAAAATAAAAATAAACAAAAAAAGAAATATCATGTCAAAATCAAATTGTCAACCAACCGTGTGGATTTTATATAATTATCTACTGACGTAATTATTACTTGCTAAACTCAATTACGTGTTTAATTAAAATTTGAAAACCATACAAAAAACAAATACAGTATAAATACCCCGCTGTATCTCTTAGCGGGAACCACCAATGAAGAAACTCCACGTGACATGAATAAGGTTTAACCGCCTTTATTTTCGTTGAAGATAGAAATTAAAAAATCAAAATCAAAATCAAAATCAAAGACATTTGCAGACCTAAAAATGGCTGTTGTACACGTTGTTGACGCGACTTAGATTATTTCGCAAAGTTTTCTTCTTCTTTGAAGTCACCGAACACATTTGAATAGGTAAATATTTTCTGTTTCTCTGTCTACAGAGAAAGTACATTGGTATTTCCGATCTTTGGATTTCCGGTTCTATTTTTTTTATTGCTTTTTATGTACATCAATTTCAATTCAAGATCGGAGTCGTGAATCAGAGATTGTGTTTTTTTTTTTTTAGTCAATTTGAAATCTTGATGTGTAATATTGAATCTATTTGATTGTTGTTGTTTGTATTAATGGACAATTACCCACATCAAAACCCATACCCGTATCCGTATCAGCCTCCTCCTCCGGGTTATGGACTACCACCACCACCACCACCACCCATTGCAGATCCATATAACCAACCACCACCACCACCTACATATCAATACCCATACAATCATCCACAACCTTATCCGCCTCCAGCGTCGTCGGTGGTGTCGCCTCTCTATTCACCATCAGCACCACCACCACCGCCGCCACAAGCTTCTCATTCTCATTCCGGGCCATTTGATTATCACGACTACCACCACCAGCAGTACCCTCCACCTCATCATTCGGCACCCCTTTCGGGTCCTTTGGATTATCATTATCGCCCACCAACACAAACCAATTCCGGGCCAATTCCATATCCCTATTCCCGCCCAACTTCTCCTCCGGTGGTATCTGTTTCTACGTCTCCGGAACCACCACTTCAAAAGCATGGTAGTTTTCAGTATGATCCTTCACATTACTATTATTCGCAGCCTCCTGAAAGTAGTCAAGAATTGCAATCTCAAGTCAGTGGTTTGGCCGATCATCATAGTCATGATAGTATGAGTTCTATAGGAATTGGTTCGTCCCAGAATGTTAAGGACAATAACCCCTCTTACCCTTCTTTGTACCCGCCTGTGGATGATCTATTGAGAAATACGCATTTATCAGATAATTATAACAATAAGAACAGTTTTAATCACTCTAGTGCCCCAGCATCGCCCTCAGCACCTTCAGTGCCACCATTGCCTTCGGTTTTGAATCATCAAGGTTCGAATTTGAGTAGTCATGCAGTTCTGAATCATCAGGGTTCGAATTCGAGTAGTCATGCACTTCTGACTCATCAAGGTTCGAATTTGAGTATTCATGGGGGTCATTATAGGTATGCCAGTGACTCCTCATTACCTAGCTGGGAAGGAGCTTCTGGTCATCCTGGTTTTTCCCATTCGAGCTCCTTTAGTGACTCAGAACATAGTCGGAATATGCAGATTGTCCCAGTGCAAAAAGGGTCTTTGAAGGTTTTGCTATTACATGGAAATCTAGATGTTTGGGTCTATAGTGCAAAGAATCTTCCCAACATGGATATGTTTCACAGGACCTTGGGGGATATGTTTGGGAGATTTGCAGAGAATGTTGGCAGCAAAATTGAGGGGCCAATGGGTTCTAAGATTACTAGTGATCCATATGTAACAATTTCGGTAGCAGGTGCTGTAGTTGGGAGGACTTTTGTGATTAGCAATAGTGAAAATCCTGTTTGGCAGCAACATTTTTATGTCCCTGTTGCACACAATGCTGCAGAAGTGCATTTTCTTGTTAAAGACAGTGATGTTGTGGGCTCAGAATTGATTGGAGTTGTTTCAATTCCGGTGGAACAAATATATTCGGGGGCAAAAGTTGAAGGAACCTTTCCGGTCCTGAATAATGGCAGGAAACAATGTAAGCCTGGAGCTGTTTTGAGCATTTCAATTCAGTACACCCCGATGATGAATCTGAGTGTTTATCATCAAGGAGTTGGGGCAGGTCCTGATTATATTGGTGTTCCTGGCACATATTTTCCTCTTAGGAAGGGTGGTTCTGTGACTCTTTATCAAGATGCTCATGTTCCTAATGGGTCCCTCCCAAACTTAATGCTCGATCGTGGAATTCCTTATGTACATGGGAAGTGTTGGTTTGACATTTTTGATGCAATACGTCAAGCACGACGTTTAATTTACATTACAGGGTGGTCAGTATGGCACAAAGTTAGGCTGGTTCGGGATGCTGGTTCTGCATTAGACTGCACCCTAGGGGAACTTCTGAGATCAAAGTCCCAGGAAGGAGTAAGAGTGCTGCTTCTTATTTGGGATGACCCTACTTCAAGGAGCATTTTGGGTTATAAAACAGTAAGTTATTTTTATCTGGTTTTCCATCTCATTTTTATATAGTAGCTTCAGGGATTATGGTCAGTATATGTGTTTGTACTTAACTCGTTATTTTTTTCCTAAATACCAGATTTATGTTCCTTACAGTTAGTTAAGGTTCAACGACTCCAAACATTTGTTAACAGTTTGAACTTTGAATAATGAGTAATGCAAAGATAATAGCTGCAAATTTTATAAAGCACATAAGATGGAGACAACTCTGTTGCAATGTTTAACATGAAATGTCAGAAATTCTGGAAGTTTTTCTATATCACTTCCATTTTGTGTTTGTTGCGGGGTTGATGTGAGTGTGAGAAAGAATATTTGGACATACATTTAAGTTTTCTGACAAGAATCAATCTATAAGGATGGTCTAGAATATTAGTTTTATATCCTAAAGTAAAATTTGTCATAGCATCATTTTTTTCTTATGTCAATCAGTGCTTGTACAGTTATGTTCATCTTATGTTCTATATTTTATTATTCTTGGCCCCTTGAATAAAGCTTGATTAGCTTTGTATACTAGATATTACATTCCACACATATTACTTGCCATTTATCAACGTGTAGATATCTGCATTGTATATAGTTTTATGGTAATCCCTTATAAATTATCTAATGCAGGATGGAGTTATGGCAACCCATGATGAGGAAACCCGCCGATTTTTCAAACATTCTTCCGTGCAAGTTCTACTTTGTCCTCGTACAGCTGGAAAACGACATAGTTGGATCAAGCAAAAGGTTAATTGAAAATATCCATTTCTTTGTTATGCTTTTTTCCATTCTTAAGCCACACATGCTGCTGATATTATGACTTAATGACATGGCACTCACTGAATTTTCTTGTATTTAAAACTAGCATGTCATCCTCATTGAAATTGCTTGTACTTATTAAAAAACTGACACAGAGAGAGACAAAAGTTATTATCATTTTATCAATAAAATTATCAGCTGTGTAGCAGTACACTGATAATTCTTCTTCTACTTCTTACCACAATGACGTTTGAAGATTGACTTCTCCATCATTTGAGGAAAACTTTGTGTAAACTTTTTTGACACTTTCTTCTATTCTGATATGTTTATGAAACAAAACAAACCAAATTGATAATTGTTGTACTAGCAGTTATGTAATTGATTTGCTTATGAAGGACCACTTGTTATTTACCCAATATTAATTTGGCATTTCAATTGCAAATTTTGTATTAAATTTCCTTCTTACCTTTGTCATCATCAGGAAGTTGAAACAATCTATACACACCATCAGAAATCGGTAATTGTAGATGCTGATGCGGGGAATAAGTATAGGAAAATCATAGCTTTTGTTGGTGGCCTTGATTTATGTGATGGGCGATATGATACTCCAGATCATTCTGTATTTAGGACATTAGAAACAGTGCATAAGGACGATTATCACAATCCTACTTACACGGTAACTCTAAACCTCTATTTTTCCTTCTAGTTTGCAAACAATTTGAGTCCAATTAGTTCAGCAGTTTTATACCGCTGAACTACTTACAGACCAATAAATTTGCAAGTCTGTAGAACACATACAGACAGTCATGTGTTTCTATGTATTGATATCGGATTCAAGAACTGAACATCTGTGGTGTAGTGCACAGCTTCATGTTTCAAGAAATTGGCATTGATAACTGATTGTTCTTCAACTAAACAAATTACTATCAAGACATTATCTGTTTCTGTTGCTAATTGTGCAGGGTAGTACTGCTGGTTGTCCAAGAGAACCATGGCATGACTTACACAGTAAAATTGATGGTCCTGCGGCCTATGATGTTTTAACCAACTTTGAGGAGCGCTGGTACAAGGCTTCAAAACCACAAGGGATTAAAAAGTTGAAGAAATCTTATGATGATGCTTTACTCAGGATAGACAGAATTTCAGACATTGTAAGCGCATCTGATGTTCCTTCCTTCAGTGAGAATGATCCTGAATCGTGGCATGTCCAGGTAATTTATACTGACCATTCTCAACTGTTAAAGGGTGTGGTGGGTTAAGTCTTCGGTTAAAATATTCTTTGCATGGTAAAATAGAAATGAAATTATTTGCTCTTTTGTGTTTTATGGTGAACAAACTATTATATAATCGGGGCTTTTTAATGCAGATTTTTCGTTCAATTGATTCAAATTCTGTTAGAGGCTTCCCAAAGGATCCTAAGGAAGCTACAAGCAAGGTAAGAAAAAGGATTGGTGATTGATTTTCTCTTTTGCGTAGTTTTTAATATTGAGCTTTGTATTATATGCATGTGGAAGTTGATTGGCTACTCTGTTGAAACAGAATCTGATGTGTGGTAAGAATGTACTCATTGACATGAGCATACATACAGCATATGTGAAGGCCATTCGTTCAGCGCAGCACTACATTTATATAGAGAACCAGTATTTCATTGGGTCCTCGTATAATTGGGGTTCATATAAAGACTTAGGTGAGGATATTTATTTTTCACGAAGACATTGTCTTTACAACCATGTTTGAAGTATGATAATTAACTAAAAAAATTTAGTACTCATGGTTATTTTTTGTTGCTTTGAAGATTTTATTTTACACATTTTAACTTCCCTTCTTAAGTTAAAGGGCATGCTGGGTCTAATGAATAGACTATGATTGCTCTACATATAAGTTGGGGTCTAGCAATGCCAACTTATCATAAGAAAAATAAAGCATCTAGAGATTTAGACAGGCTTTGATGTTTGAAAAGCAAAGAAATAATTCTCTCAAGGAAACAAAACATCTTAATAACGTCATAAATTATTTCTATGATAAATTTGCTGTTATCTATACTGAAACCATAGAACCCGAAAAATACAGCAATTACCAAATATACAGTAACTAGGAGAAACAAACAGAAAAAGAATCCAACTTTTGAAGTAAAGTCACTGCCAGGAACATGTAGTTCTTGAAATAGCTAAAACACAGAACTTGGATGCCTAAATAATGGAATTTGATTGAAAAGTAACATGCATAATGATATACCTGAGTTCTGTACATTTATTTTAAACTATAATATTTTTGTGTTGTGCAAAGGAAGTTGATCCATAAGTCACAAATCTTAACATATCTTAATGAAGTTAGGAACCAACCTTCAATAATGATTAAGCAGAAGTACAGTTCGGAGTTATTTTGTCTACTTCACTGTGATTCTATTCAACCTAGATTAAACTAGATGCATATGTTAGAAGTTTTTAGTTTAGCAGTGCATGTTTTTTGATGAATGACCTAGGCTGATCGAGGGTTGTCAATTGAAAAGTTGGTTTGCTTGATAAAACGTCATAATGTATGTTCTGTCTGCCTTTCTTACCCTCTTTTAGCATCTTTACCTCCATTCCTTTGTCTAGTAAAAAAAACTTGGAAGATCTTAGTTTCAAATGGCACTAACTTTTGATTCAGAAGAAATAGAAATGAAAGGAAAACGGTACAGTTAGGAAGAAGGGTTCAATGTATTTTATTTTATTTTAACTTAACAAACTGGAATAACATATAGTTCAATCCTTTGCTTTGAGAAATGTTACATATAGTTTTGACAATCCATTGTACTTTGTGTGATGTTGTTTTACTGCAATGCTTCCTGGAAAGGCATATAACAATAAGGGAAATGTTTTTTCAGTCTCAATTTGATTACTCATTATTTGTGCTTTTCACTGCATGCAGAATTATAACACTACTTTCTCTTTTTAGGTGCTAATAATTTGATCCCAATGGAAATTGCTCTGAAGATTGCCGAGAAAATCAGAGCAAATGAGAGGTTTGCTGCATATATTGTTATTCCGATGTGGCCGGAAGGTGTTCCATCGGGTGCTGCAACACAAAGGATTTTATTTTGGCAGGTTTGTTCTAGCTATAAACTTGGCAATTGAAACCTATGTTCAGAGAAATTTATTTTCTGTAAGAGAAATGTTGAACAGGTGAAACTGATGTCTAGCACTGAATGTGGTTTTCAGACAAACTTTTTTTGACAGTGTGTGTGTGTGTGTGTGTGTTTTGCCAAGATTATCATAAGTTATAATTAGTCAAGATTATCATAAGTTATAATTAGTCAAATTAGTCAATAGCCTTTTATTGGGTCTGTTAAAGTGCAATGTCCTTATTTATTAACTATTATTTTCCTCTTATAATATTTTCTTGCCGAAGGTGCAACATCCAGATGAAATAAGTTGAATTTAATCGTTCAAAAGGCCTATATCTGTCCATTGAAAACCTGAAAAATGGCCCCATCAGTTGCATTCTGTACTATTATGAACTGGCTGAGCACCACAGGCTTTTAATTTGGAATTTATCATTGATTGCTGCAGAAACAAACTATGCAAATGATGTATGAGACCATTTACAAGGCCTTGGTGGAGGTTGGACTAGAGGATGCATTCTCGCCGCAAGACTATTTGAACTTCTTTTGTCTTGGCAACCGTGAAGTCGTGGATAGGAGGGAGGGTTCATCTACTGGACCTCCTTTTCCTGCAAATACTCCACAGGTATCTATCCATTATCTTAAATCCTACATTTTCTTTAGCCAATGATTTGGGCATAACCTCTGATGTGGAGGAGAACTATCCCATTGCAAAAAGAGGTCCTTTGCATTATATATTGATGTGAAAATTTTGCACCATCCTTGAAACTATATTTTATAGATGGGAACTGTTTATTAACTGTCAAGGTTGCCTAATGGAAATCTATAATCTCTATGAGTAGACTCGAGTGAGGAATCTTGTTAACTTCTCCGATTATAATGTAGCTCCATTTTTTTTGTGTGCGCTCCTCTTCTGGAATATAGGCATATAAATTTTCTTTGTTTTGGCTTTCTACAGGCACTTAGTCAGAAGAGCCGACGATTCATGATTTATGTTCATTCAAAAGGAATGATTATTGATGATGAATATGTAATACTGGGGTCTGCAAACATCAATCAGCGCTCCATGGAGGGCACGAGAGACACAGAGATTGCAATGGGTGCCTACCAACCTCAACATACATGGGCCTGGAAACAATCTAATCCATACGGACAGGTAATCTTTTATTAGATAATAATTTGTCACTAAGCTATTGTTATTGAATTAGGTAGCCATTCAATTGTGGAAATGAATTCATTTATACTTTTGTTTCCCATAGTATCTTGATACAAAAGTCAAAATCTCACTATCAATGAGTGGTTCACCGGAAAGAGCAAGATAAATAATTAGAAAGAGATATTGAAATACTGATGCAGAGTCCTTAATATTTTTGAAATAACAAAATGATGATCCTGATAAAAAGAAATGCAAGGAAAAGTTAAACTCAATTCTCAATGCCATCAAAACACAATAGAACTCAAGACATGCTCTGTTCCCCGAACTACTATTCTCAATTTATCAGTTCATTTAGATTTTTAGAAATTACTATGATTTCATTTTAATTCTGTATATAATATTTTTTTTACTGCAATACAATATCAGAAGGGTAAGTACTAGAAAATTTATTTATACACGATTCCAATTTTAAACCTTCTTGAGCAATGAAAAGCTTTGTGGGAATTTCTTACTGCTGGGTATTCTAAGCTTAAAGACATATCTTTTCATATATTTTTTTCCCTGGGATTATAGGAGGTAATGATAAATTCTTATGAGTGGAGTTCGTAGTAACAAGAAATGTTTTTGCGTAAGAGTACTGCTAAACTTGATAGTGGAAAAGGAAAAATGAAGCGTTCCGCTTGATTTAATGTGTTTAATATGCAATTTTTGTTTTGTTTTGTTTTGTTTTTTTCCTGTAGATCTATGGATATAGAATGTCGCTATGGGCGGAGCATCTTGGAGGAATAGAAGACAGTTTTAGAGCGCCAGAGAGCCTTGAATGTGTAAGAAGGGTAAGAACATTGGGTGAATTGAACTGGAAGCAGTTTGCAGCTGAAGATGTAACAGAAATGAGGAGTCACCTTCTAAAATACCCGGTAGAAGTTGATCGAAAAGGCAAAGTTAGGTCCCTGCCAGGATACGAAACATTCCCTGATGTGGGAGGAAATATAGTCGGGTCGTTTTTTGCCATTCAGGAGAATCTGACCATCTGAACAGTTCATAAAAAAATTTCAATGTTACAAGGTAAATAGCAGAGAAGATACAATTTTGAATTCTGTCACAATGCCCATGTTGATGTATAGCTCCTGTCTTGAGTGGGCATTAAATAGTTTAATAAACTGTTGATTTGTAAATTATTATTATTTTTTTATTTTTTTTGCCTCAACATAAAGTCAAATAAACTGATTAAGTGTTTGTAACTTTGTACCCCAAATTTCCAATACAGATTCAAGATAAAGGTTTGTTTGCTTTCTCTTTGCCTTTCTTATAATTATAACTTTCTAAATGTTTGGTTAAGCATAAATGGGGCTTCAAGTTTCACCATATTACATCGTGTAGTCTTTGATCTCGATAGATACCGATTCCCGACAAATCTCTAATCCGATCTCGGTGTTAGTTTTAAAAAATTAACAAAACAAAATTCTTATATTGTTATAGGTTTGATGTTTAACAATGCAGATCACCAAGCCAATTGATAAAAAAATGTTAGTGATGGATCCTTGAATAAAGCTATTGGACTCAAAAAACCAACCCAAATTTTCAACCCAAACCCATGTGGTAACATCACATGGGATCTTGGAAAGAGTGACGTGGGTTTATGTTGTGTGTGATGTTGTCACATGGCATTTGGGTTGAAATTTGGGTTAGTTTTTTGGGTCCAATAGCATTACTCATGGATCCTTTTAGCATGTAAAAAGTGACGCCTCGATAGGGCCCATTATTTATTCTAATTTGTGACCGACTAAATGTGGACCCCATCTCCCATCAACCAATTGGGCTCACCTAATTAACGGGCCATTAGATACATGGACCCACTACGCGTCACTTGAAAGCTGAAAAAGTGGCCACAATATATTATCATCTTCACGATAACATGATATCTTCCATCTCGTCCGTCCATTATCATCTTATAAGATGCACATCTGCTCTTAGTTCCGTGATTGTGCCCCTCTCCCTCCGTATTAGTAATAGAGAATTTTCGTTACGATAGAAGTTATCTGAATCGCACTAGTAATGTTCATCTCGACGGATTTCGATAAACCCAGACCAGCCTCGGTGTCGATAAACAAAAAATAAAAAATAAACTTTATAATAAGATATTATCAGGGGCAGGAACGTCAAATGGTAATATTAATATAAAAATAAAAGGCAATGGTCCATGATAAAAGCTATTGGGCCCATTGGTTTCAGCAGATAGGTTTTGGTGGTGGTGAAAGTCGGGTCCACATTCCACAACATGGCCCAAAATAACTACATGGTTAAAAGAGAATTTCACGCGCCACAGTGGTACGTGACTGTTTTTCGCCGATTAAATATAGAGTACAATTAAAGGTACGTTCACTTTGTACGAATATTTTCTTTTAATTATTCTTTCTTATTTTGGAACTACATTTTAAAAAGGAAAAAAAAAAAGCTAGTTTAAAAAAAAAAAAAAAAAAAAAAAAAAATCTACATCAAAACTTTGTAGCTCTTCAATTTATCTAAACAAACAAAAAAAATGCTAGTAATTCACATAGGTTTAGTTTCAAAAAAAAATTAAAAAAAATCACATAGGTTTAGTTTCAAAATAAAAATAAATAAAAAAAAATCACATAGGTTTTTTTTTTTTTTGAAATAAAAAATAATAATAAAATCACGAGTGTTTGTAAAATCAACGGCTAAAACGGTGAAGCAAACGCATTGACGTAGCGGCAGCAATATGCAGGCCAGGGAAGTGGGACCGAGCAAGCAAAACCCGGACATACTTTTTATCACGCCCAAGCTTCAACATACACCGTACACGTGGACCACCACAATGTTAATCAATCCAGACTGTCTTACAAGATCTGGACCCACTTATTTTTATTTTTATTTTTGTTGTTGTTGATGGAACGTAGACCATAAACAAGAGAGGGACATTTTATCTTCTACACTGTCCCTACGTGTCACCAATTGGGGTGTACCCCACTAGGCCACCACAATACTGTTCTATCCACCGTTGACCTTTCTCAGATATTCTTCTTAGACGGTGTGATGATCGATGCATGATCAGATCAAATGACCAAACAAAATGGTTGAAAATTAGAAAATGTTCACCATTAATTACCACCAAAATGAAGAAAAACTTTATGTTATACGTTGGTCAAAGACTCACAGCGTTGAAACTGAATTGCAATTACACTGTTCTGTGTTTTTCTATGTTCAAGATTGTCAAGCAAGGTGGCAGCCCAAGAATGGTTGAAAAATTGATTTGAGACAACCAAATTCCAATTGTCCTCGTAATTTTGTTATCTCCAAGTTGTTTAACCCAGTGAAACTCTTTGGTCTTTTTTACTTAAATTGGATCATAACGTGTTAGAATCCCACATTAACTAAATATGGGATTAATCAATGGTATATAATTTATTGTGCACCCTCTTTTTACAAGCCGATTTTTAAGGATGAGTACTACTCGACGGATTTGTATCAAGTGGTATCAGAGCCATATTCCGATCATGGACACAGGTGGTAAAGCCAACACCCAGTTCCGCAATGAGATTAGTGAAATTCTAGCTCACTATGAATCTAGTTTCGATCAAATCCATAGTACCTTTCAAACAGTCCGAGAAGGAGATCAATCCTTTCGCCCAAGCCGAGATTGCTCACAGCCACCCTAATACCATATCACTCCCACTGGAACCACCATTCTCAACCTCAATTTCGAGCGACACCATAGACACCTCAAGCTCTCATTTCCAAAATTTAGTGGAGATGGCCCCACTAGTTGGATCTCCAAGGCGAAACAATACTTCAACCTCAAAAATATCACTTCCAAGTAACAGGTATAGCTAGCTTCCTTTCACCTGGAAGGTATCGCTTTACAATGGCATCAATAGCTGGCTAAGTTCAAAGAGCCCTTAACTTAGGATGAGTTTATCAAAGCCGTGCTGCAACATTTCAAGCCGAAAGATTATGAAGACCCATCTAAAGATCTGATGTGACTCAAACAAGTATCTACCGAGAGACTTTCGAAAAACTCTCACACCGTGTTGACGGTTTACTTGAGAACTATTTGGTTGGCTGTTTTATTACAGGTCCCAAGAACAAGATTCGCTTGGATGTCAAGATCAAGCAACCGCGTGCCTTAGCCGACATTATTGGTGTGGCTCAGCTGATTGAGGAGCGTAATCTTTTACATAAAAAAGTGAGCATCTCATTCCATTCTCAAGTGACTTCGATGAAGCCAGGAACAACACTAAATAACGCGGCAGGCGTGTTAGGTCCTCCACTACTGACCCAAAAAGCGGGCCAAAGTTCCAACAACCCTTATGTTTCCTTTAGGCGAATTACCAACCAAGAGGCTTGAGAATGCCGTGAAAGAGGGTTGTGTTATTATTGTAATGAGAAGTTTATGCTGGGACATCGGTGTAGTCAACCACAACTCTTCATGATTGAAGATTATCCAACCCCAGGCCAACCGTCCACATATTTTATTTTTGTAGACAAGGATATTTTGAAAGGGGAGGAATGATATGTGCATGACCTATGTGCTTGGTCAAGCCAGAGTAATGGTTAGGTTTGAAAAATAACTTGGTCAAAATAGAGGTTATGATTAAATAGGTTAATGGTCTTTGTTTTTATAGTTCACAGCCATCGTTCAAAGATGTTGCACCAGTTAGTTCCACTTTCCCATTTGCATTGTTCTACTTTCCCATTTGAATTGTTGTTCCTATTTTTAAGTAGAGATAATTACCCCGGTGGCTATCAAAATAGCCACTAGATGGGAAAATTGATGAAAAATGGCCATTTTTGGTAAACATTGTTACACTAATGATTATTGCATCCAATTCCATCAATTTTCATCAAATTCCATCCAGTACGTGGCATTTTGGTAAATATAAGGATGACATTAATTTATTTTAGATATTTTTTGGAAATCAATTTTTTCTTTTGTTTTTTGAAACAAATAATTATATTTAGTGTGTACATATACATATAGCATATCTCAAACACACACACACACACATATATATATATATACATATACATATATATTTCTTTTCAACTTATCTTAAATATATTTTTTAGAATTTTTAGATTTTGTAACCTTAATCTTTTCAACTTATCTCAAATATTTTTTTTTAGAATTTTTTGATTTTATAGCTTTAATCTTCTCAAAAAAGAAAGAAAATATATATATATATATATATATATATATATATATATATATTTCTTTTCAACTTATCTCAAATATATTTTTTAGAATTTTTAAATTTTGTAGCCTTAATCTTCTCAAAAAAAAAAAAAATACATATATATATATATATATATATATATATGAGATATGCTATACATATAAACACACTAAATATAATTATTTGTTTCAAAAAACAAAAGAAAAAATTGATTTCCAAAAAACATCTAAAATAAATTAATGTCATCCCCTTATTTACCAAAATGCCATTCATTGGATGGAAATGGATTGAATAACCATTAGTGTAATAATGTTTGCCAAAAATGATCATTTTCCATCCATTTCCCCATTTGGTGGCCATTTTGATAGTGGTAGCAAAAGTTTACGGCTACCAGGGTAATTATCCCTTTTAAGTAATATGGTTGTATAGTAGGGATGGGCGTGGGGGCCCAATGGGGCGGGGGAGGGTACCCCCACCCCCCACCCCCATTCCTCAAACCTCCCCCCACCACCTCCCCCAAAATCCATTTGGGGGGACCAATGGGGGGGACGTTTTGGGGGGAGGTTCCCCCACCCCCACCCCCACCCCCAAAACCCATTTCCCCAATTTCATTTCCTTTTCAATTCTAAATTTTAAATTTTCAATCCAAAAAGTAATAAAAATATAATAAAAATATAATAAAAATACAATACAAAATAATTGCATAATACATATATATATTATTTTTGGGGTTAATTACACCTTATAAATGAACAACCATAACATTTAATTTTAATAATTTAATATTATAATTTGTTTTAATTGTTAAAATTTTTATATATAAATAAAAATAAAAATAATATATATATATATATATATATATATATATATATATATATATTATTTTGGGGACCCAATGGGGTTTTGGGTTTGGGGGGAGATACCCCCACCACCTCCCCCAAAATATGTTTGGGGGCAAAGTTTGCCCCCACCCCCACCCCTAAAATCCATTTGGGGGCAAAATTTCACCCCAAAACCCCATGGGGGCCTGTGGGGGATGGGGTCCCATGGGGAAATGCCCATCCCTATTGTATAGTTTGTGATGTAAGGCTATAAGTAGCTATATATACTGATGAAATCAAGGGCATCGAATTATATAACAAACATTTCCTCTGTTCTCCTCTTATTCTATACTCTTCTTTCTTGATTTTTATTTTATTTTTGGATGAATTTCTTTCTTGAAATTTATTGATACATATCAAGTGGTATCAGAGCCCACCTTATTATCTTCTCTTCTTTCTTGAAATTTATTGATACATATCAAGTGGTATCAGAGCGGCACCATGCCAAGCAGTGGATTCGTCACGAACGAGGCGACCTAGGAAAGGCTGCTACACGAGAGAGCGGGATCCACGATATCACCCAACTGGGAAAGATAGGCGGCCATGGACGACGGCTGCGGGAACGTGGTGGAAGGTTAGGAGCCCACATTGATTAAGT
Source organism: Acer saccharum (assembly GCA_030490815.1). Classification (NCBI taxonomy): domain Eukaryota; kingdom Viridiplantae; phylum Streptophyta; class Magnoliopsida; order Sapindales; family Sapindaceae; genus Acer; species Acer saccharum. The sequence continues at coordinate 43,222,430 of CM059870.1, read as the reverse complement.
ATGTGATTAGTCAATATAATATAACTCGTTGGGCATCCTCTCCTTACAAGCCAATTTTTAAGAATGAGTTCTACCCGGATTCGTATCATGATGTCAATTCTCCTATCATACACAAAAAATTACACAAGTGAGACAAACGTTTGACACACGTAACAAACATGTCGTGTCTATGTTTTTATGTTCTCATGTTTAATTTACATTTCGCAGTTGCCCCTTGCCGGTTGCCATAAACTCGAATGTTATTTTATTTTTTTTTCTTTGCATACTATTACTGTCAGAAACTTAAGAGCAATTAAAGAGAGATGATTTGAAGTTTGAACCTATCTTACTTGCATATCTCCACAATCTTGTTAGAGACCCCACCAGATTTATCGATAGCAACCGTGGGCGGTGGTGGAGGAGGTTAGAAGTGGGCTCCACCACCATACTCTCATTTTATATTCCATGATGATCAGGATATATATATATAATTATATGTGTGTGATAGTATACTTTAAATGAGAGCTACGAAATTAACTTAGCTTGACTAAGAATTAATTGGTCAAAGAGAAACACTAACATGCTACGCGCTACACTTTAATTATTTGTGTACAAAAATCAGAAGCTAATTAAAAATAAAAAAGGGCCGCATCTGATGCCATATCGTCCTCATCGCTGTGATCGTTATCTCTATTTCTCTTATGTTGTTGAAACTTGAAAGCAACTGCAACATTGTGGGCCAACCGGTAGAGGAACCCACGTGTCAAACAATAAAGTTACCCCACCAATAACAACAGCTAAGCCGTGGACACGTGTTTGCTTATGGCTTTTAGCCCCACTTTTCATCTCGATCGGACCACCCAAAAACCAAACCCCATTAGGGACCACCATGCGGCCGCCTTGGAAACAATGTCAAAACGGTACCGTAGGGCCACAGGGCCCACATCTTTCTCCACTCTTGGGGCCCGCGTCCAGCATCACATGACACAGCGATGAGGTGGCCCCACTAATCTTTTTTACTGAGAAATTTAAAAAAAAAATTAAAAAAAATTAAAAAAAAGTTTTAATATACTCGTTTGCACGGTCCACGGAGCATCCCCAGTTGCTTTTTAGTTGAGTGTTGACTCACCATATATATGGACCCCACTTCCGCCTAAAACGTCCCTACATTACACGTGCACGCCTTTTAAACTTCCATCACGTGAGCACGTGCGCTCTCCCCACTCACCCATTCCACAGAGAGAGAGAGAAAAGAAACAATAGACAATCAAGGTCGTTAATGGCGGATACACACTTGTGTTTCCGTGTTTTTTTTTTCAATGCTTTGTAGAACGAGTCATGAACTGAAGCTCTTGTTTATCGTAAATCTCCAAAGAAAAATCTCTGAGCATCTGCGTTGTCCCAGAATTATTACTTGTAGTAGCAGAACCTGAACTTGGCGCCATAACCGATACTGCTTTAGCTGGTTTTGAAGCCGAAACAGAAGAACCTAAATTTGTCGTCGTCGTCGCGCTACTTTGAATTTGGACAGGCGTGACGATATTAGCTGCGTGTTGCATGGACGACACGAAAGACGATATGGGTCTGGCCGATATGTTAATAAGAGGCGTCGCGGTTGCCGGAAAAGTGAAAATGTGAGGTTGATTAGAAGGTCTACCCATGGACGCCGCCATAGGTTGTGGGACCATGAAGAACGCACCGGGAACGACGGCGTTTGATGGTATGGCCCACATGGGTATCATCCCTTGTGGCAATTGCGTCACCTGCGCCACTTGCGCCGCCGCCATCGCCGCTGCTGCTACTTGTTGTTGTTGTTGTTGTTGTTGCATCAGAGTAGTAGCAGAGGTTATAGGTGCCAAGCCAGCTGATACCGATACGGTGTCGTTTACGTCCACATACTCACTATTCGCGGGTCGTTTGCGCTTCTTTTTAACAGCCATGTCACCGGGTTCAGAGGTTGCGTTACTTGTCGTTGGGATTTTGAGGGTCCCATTCACTGACATAGCGATGGCGGGAACGGTTCCGGTTCCGGTTGCCGCTATAATCGCCGGCTCCGCATGTTCAAGCAACCACCTGATGGTCTCGCCGTCGGATTTATGACCAAGCTCCCGGGTCAACTGAAATATCCGGGCCGCACACGTGGCCGGCATTCGGATCCTCCTCCCTCGGCCTTCCACCTTCGTGTGCCGGTCCTTCGTCGACGTCCTCCGCGGCGCAGGTGGCGCCGCGTTAAGCGGCATGGGTATCCCTGGCGGCACGTGGACTCCCACCGGCATCATGCTTAATGCCACCGGAGACTTCTCCTCCTCCTCGTTCTCCATGTCCGGCTCTTCTTTTGGCTCCAGCGTTGGTGTTGGGTTTGTGGGGTCCACTGTGGTTAGGTGCATGTTAATTGGCTCCCCGTTTCCTGCACCGTTGATTCGCAAACCAACGGCTCTCGCGTGTTCGTCCTCATCAACTTCTTGTTTACGAACGGTTGCCATCTGTGAACAAAAACGAGACTTTTGTGATTTGTATACAAGAGTACAGACGAAGAAAATCTACATGAAAAGCTCACTAACACGTTCAAAATGAAAGATAAAGCTGTTATATATATATATATATATATATAAAGGAGAAAGTGTGTAGCGTATTTTTATTGAAGGATTAGATCAAATATTTTATTCATGGGTTGGGGGAAAATCCAACGGTTTATCTGCTTGCCCAACACACACTAGTAGTAATGATGGACCCACGGGATGATGCCATGTGGTTAGTCCCCACTCCACGGGATTATATCTGTTTTTGTGGGGTCAATCAAATAGCTATTGAACGGTGGGTGATGCCTCCAATGAGCCAAATTTTTTCAATATTTTTCATTTTTTTAGGTTTTCTGTGTTGTGGGGATTTACCATTTTAACCTTCCAAGTTGCATGGACCAAGATTAAAGACGACGAAAAGGAGACGTTAACTATTCTAATTCATGAAGGACGACGACGACTCTTTTTTTTAAGTTATTTTCAAGTTCTAATTTCAACAAACGAATGCATCTTTTATTAGTTATTATAACCTCCTATCCAACGACTTATACCAAGAATTAAGATCATCTTAGATTTTTTGGGATTAGAATACGCATACGATTTTTGTTAATTAAAGAGAAAAAAAAAATAAAAAAAAAGGCTAAAATATCATATAAATTATGATATTCTAGTATTTGGCGAGTTTTTATTAGTTGAGAATATTCCATACATCATAACACGTTTAGTGTTGATCATGTCACTTCAAATTACTATTCGGATAGAAAAGTGAAGAAAGATATATATAAGAAGAGGCGGTGTGTGAAAACCATTTAAGAATTTACATTATGTGAAAATGGAGAAATAAAAAAAGGTTTTTGAACAACTGCAGTGGGGGATACCAAGTCAGCCTAACAATGATGAAGACAAACCACATTATCAAGTCAAGCCCAAATTGGACTCAAGTAATACATCGGCAATTTAGGTTTTTCCATTGTTTGTGCTAATTATTAGTTCAACCATTAACAACAATGGCATGGCCCAAGCTGATGCCAAGTTTCAAGTTTCGGATATCCACCTACCAAGGACGGAGGGAGAGGGGGAGGCTGTTTATAAAAGTTTTACTACTATCACCGAGTTCTTAGTTTTTTTTTTTTTCACTTTGGCCCCCTAAAAGTTTTTTGTTTTTGTAAAATGACCCTTCAAACTTGAATTTCTGGCTCTGCTCCTGCTACCCACCGACTGTTTAAATATGTAAAAATCTTGAATGCAGAGAGATGAATCATGAAATCATGGACAATATTCTCTCCTACCTAACGAATTGAATACTCTCCTACTTAATTGGTAAATAGAAAGAAAAAAAAAATTCTAAGAATAAATACATTGAATTCATTTGAAATGAAATCGAATTCAATGGGCATGGGCATGGGTGTAATTAATAAATTGAATGAGGTGAGGGAAATTGAAGTGGCCTAATTATTATTATTATTATTATTATGAACTAGTTGTATTGATGGTGGGGTTTACCTATTTGTGGCCTCAAACGACATCACTTTGGTAACAGTTAATACTGTTAGGTTTCGTTTTAGAGCCGCAGAAGATGAACGTGGTCGTCATTTACATTACTGTCTGATCTTGGTCACCTTACTTTTTACTGTGGGGATTGGTGGGACCCCACTAGATCAAAATCTGCTGATCGGTGACGTGGATCGCACACGACCGAGCGGGTGGGCTTGGTTCATTTTGTGGGGACCATGATATGATCCAACGGTCATGGGATGTTCAAGAATTTCGACCGACAGATTAGACATCGACCATTGTGTAGATATTTCGTTGACTTGGGAAATGTTGAACTGCGAAGAAGGAAGTAGAAAATGAAGAGCAATGATCACATGCTATCAAGCGCACGAGTTACACGAAGGTGTGAATGCGAGGCAGACGGTTGATGAAATCGTTACTGAAATCAGCGTGGGATTAGATGTGCCTAAACCTAACCAATGTTTAACATAATTTAATTAAAAAAATAATGTAAATAAATTCCACAATTTTTTTTTTAAATTCGATATGGTTGGAGTCTATCTCCAAATATATTTTGGAAAAAAAAAAAAAAAAGGAATAACATTTAAGTTTTTATCAAACAAAAATCAAAGAATAGAATAACATACAAAATAAATAATAAAGATAGTACTTTTATGACCGAAAATTCTATTGAATATTACATATATAAAATCCATTAAATCTGAAATCTGAAATTGTATTTCATTCGTGTACCAAACGCAGGGCACCCCACCAACTTGTTGCGTACGGCTAAAACTGGTGGGACCAATCCAATCTGTCAATCCGATGGCTCCACAATTGATCTGACCTTATAATGGACCCTACCACGTAGGCTTTTGATTCTTCAAAAGAGTGGGACCAATCCCTCTCCCCTACCCTCACCCCCACCCGATCCGTGCAATGGGTGGTGGACCACCCAATGTCATGGTGGATCCCCACCATATTCACTGGTCTCGTGAAGGAGCACGGTGGCGTGGACCCCTTTATCACCCAACTTCATAGCCTTTTCTTTTGGGTGGAATGGGGACCCACCACCCAAAGGTAGGCCACAATAAGGTGGGGTTGGGTGGCTTGTGGGCTGCAGACCCACTTGCCCCAAAGCAAAGTGGTCCCCTGTTCAAGCTTAAATGGATAGGGACCCTTTATATTTTTAGGATGGACCCCACCCACCACTCACTAATGGCGTTTTGACACGCCAACTCTTTTTTATTTATATCGTTTTTGGTAGGGTCATGGGGCTTCCCATTGGACCTCTTTTAAAGACTTGGACCATTTCTTTTATGCCCCCATACAACTTTCACCAGATGGGTTTAACGCCCAACGTTTCTTCCATGCGGTTGAGTATCCGGATTCTATATGACTTTGCGATGAGGTAAATACGCTACGATCGAGCACAGAGGCGAAGCCAGCTTCTTTAATTTTAGGGGACTGGGAGCCATGAATAGAAATCTTTTAAAGTAGATGTAAATAACAAAAAATATAGGGTAAAAATATATTAAAAAAAATAAAACTATAATTTTTTTAAATAAATTGGGTCTCGAGGGGCCATGCCCCCTAGGCCTCCAAGTGGACGAGTTTGCGACTACGGTTGGTACTCGGTCGAGTATCCAGATTCCGTATGAGTTTACGATAATAAATAACTTAACATGAAATGAGCAATCGTTAAACTCGGATCATGAGTTTACAAACAACCTAAAGATATCCCCAGCCCAGCATTCTTGGGTTCACATGTAGTCAACATTTCTCATACTTTAAGATTATTTGAATAGAAAAAACCAGCTCATTAAGTATCACGCAGTGAGCTATGAGCATGTCAAAATTACAAGCAGACACAGGAACGAAAGACGATTATAATTTTATTTTCTCTTCGGCCGGACATCATTGATCTTCGATCTTTACAAACCATTTGAGTCTCACTGGTTTGTTCTGAAATATTCATATCATTCAGTTTCAAAGAATAATGTTGTCAAAAAGAAAATGTTTCAGAATAACACGATTTTGCTAATGTTTGGAGCAACTATACGAGTGACTAGGGGTGGGCAAGTGGGCAAAAAACCAGCCAACCGAACCGAACCAGTGGATCGAACCGGTTGGACCGGTTTTTTTTTTCGGTTTTTATTAAATAACCGGTTCAGTTCGGTTGGTTTTTTAAAAAAACCGACTGAATCGGTTTTTTTCCGGTTTTAGACAGAAAACCGGAGAACCGAACCGGTAAACATAGTATTAAAAAAAAAAAAAAACCTAATTGCAAACAAAGAGAGTTTCTACAGATTGAAGAAAATTCTATAGCATTTCTTATTATCCAATGATACAGATTGAAAAAATATTGCAAACTTGATACGGGCATTTTGACGCCCATATTTCGTGTCTGTATATAAAATTAAACAATATCGAGATAACGAAATTCAAACATATTTCTACAACCTGGGGATATTACTTTGCCTACAAAATGAAGAACTATCATCAAGTGTAACTACTGGTCACCTTCACAGGCTTCATCTTAAGATCCTGACATGTAAGTGTACCGTGTCTGGGCACCAATAACAAGCTCTACAAGTTTTTCTGCACATTATTAAGAAGTAATAAATATCTGTTAGTGTAATCAACCAGACACAAGCTAGCTTGCAAGGTGGAAACAGAATCAAGAGGTAAATCAAGCGAACCTGTTAGAAATCCAATTACAGGAACAGGTTCCAACATTTTTCCAGTTCTTTCGAGTCTTTGCCTGAAATAAATAGCAAGTATTTTGTGATAAACTTAAAAAAGGTACAGTTTATATGATCAAGTAATTAGCGAAATATCTCAGTACCTTGTATACTTGCTAAAGAATGGATCTCTCATGAGGTAAAGAGCCCATAAAAGTTTCCTTCTTTTTAACTGAATAAAACATAAAATCAGAGAATTGTTTTAGCATGCATTCTATCAACCTATGACTAAGGATTTGTAGATTGCGCCATTATTTGCACCAAGGATTGATAAGCCGGGTGACATTATAAATTAGCCCATATTTAAGAGAGAAAACCTAACCTCATCCTTTTCGGATACTGAAAGATCAAAGCCCTTTTCTTGTCCTCCATGTCTTGATTTTGTAACTAGTGATAGAAAGCTGAATCCCATAAAATCGACACCCAAGGAAAGAAACCAAGGAATCCATGATCGAATTCCATATTTTCTAATAAATAAAACATATATAAGCGGTCTTGTAATACAAAGGACCTCTCCCATAACAAATAAAGCCCCATTAACACCCTTCTCAGACAAAATCGTAGAAAGGGTCGGCCTCTCAACCACCGGAGCTGTAAAGAAATCACAACAATGATTACTAGAGTCATAGCATGAATTTTAATCTACTATCATATTGCATTATGAATCCTATATAGATAATTACTTGGAGGCTCCATAATTGATTGCTGTTGTTGAATCCTCTGCAACCAAGAAGGCTGAGAAATCATCCTAGCATTTTCTCCAAACCTGTTCAAAGCAGATATTGCCCTTCCTTCTGGATTTCGTAAGTAACCAGGCCCATGATTCCCTCCAGGTCCCGGGAAGCCTCCAACTCTATGCTGAGAACTTGAATTATCTGAAGGTTTTTCAACATTCAGTGTCTCTCCTCCATGCAGAAGCATCTTGAATCCACTATTCCGGAACAATGCTAACCTAACTAAGACCCTGAGTTACAATGAATTCCAAATTATTAGAAAATTTACAAATGCCAATGTATGATTACTACCTAATTAAAGGAGTCACATGCACCAGATTACCAATCATGCTTACTTGGTTGCTTCCGTAATAGCAATGAAATTCCATTTCTTATCATCACCATAGTATTGTTGGGCCACAACTTCAACCAACGTCTCCAAGTCCTTTAGTGCAGAAATGCACAATGAATAAGGGAATGGATTAGGTTCTGAGGAACCTGTACCCTTTTGGATAGGAGTCGTATCGATTATGTGTTCGTTGATGGCAGTGATTATGCCCAAAATAGTAGTTACTGCATAAGATTAACATAATTTTACAAGAGAATACCATATCAACATTGCATATTCAAGTTAATAGGAAAGAAGAAAATAAACGCCTATCAATTTCTAGACAGCAAGAACCCAAGAAGTAGACAAATGTACCAAAATTTCACAAAACCTGCTTCTGGTCCTATCTCTGAAGCAGAAAACCGTTCAGGTAGAAGCCATGTCAATCCCTGTACAATGATATCCCAAAAAGATTAAAAAATTTACCATTTTGTATATCCAAACACACGGCAAGGTCAGTTTATCAGATTTCTTGGATTACAAAACATCACAATTCAGTGGTAAAACCAATGTTTATAAAAGCTGCCGAGGTAGCCGTCTTAAGGTGCACCTCAGCCACCTTGGTCCTTCACCGCCTTGAGGCGTTAAATGACCATGCTTTGGGGCAATGAGGCAACCGTCTCAAGGCCAAACCAGCTTGAGGCAGTGCCATATCAATTTGGTTTTGGGTGGTGAAACCAAAACCAAAACGTAAACCATTAAAAGCAGTTAAAATGGTTAATAAGCTATGCATAAATGCAAGTTCATGGACACATCCATCCCTGAAGACAAGGAATTTTCCATTCTTGAATATACTAATATGGACATAGAGCAAGAGAAATGCATATAACATTTATTCTCATCAGAAACTAATAACTATTTGGTGTTTCTAAATTCTAAGTACTTCTTAACATCTAAAACCAGTTTTAAGTTAAACTTGTATAAGAATTTCACCATTTACAATATACAAATAAACAACAATTTGTGTGGGTATACATATTAACAACTAGCAGCTAAAAATAACCCATCTTTCCTAATCCAATTTTTTTTTTTTTTTTTCAACAACCCATTTGAAGATGTCACTTGAATCTTAATTTACATCCAAATAATACAAGAAAGCACATAAATTTATACGCAATTGTTTTCAAAAAGTCGATGAGGCTCTTACATTGGCAAGAGACTCCAATGAATGCACATAGTCTTTGTTACTTCTAACCCATCTCTTATAAGCCTCCATAGCTTCACAAACTCAAATCCCAAATTCAGCCGAACCACCGCCACCTCCTGCCCTGTACAAAGCTGTGATCTTTGGAGTTTTTGGACCAGACCCAGATGAACAATCGATCAATCAATCAAGCTCCCTTCTTTTTTATTTTTTCTAATTCTGTTTTGAGAGATTGAGCCTTGAGGTCCGAGGGTTATGATGTGGTGCTACTGTCATCGCTTTCTAAAATTAGATGGTGGTAATCAGAGCCGTTGATTCAAGATCAAGTTGCACGTGACGCCACGTGTATGGCTGAGATTTTGTCTTATAGTGTTCGTTACGGCCTCTAAACGCAGACGATCATATCCGGAAAAGAAAATCTTTACAATTCGTTTTGTGCATCCCAATGACCAAAACGACGTCGTTGCTAGATCAGAAAACATCGTACAAACTACAAAACAAAATCTCTCTGTTTTTCTAGGGTTTTGCATACCTATTGAATTTTCTGCGGATCATTGAAAATGCAACTCACCCTTGAATTCGGGTAATTTTTTTTTTTCTCTCTCTTTTGCATGACAACTTCTGTTAGCAGTCTATACAATTTTATTATCTTATAATTTCTTTTTGCATCAATATGATCCATTGATTTTTGAAAAACATATCGCTAATAGGCTAGATTTTGTTAGCTTATGATTATCTTTACATGATAATACGCATATGCTAAAACTGTGGATAGTCCAAGGAAACATAATTGGTCACACTTAGTTTCTGAAATTTTAGTGACTGTAGAAGTTTGAATGATGATCCATGTTGACATTGGTTGTTGAAATTCATGGATTTATGTAAACATTAGGGCTTTAAAAAACTTTCAAATAGTTTGTAAAATTAGTTATATGCATAGACAGAGAGTGAGATAGATGCTGTATTGGAGAAGGTATTCGTTCTTCGGAGACTGATTTATTATTTGGTTAATTGGTTTAGACATATTCCAGTATGAACTCAAAGCATTTTTATACGCTCCTCGAGACTTTGGAGTTTGAAACAGGAACGCAATGTCTAGAATGGAGTTAAAATGGTTTTGCAAGTGAAATTGCGTTAACCTGCAATTTGCAAGAGAGGTCTGCTGCTGGGGAGGCTATTACTCTATTAGTATGCTCAGTGATTGTTACATTCTCTCTTAGATTTCTGAATTTTATTTTAAGACTCGTATGCTCAGTGATTGTTGCGTTTGCTTTTGATTGTTGATTACTTGATTATGTTCTTATTCATTTGTTATATGGGGCTTTTGTTTTTTTGTTTTTCTTTTATTTGAATTCTTGTCGATAAAATCTGTCTGTTTGATAGTAGTGGCCTCTGGTCTAAACAGGCTTTTGCCCCTGCCGGCATCTTTGAAATTTTGAAACTTTTGATGTCTATTTTGTGTTTATATTCTTTTGCTTACATAATGACATAACTTTCTGATGCAGTGGGGGGTTAGAGCTTCTTTGTGAGTCTGTAAAGATCCACAAAGTCAATGTTGATCCACCAAATGGCACAGAAAAGGTGAATTTTTATGTTAATAAGCTGTGCTGCTAAAAGGCGTATTATATTATATGATATATAACTTTCTAACTTAGCTAATATAAATCTCTTCATATTCTTCAGTTCATCATGAAGGATTTGCTCTCTTGGGTTTGCACCAATTTGATAAAGGAGAGACCTGAAATGTTCATGAAAGGAGATTCTGTGTAAGTTCTAAGTTGCTTCGTAACTCGTTGAAGTCAATGATTGTCCATTAAAAGATACTTTCGAGTTATATTTGTGAGGTGTAATTCTCCAATAAGAAAAGAAGTATGAGCTTTTCCCAACAAAAGCAAATCGATTTATAGGAAATAGTGTTATCAATCGTTCTTAAATCTTACTTGAGGCTTTGGGTTTTCATGCAGGAGACCCGGTGTTCTTGTACTTGTGAATGATTGTGATTGGGAGCTGAGCGGCCAGCTTGATACAACACTGGAGGACAAGGATGTGGTAGTTTTTATTTCAACTCTACATGGCGGATAGTATATATAAGCTTGTGGTTGTTGAAGCCTTGTTTGAGTATTGAAGATAATTTATTGAAGCATTAAGAGTGATAATGAAGTTTTTGACTGTTTAATGATATGCTTCCAATTTTTGTCATCTTGCTTCATTATATATTCTATGGACACCCGAGATACTCCTGGGGTTTCATAAGTTTAACTAGGCGACAACCGATCCCTGGCTTTAGTTTCTTTTGCCCCTTCCAGGTGACCGAAAAATAAAGAAATAGTTAATATATTCAAGATAATTACGTATTTACAAAATACCGTCTCAATTCATTCTGTTTCATCAGATCTTGGCATAGTATCTACTATCTCAACATTGAATGAGTTTTTCTGACTTTTAAGGTTGTATAAGATCCCAGTGAATAAATAAAGATTGTGATCTGAATATATTTAAGAAAGAAAAATGAAAAATTCATTCAAAGTTATTAAGCAAGTGTCATGTTACAATCAGAAGACCATTTAATGGTCAGGAATTATAGGAGATGTTGTTGGTTACAGTTAATTAGGTAGCTTAATTAACATCAATTAAGAAAAATACAAGGTTATGATTTTAAGAAAAATAGTTAAATACAATGAAGAGAGAAAAAAAAAACAGATGAGATGGAAGGAAGATAAAATGGTTGATAGAAAACAGGAAACGTTTGAAAAGCCTTATAGGTTGCAGGCCTTTAAAGCCCATAAAGGCCCAAGAAGATAAAAAAAAAAGCCCATTAAGGCCCAAAGAAGATGGAAAAAAAAAAGTATTTGTTGAGAGTGGGATTTGAACCCACGCCCTTTCGGACCAGAACCTTAATCTGGCGCCTTAGACCAACTCGGCCATCTCAACATTTGATGTCTATTATATGACAAAATAATTATTTATCCGTGATATTATTATCAATGCTCAGACAATTTTGGAAAAATATTCCATTTTAAGATAGCTATCATAATTCATAAGGTTTCGTATTTCTTGGAATAAAATGTATGATTGTTTACATCATCTTCACCCAATCTTCCTTTGCAAAACAGTCTTGTTTAATTATTTTCGTTGAAGTATTTGACAGACAATTCCAAATGCCATGAGCATATCTTCAATCCAAGCACCATATTCATAATCGAACCACTACTTATAGGCCCCAAATCACAAAACAATTATCAACTCAAACTCCAATTTCTAATGTACTCTGATACATATATTGAGTAAAAATAATAATAAACAGAAACAGAATTCCAATGACACAGATTGTTCCATCCATCTCAGAGTGTAATAACTACAACTGTAAAAAAAAAAAAAAAAAAAAAAAAAAAACCTTCAGATGTCTGTGTGAAGGGAAAAAAGAAAAGAAAAAGAAAAAGATTTCTCTTATTTTGATCTAAAAGGTACATAAAAAAATATTTCAGAAAACAAATCATGCTATGAAACATTATCCTGAAGTAAAATAGAAAGATCTACTACTTCTCTTGGTAGCATAATCAGAGATAATGCCCTCTGTTTGCTAACTAAGAAATATCAGGTGATGGGAGGAAGACGAATCTGAGGGCTGCAATGGTGAGTGAAGCATAATCAGGCCACCACCTGTTTTCCTTTTTTTAATTTCTCAAGATCTGCTTCAGCCTCTTCCAACTGTTGTTTAAGAGTGGATATTCTCAGCTCCAGACCTTCCACCGAGTCTTTACCAGTGGGGGGTTTATACGGTATCAAAAAATTATCTGAAAATGATTTGAGAGCTTCAACACCGGTAACCTAACAAAATCCATAAGTGGGTTATCAAAAGGGCCAAAAACTAATAAATCATTATATAAACAAAATTAAAGCATTGAAGTGGGAATTCTGAGGAAACTCAAGAGAATAAGTTGATTATACGCAATGGATGAAGGAAAGATTGACATGTATTCACATCCCAAAATGTTTTGTAACCACTCACAAATTTGAATATTCAAGAAAATTATTAAATCACTAAATACTATATGCTTAACCTAAAGAAGCATGTAAAAGAATAAATTATTTTCATAGAGCTCCAAATTTGGCACTTTGAAGTTTACCTCTTCCGGTAGCAATGGCAACTTGGTGATGTGGAAGTCATCGTACAACATGTAAAACTGATCAAGGTACTTTTGTTGCATCCGCATTCTAGATTTCAGCAACTTAGATTCAACACCTACAAACACAATACATATCTATTGATGGTTGAGCTTTATAAATGAAAAATGATAGCAAAGGGAAATATAGGGACATGATGCGAACCTTCCTCAGGATAAAGAACTTGGTTAATTATAATATTATGTGTATCTATCTCGAACTTGGTGAGTTCCTGCACCAGTCTCTCAGTTTCATAGAGAGAAAGGAACTCTGGAATGCAGACACAGACAAAGGTTGTCAAGTCCTGCCAATAAGGAAATACGATACAATGACATCAAAAAACAGTGAAAACTTAAATACATTAATTGAATTGGAAGCTAGATTCTAGAAGTTTTTAAATAGAAGAAGTTTTGGAGAAACACGTTAGAACTTCACTAGTCCCAGTATATATTAGCTAATAACAACAAAGAGAACTCTCATCCATTTTAGTATATAAAACAAATGGGAGTGGGGAGTTTTTTGTTTTTTTTTGTTTTCTCTTATCAGAATAATGTGATCTTCTTTTCATACAAAAACTCTCTCTCTCTCTCTATATATATATATTTATATATATATATATATATATATATATATAACTCCATTATTATAGATAATAATGGACTTTTAGGTACCATAATAACTCTATATATATAACTCTATAATAATAGAGTTATAATAACGGCTAAAAACAAATTTATGCTTATGAGCAAATAATAATGGAGTAATAGAGTTATATAAATATATATATAAATATAACTTTTAAAGGATCTTTTGGTATAGACCATGGATACTTCATTGATGGATCCCTTGGAAATTTGAAGTTTAGAAATGGTGCCCGCACCATTATACTGTATACACATTGCAACAACAGAAAAAAAAAAAAAAAAAAGAAGTTTATTTCCAGTATAGTTATTTCGTTCCTTTTGTTCAAACAAAAATTGAAGAACTCAAAATGCAGAAATGTATTGAGACAATCCTTCAATTCTTCTTTATTTTTGAACTTTTTAGTAATTTTATTTATGGGTTCAGCCTCAATGGGAAACAAATGGAGCACCTAACAATTTTGAAAAGAACTCTCAATTTGCTACAACCAAAGGTCCAAAACCAGTGCAATTAATATTAAGCTCAGTCTTCAGTCAATCCAGAAACAGAATATGAACACAACAGGTTTTCCCCTTTGGATATAAATTTATCTCAATTCTTAACAATAAATGATTTCTGAGCATTTCATGTATCATTTTGTTAAAGACTTCTCCTGCCATGATCAGATTACTTCCCAAGTAAGTTCCTGCTCTCCATAACAACAGCTAACAGTTTCTACACACCTCCTACCAAAGTCAGCACCAGAATATCGGAGATGCTAGAAAGAAAGCAAATCGTTCTCAATCTTCACTGTTAAATCATACAGGATTTCCAAGTTTAACAATAATGGGTATTAACTAGATGCAAAAGCATAAGCTTGGAGGTAAGGACCCAAAATATAAAATTAGGCTCCACCACACACCTTCACATTCATAAAAAAACACAATTATTGTCGCATGGAGGGACTAAAACTCAAAAACTACTAGTGAAACTGTTCTACACTGTTAAGTAACCGTTAGACCTAAAAGTTTAAACTTGCAAGTAAAGACTTTAACAATAGTATTAACTATTAAGTTCTAATATAATCAAACAACTTTGCATGGTAATAGAGCTTGAGTTTGCGATATCTTACTGGGTCTTTGAACTGCTTATTAACTCGTTCAATTACATCTTTCATGCTCTCAAGCCTTCCCAAGATAGCATCCTCCCCAAATTCATCATCCATACCAAAGAGACGGGTCATCTGTCATCAACCGTTTCAAAGTTAACTAGTTACACAAATGTAATAAAAAATAGAAATTGGTAATAGAAAAAGGAGACAAAAACCCACCCCATATATCACTTACAATCTTCATTCTAAATAAACTTCCAACAAAAGAAAACTGAAAAACCCAAGTCAATTGCACAAACCATGAACTAGTGTGAAGTAGATCAACTAAGTAGACCACATTCAAAAACCCAATAATGTAACTCAAATATAGTATAGCACTGTAACAACAAGACAAAATGTCAGCTTCTGCTGGATGGTAGACACATATCTGATGGGAGCCCAAGACTCAAAATGAATAATGATTTGGGGTCCAACCCATGTTAGAAAAATAAACACTGAATTAGATCCATAAAACTTTATGAGGCTCATAGCCTCATATTATCACAAGAGGTAGCAAAATTGGAGCCTCATTAACCAATTTAATTGTTGTAAGATTATTAATAAAGCCAAAACACTAAATTAAGCACTGAAGGTCACACTAGACCTGGTTACCGCACTCCAAACTATAATATTGAGTAAACAGAAATCCCAAAGTCAGAGAATACTATGCATTCCACGTAATTCAGCAAATTTGCATAACCATTAGATACACTGATAAATGAATGATTTTCACAAGAATCATAACAAAGATGGAGAAAAATCAAGTTGATAACATATATTGCAGAAGTTTAACCAAGTCAAACCCCAAAAATAAAGTAATGAGTACAAATACTCAATGATCATACTCAATGAAATGTAAGAGCATACCTGACTCATCAAACCGCCAAATCTATTTTTCAAAGACATCATTTTAGTGAGCCCCTTCTCCAAAGTTGATGGAAATTGTAATAGCCGCAGTGTATGGCCAGTTGGAGCTGTATCAAATACTATAACGGAATAATCCATTGTTTGCACCAATCTGTGTGAATTTTCCCAGACAGAATTAGATTGATAGATGGTAAACAAATTAGTTGATTGAGTTATATATTGTGTATTTTAAGATATCTGTTTTGGAAACAAGTAATGCATATGCATGAGTACATCAAAGAGCCCATTAGGTACAAAATTATAAGGCATTTTTTTAAATCAATGTTACATGTAAAGAAATATAATATACATCTCAATATGCCAAAGAAAATTCACATCACAGACCGGCTTAGAACAGTTTGATAAGAACTTAAATAATACATAAAAAGACTTCCTAGATCAGAACAGAGTATAAAACCTCAATGATGTTTTTGAAAATCATAATATTTGTATACAAGAGAAAAGTTTTACCTCCAAAAAAAAATAAAATTACAGTCAATATATCCATGGGAGTATCAATTACATGAGAATATGCTTTAAAATGCACTGGATAACATGTCATATTGTACTTCATACTAAGTTACCTATCAAACTTGAGATTCAATGGAAACTCTTCAAAACTACGCTATGACATTTGATTCCCACGACTTATAAATCACTAAAAATGATACAAGAAACCTGGTTTCAGTTGAGTTAGTTACTCAAATCTAGCTAGTGGATGAGACATTCCCCAGAAGCTAAATATTGATGAATCCCCATAACTGACATAAATGAAATTTATTCATTGGGCTACAATTGGAAACCAAATATCAACCCCAAACAACTAGAATCTAGTGAGAAAAGAAGGTATCTTGAAACAACCACGAACCATTAACATAATTACAATTCCAACTACACTTAAATTATTTAAATAACGGGTGGTGACTCAATGCATACAGGTGTTTGCGATACAATTATGCAATCAAACATAAGGAAACAAGAATCTTACTTTAGCATCTCGGCGAAGCTCATTGCTTCATCAATACCAGGAATTGCATTTGCTAGCTCGGAAAACAAGCTGTCCATTCCCTCATTGTTACTAATGTCTTCGTTTTCAACATTAGGATCCACCTCCTATAAAGAAACACCCAGAACAATGAGACTCATCAATAAACAAAATTGAGACACAAAAACATATGCAATGCAAGAACAATAAGTCATTAACAGATCAAAATCAAAATTGAACAAAAAAACAAATACTAAAATCCAAACATGAAAACCATCAAAGAGTATCCCTAATTCTGTCATAAACAAATTGACGATTAAATCAAATCAAACATGCCCAGAAACAAAAAATCATCAAAACCCCAACTTGTAATAACAAATCAAAAACAACGAACCATGGCGTAGAGATTGGTGAAGCCATTGACGAGAGTAGGTTGTTTCGTGAAACGTTGCTGGAATGCATCGCTGAGATTGTGAGCCGGGTCAGTGGATATGATCAAGACAGAGGGTCGGACCCGGGCCAGAAGAATCGAAATAATTGAACTGCAAGTGGTTTTGCCCACACCGCCTTTGCCTCCGACGAAGACCCACTTGAGGGTGTCTTGTTCCAGTACGTTTTGCAAACTCCCCTCCGGATATTCTATAACTTCGGTCGCCATTTTTTTAACAACACGGATGCGTTTCTATTTCTGTGTTCTGATTTTTATAAAAGATTGATTGTGATGTTTTCCTTTGTTTCGAAATCGAATCTTTGGTATGAATATCGAGTAAGCAAAGTTAACAGTCTAGACTTTTGTCTATTTGGGCCTGAGTTGTAAATAACTAAAAATGTATGAGCTTACAGCCTTACACATTTCATTACTCATAAAACTATTAGTTTTATTCTTCTTAATTTGTATTTTATCGAAATTTATATGATATCATGGTAATTAAGTGAATAATTAATATGTATTATTGGATTTGAGAGTGGCAGGTAATAATCATAAATAATATTTTTATTTTAAAAAAATGGACATAAGATTGAGTTATCGTCCCGGTTAAGGGCAATAGCCCGGTAGTAACCATACCTCTCAACAAAGTTGAAGTTCCAAGTTCAAAGTTAGATCTATCTAGATTAAATACGTCTATTCGGACGACACACGGAAAATACCATACATCATATTCAATCTTAGTCATTCAAATGTTTTAATGTAAACAGTCTGCAACTTGTATCAAGATGTTATCAAGCTGAGGGCCGAGCTACGTTGTTGCTTGTTCAACTTTCAAGGTCAATTTAATGTAAATGTTGTGCCTTCCAAGGAATCAGATTTTTCTAGCAATAATCCGATTCGATGATCGTAGTTAAGCTCATGATTGAATGATCAAAAGCTTGAGATGTTTGTCAAATCATAAAAACTACATTTCCCATTTTGATCAGAGAGTAAGTTCATTAATAATTATACTGTACAATATTCGTAAATTAGAGACGGTAAGCGAATTAATAAAGAGAGTTATAGGTAAAGCAGGTGGCAACAATGGAGGAGATACAGATGAAGAGTGAAGGAAGTAAGGTGGCATTCAAGAGATTACTCTCACCCAAGTACCCAGATAATGTTATTGTTCCATCTGCAATTACCCGAGCCAGAGTTCCCGCTTCTGTTGAAAGTAGTCCACCGTTGTATGTTCCACGGGAAAGCCTTGATGACATGACCCGAGAGAGGAGTGATAAATTCACACCTGGATTTGGTCGAGTAAAACAACGATAACTTGAGTATACAAAATCATGAGATGTCAAGAGAAAGTGCATGCTATCAATTTCATCAATGCAACTAACATCATATGTTTCATCACAACCACAACTACGTACCTTCAAGGACTTCAGCAGCCACGAATGTAATAAAAGCTGAGCCGACATATTGAGGCACAGTATAAGGGGTCGCGATATTGAAGCTTAGCAGTATACCTATGCACACTATAATTTCAGATGCCAGCAGAACTTGCCTGCAATCAGTGATTTTAAGATTTCAGTCATGGAGTAGGAAAAATAAGACATTGTTTTCCTCACAACCGCAGGTTTACCTTTCTTCAAATATGTTGCTGATGTAGTTTCCGATGATAATGTTCACTGGAAGCACCGTTAGCCCAAGACACGCAAGAAAAATCGCCACAGAGCTGGTTGACCATATGAAGTAATATGTAGTGATGACACTTGATTCAGCAAGCAAGATCTCCATTGCATATTTGAGCATAAAATAAACAAATAATTGGACCTAGTACACAATAGCATCATGATTCAAGTAAGAGATCACGCACATATGAGATATATTGAACACATAATCAAGTAAAGAATCAATAAGAAATACGGAAAACTTTTACTTGTCTGTTTATAATCAGGCTAATGAGAAAAACAATATGTTACGGTTCCCTGTACCTTTACTGAAGGTGTAAGTAATCGATATGCTGATACAATCGAAGTGACAGGTTTGTGAACTATCTCAGCACTTGCTTCACTATCATCATAGTCTCGGTCTTCATTCTCATCTACTTGCTTAGCTTCAGAGTTCAAAAGCAATGGCTGCGTAGAGCCATTCTCTACAGCATAATTTATCAGTATTCCTACAATCAACAAAAGCCAATCCTGAATTGAAATCCACACTATAAAAATGACTAGTGAAAAGATGCACAATAATCAGAAAATAGCATTATAATGCGAAATGCAAAATCAAAGTGCTCAATCTTGTGGACTAACCGGCATTAGCTTCTTGGGGCACAATTTCCTCTTTAGTCTCAAAAGATGGCTCCCGAAAGGAAATCCACAACCACAGTAAAAAAACAAGCCATGCAACAGCCATAAACCAACCGGGTAAAGTGTCCTCATTAAATGTGATTTTGTAAATCTTAAAATTAGTTTGAAATAAGCAAGCAAGAGCTGGACCACATGCCATTCCAAGAGCACTTGCACTAACAAAACCTGCAGAAGCCTGCATTCGCAATTTAAGTGGTACACAATCACTAATATAACGCCTGTTTACAGCTCTTGCAGAACCTAACCTGAAATATAACATAAACTTTGTCAATAATATATAAACTTGTCCTAACATAAACTCATGAGAACATTGACCTTTTCTAAAAATCATATGCATACATTTGAAATTGATTACTTATGATTCTGACTGATAAGTTAGATTCCATTCATATACTAATGTTTATTGATGACCACTTCTGCATATGAGCATCTACAAGTTCCAAATTTCCATGCATTTAAGAGCCTCAAATAGGCTTCAATCAATAATAATCTGAAAACAGACAAATCAAAAGTAAGTTCCGTCTAGTCAAGTAATGAAAAACAACAATATCACTTACCCACAACATAGTCGACCAATCAGAAGAATCGTTATTGAATTAAGATCATACGCCAGAGCATATAAGGTGTTTCCAACGAGAAGAATGACGCTACTAAACACAAGTGGCCTCAAGTATGATCTATTTGACCATGCACTAAAATAAACTGAAGAAAACACCTGCGCAACAGCCATTGATCCAATTATAACACCACAAACCGTTGCTGCAGCACCTAAGCTGAGAGCGTAGTTATCTGCTGTAGGGACGATGATATATGTATTGACCATATACAGAAATGTGTTAACCAAGTTCAGGAGAAGTGACATAAAATGATATCTCTTTTCAACTTCATGATCTTCGGATGGACTTGGTAACTCATCATCTTGCATAATAAAAGCATGCTTTCCCAAGTACTCAAGGAAGTTTGTTGAGTGTGATAGCCTGTTTACAGCTGCCTTAATAGAATCAACGACGGGGTCCTGAAATTTTTCAAAAAGCACATTCTTCAATTTCACTCATCCAATACGCAATGCATACACAATGTATACTCTTAAATCAATAGAAACGTGACTGGCCACTATGATTATGAGATGCTCTATAGAATATGTTTGGCTAGTCTAAGGAAAAAACTGTAATCAATACAACTTCGATAAGAAAACCATGTTCAGTAATTAAGAGAAAAAGGATGCACACCCAGAGAAAACTTAGTACCTGCTCACTGCAAAAAGCTATATCTATTACGAAGTGTAGAACGATAAGCATTGCATGTCTTAAATCCCGCCAAGTTGCATACATGTAATAGCACAAGATTTTAAACTTTATTCACTGTTTTTTTCTTAGATTAAATTTGTCTTCTTAATTCTATTTAAAATTTTGGTTTTGACAAAATCATAGGCCATGCAAATCATTTCATTGAAATGTTTTTTGATCAAGCATCATTTTTCTTATCTTCTATAATTCAAAGTATATAGCATCTAGTGCACAAAATGTGGGATCAAAAGGATATGATGAAACAAAAAGGTGAATTTGATTCTTCCTCTGAATTTTAGGCCTTGCTAGAATTCCAAGCTTAGTTTTGGTCAAAAACTAAAAACCTTTCCATGATTGTTGATTAGTTATGCAATGTGTTTTTCAATAAGAATTTCATAAATAATTCAGAAACTAGACGATGATGTTCAGCAATATCAAAAGAGAGGAATCAACATTGTATATCATATGGATGTGAGAGAAAACCAGGTGGGATAGAGCAGGCTGATCATATATCGAAACGTAGCTTCCATGATGGTCGTTTTGAAGGTCTGCAAGATTGCGAGATATTGCTCCAACAACAGCCCCAACGCCCTGCATGTTTCAATTTATAGCTGAGAAGGATTTCTATAGTTATCTGCATATCATGTTTTGAAAGTAATGTAACGTGACAGGACATATTTTAAGTCACTGAAAAAGGATGAGAAGAATTTGATTTAAATTAGGGAAATTACCACTTGCTTAAACACTTGCCGCAGCTGGGAATAAGGATGATTAGCACGGGTTTTGACATAGTAGTCAGCGAATCCATAGCCGAAGCGCTTATCAAACTTTTTCAAGATCTTACGCAGACCAATAGCATTCATCTCAACAAAATTGAGAAGCCTTAAAAGATCCCGCCCGACTGCTCTGTATGCTTCTTGCAGTTCACAAATTCTTGATTCATCTTGTTGCTGTAGAAGTACATCATGCTGTTCTCCAAGATCCGATAATCTACATGCTAATGCTCCTTGTTGCTCCAGCAGAAACAATACAATCCTTTCAATCTAAAAATTGTCAAAACAAGCACTGGATATAGTAAATGATTGTTGCACCTTGCATTACAACAAATGCAAGTAGTTATGGTAATCGGTAACAAACCACAATTATATTCTCTAACAAAGGGCACAACTATTCTATTCAAGAACCAAATAAGGAAAAATCAATATGTCTCCAAACCGATTCATCATCACAAATTCACTAAGTATCTGAATGCGGGTATGTCTTTATGTATAATTAAAATTAACTTCATCGTCTAGATCATGGAATTCTATGGCGCTTAACGAAATATATTTGAACAATAATATACTCAAGAATTGTATAGGGTGGCTAACTGGCTACCACTTACCTGATCATCAAGCATTCTTGCAAAGTCCTTGAGAACATAAGGGCGATCTTGTTGGCCTACTTGAATTTGTTGTGTGTATCGATTGACTTTCTTTTTCAATAACTTGTAGTTGATGTAGTATCTGAAAAAGAACCAAATGTATAAACACCAAACCAAAATCAATAAATTTCACTTCAATGTAGTAGCAATACTAGTTAAAGTTACTCTAGCATATATATACATACATACCCTTGCCATTCTTGAATTTGAGTTTCTTTCAGCTTCTTCCCAAAGGCAACCATTCTTTCAAGGAAAAATCAATGCAACTGAGAAGTGAAAAGACAACATTACTCTTTCATTCAAACAATTAAATTAAAGATAATCAAAACAAGAAAAATTGAAAAAGAATTGCCAACCTGTCATACGGTTATATTGGAGATTTAAGTGTTATTGAAAAAACTTCAAAAGATATGCTTGGAAAAGCTTTAAATTTGGGTTTCTCTGAGTAGACGTAGAACAACTTTTTTAATCATCTAAAAGTTCTACTTAGTGATAACTAAACAATAAAAAAAAAAATTGAAAATAACTTTTTTAATTAAAAAAGCTCTTTTAACCGGTAGACAAACTCTTCCAAACGAACACGTATTCTAATTAACCGACTTCAATTTTCAAGAATGGGTTTATAGGGCACGTGATACGACAAAACGAACCGTTTCATTTATTTTCTGAGAATAATCCGCTAATTTGGGAGAATTAATAAATATTGGATTTTCATAAAATCAGTATAAATTCAGTACAAAATTATATTCTAATTGTATTCATATTTTTGTATTTACTTGAGAGTTGAGATTGACAGATTCTTGGCCCTTTCCATACAGATTTTAAAATTATTGACAAAAATTAAAATTTATTAATTAAAAGCTAAAATATCATAGTTGAAAAAAAAATACATATTGAATTATAAATAAGATTTATTTGTGTATAAAAAATTATTCAAAAAAATAATACCAATCTATATTGTAACACAATCGACTAAACATTCACTCCCATTCTTAAATTAATGAAAATGTCTCTTAAAAGTTTGTTTACAAAATCACAATTGATTTTTTTTTTTTTTTTTTTAAAAAAACGTAAAAGTTAAATTAAATTGAGAAAAATAGCATAGTGTTAACATAACCTATGAAAACAATTAGAAATTAATATAAATATATTATGGTTATAATAAAATAGGCTAATTGGCACCGTTACCCCCTGAACTATGCCAGAATTTTCACCTTACCCCCTATACTTTTTTTTTTTCTCCATTAAGCCCCTCCAACTCTCATTTATTGGCAAACAGTTTGGTTTATTGTTGGTTTATTGCCCCCCTGAGCAGGGGGCATCTACAGTCGGGGGTTGCCAATAAACGAGAGTTTGAGTTTAATGGCAAAAAAATTATATATGGGGTAAGGTGTAAATTTGAGTATAGTTCAAGGGATATCAGTGCTAATTAACCAATAAAATAATATATTTTATTTGTCGTATATTGTTAAATAATAGCAGACAAAATATGTGAAAATGATCATGTGAAAATTGTTTGTTTTTTTTTTAAGCCGACAAGAGAAGTGATAGAACAATGAACATCACCACTATCCATGTCTACTAATAAATAATAATAATAATAGTAAATGTTGGTGTGACCTCTACCTGAATAGTTAGCTAATAAATATGAACCGACTTACTGACCCATCGATTTTTCTAAAGTCATTCTCAAAAAAAGAAAAAAAAAAAAGAAAAAAAAAAAGTGAGATTTGTGAACCCGTGACACAAAAAATAGTACAAAACATAGATCACACGTTTTTGTTAAATTAATTACAAAGATAAAACCTCTCATTAATTATTTTTTAAAACTATTACAATATTTCGATATCAATAGAGTGTAACATGACTCGAATATACTTATAATAGTCTAATTTTATAAATTAATTTTTAACTCTGTATGCATAAATTCAACATAAATATCTGTATCTTTGAAAGGTTCGAAAATTTAACAGCATTCTTTAAACGGTGAGTTTTAAGATTATCATCAACTTAATAACTTAAGTTTTTTTTTTTTTTTTTACAATATTTTATTAATTCGGGACCAGTTATTTTTTTAAAAACTTTTGTCATTGGTAGGATTCGAAACGTTGGCCTGTGAGTCATTTATCCAAACCCCAAGCTCGTCCATCTACTAGCTGAGCTACGTCCCTATTGGCCTTAATAACTTAAGTTTTAATAGAACCTAAAGTGTAGATTTGACAAAAATACCTTAAAACACACTCATAAATATAAGTATTGCGCTTTTTTTTTCCGAGACTTAATTTTGTGTTTCCGATACTTATTTTCTAATTTTCGAGACTTATTTGTAGTTTTCGATACTTATTAGGTATATTTGTAATTTCTAAGACTTATTGGGAAAAAAATGAAAATTTACAATTCTTTTTGCTCATCATCTTCATTAAATCCTCCATAGGTCTATTCGACCTCCATTGGAGGTCTGTTCCATCTCCATTGATGGAGGTAGGTTTTTGAAGAAGAAAAAAACAAACCTAAAAATAGTAAAATCGTAATAAAAGAAGGAAGTGAGAGTATTTTAGTTTATTAATGTCATTTAAACTTAATTTATTAAACCGGTAATAATACTCTTATAAAAGTAGTACTATTTCTCTCTATTTCCACTATTAACAATACTGAGAATATACACACACGAGTAAAATGAAAAAAAAAAAAAAAAGAGCATATGGTAATCTAGCTGTCCTGCATGCTGTGCCCAGAGAGTGGAAGCAAAGTTATCAGTGAATTAAGAAGAAAAATTTCAGATGACAAAGATTTTGTAGAATCTCTGTTGGATTTGGATAGTTGAAAGTTGAGTCAATAATTAAGCTTCGGTTGCAAAGAAAGTAAACAAGAGAGAAAGCTATAAAAAAAATAAAAATAAAAACTGGTAAAAATATTATTACTGCCCTCCAATGTGGTTTGGCAGTAAATTAAGATCCTTTGGTTTATAATAATATCTTATATTCGTGTCACCGTTGATGGTATATAAAATAAAAAATAAAATAAAATAAGGCAAAAATATTCATGCATGCATGGACATGCAGATAATTAATTATATTGAAAGTTGTTTGACTTACAGACAGACAACACAGTCAACCGATGGAGTCGAGAGCTCGATCTCTGTGTGTGTGCATACGTTTTGCCTCTTCAAGAACTGAAAATAATTCAAGCCTTTTTGAAGCTTTGAAGAGAATAGCTAGCAAGTTGAGAGAATATTGAAGATTGAGTTTGTAATTTGTTGGAGATAAGAGATTAGCTAGAGAGGTCCATATGCATAGTTGCTGGGGATAGTGGGGGTTTTCATTTGATGCTGATGAGTAAAATACAAATAAAAGAAATCATTTATTACCCACCACTAGTTAGTCCACTACCATCTATGTAAACGTGTTGATAAATGACTCGTTTTGACTATTCGATTAATGAAAGGTCATCATGGAAAAATCCACCTTAATATATTTAATTTGCTTCTACTAATTGTAACATATCTTTCATCTCTTTCAACCCACCTTAATTGTAACATGCATCTACTTTAATAACTTACTTTTTTTTTTTTTTCCCCTCTGATAACGACAATGCAAGTGCGATTCGGATAAGTGGATAACTACTTCTATAAACCGGGAAAAAACTCCTCACACATGTTTAAACTTTAACCCCTAACCATTAATGTGGAAAGGAGATACACAATCACTTGTGTTAAGAGGTGATAAACACTTAACTTTTATAATTTCTACCGTTATGAATGTGACTCTCACCGTATATTCCTTAGTTATATAAAATAATGTGTAAACAATAATATATATCATTAGCATTGTTTTCTTATAAGGTCATGACCTTTTAACTTTAGGTCGTATATATTACACTATAACATGTTCCGTAAAGTTACAAAATCGATCCATAAAAATAAAGAAAAAATACACGGAAATCCTACATATGAAACCTAGCATATATGTGTATATATATAGTATGTGTACGTGTAAGCATGTATTTTTATGGAGAATCTGATGCATGCCTTAATTTGCTAAGGACAATAAATATTAATTGACAAGAATGATAAAGAAGAGTGTGTTGTATTCACACAATAATTAATTTTGTGTAATTGTGTTACATGGTCGATCGAGTATCAACTCTGAATATTCCTTCCCAATCTCATCGAAAATCTATATTGAATCTCTTCCTTCTCTGTGGCCATTTTCTTCACCTCGGCAATCACATATAATATATGGATCAAGATCCTCTTATTGGCTTGTTTTTTCTTGACTTTTCATAATCCAATGACACCTAAGCAAAATACAAAATACATGGTCAAAATTGGTTCACTTTTCTCTCTCATGCAACTTGATATTTGAATTATACTTGAAAAATGCTAAGGAAAAACAAGGACCAAGGAGTGGATCCCTACTCATAATATATATAGTCTTTCTACTATCAGTTCATCCTGATATAAAATATATCAAGACGAAAAATGTGGACAATAGATTACGGAGAAGTTTTGACAAGTACATACACTTTGAGTCAAAGTATGTTAATCTAATGGTTTACATTTTTCGTCCTGATATAGTTTATATCAGGATGAACTGACAATATAAATATATATATATATATATATATATATATATATATATATATATATATAAATTAGTAAAATTAAATATGGTTCAACCATTTATGTCTTCTTATCATGGAGTGTAATATTAATAATGAAATGTGTTTTTATTCTTTAAATGTATTTACCATAGATGTATTATCTTCATAATTTCTATGTAGTTAAAACATTCATGAAATGTTTGTATATATGTGGTCATGACAGACTCACACTTGCAACACGTTGGTGTCTTTTTCATGCTTTTATAAAGAAGACAAGGAGAAACACACAATCCATGGAATCTTTCTTTATTAGGAAGAAGACAACATCAACTATTAGGTTCAATTATAAATTAATAAGTTTATTATTAAAGCATCATTGAGTCATTGACTCAACTAAAAGAACAAAGTCTGAGTGGAGGGACAAGATTTATCTTATCAAATTCATGTTACCTTTTTCATTTTAATAATACTCCGATGGGGAAAAACGTAACTTCAAAATCAAAAAAACTTGTAGAGTGAGAAATCAAGTTGTCTAATTAGGGTCAATAGGTGCGCATAGCTCAGCTGGGCACACCTGTCGATGGACGAGTTTGGGGTTTGGATAAATGACTCCCATGTTAACAGCTCAAATCCTACTAATAGCGAAATCTTTAAAATATATATATATATATATATATATATATTTGGTCCCGGATTAATAGATATTGTCAAAAAAAAAAAAAAAAAAAAAGGTTGTCTAATTAGTGAATGTTATTTTCAAGTTCACATAGCTTGACAAGTAAGTCCCGTAAAGTCGTTTTCGATTTGGAAATCGAGTTGGGAGAGATCAGTCTATTTGTGATCGTTTTTATTGTGGTTACAATTAACAGAAGGGTCAAGTGGTAGAGCCCTCTATCATAAACATTATTTTCATTAGTCAAATCGTTAATTATGCAATTAATTAAATTTGATTTGCAAAACATTAGCTTGTCCTGCACAAAGGAAGCATATGGATGAGATAAATGTTTCTGTTAAACTTACCATCGAAGGGAAGAAGGGTTTAGCTATAATACAGACATTGTACCGTTAATGACTAGCTTTCACTCATGTAATCTAGTGTTGGTTGTTGGATGTTGATGTTAATTTGTTTTTAGGACTTATAAGCTGATCGTATCTGGGTAGCTCTAATTGGGCTTTTCAGTAAATGGATTGGGTTGATAGTACCCATATGAACAAAAAAATTCAACTTTTTTTTTCTGGGCCAAAAAGCCCATGGAAGATAAATTTCAATGAAAGAATATTAGACATCTTCAATGGGGTTTTTTCTCTCAAAAAAAGCCCATTGAAGATAGGATTCGACTCCCAAGCCTCGAACCCGTCTATCTACCAACTAAGCTACGTCTCTGGGAGCTGGGGGTATCTAACTCTCAAGCCTCAAACCCGTCCATTTAGCTACACCCTTGGGGGCATCTACTTTTCTTTCCTTGAAAGTTATTTTTGTGCTACTTATCATTTGATGGCCATATGTATACATCTACTTGGTTGGAATTAATGAAAGTGGAATATGACAGAGAATCCACTTTTCTTAGCTACAAGAACCAGAAATGGAGGTCTCCTATGTCATGTACAACTTGTGTGTTATTGCTTGGCTTATCAATCAAGCTTCTTATGTCAACTTATCTTGAACCATTTAAATATATATAACTTGGAAGAAAGGAAATCTTGATAAATCTCCACTTTTAACTACACTAAGGGGCCATTTGTCTTTTTATATATATATCTAAAATCTTATAAGACTTTAATTTGTTAGACACATGGATAAGTCTTATAAATTAAGATATTATAATATGTTTGTTTTTTCATTTTGGATGACTTATTATAAATGTAAAATTGACTAGGTTGTGTTAGGGTTTCTTTCAAAATTGGATATTTTTTGAAAATTGATTTTTAGGGTTTTATTATGTGCGGATAAAATTGTAAATGTATGAATTGTTATAGGACATTCGTGGAAATTTACTAAAAAAATTATGAGTACAATTTTGCTCACCCACCTTAATTAGAGGTAACCATTACCTCCCTCTCCAAATGTTGCCACGTGTCCCAAAGTTAACCAAAGTTTGGGGACACGTGGCAACATTTGGGGAGGGAGGTAATGGTTACCTCTAGTTAAGGTGGGTGAGCAAAATTGCACTCAAAAATTATACTGTATGACTTTTCTAATAAGATAAAAGTAAAAAAAAAATTACTTTTTCTGAAAGACATATATATATTAAAATAAGATATAAGTTGAAAAAACAAATAAACTGATTTATTTTAATTTAAGATATAAGAGACAATAAATCTTATAGTGAAAAAAACAAACTACCCCTAAGTTTTCATGCTCTTGTCACTGTTTAATAAAATATCTGGTGCATATTTCATGTTCATCAAACACATAAAATCTTAGCGAATCCAAGTTCGAAACTGGTCACTCGCCAAACCCTACAATCTTTCGAAAACAGTACAGAATATGAATGTTAACATTGAAACACAAGAAATGAAGAATAAGAGGCACAGATTATACAAACAAGTTCCCTTTACATGTATTACTTCCTGATTGATTACATACGAGAAAACAAAAAACAAGTATATTCAAAACAAAGAACAAGAACAAGAACAAAACTAGTTCAACAATTTGATAGACTTTGAAGGGGTGATTTTGATGACAAGTCCAGGGAAGACATCATCAGGGTCATGAATATGAGGATTTTGTTCAACTATAAAAGGGTCACCACACTTGTCACTAATGGTATGAAGAGTTTCACCTTCTCCAACTACATAAATCTCATCGCACGTCGGCTGCCGGTTGCTTCTGATCATACCATCGTTACAATCGTATGCGATGGAACTCTGTTTCAAAGAGCTAAGCAATATAAGAGCAACAATGACAAAGGCACAGTACCAGGAAGCTGCATCAGCTATAGCTTTCGTTGTAAATACAATCTTCATTGACAACTTGCAAGCCATTATAAAACACAGAGAGAGAGAGAGAGAGAGAGAGAGAGAGAAGGGATTTGGAGAGAAGAGTTGTGTTGTTGGGAGTTTATATATAGAGGAAAAAAAAAAAAAAAAGGGAAAGTGAAGTGAGAGGGCATGAAATGTGTGATGTGTGAGAGTCGGTTTTTGCGGTTTTAATTGGTGGGGAGGGAGTTGGAGTTCAAGTATTGGAAAAAAATGGACACGTTACACGTTAGTGTTACGTGAGTCACCTTCTTTTTCGATGCCAAATAAGTAAATAAACTACCTTTGTATCATCTTCAATTCTTTTTGTAACTTGTTGGTGAGGACTAAAGATTTTCTAGGTCTCATAATTCAACTACCAAATAAGATTTTTCTGCTGCATCATCTAGGGTTTTATCAAAACCTAATCTCATATTTGACTCTTTATGGAACTAACATGTGAAAAGAGAAAATAAAAACTCTCAGACAAAAAAATGCCAAAAAGAACATTGGAAAAAAAAAAAAAAAAAAAAAAAAAAAAAAAGAGGGTTAACTGCATAAACATCCCTTGACATTTAATGTAATTGCACGTATATGCCACTTTTGATTGTAATTGCATAAAATATCCCCTGTCGTTAATGAATGGCCGTTAAAAGTTAATGGGGAAAGGGTAAAATGGTCAATGTCACGTTAGTGTTATGTGAGTCACCTTCTTTTTCGATGTCAAATACGTAAGTAAACTACCTTTGCATCATCATATACTCTGTTTTAAAATTCCGACTTTTTTTAACTTGTAAAGATCTTCTTGGTCTCATAATTCAACTGTCTATATTCTATACCCAAAATGTGATTACGTGGAGATGTTGAGGGATAAGTTTGTTGTTTTATGTTTTTTCATGCATTATTTACAAATAAAACCGTGAGCTTCTTCTTCAATAGAAGAATTATAATAAAGTTAACAAAGCATACTTTCAAGTAGGGATGGTCCGGACGTCCTGATATAACTTTATCAAGATATTGAATATGAGCCACTCATTATGGAGAAATTTTGACAAGTGCATACACACTTGAATCAAAGCATGTAAAACTAGTGGCTCACATTCAATATCCTCATGAAGTTATATCATGTTGCACTGATTTGAAAATTTATATATATATATATATATATTTCTTAATATTTTTATTCTTTCTGTTTTACTAAGTGCAATTTTTCTATTATCAGTTCGAACTGACAAAAGATATATCAGTTCCTTGTATGTGGGCCATTGGATTTAAATACTTTGACATGTCTGTATGTATTTATTAAAGCATCTTTTAAATCCAATGGCCAACATGCAAGGAACTGATATATTTTATATCAGTTCGAACTGATAATAGAAAGACTATTACTAAGTGTATATATATATATAAATATATTTTAATATTTTTATTCTTTCTATTTTACTTAGTTTGTAATTTTTACTTAAATAGAGAAAATGGGAAAACATGAGAAAAATGAGAAAAAAGGGGCGGTGAAATGGGGATGGGTTGGGGGGACCTCCCCCAAAAACTACCTCATCCCCATTTTCCCCAAATGGAGAAGATATTAAACTAGGCACAGGCAGCAGCAAAGCCCGCTAAGAGATTGTAGAGAACGAGGCAGCATCTGAGGTAAAGGAAAGGGGCATAGACAATTGACCTTGTTCAAGTAATAGCAGATCGAGATCGAAACCCAGTGGCAGTGGCATAGCAATCACCTCGCTTAGATCTAGATACCCTCCAAGCAAGAGTTGTTGCCCCACATAAAGAAATGCAAAGACTATACCTGCGCCAATGCGAAGGAGGCCTTAACCTACCTTGCATGTCACTAAAGCGAGCATCGATCCTAACTTGCTGAGATTAGTCAAGCTTCTGACATATAACATAGATAGAGAAAAAGAGGGCTGCTTTAGTTTGGCAGCAGAGAAAGAAGATTAGCTTCGGCTATAAAAGATTCCATTTACTTAGTGAAAATGGAGGAACTAAATGAAATATATTCTCGACTGACTTTGTGGGGGTGGTGGTTGGGGAGGTGGGTGGGGGGGATGGGGAAGGGTTTGGAAAATGGGGATGGGGATGGAGAGACCTATATTCATCCACGTTTCCCCAATGGCCATCTCTACTTTCAAGGATCAGACAATGTTGCACTTGCACAGCTTAAACTATTATTAGCCTTGGCATCCACACTATTTTGTAGAGCCCTTCAATAGCAGTCTCGTTTGACATGATTTGCTAATGCAAACAACTGCTGCATCATCTCGGATTTTATCAAAACCTAATCTCATATTTGACTCTTCACAGAACTAACATATGAAAAGAGAAAATAAACACACTCGACAAAAAATGTATAGGGAGAGATAAAAACATTGGAGAAAAAAAGAGTCATTCAATGGATGACTGAGAGCATTACGATTCTGCAGTCAATAAATAGTAGAATTCTGGAGAAAGTTAACAGGTTCGCAAAACAACACCAGAAAAATTTCATCAAGTTCAGGATCAGAAACTAAGAGCATCATATCCCTTCTCTTTTTCTACCTCTTTACAAATAAAGGGGTAAAAAAAGAGCATCAGCCGTGTCAACAGGGAAATCACTTGTTTAAATTGTTGTTTGTGATGCCTCTCCACTAGGCTTTGCCGACAACTTCCATACACTCAACATCCCAGTTCCATCACCGGTGAAGAAAAGACCATCCGGACCTATATGGATTGCTCTGACTTCACATTTAGAAAATATCCTGCCCCTCTCAATAAACCTAGGCCAAAAAAATTGCACTTAGTTAGAAAGAAGGGAAAAGGCATCAAAATCAGCGAAAATAAATTATTCTTACTAATTACAAGTAAAGATGATACTCACGATGGTAACTCATACAGGTGAACCGAATTGTCATTACAAGCACACAATAGAACTGGTTTACATTCTGCATCATTCATCCCCTGAAGTTGAAGCACACCCTGCAACAAGCAAATTACAAAAACAAAAACAAAAAAATTCGATAAATTTTACTTCAAGAGTAATCCAAAACCAAAATTCTGAAAAACCAAAAACTTCAGGCCTGAGATAAACAGTTTTGGGTTAGGTTGAGTAGTAATCAAAGTGGTTCCAACTAATTCCAACCATAGACCAAGCAAAGAATCAAACACTTGACACAAACCAGACATGTAACATTTGTTCATGCACAATTACAGCAAAAGAACACAGCAGGAAAACGTCAATTTGTTCCTTGATTATAGATTGTAGAACTATATCATATCATATACATCAAATATATGGTTAAATACTAAACCTGATGCATCTCTCTCCAATATAGAAAAAAGTAACAAAAGTGCAGGAATTCACGGAATGATGATCCATTTTCTTTATTATGCTTCTTTTATTTTCTTTCACCATTGTTCTTATCTTCTAATTTTCCGTTTAAATAAATAATGCTTACTTAAGGTGCCAATAATTCAAGGGACAAACTTAATTCTATCAAATACACTCTGCTGCTGCCTGTCCTCATACTATGACAGGTGTTGAGCTTCTAATTTAAAACAATATCCAGGCAGCGCACTAATATTTAGTCGACATTTTATTTTTCATCCTAACACGATATTTTATTATATTCAACCAACACCATAATCTTACTCTATACAATTAGAGTCAGTCAGGTTCTTCAATGTGCCAAGAACTACACTTACGAAAAAATCATGTAATAGAAAACAATTGAAAAAAAAAAAAAACATACATGTTCTTCTTTATGTGTATAAGCTACTTCCAAATTGCCTCCTTCATTAGCAACCCAAACTTTTATCGTCCGATCCAAAGAACATGATAATAAATACTGATCCCAACAAAGAAGCGACATGACTGCATCAGCATGGGCTTCTAAAGTCATAACAGACTGTAAGGTTTCAAGGTCCCAAACCTGGTTTAAGCAGGAGAGTAGGAGATAGAGGTTAGCAACATCAGAGAAACACAATCTCCGAGGACTGAAAATACTATTTTTAAGGATTTCAACATCTGCTCAAACTAATATAAGAACATAAATTAGAATTTTAAATAAAATATAAAGTCTGTGTGGAAAAATAGAAATTTAAAAATAAAAGTGGAGCAAGACATCAAAAATCAAAACCAAAACAATATAGCAAATTTCTTAGTGAATTAAATAGGCCAGTGCCACATGATAATTAACTTCTAATCAGATATGAAGTCTGTTACCATTCTTGGACTATGTAAGCCACAAATAGATTAATTACATGTAGAATACAATCTTAGGTGTTCAAGCTGTCCACCATCAAAAAACCACTCTTAACATCACAATGGTTAAGCAACTGGTAAATTTTGTATATAACACAGACTCACCCTTATTGAAGTGTCCATGGAACCAGAGTAGAGCCTGTTTCCTCCAACTGCTAAACATATCACAGAACGAATGTGGCCCTTCATAGATACAGCCAGTTGAAAAGGATTCCGGGTTTCAGAACTGCCTTTCCAAGCCAGAATATCACCATCCTTACAAACCCAACAAAAAAAAATCAACATTTCTGACCAATATAATGACTTAAAGGATGCTGTAGAAAAATAGAGCAGAGTACTACAAATGATTTTCAATAGTAGAATCACAAGAATATGTCCTATAATGAAAAGTGTAATTCTAGAGTCTTAAACCAAGATAATCAACACACAAACACTGAACTCCTGAAGAAAACTCTTAAGCAACATCATAAATCTAATTTAACAACGTAATAATGATGATTTAAACAACCAAAGACAAATTCTTTCTAAAAACAATAATGATTTATCATAAGAATCCTAAGACTTGGCAGTATCGTTTCAAAAACACTATAATGAAGGGTCAAAATAAAACTATATCAGTTTACAGACAGTAATGAAACTTCCTTTAGTTACCTGTGCCCCAGCCAAGAGCATTTCATTAGCTACAATCATGCTATAGACTTGACCAACTGGTCCGTCAAGGCTAAAATCAGCTGATGATTCAATATTCCATGCCTGTAACATCAACAACAAATGCAAAATGAGCTTTGTGCACAAAGAATTAACAATGTAGGGACATGGGGCTATAAGCGATTACAATGTCAAGAGGAGAAAAAATTTGGCTTATAGCGAACCTTAATGACATTGGGCATGCCAACAAACACCCATGGTCCCTCACAAATCAAAGAACCAACTTCAGCTCCAAGATTGATTACACTAGCACACTGACCAGTATGACAGTCCCAAACTCTGGCTGTGCCATCTCTACTGCTGGAGTATAGCTTGTCAGAACCTGAAAGAAGGGCAATCCCGCTGACAGCCTGTAGTTAAAACATTACATTAGCTCATATATTGACCAATTTCTCCTAAAAGGCTAAAATCAAAACTTGCAAAAATTATTACAAAATATTATCTTCAGTTTTGTTTTGTTTTGTTTTTTGGGTGGGGGGTAAGGGATTTAGGAAAGGGACCGAAAGAACTTGATTCCACGCTTTGTCTTCATTCTATAATTAAAAAGAAACTGTGTTTTGCAAGGATATTCAATCTATTACGAGAAGTTTTGGAGCTAACCAACACACTATAAACTGTAATATCATATCATAAATAAAAGAGATTAAATATATTAATCAGAAAACTAAAAACCTTTATCATATAAGTGGTAATATCAAATAATTTCTCTCCGCCACAAAATTGCAAACAGAAGATTAAAACAAATAAACATGAAAACAGATTATTAACCATAAATCCATAATTATACACCTTCTTATGGCCATCAAGCTTTGCCATCATTGTGAATCCATCCCCGCGAAACCATGAATGTAGAAACCGGCAGTTATCACCTTTCACACAATCTCCAAGTACCCAGAAATCACAAATCTTTTCTTGGGTCTTCTGAGTACCAATTTTGTCTCCTGACTCACCACTTCCAGTAAAAGAAGCCATTGAGTTCTTAGCCCCATTAATTTTGGGGGTCTTTCTGGATCTATCTCGAGTAATTCGATCTTCTGCCTCAGAGGAAACCCATACATTTTTTGGAGTATTATGGCTGGGGCCCTTCCTCGGCCTGTCTTGCTTCGAAAATCCAGGGTTAACATATGGGAATGGTGGTTCTGCATGCACGAATTTACAGGGATTCCGGTTGCAACTTCCAACAGTATAGTAATAACATATATTGCTGGTGCCTCTTTGTCCTCCTCTAGCTCCAACTCTATTTAAAACTGATTGCTCCCTTTTATTATCTGTGAATCTTCTGGATGCCTTAACGTCCATACTATAATAAAGAAAAATATAGAGAGGGAATCAATGAACAAGCTAACCGATAGCAACATTACATAACCGGTCCTTCAAAGAACATATCCAAATCACTAACGGCTCCTTCCAGAAAAGCTAAAACCACAATCTCTGAGATACCGTTCTAGCAGTTGAAGGCGGAACCATGTAGAACAACATCAAACTATAATATAATACACTAAAAGAAGTCAGAGGACGCATGACCAAGATCAAAATACCCTCCATCTCTTGATCTTCCGATCCTCCGATTCGAAGCAAAAACAAATTCCACAACGAACAACCACAAGAATCGGATTCTTGAACAATGAATGCGAGATGATCATGATCCTTGATACACAGTCCTCCGATTCCAAGTAAAAGAAAATAAAATAAAAGTAATTCCAGAGCATACCCTAAAAAGAAAAAAAAAAAAAATAGAAAGCCTTAAAATCTAAATCCATAATGAACAATTACAAGAATAGTGACATGATCTTGTAATTCAATTCTCCGATCCTTATCTCACCACAAAATCCTCAGCGAAGAAACCTAAACCTAGAAAAAAGAAAAACAAAGAAAAAACCCTAGTCCTGATCACCATGATTTTGGTGATTATAATAGCATCTTGAATATCCATTATAAAGAAAACCCTAGCTAATAAGAACACAATCTTGACTTGATTGATAGAGAGATCGCAGCAAACCTGAAATTCGATCTCTGATTTTGAAGAAATTTGTTGATTCGCGAACCAAATCGAGAGAGTGAAAGAATGAGAGAAGGAATTCTGCAGACTAGAACTCTAGAAGTACTATGATTTACCCGGGAAATTGGTCCTTGTTCTGTTTCTACGAGAATATTTATAGGGTTGCTTTTCCGATTCAACGCGGAAAGGAACATGATTAGAAGACCAGCATTTACCACTCAGTGACTGCCACGTGGAATCACCCGTATGATTAACGCTAACCTTACATCATGTTACATAATGGGTTAAGTTCTTGGTGCGCAAGTTTTTAACTTTTTCGATTAATAACGAATAAAGATAATCAAAATATATTTTAATTACACTATTTAATAAAGCAATTTTCCAATGCGGGTAATTCGTACATTTTCGTTTATTCTCTTTTTTTTTTCACTAATTCCAATTAGTTAAAATAAATGAAACCACACAAATTTTTTGCACGAGATCCTACACTTGATAATTTCTACTATTATATGATTAAAATAAAGATTTATTTAATAATCTAGTGGCCTCAAAGTTACATACAACCAGTTGCTAACAGTAATGTTTCTCTAATTGAATTAATAAAAAAAATTAAAACTAATGACGTGGTAAATAATATATTAATATGATCAGAATAATATTCTCTAATCTAGACATTTCCCTGATACCGTATATGTAAAGTCTAAAACTTGCCAAGAAAATTGAATTTGAATGACATTATACATTCAAGTACAAAAATTGGAACCCCAGCATAGGATCTAAAAATCAACCTGTATAATAAGCTCCGGCGTCAAATTCTCAATCTAAAGGATGGCGAGCTACTTCAGACTGAAATATTGATATCGGTAAAAAGAATGAATTCAATTTGATGTTATTGCAAGGCAGTATACTCTATACTTCGTGATTAGTTGAGGCAAGTAATTGCTGTTCCTCTATTGGAATTTCACTCATTGCGATCTGGAAGCTTGACTTGGTCATCTTCGTCCATTCATTTTCTACTCGGAAAAATATCCACTGGAAGCGCCTGAGCATCTCCAAGGCGGTGAATGTAAACACGGTTATATAGTTATGGCGCAAATGAGCAGACAGTTTGTATGTCCAGGCACAGCGCAGAATGAGGTTGCTTCCGATGACCCAAAAATAGAACTGTTTAGACAAAGACGAGATTGGTTATGCAAAAAACTAACCAGCAGAATTGGGTGTATGATCAAAGTAGATGTATGTATATCTCACCCATTGTCGTCCATATAACAGGTTTGAACAAAAATTTGGTCTATTGAACTTGAAAATCCTGGAGAAGGCACTGAAAAACAAAGCAAACATGTTAATACTCGGATCATGAAAATGTGAAAAATTCAACACTGCTGTTGGGCTGAAAATTTGTATCTTAGTATTCATATAATTAAACAAGTTAATTAAAAAAAAAATGATCTGTCATGTTCTTAGATGCTGTGCCTGTGACTTATGTTCAAAGGAAATATGAACCAATAACCACAGGAGCAAGGATTTTAGGGTAGCATACCTCATGTCCCAATCTCGAGTTACATCCCAGTAAAATGAATAGAGTGAGTTAATAACACTTGAGAGAAGCCAGAGGGGACGATAAATGGATATCCAGCT
Organism: Acer saccharum; assembly: GCA_030490815.1. Taxonomy (NCBI): domain Eukaryota; kingdom Viridiplantae; phylum Streptophyta; class Magnoliopsida; order Sapindales; family Sapindaceae; genus Acer; species Acer saccharum. Next base: position 43,183,970 of record CM059870.1, on the reverse strand, counting down.
ATCAGGTGAGACATCGTATTTAAGGGCTGAAAGAAAAATCACTGGGACTGCGGTTGAATATTTCAAGGCTGAAAAACACATGCAAATAGTGTTAGAACAATATAATAGCAGTAAAGAAAAGATAAATTAAATCCACAACATTATATAGCATATTTTAGTAACTAAATAGCATATGTGCATGCGTTTAATATATGTATATGGATATGCATAAGCTTAGAAAGCTAAGCAAATGGAATGGTAGTTAAGTAAATAAATGTGGAAATAGCTTCTCTGAAAATAAATTAGATTAGGGTACTGTACATACACATCAATAAAAAAAAATTAAAGTATGGCTTTGAAGCATGCAGATCTGAAGTCCAGTTCTATCAAATTGATTTCAGTAAACTTGAGGTGTATTGTGCCACTTAATACTGATAACAAGGGGTGGTCACTACTCACATGATCATATTTACGAGGACTCAAAAAGAGTGCTCATATTCTAGAATAATAATTCAGTTATATGCATTAGGCCTAGGCAATGTCAAATGGATTTTGTCTTCTTTTTTCAGATATATCCATTTATATCAAACGTAACATCAAACCATGCACTTATCACTGGTTGGCTAAAGCCTCTGAAATTTATTTATAATGGAAAATTGTGATAGAATCTTTATGATAACAGAATATTGGGTAGTAATAAATAACAAGGAGCAAATATAATTTACTGAGAGATAATTACCATTTAAAAGGCTTGTCTTTTCCTTTGAATCTTTGTACTGACGGAGACATTGTAATAAACGACAAAGGTAAGGGAAAACAAGCACTAGTGGGATTACTTTAGAGTGACTACCACAAATCGAATCAGCTTCAAACCATGCAATTGTTGCAACCTACAGTTCAAGGGAAACCTTATCTCAGTTGTCCATGCCCAACTGCAAGTATAAAGCACGATAGAGCAACAGCATGCACATTGGTAAAATACGGGCCAGATATTACGGCAAGAAATGTTTAGCATCAAGTTTCATAAAAGGAAAAAAAAAAACAGCAAATCCAATAATTTCATGGCAAGTTTACTACCCTTGGGCAAAAAACTATAAATCTAATACAGATCAAGGACACTTGTCTCTGCATCCCATATAAACAGATCAAAAATGTTTAAGGGGAAAAGACATGAATATTTCAACAGTATGAACACAGAGGATTGGCCAGTTCCCATCAACTTAGCTTCATTCATTACGACTATCGAGCTAGTTTAACTACACATGCAACAATATGGATAAACATTCATTTCGTTCATTCCAATTCCTTAACGAACCAGAAAAAAGAACATAATTGTAGATTCTATAAGGTAAAGTAGTAAATCAAGTTGAACTTAATCCCACAGTAGGTTCACAACAAAAGGAAAAATATATGGCAGGCCATCGCAATATGCACAAGGAAAGTCAGACCAATAAATGCCAAAGAAACAAAGTTGACGTCACAATTATTTTTAAATAAAGATAAAAATAAGGCAGTAGAGTGATTCATATCGGAATTAAGAAAAGAGTGATGTCAAAGATACAGAACTTTCAGCAAATAATTAGTATAAAGTGTAAGGACTTCCTATCATATTAGAATACTAACCTGTCGATGAACCATTCGACAGACTGAGCGCTCCAGATCTGAAAACACCTGCACATAATTAAAAATTTCGAGCAACAAGAAAGAACAAATCTAGCTTATTTTTTATATCAAAATTATTACAATGCAAATTTAAGATGAGAATATATTAGTTGGTATTTCTCATAATATGACACTTTTTTGCATCTAATTAACAAGAAATTAGAAGTTTTCCATGACACCACAAGACATAAATACATTTATTCTATCATGTGTCCCCAAATTGAAATAATTTATAATCAATATAATTAAAACAAGTGGTTTTCTTTAGTAAATTGCTAAACAAGGTTCTAGGTTCATACCTTTGCCATGGAGGTTAGAATATCAGCCAAGAAAAAGTCAGGAAATGAAATTGCCTGTTACACAGCAAAGATCCGTTGTATTTGTGATAAATTGCAAGTTTCAAATTTGTTAAATGTCAAAAAACTTTGAAAAAGAATGTCTTCTAATAAGAAACTAGTGCATTCACCAACCAAAGCTATTTAAAATGCAGTTGTATTTTTCTAAAGGAATTTCAGATACAAGAATAGAAGATAGCAACTGATTTTTTATTTTTAAATAAAAGAGTATGTCTCTACAGCAAAAACAAAAAAGGGCGCAGGATTGAATGCTTGAAACTACAACAGAAACTTGCCTGCAGTGGAAGAGCTATACGCCAGAGAGTCCTTAATAAGAAGTAACGAGATGACAAATAGAAGATATCAAAGGGAAATATCAGGACCACAGAAACAGCAATATACAGAAGTACCTGTAATCAGTACATGAAAAACTCAGAACCAATTAGCAACATACCTGTAAAAGTAGGTAAGTTGATGGCAAGTAAGTTTGCTATTGCTATAGAACACATCTGTTAGCGAGATAGTCAATAGCAGATGCAAAGAGTCATGTAAAGGTACAGATGTGTAGATTGCAATGCTATATCTATTTTGCCACACTTTTAATTAAAAGTTCAGATAAGGTGTGTGCATCAACATCAACATTTTCTATTTAATGCATAAAATTAAAAACATCTCCTATTGTAGAATTCATCAAGTATATCAGAAATTGGTAAAGAAACTATAAGAAGATAAAAATAAAGCGATGAGTACTATTGTCGGCAACAGGGAATTAAAATTCAAGGACAGCAAAGGTAGGAGAAAATCAAGAAACAGGGAAGATATTACACTGGTTGTGATGCTGCCAATGATACTTCTCCATGGGAGTAGAGATAAAGGTACGCTGTCATGCTAGTCGGTACAATAATAGTCATCCAAGTGCTACACTGCAAAAACAAATCCAAAATATTAATCCGTGTAAGACATTAAAACCTTAAAGAATAACGATGCATATACAACATGAAATGCAGCATCTGAGTTGGATTTTATCAAGGTACAAGGCAAATATTCAAGCAAGGCCATTCAAAAACGATGAAACAGTGAGAAAAACAAATCCAATTAGCATGAAATGTAAACCTTAGTACCTTCCATATTTCATTGTGAGTAAGGTGATTTTGATCAAGATCAAATATTTTTGCATAATTAACACTGCCCTGAGAAAAGATCCATAGGTTCACTCCCCAGAGCCAAACCATCATCGTCTGCAACAAAAAGGCTACCAATTGTAAATTTGCAAAGAGATCTGGTATCTAAGAGCAACCAAACACAAAGAGATAAATGTCAACTAACCACAAGAAGGAGAGGGTTATAATACAAAAATGCCTCATACAAGAACAAATCCCGCAAGTCTACACTCATTCTCATAACTGAATCCCATCCAATCTGTTTGAAACGAAAAACAAAAAAGAAAAAGGTCAACAATGAAACTGCTCACTGAGATTAATAGCTCTCCCTCTAACTGTAGTACACAATAAAAGCTGCCAACACTGACCTTGCAACAACCGAAACCCCATATCAGAAACAGTATCATCTGGAAGACCACCCTCAATTAGAATACATCAAAAAATCGAAGATTTCTATACTACAAAGCTCATCTAGTATCAAAATAAACTGATAACGGAAAATGGCAGCAATACCTTGAATCTCCATAACAAGTTTGGAGATGGAATTATCGCAACTGCTGTATGTATAGGTGAAGCCGTACCCTTCATAATCTTCTTGAATCACTTTTATACATGTAAAAATTATTCAAAATTCAGTCATTACTTGTAACAGAGCTCAACCGAACTTAACACAACAGCAAATTAATTTGGCCTAACAAGGACAATATCGTTATAACCTTTCACGAGTACGTCCAATTTCGTAAACCATTCAAATGAATTCATCATAATCTTCTTAAATTATGTCAAATTAGAGAGCTCAACCGCTTAACAGAACACAATACAAAATGGCGCAAAAATTGAAATATCACTGCAACAATTCACGAGTACGTGCAATCTCATAAAACGTTAAAATGAAATTCATTCGTCGATAAATCGTATTAATAGATCGGTAACTCACGACGAAATCGATAAATAGAGAGAGAAAAGAAGCGTTCGGAGACTGTTTGCTTACCGGATATGAGGAAACGGCGTCGTGCATGCGATTCAAGTTCTGTGGCTGGTCAGATCTGAGACATGAAAATCGAAACGTGAATGTCACTTTTTGGTTCGTCAATGCCTGTTTTTTTTTTCCTCTGTTGACAAGTATATTTCCTCCGCTTCTGTTACTTGGAAAAAACATTCGTTATTCGAGACTTCAAAAAAAACGAAAAATGCATTCGTTGGAAACTTGATAGCTTGCCACGTCATCGTTATTTACCATTTTCTATTTCGCGCTGATTTTTATTTATTTTATTTTATAAGAAATAATACTTTATGTAAAAATAATAATAATAATATGTACATCGATAGACATAACCACGGTTTGGTTCAAACCGTGGAACCGAACCGTAATTTCGGTTCCGGTTTTGGAATCGAACCTGAACCGTAAGGTTTAAGGTTTCGATTCCGGTTCCGGTTCCTTAAAATAAAAAACCGGATCGGAATGGCGGCTCAGTTCCGATTCTGGAACCGCTGGTTCCACCCACTTTTTTTATTAATTTTAAAAAAAAAATTTAAGTTTTATATATATATATTTTTTTTATTTTAATTTCGGCTTACCCAATCAACTTCATTTACAATTTCACATCATTACATGTCTAATAAATTTTTTTAGTTAGTATATTATATTAAAAAAAAATGGAACTGGAACCGCCGCAATCGGAACTGAACCGCATTAGTATAAGTCTATATGCTCTATATTTTATTTTATTTACAATATCTATTAATTCAGGGCCAGATATTTTTTTGAAAGCTTTCGCCATTAGTAGGATTCGAACCGTTTACAATATGCTCTATAATAATAATAATAATAATAATAATAATAATAATAATAGGTGCATAATTTTTTTAATATTATATAAATTCGGGTTTTTGGGAGGAGGGATAACTCGACCCCGTATCATAGGTGTGAGGGGTATACCACTTGACTAACATTTAGTTTGACCCGTGTGTTGAGTGAATAACTTAATACTCAAGATTAACATTAGAATTACTAGATTAAAACATGGAATTATTTATAATGATGTGACAAATATTAAAATTAAAATTATAAAACTTAATTGAGGGTGGCATAATGTAATTTAAACAGAAAATATAAGCTTAAAAGAAGAGATAAATAAAAAAAACTTATAAATTTTGAAACAATCTTCTAGTTAACAAAGAACCACACCAATTACCACTACCTAATGTGCAATGTGATTTCATGCGGTGTAAAGTTAAAAAAGTTTAGGGGGTAAAATATAAACTTGTGTAAAGTTGAAGGGACCGGTGCCAATAACCCTTAAAAGTAAATCTTTAAATTAAGATATATAATCAAGCTGTATTCTTTTCAAGCGAATATGTGCCAACTTTAAAGCGAATTTGTACTCTTAAAAGTTGAGAAGTGGTTACCCTTTTAGAAACTAGCTTTATTTTTGTTCAAAATCAATGTTAAATAACTTCTCATAGAATCTCATTGAATGTAGTTTAACCACCACAAGGAATGATATTGTAATGGATATTAATTACTAATGGGTTGTGCTAACAATCTTTTCGATAGCACATATGAGCCAATATGATACGGCAAACTATCTCTTATAAGGATCTGGATCATTGGATCGATATTTATTTTTTTAAACATTTTTAAAGCATGTAATTGGTTGTTAATAAACCAATAACATTTTAACCACACATTTATCGTAATACTTATGTGTTATGAGATTAAGTAAGGAATCAACGGTAGATTATATTAGTTAATAAAGCCTAATACAAAATATCATTAAGACGAGATTGTATAGTGTCCGTTTGTGAGAGCTTGTCTACTAGTTAAAAGAGCTTATTTAATTAAAAAAGCTATTTTCAAAAAAAATTTATATCGTTTGGTTGTCACTCAGTAAAGCTTTTAGATGATTAAAAAAGTTGTTTTATGTCTACTTAGAGAAGCCTAAATTTAAAGCTTTTCCAAGTAGATCTTTTAGAGTTTTTTTAATAACACTAAAATCTCCAATATAACTATATAATTTAATATTTACTAAAGTATTATGGTAATTCTCTCATTAAAAAGGCTATTTTTTAATTGACAACCAAACGACTAACGACTTTCATTTAAAAGCTCTACATTAAAAGATCTACTACAAAAAGATATATTCGAGAAACTCTCTCAAACGTACTTTAAGAATAATACAATACAACCTAATACGGTCCAATTTTATCAAATGCAGTACAATCCGGTTTACTAAAAGTCCAAAGATCAGTAGTCAAAAGTCTCTAAGTTTGACACAAACTTCCCCTCTCTTCAAACTTCACATAAAATCTGAAAATAACAATGGGGTCTCAATCTCATGGCACTGGTGGCCTCTTTCGCAAAGGCTCCCTTGTAGAAGTAACAAGCAATCTAGATGGTTTTCGTGGTGCATGGTTTGTAGCCAGAGTTGTGAAAGCACCCCGATCTAGTGCTCGAAGGAGCACAAGGAAATCGACCTTCTTGGTGGAGTATCTGAACTTGCTTTCCGATGATGGCATGCAACCATTGAGAGAGCATGTAAGTTTTGGGTTTATAAGGCCTATACCTCCCTTTGAAATGCACGATGATCAGAAATTTCAAATCAATGATGTTGTGGATGGGTACTACAATGATGGGTGGTGGGTTGGAGTTGTGTATCATGTGTGGGAGGATTCAAAGTCCTATACTGTGGTGTTTGACGACCCACCCGATTCGGTCAAGTTTAGGTCATCAGAAGTTAGGGTACATCTTGATTGGGTGGATGGAAAATGGGTTCAACCTCCAAAAAGGGTATTTTTCATTTTTTTCATCATATGTGTAGTGTGTTATTTGCATGTGTTTGTTGATTATGGAGTTAAAAGTTTCTTCTTTTTTTGGTTCAATTCTAAAAAATTCATGCCTTTCTTAAATATATTGAATGATTACCCATATAATCACTCAAATGCTAACTCCAAAGAGGGTATCTTTTTTTTCATCATCTGTGCAGTGTATTATTTGCATGTGTTTGTTGATTATGGAGTCAAAGTTTCTTCTTCTTCTTTTTTTTTGGTTCAATTCAAGATTGTTCATGCCTTTCATAAAATTATTGAATGATTACCCATTTAATCACTCAATTGCAAGCTGGTGATCTAAAGATTTTGTTTTTATGGATGTTGTGTTCTTGTTGTTTAGTTAAAAATCAGGTTTTTTCTTCATTATGTTAAGAGATTACTCATTTTTAAAAAGAATCTTTATTGAATTTCATGAATTGGAACTTTTTACCATCATTCAAATGAACTTGTCATGGCTTTAGTGACTAATTATGAGTTGTGCTCACAATTCTTTAGATGGCATATGGCAGAGTCAATTTCCATTGCATATAACAATATTCCCCGATTGCATCCGGTTTGATTAGCTTACTTTTATTCAATGTGATAGGTTCTTGATTCATTTTCGACTGATTTATTGAGGCCATTAATTATCATCCTGTTTGCAGTTCAGCTTACTCTTATTCTTGTGCAAGTGAGATTGTTTATGTGGTCTATACTCTGTAAATCACTGCATGTCTTGATCATCTTTGAATTATTGCATCCTTTTTTTTTTTTTTTTTGAGTTTCCATTCCGTGGTTCAATATAAATAGATTACATTCATACTAAGTTACTGTTCCTTCATCCCCTGCATATACGAATCTGTTCGTAGGTCGATTAGTTTTAATTTAGGGAAATATTTGTCCATTTTATGATGGTGTGGGTTGCCAACCAGATTTGTGTATGCTGTTTAGCAGGTGAGTGCCTGATTATTCGATGGTATGTGCATAATATACCAAAAGAAATGTATCAAGAATTATTTATTGAATCTTTAATGATGTTTAGTCTTAATTTTAAAGCAAATAATGCAGCAGAAGGGAGTTGGAAGTAGCAACCGGAAGAGAAAGAGAGGAGAGCATCTAAAATCCTTACTTAGAGGTACAAAAGCAGTAGCAACTAGTATTAAATAACTTAAAGCTACAATATTTGCTTAATGATGTATTTTCTTTTTGCGGATATGTATTATGTTCTACATGTAAAGAATGCGATGGAACTGAAGGCGCTGTTGATGAAATAATTGTAGAGGATTGTACAACTAATGGTCTTGAATTAGCTATCATAGGAGAACCTACAGGTACGAGGATCTCTTGACCAAATAATCTTTAGCCTGTAACCAATACATTCATTTTCTTTAATGCTCTATTTGATGACTGTAGAAGTTACCGATTCAAGTTCCAAGGCCGAAGATATTGAGATGGCCATTGTACCGAGCAATATGGTTTATAGTGATGAACCACTATCAATTTGCCTTCCAACAATCGGGGTTGACTCAAGTAAGTTGGAGTGGATTTATTGTATTCCCTCTAGTAGAAAATTTGCTTGATTATGTATGTTTTTACCGTCCAGGTGATTACATTGGTTTTTCCTGTCCAGGTACCTGCGATAGGACTGTCAATCAGTCAAGTGAGGGTGAAGGAAGACTATATGACACTGTTCTGCAATGTGATACAAGGGAAGCTGCAATTGACAATATGCCATTCGAGAATCAAATCTTTCCATTGTTCAAAAGTTGTTTACCAGTATGGAGTTTCATTCAATCTATGGAAGTATTCCGATTGATGCCACAGAAACCACACTTCCGCCCTTTAAATGACTGTGACGAGATACTTCGAGAAGGGTTAGCCATCGCACAATGGATTACTTTTGCTAAGGTGGCAGAGCAAACATCAGAATTACAATTAGATGCTTCGAGAAGCACCTTTAACAGCATCATTGCATGTCTTTCCGAATTAGAGTCACATGGATTCGATGTTAAAGTTGTGCGAAGTCGTCTTCTTGAGTTGCAAACACTGAAAGAAAGTCAAGAACAGCTTCAAACAAAGTTGGAAAATTTTAAATGTGAGATTGTAGAACGGACTAACGAAGAAACCAAAATCAAGGCAAAATTGGATGATGCTATTAAGGAGTTAAATCTGATAGAAGAACAGATAAATAAGGTGGACGAAAAGAAGAAAAGGATTGTATCCATGATCGAGGAAAATGATTCCAAGATTGCCAAGTTGAATTGGAGTGATGATTTAGTTAACGAAGAGATTCAAAAATTCGTGCAGAATTTCGAAAGACTGGCTGGTTCCCCCTGGTGACTGACTTGTATTCTCTGCACTTCTTTCAGGTTAGGCCTTTTCAGGTTCATGTTCCAATCACTGACTTAACATGGAGATGAAAGTATAAAAGCTCAATAGGCTTGTGTGAGCCATTTTTTGGGCATGCAGCTACCGTATGTATAATGTATTATGTATATATGTAGCTGTGCTGTACTCAAGGTTGTTTTTATTTTTATTTTTTATGAAAATATATATATGATGCTAAATAGTGACAAGTGTGATTTTGAGTCTCTGCTATGATCATGCTTTTAAGGGGATTAATGATCAAGTGCAAGCAGCAAGCAATGCATTTTTTATGAATGTTACAATTTCAGAGATTTGGGATGCCCCTTTGCCGAAGCTCTGAAAATGTTCTTCAGGTCGAGGGTGCCCAATATCGGGTCACCATTGATCCACAAAAAATTCAGTCTTAGGATGCCCCAAACCCGATGTTCTGAAAATGTACCATTTTTTTTTTAAAAAAAAAAAAATCAGAACTTCAAGATGCTCCTTACCCGAAGCTCCAAAAATATTCTTTAGGTCAGGGGTGACCTGATGTTGAGTCACCTATGACCCGAAGCACATTTTCATTGCTTTAGCTAGCCCTTTACCCAAAGCACCAAAATGTGCTTCGTGAAGTGAGGATGTTGGCCGTGCTACGACGCAATAGTCACAGCTCGAACGGACGATGATGACTCTTCGCGATGGCGACAAGGAAGCTTTAGGTTGGGTGGTATCGGGATGGCTAGGGCAACTGATTTGGGGATTTCCTCCCATTGGAGGGAGTGTATATTAAGGGTATTTTAGTCTTTTAGGGTCAATTTTTCAAACTAAAAGTTTCAGAGGGTATATTTGCAATTCAATCCCCTAAATAGGGTAGTTTTGCTAAAATCCCAAATAAAATAAAATAAATATCAATTTAGATTTTGGTTTCGTAGGAATGTTGTTTTCATGATAAGGTGATTTGAACATCCAAAACATAATTTAATATTTTTTGAGAGAAAACCAAAACTAACAACTTGAAATATTAAACTTTTGTTAGTAACCGCTTTTGAAACTTTAATTGTTAATAACAACTTAAAATATATATATATATATATTGTATGTCCATAAATTACCAGAGTACCCCTGAAAATATTTATTTTTTAAACCTCGAAGCAAACTTGAAATCATGACTAAATTGAAATGTCCAAACTTGAAATCTAGACTAAATTGAAATTTTCCCCTTCTTCTTCTTCTTCTTCCTCAAATTAGGTTTAGGTTTTTTTTTTTTTTTTTTTTGTAGACCACATCGCCGGCGGAGGGGAGATCAATTCCGTCGCCGGCGAAGCAGCAGCGCACAAACCACTGGCATCCCGTCACACGAACCAGCCCATCCCGTCGCACGAACCAGCGCCAGACGTGGCCCAGAAGGTCGTCGATGCTCGACGACCCTTAAAAGCATGCCGGAGAGAGAGAGAGAGAGAGAGAGAGAGAGAGAGAGAGAGAGAGAGAGAGAGAGTGTTTGGGGACTCTTTTTATATGAGGGCTTTCTAGTAATTTCTCAAAAACATGGTTATTAACAATTAAAATTTCGTTTGTGGTTAAAAACTAATTTTCCATAATATATGTGGTCATTTTTAGCAATTTCCACTAATTTTAAAGCATTATATGATTTAATATTAAGTCTTTTATTATTGAAAGGGATAATTTAATATTAAGCTAAAATTAAATTCTCAGAAATGGCAAACACTACCACTACTCCCTCTGCTGCTAATTTAGTCCCTACTAGACTATCTTCTTCTATGTCTTTACCTCCTCCTACTATCCAAAGAACCCATTCCAACAGAATCCAAGATTTAGTAGAATACATTCATATCCCTACTTCAGCCCAGATAAATGAAACAACTTTCCCTCTGCTTAATCCATACAACATCTTCAAGAGAAACAAATCTCTCACCACTCGGTTGACTCGTCTTGTCCATACCAGACCACTTCCCATCAAAGAATATGTCTAGTCCACAGGCCTAGATAAATGCTTAATTCCATCCTCACCCAGTGAACAATATGTCACTCTCATCATTGATCAGAGCATGATAGATCAATGGATCAAAGAAGGATACTCCCATCTCTACATAGGTGCTGTCTAAATCATCCCCTCTTTACACGGACGAAAAGGCTTACCTGTTACTACTAGACTGGCCTTGCTCAACACCATTTACACACAGTATGAACATGCTGTGATTGGCACCTGCCTATCTACTCTTCATGCTAGAAGCATATCTCTCACTTATTATCCCAACTTTAACATTCCTTTGAGAGATCAGAACCTCCACAAATGTCTGAAAATCCAAGTCCAGATCCTTGGTGCACCCATGCAAGCTAATTCCTACATGGCTACCCTCCATCACCAGCTTGCTTACAGACTTCAAGACCATGCTCTTGATCTCCCACTTCCTGGTCATAATGGTGATATGATCTTCATTAAGGTTGCACATTGGGGAAATGGGGATGGATATAGGTCCCCTCATCCCCATCCCCATCCCCCTCATTTCCCCATTTGGGGAAAATGGGGATGGGGGAGTTTTGGGGGGAGGTCCCCCCATCCCCATCCCCATCCCCATCCCCATTTCCCCATTTTCCCCGTTTCCCCGTTTACCCCATTCCCCCATCTCCCCATTTGGTTGAAAATTACAAATTAAACTAAAAAAAAAAATAAAAAATTCCATTACAAATGCAAAAGAAAATACATTACAAAATAATGTCAAATATATATATACACATTACAAAATAATATCAAAGAAAATACATTACAAAATATATAAATATATATATATATATATATATATATATATATATATATATATATATAATTATTTTTATAATATTTTAGGGGAAATGGGGAAATGGGGATGGGGGAGGGTCTCCCCATCCCCATCCCCATTTCAATTTGGGGATGAAAATCATCCCCATCCCCCCCCCCCCCCCCCCCCCCCCCCCCCCATTTCCCCATTTTCCCCCAAAAAATTTCCCCCAAATGGGGATGGGGAAGCGGGGAAATGGGGATCCGGGGGAAAATGTGCAACCCTAATCTTCATCAAAGCAGAAAGAGAAGATTGATTCAATGTCTGCATCGGATGGAACTTCATCAGCAATGTTTTTTAACTTGAAATGGACAACTCATCCTTCCCGAAAATACTCGATTTTCGCAATAAGATTCCTCCCAATCCTCTGAGTAATTCTGAGCGTTTTTCAACGTAAAAAGCTTGACACGCCCAAGGGGAAGAAGTATGTTCTATCAGACCTTGACGAAGGAGTTCATTGCACTCTTCATTAGCCAGCTGGAGGTCTGAGGGAGACATGCCTGAGTGGGTGGCCTTAGTAGGATTATTATCTTCATTAAGCTTAAAAAGGAGCTTAATAAAGAAATCTGGATTTTTCCACAGAGGAGAAGGGTGAGAGAAAGTGGCATGACTGTCAGCACAAAGCAGGAGCAATTTATTTTGAATATGTTCAAAAGGGGCTTGGATTTTCGAGAGCGGGAAAATCTTCGGAATATCAGAAAAAGTTTTGAAATTCTTTTTGTACCGAATGTCGGAAGGGAGAATCCGGAGGGACTTACTTTGTCGAAAAACATCCTAGCCGATAAGGATGTCTTTATCCGGAAGAGGAATGCCGAGGACTTGGACCCAAAGAGTAAAGGATTGGAAAAATTGAATACCAATCTTTTTTCTAGAAATGAGATTAGTAGAGAAAACTTTTCCATCAGCGGCTCTGAAGTGTTGAACATGGGACTTCCAAAATTCTGGAGGAAGGACCCTTGAGTTCATCATTGAGGTGTGGGAATCTGTGTCAAAATAAGCGATGACATCAACAGGTTTGGAGTACTTGTTAAGTATGATCCGAACTGGAGCTTGAGGACCGGGATGAGAAACAAGGGGAGTAGCTTGTAGGATTCTGGAGTAAACCTATAGTTTGAGGAGCCAGAATATTCCGAGTCAGAAAGATCTTCTTGAAGAACAAAGGTTGTGGAGGGATCTACATGGTCTTGTTCATAGAAGATTGATTCAATGTCTGCATCGGATGGAACTTCATCAGCAATGTTTTTTAACTGCTGAACTAATCTGGCGGACTTTGCTTTTTTGTTGGGACATTTCTTTGCTTAATGTCCGGGTTTGCCACAAATGTAGCATCGTTGGGATTTATTCCAACCACGCTTCGCTTTCTTTCTGAAGAACTTGAATCTTTTGGAGCTACCTTTTTTGTTCTTGACGTGTTTGAAATGATTCTTCTTCTTCGTCTTGCAGGTGCAAGAGGCTAAGGATTTGCACTTGATCTGAAGAGAAGGTTGTTTGCATTGAGACTTCAGTTTCTTGCCTTCTGTGAGCATCTTGGAGAAGAATCTTTGAGTGGTACAAAGTTGATCAAGAGAGCTGAGAGCATACATGTAGAGTTCACCTAAAGATGTGTCATTAAGAGATCGTCCCGAGGTGTCTATTTTTTGTTGTATCTCATCTTGGAGGTCATCTGGAAGGGAGTTGACATAGACTTGTTTAAGACTATAATCATTGATTCCACCAAGAGTATGATACCGTTGAGACATCCGCTTGTAATGGAACTCGATGTCTTTTCTTTTGAGAAAGCAGCAACGCATGTTAAAGAATTATTGTCTAGCTTGTTTATGGATATGATCAGGATCACCAAAAAATTCTCTGAAAATATATCCCATGGCTTATGAGGCTAAGGGAACTCGAACAAATTGGAGTTGTCTATATTCGCCAAGAGCCTGGTACCAGTCTTTGAGAGAGGCAGTGAATCGAGAGACAAACTCTTGTAAGATTGTTTCAAGGTTCTGTTCAGACTTCGCCAATTGAAGGTCAAGCCATGCGCTCATCTCTGAAACCCGTTTTCTTCAGGAACCAGGAGAAGTGTCATCAAGAGTAAACCAAGGGCCATTAGTTGGTTTAGCAGGAGGACGACCGGGAACATATTCTGGAGGTTCTTCGACAAAAGGAGCGGGAGTAGTGGAGGCAGTCTCATCAGGAGACTCATAGGTTCTTTCTGAGGGTTGAGGGTCTGTGCGGGGTGCCATAAACACTTGAGTAAGATCTGCATGATCATGAGGAGAGGAGGCGGCAGCATTCAACCAGGATGAGTGGCAGGATGTTTGAGAAGACTGAGAAGACATTTCTTCGGAGAGAGATGCCAAATCTGACGACTCAGATGAGGAGAAAAATATTTGAGAAGCAAACAGAACAGGGTCATATGAACTGGAAGCAGCTTGTTCGTCTTTTCGCTTCGAAGGGGACCTCTTCTTAGGTTTTTTTGGTGGGGAAGAGAGAATGTGATATTTTCGAAACAGTTCACTAGTGGATTTAAAGTGTCTGGAAAAATCATCATGTTTGGATGGAGGTGAGTGAGTAGGAGACACAGGGAAGAAAAGTGACTGGGAATGATGAGAATAAGGTTTCGGTTTGTAAGAATGATCTCTGGTTAGCTGCTCAAGTTGTTCTTTAAGTTGCTTGATTTCTCTTTCTTTGGTATCAAAATCTGGGCCAGAGTAACCATGAGAAATATATCTCTAAAGATCAGAATGAAGCTTAGCAATTCTAGACTGAAGATCGGAGGTCAAATCCCAAAAAGTGGCATCACGATTGTGGAGATGATGATCATGTTGAGAAACATGTCATGTAACGCGATCAATCTTCTGATCAATAGAGTTGATAACTCTGTTTTGAGCTCTGGCATTATGAGATTATTTTAACATAATTTTTCTCGGGTTATTATTATTATTATTATTTTGATAGTCTAATGGTCTTCGCATTTTAGGAATAATAATACCAACTTATAACTAACTTAATAATAATAATAATAAGGGTAAATTTGTCATTTTATAATGTAAAAAATGTGAATTGATAAAAAATTGAAAAGCTTAATAAATATCCAAATATTTTTGCAGAGATGGCAAATGACTAAACTTACATTCTCCCTTTCTAATGATGATCTCTAACAGTGATGTTCAGTCTCCGTTGATATGGTTAGATTGTATCATTAGTTTAGTTCATGTTTTTTTACCTTCGGTTGAGGTCTGTGTGCTCCTTTACTTTCGCTCTTATTTTCCCTCTCATGTTTTTTATTTTGTTTCTTTTATATATATAATAACTTTTAAATGAGGAATCCCTTACTTTAATTATAGTAAGGACCTTTATGATATTACATCAATTTTTATGAATTTTGATCTAAATTTTTTTGTGTATGATAAATTCATTGAAATCTACCTATAAATAAAATTTTAGAATTTTTTAAGTACTAAAGTTATTTATCCCGATTTTGTTAAATATAAAGACATCGAAAAAATGGAAGAAAATCATAAATATAAAAAAATTCAAAAAAATAGTTATAATACTTGAAAAATTCTCAAATTATATTCATGAGTAGATTTCAATAAACTTATCATTCAAAAAAAAAAAAAAAAAAGATCAAAATTCATAAAAGGCAATGTGATTTCATCAAAGTCCTTACCGAAATTAAAGTAAAGATCCCTCACTTGAAAGTTCATATATATATATATATATATATATATATATACATACATTTTTTCTATTGTCAGTTCGTTTTGATATAAAATATATCAGTACGAAGAATATGAACAATTAGATTTACATACTTTGACTTAAATTGTATGCACTTGTCAAAACTTCTCCATAATTTATAGTCTACATTCTTCGTTCTGATATATTTTATATCAGGATGAACTGACAGTAGAAAAACTATATATATATCGTTCTGTCTGGAGGTTTTTCAGCCTATGATAGTATGTGATGCAGGTCGGTCCGATTTTATTTAAAAATATTTGGGAGTTATTAATTTTCTATTAAAGAGTTATTTTAGGAATAAAAACAAATTGTAAAAGTTAATGAAGTGTATTTGTTTATTGAGACACTTGTAATGCATTTCCTTTATATGTATGTGCTTTGCATTAAGTTTTTTCTGCTAATGAGCTAGTATCAGTTAAGTTTGAATTACATAAAAAAAATAAAAAAATAAAAAATAAAAAATAAAAATAAAAATAAAAAAGGAATAATTACTCCTACTTATAGGCACACTATCTCTTAAGTATATGTGGTAAATTGGTAATACACCTCCCTACCACACATCAGTCTTGAGAGGTTCAAATCCCACCATGTACATTTTACAAGTATATGTGAGGAGTTTTCTTCCAATTTATTGAAATAGTTATCTGAACTGTACCTATATTATTTGATCTTGGTAGATTTGGCAATCCTATTGTAAATCTTGTAATACTTATAAAAATAAATAAAAATAAAATACTCCCACTTATAAAAAGAATAAGGGTATATATGTCATTTCATCATATAATTTTTTTTTTTTTTTGAAAGATAATCATATGAAATTTTGAAAAGCTGAATAAAATATTCAAATATTTGTTGCTGAGCTGGCAAATGACCGTTGATTTAGAGATCCGCGTGAATTTCAAGCTTAGTTTAAACCACCTCATTTCGCGTATATATTTACTGAAGTCGGCGGTAAAACTAAAACCCTAGACTGTGACTCAGTTCAGTTAGTGAGTCAGCAATGGCTAATGAAGAACCCGAAGTAAAACTCGAAAGATTCCTCCAGTGGCTACAGGTCCGTTTCCATTTCCCCAAATTAATTTTGAAATTACTTTTGTATCTGCAAATGTTTAATTAATTTTGATTATCTCTTCTTCTTTTTCGTTTACAAATTGAATTTGGATTCAGGTCAATAACGTCGAGTTACGCGGCTGTAAAATCAAATACTGTGGCGAAAACAAAGGATTTGGTATTTTTTCGTCTAATCAAGTCTCTGATGGTAATTTTTAATTCCGATTATTCAAAATTATGCATAGAACTGGACATGTGTTGAAGTACACATTCTTGATATTTTGTTGAATTTTTGGAGAATCAATGAATCTTGTTATTGTGCTTCAGTTGTTTCGAATGGAGTTTTAGGAAAATTGTGGAATTTTTTTTAGGTCTTTTTTCTTCATGAAACAGCTAAACAGAATTAGTTATTTTTTAATCAAATTTTGAACAATTAACAGGTGTTTTACTAGTTGTTCCCTTAGATTTGGCTATAACTCCGATGAGGGTTTTGCAAGACCCTTTTCTTGGACCAGAGTGTAGAGCCATGTTCGAAGAGGGAGAAGTGGATGATAGGTTCTTGATGATATTATTCTTAACTGTGGAGCGTCTTCGTAAGAACTCTTCATGGAAGCCGTATGTAATTATACACTTAATTGGGTTTTCGATTAGTGTTTTTCTTTGATTTTTCAATGCTTGAAATTTACTTTTACTGAATGATTATACCAGGTACTTTGATATGCTTCCTACTACTTTTGGAAATCCTCTATGGTTCACAGATGATGAGCTTTTGGAACTGAAGGGGACTACGTTGCATCGAGCCACTGAACTTCAGGTAAATGCTGCTTGAAATTCAATGACGAAATTGTTTATATGTGGACTTCAGGTAAATACTCATTCAATGACGAAATTGTGTATACACAGCATGTACTTTTATGCTATCAGATAATAACTACTTTTAGTTTTTGGAAACTATTTCAAACATAATGGTCAATTTATGCAGTCTCTTTCAAGAGGATGGATTTGGCAGTTAATGAAGTATAATTATGGTGGAGAAATCTTTTACATGAGATATCCAAACATGTCACTAACATTTACTCTTAAGGTGTACGCAGGTAGTTAGTTGACTTTGGATTTTACTTCTAGATTGGGGATGGTGATGATATGAGTATTATTGAAAGCAGTTTGCTTGTGATTATTGCTAAACATAACTGTGTAACAGAATTGATTTTGTGATGGAATTAATATGTACTTGGCTTCTTCCCATTTTATAAAAGGATAAAGGAGAAAAAGAAAGATAAAAGAAAAATGTATATTGCTTCTTTTGTAGCTTATTTTCTTTTTACTGTTACCAAAACAATCCTGTGTTGTAAGGAACAATATCAATTATCATTGATGCAATTCTGTATATATATATTTGTATTAAATAGGGTTTTCAAAGACACGTTTATGTTACAGAAGCAAAAGTTGCTATCTTTATATGATGAGAAAGTGAAGGGATTGGTGAAGAAACTTCTTCTTCTGGATGGGGATTCAGAAAGGTATTTGCAAAGTTAGTTATCTTTTCATTGATTAGTTATTAATCTTTTCATCATGTTGCACAGTACTAAATAAAATATCCTCTTTGCTTCTTTTGCCAGTGAAGTCTCTTTTGAAGATTTTATTTGGTATGTATTTTGTTATCTTTCTCCTTTATAAGTCCATTCATAGTACTTCAAATTTTGATAGCTAAGATATCATATCTACCACCATGCTAGGGCAAATTCTATATTTTGGACCCGTGCATTGAACATTCCACTTCCACATTCTTATGTATTTCCACAAATTCAAGAAGATCAAGACAATTGTGGCTCAGTTAACAAAAGTCATGAGGTCTTCACTGATCAATCTGGAGATTTGATTAATGAACAGGAGGGAAAAGGCGACGGTATATTTCAAGATCTTTTCGTTTTTGGCATAATCTTTCATTCTATATTACAATTGAATTTGCTGGACAAATGATACCCCATGTTTCTGATTGAACTAAGGGTTCCTTGTAGTAGAAGGCGAAGCGCAAAGAGTTGACAGCCAAGTAAATGGAATAACTTCCACATCTTTACAATCAGAGACTCTTTGGGTGGAGGGTCTTGTCCCTGGCATTGACTTTTGCAACCATGGTATGAATGTTGTTCTGAGTTAGAGTCTCTGACACCTTTTAACTCTTTCTTCAAATTCTGTTTTCAATAAACTTTTAAACTTCAAGAGAAAGTATCAAGTTTTTTGATTGTTTATTTCATAACTTCATGTTAATAGGCATAAATTATTACTAGTCTAGTGCCTTTATAATTGAACCTGCATTTTAGTATAGTTTTATGCTTTTTACAGATGATGGCATGAATTTTTCTCTGTGTGTTACTGACACTGAATTAAAAGTTAATATTTTTAATTTAAAATTTATTTTCTTTAAGCAACGCCTTAATAAATTGTACATTATAATGAAGCTTGTCAATTCGGTCGATATGCTTTCTGTGGGGGATATCTAATAAGAACAAATTCACAGAAAATGATGTTTGTTGGCTGTGGTATGGCTAACCTTTATATAGTTAGTTTTCCAAATAATAGTTAATTTTTAGTTTTTCTATACCTAAATACTTTCTAGATGCTTTATATATTAGATCAGAATTGGATTGGGAAAATCATACATACCTATTCCCACTCAAGTCTCAAAAGAATTTATCTAAATTCTAAAGATACATTCATCTGTGATAATTTACCTATAGATAGCCACATTAGTTTAATACTTAAAAGTAAATTATATTAAAGTCTTCATATTTTTAGATTGAGACTGACTTGTATAGTTGAAACAATTACATTTATGTCTATATACTTACTATATTCTTTGTACTTTGTAATGCAACTTGATTTTGAAGATTACAAGACATGTTTACTACTGACATTGCTGTTCAGATCTGAAGGCAGCAGCAACTTGGGAAGTTGATGGAACAGGATCAGTTACTGGAGTTCCTTACTCAATGTACCTTCTTTCTGGTAGTAACCATCTCCTTCGTTTGAGTTGGTTTATATTTATAAATGTTCCTAAGTTTTTGTGCTAATTTTATCTAACGGAAAAATTTATCCAGTCACAGAGTTATACTTTGTAGCTATTGCTTATGAAAGCCATGATACTACTTCTGATTTTCTTATTTTCTTCGAGTAGTTGGGAAATGCAGTCCCATTCAAGACGGGGAAGAGATTTCCATCAGTTATGGTAACAAGGGAAATGAGGTATTTTTCTTTGTCATTGAGAAGAATATTTATTTCTGATATGAAATTGACTATTCTCCACCTTTATGTTTTTAAATATAAATATATTTTTTTCAACTTAAGTTGTTTTACCCGGCCTTTGACCACCTATTGGCATCTCAGACACTTTTAAGAGTTTAAGATGGTTGCTCTCACCTTTTAGTATACATGATAAGTATGATTGATAGCTACAATGTCATTGTCCCTGTGTAATTTTGGAACATCACATTGTGAGCATGGATTACTTATCGCATTGACATTTTTGAATGATTAATTGGCCGTCAATTGATTTTGTCTAAGGATAATTATTTCACATTTTGTTTGTTTTGACGTGACATTGCTTGACTGGTTGTAAGTTGGCAGAACAGATGTTCTATCATATATAGCTGATGAAAGACTTCCCAACTATTTATTACTATTTCATGGATCATGTTATTGTGGCCTGGTCGGTGCCATATCGACTGTTGACGAACTGTCCTCCAACATGCATTCTCTATTCTTTCCTTTTTTTCACCCTTTTTTTTTGTTCTTTATGTTCTTAAACCATTCTCTTTGGCTGTTTCTTTAGCATGTACTATGCAATCCGTATTGCAGGACAAGATGGTTTGTGGATTTAATTTGTGATAATGCAACAGAAATCATCATCAAATGCTTGAATTTTCCATATTGTCTATGTCTAGTATTGATTTGACAAGTATTCTTGCTTCTGAAATGGAAAGTATTTTTATGGGATGTAAACCTATTTCTGGAATTCCTTTGTGACATTGATGATCAGTTTTATTTGGAATATGTATTCACCGTGCCCCTAATCTAAGATATAAAATTTTCATGTACTTTTTCTCAAGCTACTGTAAACCTTTACTCAAAATTCTAAAATGTAATGGTTTGCCTTGTATTTGTTGCAGGAACTACTATACCTGTATGGATTTGTTATTGATGATAATCCAGATGACTATCTTATGGTAATTCCATTTATTCAAATACCGTTGCTTGAGCTTTTTGTTATTCATCTTTTCCTCAATTCTTTGGTGGCTTAAGAAGTGAAGCTTTATCCAAGCATCAGGAGATTTCCGGACAGTTGCTTTATTCAGGGCCTACTTTTTTTTTTTTTCTATCAAGTGGCATGCTTTCCATTATTGTGAGCTTTTCAAAGGTTGTTTACTCATACACGAGTTCTCTACAGGTCCATTATCCTCTAGAGGCAATTCAGAGTAACCCTAATTCTGACACCAAAGCAGTGCTTCTTGAAGCACAGGTCAGCAACCTATGAGTTCTTAATTGATAGTGTTTTCTGTGTTTTGTTAAGAGACTTATTATTTGAGTGATTTTAAAATTATTTTTTATATCATGGAGATCTGTAGTCTTTGATTCATCTCTTCAAATGTGTTTTAATGAGAAATGTAATTTGTGTTAGCAGAGGGCTGAATTGCGGTGTCTCTTACCAAAATCTTTGCTGGATCATGGTTTTTTTCCACCTCACCCTCCAAATGAATGCAATAATACGTGCAAAAGTGGTCCCATCTGTGATTTTAGTTGGAGTGGTCAGCGCAGGATGCCCTCTTACTCAAATAAGCTGGTTTTCCCTGAGAGTTTTTTAGCTGCATTGAGAACCATTGCCATGAAGCAAGATGAGCATCTTAAGGTGTCTTCATTGCTCGAAGAGGTACAGTTATTGCAACATCTTATATGTGTATGTATGCGTGTATGTGCATTTCCTATTGCCCTACCTATGCGAGCCAATTCTGTTTATTTAATCCTTTTCTGAGTTTGGAACTAACACTTTGGCACATGCATCTTTAATATCATCTTAAAAAGCAAAGGATCCTACCTATCTCGATCTATATCCAAAAGTGTGTATCATTTGTTCTGGTTACTGGGATCAGATGCCTGTTAGTGTTCAATGGGTTTAGCTTATGTTTGCAGGGTTTTGTTGTTTCATCTGAATGTATTTGATCTGTACTGTAAGGATGTTCAGTGTGAAATTTTTGTGTTCTTTTCATGGTGTAGTTGCCTTATTCTGTAGAAATTTCTTTTCATCGTGTTCTTTTCAAGTACAAATGCAAATTTCTTTTCCCTTTGACTGATCGATTTATTCATCAAAACAAGAGGTGTATCGTTTGTTCTGGTTACTGGGATCAGATGCTTTTTAGTGTTCAATGGGTTTTGCTTATGTTTGCAGGGTTTTGTTGTTTCATCTGAATGTATTTGCTTTGTACTCTAAGGATGTGCAGTGTGAAATTTCCATGTTCTTTTCATGGTGTAGTTGCCTTATTCTGTAGAATGTTCCGTGTTCTTTTCATGGTGTAGTTGCCTTATTCTGTAGACTGTTCCGTGATTAATGTCCAGATATTTATGTTTATGAACTGTCTGAAAGTAATACTGGATAATGCCGTATGAAATTATTGGAAAAGTCAAGGTACAATGCAAATTTCTTTTTTCTTTTACTAATTGATTCGTTCATCAAAACAAGAGATGATATACGATCTCAGTATGAAAGATTTATCAGTTTAATTGTTGTGGAGTAAATGCACGGTTGATTTCCATCTTATATCCATTTTGGTTCTTTATCCTAATTGGAGCTTTTACTCTTTTGAAAGCTTGTTGGACCTGGAGGGGAGAGGCAACCATCAGATACGGAGGTTAGAGCAGCAGTGTGGGAGGCGTCTGGAGATTCTGGAGCCTTGCAGTTGCTTCTTGATCTTCTCCATACAAAGTAATCCCTGAAATCCTTCTGCCGATTTTACTGTGTTTTTGTCCCCGTGGTAAACTGAATGGAGTTGAAATAACAGATAGGCATTTCTTATTTCCACTTTTTGTTGTTCCCTCTTATGTTACATATGTGCTGTGCTGAGTAAAGCTAGATTATCAAGGCACCAAAAATCTAAAAGAAGAAAGAATTGGTGAAATTGGTAACCAAGAGAGCCACGAAATCGATTTTGGTAGTCTGATTTCGTGTGGAACCTGTATTTACAGCTTGCATCAGTATCTATCTCAATTTCAGTTCAAACATTGATTCACACTTCATGTTCTTAGAAATATTTACCCCACCGAAAAGATGTAAGAACGGAGTCTTTTTCTTAAGAAATGGGTTTGAGAAAGGGCAGATGTATAGAACCTTTCAACAAGTCCGTACTTTTTCAACTCTCTCAAAACGTAGAATCTAGTTTTAGTATCTACAGAGATTGTATGCTTGAATCTAGTTTCATTTAAGCTGTTGCGTACCCAGAACTTGTGAAAGTGGTAAGCTAGGTGAAAATAGGCATGGAATCCAAACGTTTTTCTCATCCTTATGGACCCTCTTTTCTGTAGTGCTTTTCAATTTGGGTTACTGGTATGAAAATTAATATGGGCGGTCATTGAATCCAATATGTAATATAATGACCAGTATGTAAATTTTGTATGACCTCTGACACCATTATCACCTTACTCAAAATGCAAGGCTGATGGATCTTGAAGAGAACTCTGGAACAGAGGACCGTGACTCTGAACTGCTCCAGAAGACCAGCACAGAAAGATTAGGACAGTATGCATGTTATGAGAATAATTCAAGGTAACAACTTTGCTCTGAATCAATTTCCTTATAGTAGAGACAAGTATTTTTTTATTTTATTTTTTTCAAAAATCATTCTTTCTTTCAATAGAAATCATGCATACAACCAAATACATTCCCTTTCTTTCAAGTAAATGTCAGATGCCATTGATTTTTGGTTTCACTGCAGCGAAGAGACAAATGGGTCAACATCAACAACCCAAAAACACAAGTGGATGAGTCTAGTATATAGACGAGGGCAAAAGGAGCTGACACGTCTGTTCTTGAGAGAAGCAGAGCATGCCTTGCAATTAGCTTTAAGCGAAGGAAATTAACTTCTGATTGATTAAACTGCTTTTTCCAAATGCACTAACTTTTATAGAAAGATACATGCATTGTAATAAACAAAATTGGACACATGCTCTTCAATTTTGTTTGTCTTTTTCACAATGAAGAGAGTCGTCCTCAGTGAGTCTTTAGTCTTCTAGACCTGCTACATTTCTAAGTATCCATCCAAGAGTGTAGGCAGCGGCAGCGGCAATGGCACCATTCAAGATAGTTATGGAAGCAGAGAACACATAATTCTGACCAGCAATCTTGGCCTTTGCTATTCCAAGAAATCCAAGAGCAAGCACAGACAACACACAAGCACCAACAAACTTGAGTGTGTCGCTATTTGTAAATGGGATCAAAATGATGAAAGACAGAAGTGGTGCACTCCCAAACACCAAGAAAGCTAAGAAGGTAACTAGCCCATTCTTCCAAGGCTTTTCCGATTCGTCGGTTCCGGCTGTCGTCTTCTCATCCACCAGAATGTCCTTGTACTTTGCAAATATGTTCACCACCTATTATTTTACATAAAACATGAGATTGACATTGTGTTTATTCAAGCAATTTGAAATGAAATCTCAAAATTTGGTCTACTTGTACCGTGGTGGCATCATCTATGTGACTATGTCCATGCCAAGGGATTCATATTGATAGAGTAACTCCAGCTTCTGAGGTCTAATATTGTTGGTGACATCCCATTTTGTCACGGCTCTTTCTTCAGCTTCCACTTCCTTCTCTGTGCTGCTTGATACAAAATCTCCAAATCCCATTGATATTGCATCAGCCACTAGGTTGGCAACTCCCAGCACTAGAACATTCACAGCTGCGGACACATAAACCACCCAGATTATATGTACGTATCTAATAATAAGACTCAAACATGCCAACAAGCCCGTCTAGCTCAGTTGGTAGAGCGCAAGGCTCTTAACCTTGTGGTCGTGGGTTCGAGCCCCACGGTGGGCGTTTCTAAATTTTAATTTTATTATTATTATTTTTTTCATTTTTCTTGAAAATTAGGAAATACAAACAAATAAAAACAGCAAGAAAACCTAAACAATTGACTTTGTAAGAGTGTATACGGTTTGGAGGGTGTTCGAATAGTTTTTTTTTTTTTTTCCTCCCCAATCCTCGAATTATATTATTTGTAATTGTTGAAAAAAGAAAGAAATCCAATGGTTGATATTTTTTAAAAAACTTCATTAGACACTCTCATAATTGTTCACTACAGACCAACTATAAATTAAAAAGTTAGAAAAAATAATAATAATTAAGATGATAGTTAAATGTAGAGAGATGGGGGAGATGGGGGTGATTAATTTACCAGAAGAACTGTGAGAAGCAGAGATAGAAGAAATGAGAGAAAAACAAGTGACAATGGCATCAAGCCCAGCATACACTATGCTTTTCACATACATTCCTTTCCAAGGCTCTCTTGGCCTCTCATTTCTTCTTCCATTAACCTTCCCCTCTGCCTGTAGCAGCCTGGCGATGGCGCCCTCATCATCACCTTCGATCTCTTCCATTCTTCCAGAAAAAAAATTAACAGTAGTTAATTAGTGTTAGCTGATTGTTGGGTTGAGCTTGTTTATTTATATTTTGTTTTCATTTTACAGTTTCACTGCCTGTTCAAATAACGACAGCAGTTTGAACTTTCTCAAGAAAGTTACAGAGAAAATCAACGAGAAAATTTAGAAAGTAACCGACTGAATTTTCTAGAGAATATTAGTAAAAGAAGAAAAGCTTAAATTACATAAACCGTAGCTGTTTATTTATATATCTAGTTGATACAATGTGTTAGAATAAATCAGAATTGCTGACTAGGACTTCTAGACTAATGCAGAAGGATGAGCTGGATTCTGGAAATTGGTGTATTTAGTGCAGCCTAGAGCTTATATTCAGTGTAGCTTCTCACATTACCTTATTCTGGTATGCTGCTGTTTAATCACCATTAACCACTAACAAGTTGAGTGATGGATCGAGTTAAAAAGCAGAGACTGATAGTGTTTACGTGTCTTCCATGCATGCTTCTGTCTTCACACGTGTAAAGTGTAACCTGTTCCTTCTATTTCCCACTTTCGTTGTTTTCTTACCGTTTCGTTTCGGTCAAAGGCCAAACCCAAATTATGATCTTTTTACTATTATTATTATTTTATAATCTGTCTGGTATAGACGTGACCCACAACCGGCTGTGGAAACAAACCAGAACCGAACAGTCAAAACCGGAAGCGGAAAAGCCGAAAAGGTTTTTCGATTCCAGAACCGAATCGGGAACCGACGTTAGGGTGGTTTTAGTTTCTATTTCCAGAAATGTAGAACCGTTTTGGAACCGCCGATTCGGTTCTGGTCCGGGCGGTTCCGATCTTGATTTCTTTTTTTTTTAAGTTTTAAAATTCATTGGACCATTGAAGGCCTTTGATTCCTCTAAACTCTAAAAGAATACGTAAGTAACTTAATTGTGGTAAAAATTAAGGGTAAGACCAATTTAACATTTTTAAGTTTTATTTTAAATTATTTTTTTGATTTTAAATTTGGGTTACCAAATAAAATGCATTTACAATTTTACATGTCTAATAAATTTATTTTTAAATAATGATAAATATAATTGAAAAAATAATAATAATACGAACCGAACCGCCGGAACCAGGGAACCGAAAACGAGGTCAAGTCTAGTACGGCTCATTCAGCCTGATAATATTTCGGTTTCGAGGCTCATTCGATCCGATAATATTCCGATTTCGAGGCGTATATACCACTATGTATGAAATGTAAAAATTTACTTCAATAATAGTTTGGAATTACTGAATAAAAAAAAAATTACAATTGATTGTTGACATTTTGATGAACAAATTAAGGAAGTTACAAACTGTAATTAATTTTTTTTATTTTTTATTTTTGGGTCAATTCTCTCTACAAATTAGCAAGAATTTGTAGATTTGGGAGTGTTGCTTTAAAATTCAGACAAACGGCCTTCTTTCTTCATCTTTTGCTTCAAAATTTTCTGAGTGACTTCTAATTTCTTTGTTGGAAGTTGATGATGATGATGATGATGATGGTCTTTCTCTATCAACCCTCCTATTATTATTAGGTTTAGGTTTGTTTTCTGTAGGCAAGAGCTTCAATGTGATCCCCATTGCAATCAGCAAAAGTCCAGTCCCATGCTGCTCTGTTAATGGCTTTGTGAATATCAAGTACGATAGTAGTAATGTCACTGCCTTTCTTGCAGTTGTCACCTGTGTCACACGATCAAATTTCACATTTAATGTAGTTTTGACTTATGTTAAAGGTGGTGGTCACCGGTGACATTCAATTTGCTTGAAATTGACATGATTTCAACAAGGGGAAATTGAAGCTTTGTGTGTGGAGGATTACTTACCATGGCTGTGGTAGCTGCACCAAACAAGGCAATGAGAGAAAGGACTGAAACTTGGCCGATAAACGTGGCCATGGCTTCGAACACAAGAACACCGTACACATATAAATGCTGCATTAACAACATTAATCAAAAATCAAGATTTCTTGGAAGTAACCATCAGACCCAAAAGCTTAGGTTAATATAGGAAATAATCCGATAATAGTATTTAATCGTTACCTGAGAACATGAATTCCATGCTGTGAATAACTCTCCTGTCAAAAGCATGGGAGGGATCAAGAAAGGCAAGCCCACTACTGTTGAGCAAAACAACATCTCCATCTGTGTGGTATAAATACAAAAAACAAAGTCTATGAAATTAATTAAATGCGATGTATGAACATAGCACATGAAATTCATTCATTCATTCAATCACTCACCTGGGTGGTTTCAGGATTCATCGTAAAGATCGCTTCTTGAAAATTACCAAGAAACGAATCCATGATAAGAGCACCGGATACCATCACAACTCCGATCACACTGAAATTCGGGGAAGTTTGTGCATCCGCTAAGGTAAAAAGAATCAAACCCACAACTAGAAATAGTGCAGATATATATTCATGAGGAGGGTATTTTCGCCTAAGTCCCGGTATGAAAGCACCCATGATCATCACAGGCAACACCTGAGAGAGAGAGAAAGAGAGCACACAAAACACCATTAAAATACAAAAAACCAAGTGACTTTTAATTCTTTGGCTTAAAATGTTTGATTTTTAATTTTATACCTTGGTGGATTTGAACATGAGCTGTGCAGGGTAGTTGAGAAATGCAAGAGATCCTTTGGTGAGTCCATGAGAACCCATTAAAACAGCAGAGAGCTTCACATAAGTCTTCCATGGATTCACCATTTGTTTCGTGGTGAAACCTTGAAGATAAATTAGACCAAGATACACAAATCCTTGAACAAATGTGAAGTACCAACCATAGCTGGAAAAAAAAAAAAAAAAAAAAAAAAAAACATTAATTTACAAACAAGCCAATGAAATTCCAGATCAAATCATTAAATATATTGTTACCAAATAAGGAAATGCTATTATTCAAATTAATTACCTAAATTGGAGCCTGTTGTAGACATATTCCTGCAAATTAGGCACAGATTAAATTATACAGCTAGGATCATAATAAAATATTTGATTCTGAGCTCTGTTTGGTAGCTGAGAAACTAGAGGAAAAAGATAATTGACACAATAAACAGAAACTGAAACTATCAAGTCCTAATTTTTGTTGAACAGATTGATGTCTTTCATGTTTCTTAGCTACCAAACAGTTGAAGGAAACAAAAACAAACAGATTTCACAACCTGGAAAAACAGAGGAAAAAAAAAATAAAAAATAAAAAATAAAACTTGAAATTCAAGTTCTTTCCTTTTTCACCTTTTTAACTTTCACAGATACCAAACAGAGTCTAGAAAACAATAAAATGGAAAAAAAGAGCGAATACCTCACAGACTCCATTGACAAGGTAACCAAAGAAGAAGCCAGCAGAGCAAAAGAGGAACTGTTGCCATTTGGGTCTGTCAGAGAGAGAAATCCCAAACAGAAACCGAGATTGGTCTTCGTTCTTCATCTTCAACCACAACCCCACTTTCTCACTCTTCTCAAAATCTAGCTTTTGAAGACGAAAATGGAAAAGCCGCTTGATATCAACAACAACAACAACAACAATGCAACAAGAATAACAACAGAACCAAGTTGGCTCTACAATAACACAATTGCATGTTGACTTGTAGACTTAAATACACGGAATCGGTTTGGTTGCATTTAATTAATAAACGAGAATTATAATCTATATACACATGAAAGAGAGAGATTTTTTTACTCTTTGTTTCTCTGTTGGAGTCCCTGGTTATGTGTAGAGAGAGAGAAAGAGAGAGACAGAGAGAGAGAAATTAATTAAAGAAAGAAAAAACGAGTTTTTTTTTTTTTTTTGAAATATAAAAACGAGAGATTTTCTATGTACGTATTCTCGGGGAATTTAATAATTTTAAAGTGTTGAAGTTTGACTGGTGTGCAATCAAGTACATGATTTTGTTTGTGTACTTGTCCAAATCAAAGTGGCTGCTAGAAATTGTTTTGTGACGTGTCGAGTTTTGATTAGTTTTGATATGTGGAGGTGTCCGCACTGGAACGTTGACTCTGGAGACTGTTATGCATCTTAATCACATAATTAAAAAGGAGATTAGATTTTGATAAAAGCGAACCTTTTTCAAAAAGAAGAAATATTAGAAAATTAAATAATTTAGGTTTGGCTAAGCTAGTTTATTTGGTATTGCTAGCTCATTCGCAATACCAAACACACTCTTAATTATCGATTTTTTTTATTTTTATTTTTCTTTTTACCAAATAAGGTTAATAAGATTATGACTTTGAACCTTTTCTTTGTTTGTTGAATTATAAAATTTTAATAACCGAAAAAATAAATTATCCAATTTTAAGTCCATCCCTTCCATGTCCAATTTTTTTTTTTTACAAAAATATAGTTAAATTTATGTAACTTTTACTCCGAATTTTTTTTTATAATGATTTCTAAACCTTTCCAAATTGATAAAGTTGGCTTCAATTCTTTTAATCGTAGCATCAAGATAACTATTTTTGTGTTTTCGTTTGTTTTTCTTTCTTTATTGTCTCAAAAGAAGGAAATATTTAAAGTGTATGGAAATAATTGAACCATCTTTGTAGAAAAGAGAAAGCCAATGAAAAATCAATTAAATTATGTTTTTTTTTTTTAATAATCAATTAAATTATGTTGATTTTCAATATTACATTTTCATATAAAATGGACAACTTTTTGTTTGTTTGTTTTTATTTTTTATTTTTTTAAACAACAACTTTTTGTTTGTTATTTAATCTAGACTGTCAATTCTGACTTTCTCGTAACATCTAATAAAGACAGCATCAAGTAATTGAACCATTTTGTAAAGATAAAAAGCCAATGAAAAATCAATTAAATTATATATATATATATATTTTAATAATCAATTAAATTATGTTGATTTTCACTATTACGAATTAGGTTTTCATATAAAATGGACCACTTTTTGTTTGTTATTTATCCTAAACTGTCAACTCTGGTTTTCTCTTACCATCTTATAAAGACAGCATCAAATGTATTAAATATATAAAAATCAAAGAATTAAGATTCCACTTGTTGAGTGGTTTTTAAGGACAATGTTTGGATATTGACCGGTCAGTATCCAAGGTATTGACCCGACTAATGGAGTGTTGACACGTGGCCCATTTTGAAATAATGCAAGGAGATTAATGTAAAAAGTGAAAGAAAAAATACCACATACCAACTCCCCATTGGTGGATCAGTATTTTAGGTATTGACATTTTCTTTTTTTTTTATGCTATATTCCTCTAAACAACAAAAGATGAGTTAAAACTCATTGAGTCACACTGTAAAAAAAAAAAATTAAAAAAAAATAACCTCCATGTCACCATTTTTTTTTTTAACTCCATGTCACCATTTTGTAGAAAAAAGAAAAAGAAATATATATTCATGTACTAAAAAACCAACTCAAACCAAACCATCCATGTGATAGCTCACAATTAACGTATGGTTTTGGTTGGTAAATCATAAATGGTAGCATGGATATGAAATAAATTTTACCATATGACTTTTTTTGTCATATATTGACAAAAGTTTCGAATATATTCAATATGTTATATATTTTTCATTCAAATCATATTTACATGACATAATTTGAATGAAAGAGAACGAACGGATTCGTTAACACCCAAAAAATTTTCTAACAATTTAGGTTGAATTAAATGGAATTGTGACTTGTGAGTAAAAGGAAACAGGTGTAAAGCTGGATGTACTTCTCGAAATATTCTGGTGAAATCATCAAGGGTTGTGAAAAGCTGAGAAAATCATATTTTGGGCCCCAAATTATTTTGAATACCAAGCACCTCAAATTTATTATTATTTTTTATTTTCAAATAACTCATCTTCAATAAATTATTGTTCAACTAAGTTTCAACAAATACTATTTTAATAACATTTATAATTTTCTTTTTCAACTAATATTTGTAACAAATTATCTTAATGAACGTGAATTTTTTCGAAGAAAGAAGATGAAAATTATTAAAATACACCCACAATTCCTAAATACAAGGTGAACCATTTTAAGGTGGATATAAAAGTCATTTGGATGACTTTTTGGAATATTAATGTCTTTAGGCATTATTTTATGTTATGTTACAATTATTTAAGTTTTACTGTAATATGTAAATAATATAAAGTATAGTAAGAATGAGTAATTATTGATAAATAAAAAATTCTTAATAAATATTTAATATTAATCTCATTTTAAAGATCTTGATGAGACCTTTCTAATAATATAATTTTTATATTAGTAAATTTATAAATTAAAACTTATTATACATTAATTGAATGTAATTAAAAAGGTAAAATAATATAAATGAGATATAAAATGTTGGAAAGTAAATTTAAAATTTTTCAATCTTGGAAACGCTATTTTATTTATTTATTTATTTTTTTTTTTTTGGGAATCAGAAATTTGGAATAATGAGAGAGCAAGCCATACTCTACTTTGGAGTCCATACCTATTTTAGAGTACAGCATGCCCTCCCATGTTTCTCATGACATGTCATTATGAGGCAGTTTCCAATGTCATTACACAATATAAATAAATAAACAAATAATTTATGAGCGTATTCCGTTATTATTATTATTTAAGAGTTTGATAATGATCGAGTAATGAGTTTGTTGGAATTTGACGAAATCAATCGCTATAAATACATGACAACTTACACTATAGGGTAAGAATTTCTCCGCACTTTGATTTATAAACAAATGTGAAAATTAAACCCGAGAATTGTTCACAAGTCACAAGTCACAATCAAATATTAAAGGAAATCAGAATAACTTAACTTATACATGTCCTAGTAATTGTGACTGAATATCTATAATAAATAACAAGTTGAAATCGATTTTTTGTTTTTAATTGTATGATTGAAAATTTTGATAAACTTATATATGCTTGTGAAAAGCATTTAGCGTTTCTTTATTCAAAACCCTTAAACAAACAGTTAATTAAATAATTAACTATTTCTTTAATTTTATTTTCACATGGAGGACCATGGGGGTTGAGAACTAATTTGGACTCAAATCAGCTATCTAAATTTGTGTCTAAACAACCAAATTGGAACATGTTTTATGGAAGAAGTTGAAAAAATAATAATTAAATGTAAATACATATCCCAATTTGGTTAGTTATACACGGATTTGAACACCATTTTTGAACAGTTGATTTGAATCTAACTATTTTTACATAAAAACTAACATTTTTGAACTCAAGATGATATAATTCATTATATATATTGTAGGTCATGGACGATAACTATTATTATTATTATTATTATTATTATTATTATTATTATTATTATTATTATTATTCCTTTTTACTTAAGAGAGCTTCTCCTTACAATCCACAAATTATCTATTCACACTACCTTTTTTGTTTATTAATGACAATTTTAACCTAAATTAAAATTACTAAACAAGACAAAAAAAAAAAAAAAAAAATTAAAGACATTCCAAACTAATTAAATTATTTATAAAAAAAAAAATCTCTCGTAAATCATTATATTAAATATTACGTATTAAATTCTCCCTCATAAATCTGTTATTACCATTTTAAACACTCTTTCCTAATTAATCTCTCTCTATTTAAAAAATAAATAAATCATATTTCCATACTTTCTCAATTAATTATGATTAATAGTTAAAGAAAAAAAAAACTTATGAATATTTTAGTTTTTTACTAACATGATATATAAAAAGTCAATTTTCAAAAAAAAAAAAAAAAAGATATATGAAAGCTTGAATTGTTTCAACTAGATTCGATTAAATTCATAAATTCTAAGAATAATGAAAGAATTAAAGTTCTCTAGACAATCACATATCTACAAGAGTAACAAAAATCATTTTCATATTTCGATTTAAATTTTTTTTTTTTTTTTTAAGTATATATGTGCATATGGTTCCTAAAAATCAAGTTTATTAGTTTATTTATTTATTATTTTTTTTAACTGTTAGTCTTGCTTGAGAAAGAATGGAGATAAAAAATTAGAGATATGTATTGGAGGAGAGAGTTTAATATGGATATTAAAAATTTAGGAGAGAATATTTAATATGTAATAATTAATTTAATGATTTATGAGAGATAATTTTTTTTTAATAATTTAATTCAAAAAAAATAAAAAAGATAATCTTATAACAAAATGAAGTGTCTTTAGAATTTTTTAAAATTTAAATTTTGAGAATGGAGTGTTTTTAGAAAAGAAGTATAAAAAGAAAAAATTGGATTGTCAAAAGAAACTCTCTTTACTTAAAAGTTAAAACGAATCAATATTATCAAATTGGAAAGACTAAAATAGCCTTCTACGGCTATTAATTAGAAGACAAAGGTGGCTGTCAAGTGTTGAGGGTGTTTGTATAGAGTACAAGAACATCTCCACCTACGTGTAAGAAGAACAAAACTCATGGGGTCCGGTGTAAATTGATCCATCTATGTAAAAATAAAATGACAAGATAATGTACTTTTGCATGGAAAGTGAAATGACTGAATTCCTATATATATATATATATTTTTTAATTTTTTAATTTTTTTTTTTAAAAGTATTACACTATTATATAAATTCGGATTATTATTTTTTAGAAGAGCGTACTTGAACCCATAATCTCGTATTGCAGGTGAGGTGTGAGGGGCCGGCTTTACCACCGGACCAACCCATATCGTTAAAAGACTAAATTCCTATTGGTTCCACTTGAATCCACTATAACCTTTCAAATGCCATGCGGAAAATGATGCTCTGGTTGTGCTTGGAGATATAAATTTCAACTTGCAATGCCTCTTATTACTCTTATCAACTTTCTCTTTCAAGATTCATAATATTCTGTTTGTAATTGATAGCTGTTGTAATATAGAATGAAAAGACAAATAAATTAATTTCAACCACATGTTATTGATAATGAAGATTCTCACGAGAATAATTATTCAATTATTGTGATTGAAATTTATAACATCATGCAAGTCAAGAGTGAGATGACACCTACGAGATTAAACACTATATATACGACTATCATATTTATTTGACTATTCCCATGCTTGTAATATCAATGAGAAAAGTCACCACATACTATTGTAAAAATATACATTGTAGAACTTGAACCCCCCCTACCACAAACGTGGAAAGGTGGTAGAACTCGAGCCACTATCGTACAAAAATAAAAAAAATAAAAAAAAATAATCTCATAATATCAATGAGAAAAGTTACAACATATACTACTATAGTAAAATGTATATTGGAGAACTCGAACCCCCACCATAAACGTGGAAAGGTGGTGTACGTTATCTGAGCTAATATAACCACAATAGGAGATTCATAATTTAATTAATCGGGGGTATATATTGAATTATTATTATTATTATTATTATTATTTTAAGAAAAAGCCGAGATAGATGGTCCTTGATATTATGCAAAATACAAGGTGAGATATTTCTGGGTTTAATTGATTATAATGTTAACAAAGTGAGGTTCAAGAAAAGTGTTTCTTGTTTCCTTCAAAAAAAAAAAAAAAAAGAAAGAAAAGTGTTTCTTGTCTGTGTCTAGTTTCTCATGCATTTATATATATTTTTTTTTGAGTTGGACACACAAAAATACATGTGCCTCTCTTGATTCTAGGACAAGATTTTACATTGATTTTTATTTTTTTATAAATAAAATGAATAAATTACTTCATTGCTTTTAAATTGTACAAATTTGACAAATTACACATGATTTTTTGAATGACTTTGGGATATCAAACCAAAATGGTAGTGCTGGATGCCTGGATCCCAACTTCACATACATCAAATGATTTTTTACATGACTTAGAGAAATCAAACCAAAATAGTAGTGCTCAAATTTACAGTAACGTTATACTACCCAAAAATTTATCCAAATGATCCGTCAAGTTAATTTGTAACAATCATATTAATTATATGATGACATGCTGATGATGTGATTATTTTTTTTATTTTTATTTTTATTTTAAATATCTATTAATCCATTGACTTGAGCATCATTTGCCTAAGCCCCAAGCTCATCCATCTACCAACTTAGCTACGCCCCTATTGGTGATGATGTGATAGTTTGCTATTAATTTAGACAAATTTTTACTCTAAAATTTATTTCACCTTCTACAAAATTTCTTAGTTCACAAATACAATAATCTAAGCCTCTAGACCCTAAAATTGAATTACATGAATAAATCAATCCCCTGTACCCACTTAAATTCTATGAAGGCCCATTTGTTCAAAAATACCCATATATTGCAAGTGTTGGTGGTGTGGGCACAAGCAGTGCCCAAATTATTGGGCCATTGAAGTGTCATCATGAGTACACAATATTACATACATGTCTGGTTGAATTGAATTGATCACAACAAGAGATCAACCAGTAGCTCATCCAACAAATGATTCAACAACACATTTTCCATTTGCAAACCAATAATCTCTTCTTCTTCTCCATCTTCAAACTTGCTTCTCCATCCCTCATCTTTTCTATCCATTTCTCTCACACAAGCTTCCAATCCCATTGTCCCACTTTGTTGATCTCCTCCATTTATCCAAGCTCTTGCTTGTTTCATTATCTGGTTATCAATCTCATCAATGTTTCCGGTTTGGTTTCTCTTTGTAGACAATTCTTCTATAAAGAAATCAAACAACATTTGTTCCAAATTATAATTACAATTATTCTTCATCAAACTAGTAGTTTCCTTGACATGATTCAGCAGCAGCTTTGCTTTCTCTTCAACTTCATTGATTTCTTCGTCGTAATCGGATCCATCATTGTCTTCCATTGACATCCATTCATGATCATCTAGGTTGATAGGATCTATTTTGTCCAGCTTCTCAAAACATCTAATATTTTGCATGAATTTTTGTTTAGTCCCTGTCGATAAAACAAAAAATGTGTGCTGTTAGTAAATGCATGGTCCTGCATTTCCATAAATATATAGATCGACATTTCAATTCAAATAAAAACAGAAAAATGACAGAACATACTCTCCACATTGGCCAGGGTTTGATCAAAACTCGATAACGAATCTTCTTCGAATTGATCATCAACATCAAGTACTGAAACCGGACTACATTGTTCTTTCTCCTCGCATACCAAATCATCCTATTAACAATTTAATATTAATTAGAATCGAAACAACGTAAACTTTAACAAAATAAAATTTAATTGAACAGCAATGAAGAATATAATTAAATATCTTATATTTAATTTTTGATCCCTCATGAAACATATAAAAAAAAGTGACTTGAAGCATAAATAAAATTTTAAGCTAAGAAACTTCCAAGTGTCACTGTCACTCTTCCAAGTGAGTGATTCAAAAAGAGATTACTTGTCTGAATCTGTGTGTAAAATATAAATAAAATTAGCTTAATTAAATATATTATGTGTTGAATCAAAATTTCCACGTAAGTTATGTTTTGTCTTATGTGATTAGGTATACGTGGTTCTGTCGCAAAAGAGACAAAACAGCGACACTAATTAAAGTATTAAAGACTTAAAGTAAACTAAGCACCGTACATTACAGACAAAAGTCGACATGAACTCACTAGCTGACAAGATCATCACTGAAACCAAAACAGTCGCAGGATCCTAAACAGTAAACAACAGACACACAATATTTTGTATAGATTGCAATACACTGAATAATTGCTTACCTTGGGTCCCACCTTAGATAAAGCCGGTGACTCTGTTGTCGTTTCCATAGAATCCCTGCCGACACAGGCTGGTAAATAATTTTTACCCAATTCGACGTCGTTTTCACTCCAAGACGGTAAATAATACTCCGATGTAAAATCACTGTCACACCAACTAGAGGCATTGCTGCTGCTTCTGCTGCAAGAAGTAGTGTTAGTGGACCCTGTTGAAGTGGTAGTGTGATGATCATGATCATGATCATGATCTGTCGACGGTTGAGATTTGTCCTCATCCAGCAAGTCACGGAATGATTTCCACCGTATGATGTCTTTGATTTTGACGGTTGTGATCATAGTTTTGACTTCACTGTCACTCCTTTTTGACAGCATATGTGAGAGGCTTCGCGGTAAAATATTTGATGGGGATTTAACGGCGTTGGTGAAATGGATGCTCTTAACGGAGTTAATGAAGGCTTGAAAAGCAGAGATCATGGTCGCTGAGGCTGCTTTTGATCGGCTACTGTGATGATGATCAAGTCGGCGAGGAAATGATTTGAGCCCAGTTGAAGAACATGAAATTGAATCATCTGTGAGGAAATCTTTAAGCATTTTTGGTCTACCCTGCTCCATCGCATAGTATTTTCTCTGCTTTGAGCTCAAAGATGACATAATGATATATCAAGGAAGCTAGAGACTGTTATAAAAGAGTGAAGTGAGAAGTGAGAGGTGGGTTTTCAAATTTAAAGAGGAAGAAGAAGAAGAAGAAGAAGAAAGAGAGAGGTAGCTTCGAGGGGTTGAGATCTCCAGGTAAGAATTGCTCGTGCAAGTGAAGAGCCACTATTAGGTTAATAATAATATATAAACTTGTAGAAGTAAATATATTTAAAAACAGCAAACTGCAGTGCTTCAAATGTAGAAGCGTGGATGCTTCTATTTAGATCTTAATTACAAGGAGATCTTTTAGATGGTCTTCATTGACTTGGAAGTTGAAAGCTAGCTTGTCGTTTTTTTTTTTTTTAAGTGTACTGGTTGACTCATAAACATAATCAGATAGATCATGTCCGTTGATTTTTCTTGATCATGCATGTCACTTTAATTGTCATTTATTTATTTTTTTGCTCTATATGGGGTGTTTAATTATTATTTTGGTTTCTCATGCATGGAGCCATATTGGAGCGTGTACCAAAAAGAATGATCTCGTGATATGTATCCTGTATGATTTTTTTCCCGTTGTTTACACATTTATTGATTACCATTTTTGATTAAATTTGCTATGAAATAATTAAAGAAAGATAAAACCTAATTATTTTATGTTATGAGAATCATTTTAACCGTGCATATCATATTTATAATATATATATATATATATATATCTATCTCATGTATGCATTTAAATTTAAAATTATTATCATGGTTTTTAATGAAATTATGTATATATTATTGTTAGAGATGCATACAAAATGATGTGATATAATACCTTGTTAATTAGTGAAACATTCTTTTTGTAATTTCAATGTATAGGGTGATTGGTCAGTGGTAGGTGCATCTAAGAGCATTTATGATGTAAACGTGGATTGTCAGTAAAAAAATTATTGACATGACAACAATCTTAAAAGAATTGCATTCTATATGTCAAAAATGTATGGTTGATAGACAACCAAATCAACATTTAGTCTCCAACGGCTTCTATTCAAAATGCATTTTTTTAATAACCTGTCTTTTTTATTTATTTCTTTAACAAACAAACTATATTATTCTTTTAATACAAGCGCCAATCACTTTTTATGTCATAAAGGTAATTGCTGAGTCAATTATATTGACAGTGTCTAATAGGTTGTCTAAAATTAGACAGTCATGTTGATAATATCTGCTTTTATTGTTACGTACTAGATCAGTTTGACATTGAATAGAGATTGATAATTGAATTGGAAAAGTATATTTAGACTCAATATCTGTTTATCCTAATTGGCATCCAATTTTTTAACAACCCACAACTACATTGGAGATGCTCGAATGTCAACTATCAAGTCTATCATATAATTTGATCAACGTTATTCATGCATTGTGTTGGGCAATTTTTAATTTCTCATAATTTCCATACGCTGCAAAGCATTTATTAGTTAGATAGCACTCTACTTGTAATGTACAATTGTACGTAAAAAAAATTAAATTAAAAAATCAGACCACACAGTTTGTTATAATAACTGGTTTTGATCTGTCCAAATCAATGAAAAATCAATTGCAGGATCTGGTTTTGATATTGGTTTTTCTCTGAGATTATAGATTGCTTCCCATATTTGAATCTGTCGATTACTTCTCTCACTCTTTGCCAGGTATGGAAGGTTGTACATATATGTCGCCACTCTCCATTTGTCATTAGTCCGTCGCACGTGCGTATATCTAAGTTCATCGATTTGTGGAGTCACTCATGGGAGGGATCCGATGTTGTCAAATAAAGGATAAAAGTGTCAAACGGGGTCCAAGGCCCATCCAAAAATATCCATGAGAGCTTCCTAAACTAATTGAAAGCCGACTAGCCCGACCAAGTTTAGGCGAATACGATCATTTCTATTTGAAATTGAAACCGACGAAACTAAAGAAATTAAGTTCTATTTATAACTACTACCGGTGAAACTGTCGAAACTCGGTTTCTCAAAGTTAAATTACAAAAAATAAGTATAAATTAGAGGGCTTGGCTAATGTAACACCATAGGTATGATAACACCAACTGTCGAAACAACTCAATGTTGATTTTAGGGAACGACTTTGATATTTGGGAACCACTAATTGTTCCTAAATAGCAATTCACTAATGTATATATAAGCAACAAAAAATGATCAAATGAAAAAAAATATTTAAAATTGGGTTCTCATAGTTAATGGATTCGGTTTCAACAGATTCGGTAATTTCGGTAGTTTCGACAGATCAAATGAAAAAATGTCTTTTTTTTTTTTTAGTTTAACTATAAAACCGAATCTGTCGAAACCTCCAAAACTCAAATTTTAATGAGTATAAATTGGACTAAGAACATATATTCAATGAAAATATAATCAAGAAAAATGATAAAATGAAAAAAAAAAAAAGATTGGCTCTAATTCTTGCATATAAAAACTCTTTTTTATGGTTTTAATGGATTCGGTTTAAGCAACGGATACAGCTGTAAAGCTGTAAAGGTTGGTTACAGCAACGGATCTGGGCCTGACAGCCCAATTATTCAGCTTAGAAACTACGCCTAACTATATACAAATAGTATTTGGGCCTGAAGAAGCCCAATTATTCAGCTATAAAACTATCCTTCAAACAACACACAGCTGTATTTGGGCTCTATATGGATCCGTTACAACAACGGATATGGGCCTGACCACACCACTTTAAAATTACGTCAACATTTATTTATAAAACCATTAATTTCACAAACGGTACAAAAATCAAAGAATTGCCTTTTTAATAACTCAAAAAATTAAAAAAATTAAAATAAATAATTGCCTTTTTAACGGAAGTTCTTCTTCTCACTTGCTTTCAATTCTCATTCTTATTCATTTTCTTGAAGATACATGTAATCGGAATTCGAAGGAAGTTTTGTTCACATTCTAAATAATAATCAGAATACGAACAAGAGTAGTGAATAGTGATGGGTGTTGGAGGGAAATTTTGGGATTTGTTAAAACCCTACGCCAAAAACGAAGGTTTCAATCACTTGAGAGGCAAACGAGTCGCAGTGGATCTCTCTTTCTGGATTGTACAACACCAGACTGCAATCAAGAACCACACTCGTGCTCCACATCTCAGACTCATTTTCTTCCGTACAATCAATCTCTTCGCTAAGGTCCAAGTGATTTTTTTTTTCCCGCTAAA
Source organism: Acer saccharum (assembly GCA_030490815.1). Taxonomy (NCBI): domain Eukaryota; kingdom Viridiplantae; phylum Streptophyta; class Magnoliopsida; order Sapindales; family Sapindaceae; genus Acer; species Acer saccharum. The sequence goes on along the minus strand of CM059870.1, from coordinate 43,142,948 downwards.
TTGTTCTTCAGTTCCCGCCACAAAGATTTTTTTTTTTTCTTTTTGGGTTTTTTTCTTGACAAAAAAGCTATTAGGGTTTTGCAGTTTGGAGCATTTCCGGTCTTTGTTGTTGATGGAACTCCGTCACCGTTGAAAGCTCAGGCAAGGATAGCCCGGTTTTACCGCGGCAGCATTGACTCTTCAAGCTTGCCGGTGGCTGAAGAAGGCGTCTCTGTTGAGAGGAACCGGGAATTTTTGAAATTTGTTCAAAATTGCGTGGTTTGTGTTTTTCTAATTTTTCTTTTTGGTGGTGTTTGATTGGTTTGTATATCTCTTTTGCTTTCATGTTATTTTCTGACAAAAATAGATTTTCAGGAATTGCTTGAACTTTTTGGGATGCCTGTACTAAAAGCGAAAGGTGAAGCTGAAGCATTGTGTGCCCAATTGAATAGTGAAGGTCATGTAGATGCATGCATCACAGCTGATAGTGATGCCTTCCTCTTTGGAGCTAAATGTGTTATAAAATCCATCACTCCTAACTCTAAAGTAAGTCCTTAACAAGTTTATTTTGCTAACAGTTTGGCTGTAGTTTCTTATTAGCTACCTGTGTTGGAAATTTGACCTAAATTTGACATTGACAGTGCAAAATAAGTGGTAGATATGCATTGTTAGAAGACAATGTAGAAACTTAATAGGTGGTAGACTGGAGAATTTAATTAAAGATAGAATTAGTCAATGTGAAAATGACAAGAGGAAATATATAGAGAAGGTATGACTTTGTTTTCTCGATTGGTTGTTTTTTTTTATAATGACTTTCTCTTTTTGCATGTACTCTGGTGTAGATTAAGGGTACACTAAGTTCCTTATTTAATTGGTTTTTCTCCTTTTGGCAAACATGATAATTTTATTGTACTGTAGGAACCATTTGAATGCTACTATATATCAGATATTGAAGCTGGTCTTGGGCTGAAGAGGAAACACTTGATAGCCATCTCTCTTCTGGTGGGAAATGACCACGATTTAAATGGTGTGCAAGGGATTGGGCTTGACACAGCTCTTCAGTTTGTCCAAAAATTTAGCGAAGACGAGATATTAAAAAGGTAAGCATTTTAACTGGTTTAAAAACCAATTCCTTTTCTATCTGTCGTTATACATAGTATTATGCAATTATGGGACATGAGCTAAGATCATCACTATATCTATAATCTATTGAAGACATTAATTTCTTGTAGCTTACATGATATCGGATATGGGGATACACCTCAATGTCTGGATCTTAAATATACAGATGATGCCAGAGTTTGTTCAAATGAGAGCTCACCAAAAAAAAAATCTTCTCATTGTTCATTCTGTGGGCATCCGGGCAGTAAGAGAGTTCATTTCAAGTTTTCTTGTGAATTTTGTAATAACGGAGATATTGACGGATGCATAAAAAAGCCAGTGGGATTCAAATGTAATTGCGCCTACTGTGATAAGGTACACCTTCTCTGTCATTGCCATTATATTTTTACAGTGAGTGGATATGCTTTAATCAGTATTTTCCGTGTGCATCATTTGTAATTCTCACTTAAAAACATTCTGTGGTATTCGAATGGCAGAATCGAAAAGAAAAGGAGCAAAAGAGGCATGAAAATTGGTGGATTAAAGTTTGCAACAAGATTACCATGGAGTCAAATTTCCCAAACGATGAAATCATTGAAATGTATATATGTGATAATCATGGACAGTTTCCTGGTATGTTTAATCATTTTCAGTCTCTTGCTCTGAGAGTTGATGGCATCTTGTTGCTATGAACATTTTGTAGGTGTGTATTGTAGGTAAATTACTACTATGATTATCCTGTAATTCATTAATTGAAATGATTGAAAATTGTCAAAAGGAGTAAATAGTTTCTTTGAAGGAATTTACTTATATGTTAAAAATTTGAGGCTTCTCTTTCCAACTTTTATTTTTTGCTTTCATTTCTTGATTTCATTTTTCCTTATGAAGTTGGTAGGCGGGCGGTAGGAATTAGATTAGATTTGTGAATCTGGGTCTTGCTTTTACCATTCTTTATGCATTTGTGGCCTTGATTTCTGCTGTTAATTATTTGTATATACATCATTGTATTATACATTGCTCTGTTAGTTTACTCTTTTGTGTTTCTGTGCAGCAAACGATGTCTCTTCTATATCATGGCAAATCCCAAAAACTGAAATGATAGTTGATTTCTTGGTTTTTCATCTGCACTGGGAACCGTCATACATTCGGCAAATGATGCTTCCTATGCTCTCCACTATATACTTGAGAGAAATGGCTACAACACCGGTGAAAGCCTTGTTATATGAACAATATGAATTTCATTCAATCCATCGCGTGAAGATAAGATATGGGTATCCATCTTATGTGGTCAAGTGGAAGAAGGCTTCATATTCAGTAGGCTCATACACTGTCCCTGATGAAGAGTGTGATCTACATCAAGAAGAGTTGATGGAAGCCAATGAATCATTTGATCTGTTGGATGAGTCCAATAACCCTCAAATTCATGTTGTTGATGGGTGTTGGTTTTTGTTGACCGATGAAAATATGGAGCTTGTGCATTCAGCTTTTCCAAAAGAAGTAGATGGATTTTTGCAAGACAAGGTACGACTGCTTTTAGTTATTTTCTCTCTTTCCCTATGTCAGGATTCTGTTTAGTTATGTTTGAACTTGGATATTTGATAGTCTGGAATTAGGGCGTTGGACCCAAAATATTCCTTGAATGTTTTTTACACCTTGAAATTTTAGCCAGGTATCATAACCACAAATCTAGAGGTGATCAATACCATCCTAAAATATGAGACCATTTTTTTTATTTTTTATTTTTCTATTTGAAGGTGGAGGGGGGTGGGTTGGTGTTTGTTGGGGGAGATCTAGGTGGCAGGAGGATGAAGAAGAATCACCCATAGATGAGTGGAGTTAAACTGAGGATATTGAAATGACTGAGTTGTGGGGGAAGAATTTTAAGCATATGCGAGAAGCTAATAATACACCTATTAGAGACATCTGAAAGTTCGATAGTAGATTAGTAAACGCTGATTGCTGCAACAGGAAGCAGTGTTAGCTTTTGTTGAATTTTGAATTATCAAATCAGAGGGTCATATTACTTTTATTGAATTTTGAATTATCAAAGCCGAGGGACAAATTATGGTTTGACATAATAAAAGTGGATGCACCTTTGTCCAGGCTGTGTTGTTTCTCCATGTGCTTTGTTAAGTCAAGGATTTAAAATTAGTCAACATTGCACCAAAATTGTTTTAAGATCTTGTTGCCATCATCATTATTATCATGCTCCGTGTTGCTCTGCATCAAGGATATTTGGAAAATAAATTTCCTCTAGAGCTGCTTCATGCTTATATTTGTTCTTGAAAATTGACAGGAGTCGAGAGAATTAAAAAGAGGAAAGACTTCAAGCTTAAGATCTGAAGGGTCCAATAAAAAGTCAGAGTCCCAAAAATCAATGGGTGTACAGCTAAGTATTACTGAATTTTATCGTTCGGCCAAAGTACAAAATCAGGGAAAATTAGGAGAAGATTTAGCCAAGAATGTCAATAGCCAGGGTGGTGGGACTTCAAAAGAAAAGAGGAAAGCATCAAGTGCTAACCTTTCCAAATCTACAAGGCGTCGCCTTTTGTTTTAACTTGGCCATTTTGCGGCTTTGGTTTCCTTCCTCTTCGGTTAGGGGAAATATTAAATTAAGTTGTAAAGTAAAGCTATATTTTCTTCTATCATTTCAATTTCTTTTTCTTGAGTAGAGCATGAGCGAGTATTTTGAAAGTTAGTTTAAGGTTTACATGTCATAGCAGTATTTTCTTTTTGTACTCATCTGTGGAAAGCCACCTCTCTTTTTCTGCCGTTATATTGTGATTGAAATCCTTCTGTTAATTGTATTAATGGGTGAATATTGAATTGCCAAATCCAAATGTGTTAGAAATTGAGCTATACATGGAAATAATGTGTGGACCCATTCATAGCTAAAAATCAATACAGGTGCATCAAGAAACCAGGTATTTTAGGAAGTCAATATATGCTTCTATATAATTTTTTCTTTGCAGTGTAGCACAGGCTAGTTTCTCTATCTAATCCGCAGCAGTGGTTGATCCAGCAACAGTCCGATCCATGACACCTGGATTTGATGCTCTGGAAAAATGTCTAGTATTGATCAACAACATTTAAGCTTGAGTTGGTATATTGTTTCTGTCTTCATGCACCGTGGTATTAACAAGTCAATGCATTGCTGTCCTGAAAAATTTGAAAAGGTTAAATTTATCCACAAAAGGTAACTTATTTAAGCTTTTCATTATATGCCATGTGTGAAAGATTTTATTATCTTTTTGATATGGATACTCAATATCAATTGACCTGGACTCACATAATACTTATATGTTGGCCTTAATGGGCGTAAATGACTTGCTAGATATGCATTTGACATTATTTCAGTGACAAATTGGTTACTCAAATAATATTGTTCTTTGGTAATGGTATCTAGCCGTGTATCAAATATAATTTAAAACAAATGTCTGAAATGACGCCTCTTCCTATTTATATGTTGCTATGCAAATTTATTTTTCAAATTTCAATTACACTTTTCTGCTTTGACTTTTGTATTTAGTTATGAACTCCCAGTTTTCAGTTGCAGACTTGCAGTTTTATTTGCTTCGTACAACATGCACTTTAAATGAACTAGTCATTTTTCTTTGACATTATTGACCCCATAGGAAAAATTCATTTTATTTGTCATTTATTTGTTTGGGCCGTTTGGCATAGTAATCAAAGGGCCCATATAGTTCAGCGGGGATCCAATTTCGAACTCGGGTTCGGGGGATTTCTGGATTATCAAAAAAATCAAATAAAAAAATCAGACGTCAAATACAAGCTAGGTGAAAACCCTACTACTTTGCAAGTTTACACCAAAAAAACAGAATACAGTAAAACTTCAAGTTTGCAAAGCATTGTCAGATCAAGTTATTCACAGTCATGAATGGTGAGGAGGCAATCTCAGTTGAATCTGGTGGAAGTAATACCCTATTACCAAAACGTTATGGTATTTTGCTCCTGGATGTTGATTCTACTTGTGTTACAATTCTATCAAGAATGCTTCTTAGGTTTGGATATAAAGGTATGTAGTTTTGAATCTGCTTGTTTTCTCTTTTATACCACCTGTTTGTCAGTTTTATAATATGTTAGGGCTAGGGGGATTTTTCTTCTCTACTGCAAACTCAATAAGATATAATAATTGTGATTTTATATTGTTAAATTTCAAACGCTCCATTAAGTTATGCATTATTTTTCCCCTGCATCTAGATCCTTTGCAAGGTATTAATACACTCTCAAGATGAACTTAATGAGGCAACGGGAATGTTATAGACTGAGGTTAATGTTCAAGCTGTCACTTTGCGGCTTTGGTGGTTCGGAGACTACATGATTCTCCTTTACCCCCATGGTCCAAGGTAGTGATTATGGCCAAAAGAATAAAAAGGAGAGTCCCATTCTTGTGTATTTGAGATTGGCAAGGATTTGCTATATACTTCTAGTCTTTGAATGCTGTCATCCATTATTATCAAATCTTGTGGTTTTAAATCCATATTCCTTGTTTCTTCTTTAGAAGATCGACAGGAACACATGGCTGATAGCTCCTTGATATTGAAATTTATAGGACATACTTCAATAATGCATCATGATCATGTGTACCATTACCGAGGATGGAAATTAGTGTGACTAAAACATTCAAATTATTAGATCAACTAAATTTTAACATAAACCATACTGACCAAATTCTTTTTTTTTTTTTGAAAATCATACTGACCATATTCTGCATTTCAGTAGAAGAGACGGCAACTGATATCCCATGAATTTATCCTCATTTTTCTTCGTTGCAGCACATTTTTATATTTATGAATATTTGTCTTGGTTTCTGCTTCCTGCCTCCACTATTTCTTTTAAAGTTCCAAGTTTGCCTTCATTTGCAGTCATGACTGCTAAACGAGCCAGTGATGCACTGTGCATTATAAGGGAGAGAGCAGATGAAGTTGACCTTGTCCTCTCAGATGCTTGCCTACCTGATATGACTAGATATGAACTCCTTGAGAGACTGGGAAGGATGTCTAAACTGCCCGTTGTTAGTAAGTAACCCCCTCAGGTCCAACTTTGCTATAATCCTTCTGTCACCATAAAATGTTCATTGTGCAATTAGCTCTGTATCTTACACTATTTGCTGATTGGTTTTTCATCCCTGACAGTCATGTCTGCCGATGGCAATGAGAAAGACATTATGGGTGAGATTTACAAAGGGGCTATATTTTGTCTTGTGAAGCCAATCACCATGAACAATATAAAAGATCTCTGGCAATTTACATTCATGAAGATTAAAGATACACCGGTAGCCTCTGAAGGGTCAAGTGTCAATTCACTTGACGAGGATATGGAGGACCAAACGTTTCCGTATGAAGTGAAGCAGAGTCACCGAAATGCAAAAAGGAGAGAACCAATAGAGGAAAATAGTGATGATTCAAGGATCCTAAAAAAGGCAAAGATAGTTTGGACTTTTGAGCTACATAGCAAATTCTTAGAAGCTGTTGCAGAGCTAGGCATTGATGGTAAAGAGTTCCTAAATTTGAATTCTAAAGTTGATTTCTATTATATTTTGTACTGTTAATAATAACAGCAGTTGGATTTTTTTCTTGCTTTATTTTTCTATTTAGAGGCCCATCCAAAGAAAATACTTCAGCTTATGAATGTCCGAGGACTAAAGAAAGAAAATATTTCAAGCCATCTACAGGTGAGTACTCCTAAGATGAGTTACCATTTTTTCTCCAGTGACTTATGTTATTTGTGTAATCATAATGTAATGTTAGTGGAATGTTGGCAAACATTTTATCATATCTACATTCTATAAGAATTTTGAGATTTATGTGATGGGACCATGGCGTGACAAAAAAGAATGGGGATAAATGTTATTTTTGCAGAAGCATCGCCTCTCTTTGAAGCGGGAACAAGAGGCCAAAGAAAAAGAGAACATGAACAGAGATCACTCTGAATCACATCCCGCACCATCTACTGTCAATCTACAAGGAGGCTTGCAGTTTCCGGAGTTGCAATCCATGATGAGGTCGTGTCAGCCAGAATTAGGAAGCTTTAATCAGATGAATCTCAATAGTAGTAGCATGTTCAGGCCTACACTTGATTCTGCATATTTCCTTAATCATGCTATGCCGAGTTGCAATGGTACATCAAATTTCATACACGGGCAATTGACCCCACCCAACATAGGTTTTACTTATCCCAGTTCATATCATGAAGGAATTGGTACCACTAGTCATGGGAAGTTAGCTGGCCCGCATCAGATAGTAGATTCTATTGGGGAAACATTTCTCAATGGAAAAACGGCTCTCTCCAGTTGCGGAGACTCTGACTTTTTAAGTGCATTACAATGGCCAACATCATTGACTCAACAACGAGATGAAGAATTTCTCCAGGGAAATGTGGCTTTCTCCAGTTGTGGAGATTCTGGCTTTGGAACTGCAGCAGAACAGTGGCCAACATTGTTGGCTCTGCAACAAGATGAAGGAAGAAAAGAGCAACAACAACAACAGGGTCAGGAGCAGTTGCAGCTGCAGCAACTTGTTCCGCTACATCAGTTACTACCTGATCAAGAAGATCAGGATATCTCCGGATCTGTAGAAATGGATATAGATGGGATGCTTGATAGTGATTCAGTCCCAAAGATAGATTGGTTGTTGGATAGTGATTCAGGCCCAAAGATAGATGGGTCAATTGATATTGAAAACCTACCTGCTGAACTGTTCCGTGATGAGGGTTTCAATGATCTCTGCTGGGTAGATTAGTGAATTTGACTTCCAGGTATTTGAATGCTTCCTCTGACTTTCAGTTTCATGTAAGGGCGTTTCAATCTTTTTCTATCTTCCTTTTCTAAGTCTCATGTTGAATATCCTGTTGTTTCTTCTAGCAACCAGCTTGTGAAGAGGCTATAACTTTGATGCTTGCATCAGCCAGAGGTGAAGCGGCAGAAGCAGGGAAGAAGAGTGTTGTTAATTTCCAGTTTGACAAATAATGGTTTAAGTTTACAGTTAGATATTTTGATGAATTTTGAGTTGTCTTTATAATGTGGTTACATGGTACACATAATTCTGATAGATTCTACAGATGTTATAGAAGGACCCTTCTGCTTCTCCATTTCTTTAGTTTCTTTTACATAAGAAATGTTGGATATTGATGAATTTGTAGTTATATTTTGATAGATTATACAGATGTTATAAAATGAACCCGTTGCTTCTCCATTTCCTTACTCCTTTTACATAAGAAATGTTGCAATTCTTGTCATATCAAGTAGTGTGTAAAATACACTGCTGTTGTTGGTCTATTATTATTTTTTGGTGTTGAGGGAGGCTTCTTGTTCTTGATGGGTTGACCCTTCTTAAGTATAGTGTTTGAAACTGTATTTTTTTTCTGATTCTTTTGTAAACTCTATCAAATTTGATAATGAAACAATAACCCTTTCTTTTGATAGCCGAAGAAATTTAATCAAACTGCTCATTCAAATCACTAACATAAACTCTAATTATCCAGAAAACAAGAACCCAGAATTACAATAACAATAAATTTAACCATCTCCCCTGTTTCTGCTCTGTTTCTCAACCATGGAACTGGTACACAAGATCCAAAGCTCTCAATTTAGACCAATGAGGATCAAATCCATTTACTCCCCCAACAAACCCATCTTCAGATAACCGCTTCTCCTCCGCGACCGCCACCGATGACGGTGAAAGCGGCCGCTTTGGCCTCTTATTCTTGATAAAGCAATCCCGCATCCTTTCCTCAACCTTGTCAATACTAGTCTTGTAATTATTCTCTTCCTCCTCTTCGTCATCATCACCCACTTGCATCGGCTCTCCTCCTCCGCTGTTCTCATCCACCATGGCAGCAGCGGCGGTGGCTCCCGCTCCTGTGGCTGATGAGAGTGAATTTTCGGCGGGTGGTGGTGGAGGTGCAGAAGCAATAGCATGTAATTGAGAATTGGAGAGAAAGGAAGATAAACGATTGTGAGCTTGGTGGAGAAAAGAATATATTTGGAGATGATGGGTTGGGTCTGTCGCAGCGGGAAGCTGTTTCGCCATAATTGTTGCTTGTTCTAGTGACAGTATCAAGTCTGTCAATGGTGGCTTGCTGTCTTCTTCCATGTTCAAATTTTGAGACATGTTGAGATTCCAACAGTTCTACTTAAAACGTTGTCAAAGTAGTCGGGTCTCTTGAGCTATCTTTCTTTTATGATGTCTTTTAGACAATTTATTCCATTATTGCCCTTATAAGAATATAAGTAGATTGTTGTTGATTTTTATTTTATTTTTTTAACGTATTAAATTTGAAGAAAAAAAAACAAAGGTGAGCCAAAAATATCTGTGACGAATATAAACACAGTGAAATACCAAGAGAAAACATAGTTTACTCTTGACGAGATGAGGTTAGTCTGGTGGTAAACCCCTCACACTTGCACCACGAGGTTGCGGGTTCAAATCCTTCTTTCTTAAAAAAACCCCTGAATTTATACAATAGTGTAATACTTTGAAGAAAAAAAAAAACGTTGTTTACTCTTGAGAAGAATATAAAACTAGGAAACATTGCAGTTCTCATAACTTGATCGCCACAAATTTAGATTTAGAATTTGTTTGAGATAAGCTGGGGGCCTGGGGGTTTATACAAATTTACAGAGCTCCGGGAAGTAGCGCGGCATATACAAACAAGCTTCAGCTTGTATAAATCATACATATATTTGTATGGTATATCGAAAAAGATTTACAGTTTACACTTGTATACTAGACTTTTAACATCCGTAGATAGTCATCTATTATCGAGAGAGCAGACGAACGGTAACCTGAACCAAAGAGATTGTAGTGATTCAAGTAATGATACAACATGTAAAGATCTTTCCTTTTCTCAAATCCTGGTTGTTTGGGCATGACCTGGTAAATAGAACAACAGCACAAATGATGATATATGAAGAATGATAAAACCAAAGACAACTGAAAGTAAATGCACAAATGTTTATAGGATTTAGATTGAAAATTCAAAGAAAATGGAAACAGATAAATGGATTAATCGATATTCAAAATATAAGATGATAATAGGCAGCTCGAAGGATTTGCACCCTAGTCTGTAGGTCTCAATAATTTCTCATAGCTTGTAGTTATCAACTGTTATCATATTTTCTAGTTGCCGGAAGTTCATTATCTAATCTGAATTCTGATCTACACCAAACTAGCCTAACGAGTTAATCATATCGAAATCTAATATCGTGTACGCATCAGTTTTCAAACATAGGCTACTGCATTGTCTCTTGACTATTCATATCGAAGCAGAAGTACCTGAAAATACGAATTGTAGAATGACCCTCCAAAACCAGCACACCAGGACATTCCAAATTCGGCCTCATTATGTCCATCTACAGAGGAAAATAATCAACAAAATATAGGGCAATTGCTGCTTTAAAATTAAGATGCATGAACTAAGATCTCAGTTATCCTGCCATAGAATGATATAGTGGAAAACTTACAGTAACATGCTGGGTCAAGTATAACAGGCTCGCCATTCTTGTCGGAGCTGATATTCCCACTCCATAAGTCACCATGTAACAAGCATGGCTCTATGACGACGTTTTCAAACAGAGGTGCCAAATTCTTCATCAGTCTTTGTCCTGTTAACTATGTTTCAATTAACCATCCCATTGTTGAAGTTTGTGTTTATGTAAAAAAATGCCATGAAAGAAAAATTATATCAAGAACACAATTACCTCTTTGGTAAATGGTTGAATCTCCATACTGATCTAATGCTAACTTCAGCTGGTAACCTAATCTATGCTCTGCATAAAACTCTATCCAATCTGATGTCCATGTGTTTATCTGGGGAGTACTAGAAAGTAATGTAAATGAATTAGTTGCAAGTCAGTCAGTGTTCAAGTTTAGTTACTGTCTTGGATTCCTCGGAATAACACCGTAATAAAATGATGAACATGGGAAAAAATTCCATTGAAGAGTCGATAAAACTTTAAAAAATTGCATAAGAAGCTGATGAAATCTTTGAAATGATTTATGGCAAAAGAAATGCACCTGCCAATGGTATTTTCAACATCAAAACCAAAACCTTTATTGGATTTTCCAGCTTTATGCATTTCAGCTAGCTTCCTCCCTAAAACAGACTGAGTAACAATGAACAGTTACAAAAGGGAAAATTGTTATTGCTAATTGCTAATATCCATTTAAGACAAGATAGACCAGCCTCACCTGATCGCCTCTAGAAAACCCGAACTCAACGAATTCCATAATGATGTAGGATCCACCAGTTGGTAGATGTCCAACCTACAAAGTGTGGCAAATGTTACGCTTAGATTTGGCAGCCATTTAGAGTACTAGAACTAACAACAAGAAATATTGATTTTATCATTAACAAGCTGCTCCATATTAGAATCATTAGCCGATACTTCCTCACCTTAAATGGCCTAGGTACTTTGATTGTTTTGGTTTCATACATAGCACCAAGACCAAGAGCCTCTCCTTCAAACATTGATGGTCCAATACTCCTGATCCAGCATTTCAACATCAAAAAATCTCTAACTCCAATCTTTAATTCTTTTCACCAACTGATGATGGTTAACCAAATGCAAATGATAAGCATTGAATTCCGTACCTGTTTGTTTTAACAAAGAATGAACCAACATCAGTGTCATAACGATTAGCAAGATTGATGCAACCGCCACCAATAGGACTAATCTTTGTAATCTGTGTAGCCTTTCCTTCCGAGAGAATCCAGTCGCGGATTGGGTCATCACTCAATGCAGCCACTGTTGAGTATCCAAAATCTTAGTATGATCAATCGCTTTTAACAGAAACTTAAAGCTTGAAAGCTCAGATAAAAGATAATTTCCGCATATGAAGCAAACACTTGAATAATTAAGCTAATTCTTATCAAACCTAGAACGACTGGGAAACTCCAACACACTCAAAATAGCATCTAATCATCTATTATTAGCCAAGACAAGCAAAGAAAAAAGGTTCACATTGTTACTTAACAGCAACTAATGCTATAATTTCACAATAGAAATAAGGACAGGTCAAATAAACAGTAAAGTGTCTCATTAAAACAAACCCACAAAATTGGCGAAATTCAGCAACTAAATAGAATCAAAATCAGCTAAAGAAACACATTTTATTGAACTATAAACTTGGTTTGTGAATTGTGATACTTACTAGCAAAAAAGGGTCTGCGTTTGTTGAAGGAGAGTCGAGGGAGACAAGGTAGAGAAGGAAAGGAAGGAGTGAGAGAGATAAATCCCATGTGTAGTGCCACCGTTATCTCAGGCTCAGCTTCACAGAATCACAGTCAGAGTCTGTGAAGAGGGAGAAAAGTAAAAGGATTTGCTAGTCTTTACTCTTTACACAGCCCACAACAGAATGATATGGGCTAATGGCCATCTCATGCATTTCAAAGGCCCGCCAATACCAACCACATTGTTTTAATTAATTTTTTTTTTTTTAATTTTTGAAATATTACAATAATTCGAGGTTCAGAAAGTAGAGAGACTCGAACCCATAACCTCGTGGTCTAATTGTGAATGGCATATCACTGGATCAACCTCATCTTGTTGTATTTAGAGTGTAACATGCATCTCACTTGTTATATTTATAGCGTAACGGGCATCTTAACTCAAATCTTAATCAATGATGTGTCAATTGGATTCACATAACATGTGGCAAGTGAGATAAAACATCATTAACATATATTCATTAACCGATTGACATATCGTTAGTTGAGATTTGAATCGGGATATCTAACATTACTCTAATATTTAAACCAAATTTCATTAAAGCCATGCATTATGAAAAGAAATTAGTGAATAGGAGGGTAGGAGACATTAGCAAAGTTGATGTGAGGAAGCTAAAGATGGTGAGATATGTATTGGACTTATACATCAAAATGACAAGTAGTCTCCATTTACTTGCAACATGGATGCCTTTATTAGAAGCTGTTTTCACTGTAAATATACAAGTAAATTTCTTAATTGCGGTTGGTGCTTTGATCCGCCATTGCTTCCTCATCCACCTTGACCTTGCTACCACAACAGGTCTTTCTATCACCTGCCTTCACCTCAACTTTTCTTCCGCTGCAAATTCCGTCCTTCCCCAGCTCCAATCTCCTCTCTGCGAACTCCGAATTCTCCTTCCAAACTTCTCCATTAGCATAAACCTCCTTCTTCCATATTGGAACAGTTGCCTTTAACTCATCAATCAAAAACTTACAAGCATCCAGTGCATCAGCTCGATGAACAGACGATACAGCAATGAAGACGCTTGTTTCTCCCACTGGAACAGAGCCTAGTCGATGGGCAACTGCTATAGAGTGGAGATTCCAGGATGATCTAGCCGATGAACACATAGATTTCATGCAGCGAATTGCCATTGGTACATATGCTTCATACCTTAGCTCCACGACTGATTTGCCTTCAAAGGTATCGCGTGTCGTGCCAGCAAATGTTGCTATACCACCAGCTTGTGGAGCACTGACATAGGTTATGTACTTGGTCATGTCAATTAAGTTATTCTCTTCTAAGATTTCAACCTGAGTTCTCTCCTCTTCAGCCATCCTTGTTGAATTGTTTGCGACTTTTTTAGCTTTCAATATCCGTGTAACTTGTACAACAAGCCCTTCCTTTCTTCAGACAGATCACGGTCTAGTGAAAACCAAAGGTCATCTTTAGAGTCTGGTCTGTAAAACCATCCAATTTTAGAGACAATTTTTACACATGCTGAAATTCGAAAGTCATCATCCATTCACAGGTGAATTACAATCCAGCACACACAGGCACACAAACACAGTATCTCTCTTAACATGGTTCTCACTAGTTTCTAAACAAAACTATGAAAATTTTGACATTTCATTTCCTCACTCACAATTTCTATGAACTTGATATATTATTTACAATAAACTAACCAAATTAATTATACACTAATACACCCACGAGTAGAATAAGCTCATGCATGCAAATAAATAATCAGTTGCTACTGTCATATATAATTTACACAATGGAACTGCAAAATCAAGTAGACTAAACTTACATGTTAGTCAAGTAAATTATAAGCAATTAACAGCAAAAAGATTCATATAAGGTTCTATTGATTAGAATGACATCTCCAGAAATTAAGTAAAAAGCAGAAACAAATAATTAATTATACAAGCAAACAATGCCTTTGGGGACCAATGTTACAAACTCTGCAAACATAAATCATTCATTAACTTGCAAACAACTTTACATGTAATTTCATTGTGAGAATGAGAGTGAAAACTGAAGCATGTTGATCTTTAAAGCGGTGGCATTTTGTTAATGATAAACCATTATTTATCATTAAGAAAATAAGACCAAAATTTCAATTGATCTTCCACACGTAGTGGTAAAATAATTAACAAAAAGCCAACGCTTTAAAGATCAACATGTCAAGACATTCAATCAACTTCCATTCCATACGCAAGTTATAGAATATAGATTATATAAAAAGATGCATATAAGGGATTAAGGTCCTAGTCTCTACTCTCTAATGATTATTATGTTAGTATGATTCTAGATTAGAGTATCTTAATTATTCCTAACTTATCTTCAACAAGTATGCATTATAATTAAATTCTCAAATGTATAGTATAAATACTTTTAAATGTTCATGTAATAGTGTCAATGCATCCCATTGTAGTTACAATTATTTTTAATTCCAAACCAAACTCCTCCTTGTGAAACTACTACCATACCACTTTATCATCAATGAATTATAAGATCTCAAAATCATTTCACTACCTACTTCAACAACATCAGTAGGTAAAGTGAATGCACATTCAAGAAAACCAAGTAGGAGTCTCAATTCTCATGGTGTACTTGATAATAAAGACCTGAAAGAAAGATAGACAAAAGCAAGAAAAAAAAAAAAAGTGTAACCACCCAAATTAAATTATCAATTAAAGGAATGTTAACAAGCAGAGAGAGACCTGGCTCCAATTGCAGACCTTAACTTGACTCAATAAAACAAACGAACCAAAAAAAAAAAAAAGCAAGAAAACTGAGAAGCTTGTATCTTACTTTAAGTTGATCGGTGACCGAATCTTCCTGATTCCTTAGAGATATAGAGATCGATTAAATGCCAAACCTTTCACCTAAACCAAAACCCACATGCAGCAGCCCAGAAAAAAAATAATCAGAATCAATGCAATAAATTATTAAATTTAATTAATACCTGATAATGTAAATAGAATTGAAAAAATAAAAAACAAAACTTACCTCTTCGATGTGGGGTTCAATGGTTGGATCCCATCTGACCGTGAGAAGCTTCGCCGGCAGCAACTTATGGCGACTGGCGGCGAGAAGATAGAGACGATGAGAGCAGAGACGTGAGAAGAAGACCAGAGGAGCAGAGGTGTTAAGTGATAGTGGCCTAGTGGGTTTTGTTTTGTTTTGTTCTATGCGGTTCTAAAAATAAAAGGTTTAATATTAAAAGCATTCCCTCACCTTTGAACTATTATTGGATGACCACATAGAAATGCTTTTATTTCAGAAACACCCTTATGGAATAACAAACAATGCTTTTATTTGTATAAGTCAGTGGGTATAAATGTATAATACTATAATGTTTAATTCATACAATTGAAGCTTAAATAGGGATATTTTATACTTTTTAACATCAAAACTCAATCAATTGAACCATTGTCTATTAGTCCAGAGGGGATTTTTCTGAAATAAAAGTATTTTATCAAGATATCCAATAATAGTTCAAAGGTGAGGGGAAGTCTTTAATATTAACCCAAAATAAAAACAGAGAATGAAAGGACCCGCATAAAACAAAACCAAAGCAGCAGAAAAAATATAAAAGATAAAAAATTGTCAGCCACTACGAATTACGAAATACGAATCCAGAGTTATGGCGGATCCAGCTCTCCACCAAACCCGACCCATCAAAGAAATAGCCATAGACTACACCCCAGAAGCGTGCAACCACTGTTCGGATTCCAACTCAATCACCCTCACTTACGACCACCGCGGAGGAGCTAGGTGGCGCTCCACCACCCGCTTCTTGTACGGCACATTCAGCTCCCTTATACAGTGCCCAAAAGGCAACACGAGTGGTCTCAACTTCAACATTTATCTTTCCTCTTTAGAAGGTGACAAATCCCAGGACGAGATCGATTTTGAATTTCTCGGCAAAGATAAGACCATTGTTCAAACCAATTATTACACCACAGGTATATAAACCAATTGAACTTCTTATGATTTGAGTTCTTTATTTTGGTGAGTTGGGTGTCTAAAAGTCTGTTCTTTGTTAAGACTTTGTTCTAAATTTTGTTTCTTGGAACTGTTATGTGATTGAATTACTCGGATTTTCTTGAGTTTTGTTGGGTTTTTTTCCTATCCAACTTCAGTTGTTAGCAATTCCATTTTTTTTTTTTTAATATATATACTAAATTGTTGGATGCGGCAATCTGATTTGCTTTCATATATAGTTATGTCATTTGAAACTGTTGTTTTTAGTAGAGTTAATTGGATTCACAATTTTGAACATTTTGGTCCTGTAGAGCAAAAGATTGATCATATAATAATACAGAAAATAAGATATTTAGTAGTTTTTTTATTGTAACTTTGCAATGCATCTGAAACTTGTGACAAGACCATAGTTCAAACCAATTGAATTTCTTATGATTTGAGTTTGGTATTTTTTGTATTAATGTGATTGATTTGAAAATGTAGGAACTGGGAATAGAGAGGAGATTCATGATCTGGGTTTCGATTCCTCTGATGGGTTCCATGAGTATGTGATCAAGTGGGGTCCAGATTTGATCGAGTGGTTGATTGATGAGAAGGTGGTGAGGAGAGAAGAGAGGAAGGACGGTGAGAGATTCCCAGACAAAGCAATGTTTTTGTATTCATCGATTTGGGATGCTAGCTACATTGCTAATGGAGGGTGGACCGGGCAGTACGTGGGGTGCGATGCACCGTATGTTTGCCTCTACAAGGACATTCATGTGCCTGCTGGGACTGCACTGGACTGCTCTAGTGATTCTTGATTTTTGGTGAGTTGGGTATCTAAAAATCTGTACTTTGTTAAGTTTTGTTCTTAATATTTATCCTTGGAACAGTTATGTGATTGGATTTTCTTCGAGTTTTGTTCCTATCCAACTTCAGCTGCCGATTTCAATTTTTCATACTAAATTGTTGGATCCTGTAATCTGATTTGCTTTCATATTTAGATTTGTCATTTTTCCAATTATCTTTTGTATGTTTACTATTGTCATTATCTTAAAGTACAGGCAGCAAGATACAGAATTGTGTTTCTTATTGTTAAGAACTGAATGAATTGTGAATAGAAACGGTTGTTTTTAGTAGAGTTAATTGGATATGGCTAGATTGATCATATAGTAATACAGAAAATAAGCTATTTAGTAGTTCTTTATTGTAACTTAGCGATGTATCCGAAACTCGTGACAAGATCAGTTTGGTTAAATTGTCATTATATGAAAACTCGGAAGCCTAACTTTTGATGATATGGTGAGTTGGATAAGTTGGATATCTCCACTGTTATGTTGTTCTTCATTTCATCAACTATCAACTACTCCATCTCTATGTGCTTGAGACTTTTGTTCTTTGGTTTGCTTATATGAAGTGCATTGAGATTCATATATGATTCAAACTGGTACTTGTAGTTGTGGATACGGATACAAGAACGAATACTGTCATACTAGCTTCGTCCATTCGTCCCTCGCAATGATTTCAAGTTCTTTTTGAAACATTACCATACAATTGAACATTCATACGCTTAGAAATGTGTTCGACACTTTTAGAAGCCATCACTGGTTTATGTTTTTGAGTTCAATCCGATCTGATATAGAAGAATCCCACATTATAGAAGTCTTAAATGGTAGTGTTGTAGATTTATTTTGCCTCACAGCAAATGGTGAAGTCCATAGAAATCTTTCAAGCATTGTGAGTATACATAAATCACTAACTTTCTTGGCACATATGTTGCTCACATGATGCTTGGTATGAAAGCATCAAGCCATCAACCATCTTTAGAATTCTTCAATGCTTCCAGATTTGCCAAACCTGTCTTGACTGTGAGGTCACTATCGAGCTACCCTACTAACATGGAAGAGTTGCTTGGAAATTCTGATATTTGGCGTCTTTTTCCAACTTTGAACAAAAAATATATTGAAAATAAAAAACCAATAAAATAAGGGAGAATTGCATTTTAGTCCATGTAGTTTGCCTTAATCCAGGTTTAGTCCATGGTTTTTTTTTTTTATAACTTTTAGTCTTTCTGTGACAGAATCCGTCAAAAGACAGATTCTGCCATGTCAGTCGACCTAAATGACTATAATGCCCCCGAAGGTTTCTGACAATAATGAAAAGACCATTTTACCCTTCATTAAAAATTAAAAACAGATTTAATAATATATATATAAAACATATTTAATATATATATAAAACAAAACAAAAAATAAATAAAAATAAAAAATCTTCATCTCTCTCACCAACAAAATCATCATCCACCAAAATCATCATCCTCTCACGATCTCTCATCATCATCCACCGAAATCATCATCATCACCAAAATCACCATCTTCACCCCAAAAAAAGAAAAAAAAAAATCCCAGAAAATCATTCAAACGCCATCCGAAAATCATTCAAACACCCATTCACATCATCTTCACCAAAAAAAAAAAAAAAAAAATCAGAAAATATTACATAAATGAAAGAAGAATCGAGAAGAGGAAAAATTGATTTCCTCCTCCATTGTTAACTCTAGAATTTGCAGCACTCCTGCCGCCATTACCATGACCTGCTCCAGTAAATCGAAAACTCCTCTGCCATTAACTAACCTAATAATTGATTAAGAAATTAATGAGCCAAAGGGTTTGATAACTCCTCTGCCAAAGGGTCGATCTTACCGTTGATCACCTTATCTAGACATAACTCCTCTACTAAAGGGTTTGATAACTCCTCTGCCAAAGGGTTACAGCCTCAAGTTTATAAAATTGGGCCTCACCCATTTTCCTACCAAGTTCCGGTTTATTGCTGACCTTGACAGAAACAGGTTCGGGTTTATAATTGAAACCGATCTGATCAGTAAACAGAGGCTTTTTCACTAGAAGGGTTAAAACCCTAAAACACCGCCTCCAATTATCACAATAACAGATCGCAGCCACTCTCAAATCTGGTCGCCGCGAAGAGGAAGACCACGACGCCGTGAAGAGGAGGACCATGTCGGCTCGAAGTGGGAGAGTCGAAGACGCCGGTGGCCAAGAGACGGGAACCACCACTTAGAAGACCACCACCAACGCTGGCGAAGAGGGAGAGACGAAGATGCCGGCGGCCAAGAGACGGGAACCACCCCCATTCCGGCGGCCAAACAAAACCCGATCTGATATTGGGTTTGATAGATAAGGAGGGAGAGAGAGAGAGAGAGAGAGAGAGAGAGAGAGAGAGAGAGAGAGAGAGAGAGAGAGAGAGAGAGAGGAATACAGATGGACTGAAAGTTACAATACCAAAAAACCGTGGACTAAACCTGGATTAAGGCAAACTACAGGGACTAAAATACGATTTTCCCATAAAATAATGGTGACTTGGTGGGCATCTTTATCATGGGACAAGTACCTTGACAGAATTGCAAGTTTACTTCGTCAAAGCCTCAAAGGTGTTGACAGAAAATTTGTTTTTTTTAATTTTTGTTATTTTAAAAATAAATATTTAGTAAAATGACGTGGCATGATCTCCTCCACTCATTTGTTTTTTTATTTAATATATTATTAATTATATATATCAAATTTCCTTTATAGCCTTCAACCATATTACCCTTTCTGTCCCCACCGATGAATTTACCTATTTACCCTTGTTGACCCTCGTTGACTTGACGGAACCCTAACAGAATTGGACGGTAGGGACTGGAATTCATATTGTCAGAATACAGATGGACTGAAAGTTACAATACCAAAAAACCGTGGACTAAACCTGGATTAAGGCAAACTACAGGGACTAAAATACGATTTTCCCATAAAATAATGGTGACTTGGTGGGCATCTTTATCATAGGACAAGTACTTGACAGAATTGCAAGTTTACTTCGTCAAAGGTGTTGACGGAAAATAAAAATAAATAAATAAATAAATAAAGAGAGAATTCTTCTTGCCCACCATTCAATCATGAAACATTACTCTCCACAGCTTTGTGTTCTGTTCCACCTAAATTTGCCAGAAAAAATAAAACAGGTAATATAATATGTCAAATTAAAGAGAGAAAAAAGAAGGACTAATTACAGAAACCCCCCTGAGTTTAGATTATTTACAGCTAGATGGATATTTTTCTTGAAATTACATAAACCTCTCCTACCATAAGTTGACTTCTGTTAAACTTAACTATTAACCAAACTTTTAGGGTTAAATGACTTGAATGTCCCAATTTATATTATTTTATTACCTAAAATAAATAATTAAACAAATATTATCTAATATATAATAAAAATTTAAAAATTTAATTAAAAAGCTAATGATAATGTTGTTATTTTTTTCGATATTTATCACCCATTTTTCAGAGGAGAAAAAAAAATGGTGAACTTTTCTTTTTTGTTGACATCTATCACCACTCATTTTCAACTAAAAAGAAAATCATTAAAACACTCATTTTCAACTAAAAAGAAAATCATTAAAACACTCATTTTCAACAAAAGAAAAAAAAACATTCAACAATTAAGCTTTTTTTTTTTTTTTTTTTCATCACCCATTAAAAAAAAAATTGTGAAGGATTTTTATAAAAAATAGGTGATAAATATCGAAAAAAATAACAATACAGTATTATCCTCACCATTTTTATTAAAATTTTAAAGTTTTATTATATATTAGATAATATTTGTTTAATTATTTATTTTAGGTAATAAAATAATATAAATGAGAGCACTCAAGTTGTTTAACCCTAAAAATTTGGTCAATGGTTAAGTTTAACGGAAGTCAACTAAGATGTAATTAGACCTAAACTAAGGGGAGGTTGTATAATTAGTCCAAAAAAGAAAAATAAATCATTAAAAATGGACAAAAGAGGCCAAGACAAGACTAGACTAGGCCTTATCCAAAAGCAGTAATGGTGAGGAAGAAAGAACCAGAGATGCTCAAACTAATAAACAACCCACAGATTCTCTGTCTTCATAATTCCAAATTTCACCATTCTTTTCTTTTTCATTTTTTTTAACCGTTGAAATCATTTTCATTTGCCGCCAAATCTGACTACCCGTCTTGATCGCAACCGTCTGATATTAAATCACAACATAACTCCACTGGGTCCTCTCTATTACTTACTGTGGACCGCACGTATGCAAATTCCAAAGAGCAAGAAAACCATCTTGTCATTTTCCTTCTACAACTCTCTCTCTTCATTTCAGTCCACCCAAAGCAATTAGGGATCCATCTCCATAGTTTTTTTTTTTTTTTCATTAATTCATTCTTTTGATGATTTGATTGATTTGCATTGAAATCTTGCTCTTTCTTCAACAATCTTGATCTGGGTATTTTGTTACTCTTCTTCTTCTTTTTTTCATCTTCAAGAATTTTTGTGGAGGGAGCTAGAGATGTGGGGTTCGGGCATGAATTTGATCACAACTGTTATTGGATTTGGAATGAGTGCAACTTTCATTGTGTTTATTTGTACTAGAATCATCTGTGGTAGGCTTCGAAGAATCGAGTCGAGACAAATGTTTGAGATTGAATCTGGGATTGATCTTGAACAGGTAAAATATTCCTTTTAATTTGCTTTTGGAAGCACTGATTTTGTTTCATATTCTCACCTTATATGTAGTCACAAAATTTCATCTTTCTGCTTTTTCTACAACTATTACTATATCACTATGTGTATTCTTGATATTGTTCATAGTTTTCGATTTTGAAACCAGTTGTTGTTTCTGGCAGCCACAGCATCACCGTATAAATGGGCTCGAACCAGAGCTTGTTGCTGCAATCCCCACTATGAAATTCAATTATGAGGCATTTAGTTCTGTAGAAGATACACAGTAATTAAGTTTCACCCACCTGAATTTTTTTTTTACAATGATTTTTCTTGTATTGTGATCGACAAATTGACATGTAATTTGTACGATTTTGGTTCGTGCAGGTGTTCGATATGTTTAGGGGAGTATCAGGAGAAAGAAGTGCTTCGAATTATGCCCAAATGTGGACACAACTTCCATCTCTGTTGCATTGATGTTTGGCTTAGAAAACAGTCTACATGTCCTGTTTGTCGACTTCCATTACAAGACACTCTTGAAAAAAAGCATACAAGACTAGCTACTGTTAGTGTCAGCACAGCCCAACAATCCGTCGATAGTCCTCTCGAGACTTCCATTGAACAACATTCAAGCCAGCAGTGGCTGCTACCTTGCCCTGACCTTTCGGTTGGCAATGGTAGTAACCAAGGGAACATTGATTCCGGTATCGTAAACACGGAACAAACTTCTCAGGAATCTGATGAGACAAGGCATTGATCAAATGAAGTTTGGTCCTGATCAGAGACTGAGAGAGTGCAATGCAAGTCTTTTGCTTTCTTTGAGGATTGTTTTGTTTCTACTGTTGTGTTGTGTCTTGTAGTTGGGCAAACTAGTTATATATGACTTCAGATTTTTGTATAGATCGCTTGTACATATAGTTCTAACAATCACTTACTTATAAGATATATCTACAAAGCTCAATATCTAGCACAATTTTTATAACTTACATGTGCAGTGATGTGCTTTTTACTTTTTATCACCATATTCACTTTAATAATCACTTCCCAAGTCATCGCTTCTCTGGCAGGACTTCAATCCGATGGATTAGATAATATCTCGGTTTGTATGTATAATGGGTTCAAGTCTTACCTTACCTACGATTCTACGAACATGAAACAACATGCGTGAGGAAAACTCTTCTTACCTTTTACGAATAGTTATCCAGATCATACTAGTAGTTTAA
Source organism: Acer saccharum (assembly GCA_030490815.1). Classification (NCBI taxonomy): domain Eukaryota; kingdom Viridiplantae; phylum Streptophyta; class Magnoliopsida; order Sapindales; family Sapindaceae; genus Acer; species Acer saccharum. Next base: position 43,119,924 of record CM059870.1, on the reverse strand, counting down.
CACGGTCACAATTCACAAGCCCAATTAAAGACCTAACCATGAAGCCTTTTCAAACAAAAGCCCAAACTTTGGGGCTTTTTCAGCTCTTCCAGCCCAATTCACTGAACTCCTCTTCGGCCCACTTTTTCTTGGCTTGGAGACTCGATTGATTGCAATTATTTTTTGAACAATTACAATATTTCGGGATTGAGAGAGAATATATCACTCAAACTGACAACTTCATAGATTTCGGTGTGAGGGGTTTACTACTGAACCAACCTTATCTTATTTGCAATTACCAATTGTTAATAAACTCTACATTTTTCTAGCAGTAATATTTGTCATTGATAGAGTTGCTTCGCGTGAAAAAGGAAGTAAATATTGTTTTCGGTAAAAATACATGGATCTATTTTTCTGGAAATTTGGATAGAATTATAGGAAATATGATCAATATCTTCAAAAATACCTTCAAAATATGGAAAATATCTAAATAATAACTATAATTACTTTCTTGGATAAGAATATCCTTAAAGTTTCTTAAATCTCTATCTCTCAAACAAAGAAGAATAGGGATGGTAAAATAACCCGTGGGAACGGGACCGCACTAATGGGGTGGGGATGGGTTTTAATTTGGTGGAGATGGGATGGGAATGGTTTTTTTATAATCCCCGCTCTGCTCTGCCCCGCTTAAAACATAATCTTTATCTTTTTATTATATAATTTTTTTTCTTTTAATGTTATGTTTATAAATTATTTAATTTATTTGTTTAGTTGTGAGATTTATGTTTATTTTTAATGTTTATGAGATGATTTTCAATAATTTTTTAGAATTACTTTATATATTATATCATATTCATTATGTTATATATCTATTATTTTAATAAATAATTTTGATAAATGGGTAAATGGGTGGGGGATGGGTAAAGCATACCCCGCTCCATATAGTGGGGTTTTATATAGGGATAAGGTTTTAAAAAATAAATGGGGCGGGGTGCGCACATTGCCATCCCTAAAGAAAAACAAAAGAATCTCAATTGTTTTAGATAGAAACAAACACATAAAACAAGAAAGCCAAATCCAACAATTGGAACCTATACAGGCAAATCCAACTGGACAGCTTTCCTAACACAAGGAGGAAAATCCTCCATCCAGAAAAGGTCATCTACAACCTTTAAAGCGTTCTTCGTGAGAAATACCATTGAATTACAGTTTCATATATACCATCCAACGGTTGCTATTGGATTGTAGCATTACTACAATGAGACCCCTAAATCATTCTGTTTGTAATTTTTTTCTGATCAATCACGAACTAGAAGATCGATTCAACCATTATTGTAATTATCGAATCCTTGCATGGAAAGATTAAATTTTTGCTACCAAACGTTAATTAACAGACAAGGCAGAGGAGTTTAATTAGCTTTGGCCTGCCCAAAAGGGAACATGTTGGGATCATACATGCTACATATAGAAACATTAACATGATTTTATTAACTATATGACACACACCATTTCAACCATTTGATATTCCTCATCACATATTAATAAAATTATATTACGATGATGATGCAAGTATAGTGATCAATATAGACCGTTAGATCAAAATTAAAGGGTGGCTCAACGTGATTGGTTGAGATAACTACAGCACGTACACCACGTGTCATTCCGCACATGTCTTATGCTCAAAATCCAGTCACTAATAAACAAAATTCTAACTTTCCACAAGCAATGGAATGAAATTTAGGGAATCTAAGGCAGCATTACGTGACTATAGTCTTAATCCAAGGGCCACGAATTAAGATCAAGACAAAAAGAAAAATTAGTTTCCTTAATTACCCATTAGTATTAATTATGCTAAAACAAATTAGTGGTCCAATAATAATAATGGGGAATTTGGTGAGGAAAGTAACAAACAGCAGAAACGACATAGTAGGGTCATGGTACTCATGATGGAGGTCACGAAGTATGATTCAATCACCTCTTTCAAGTGCTAAAATCCAACGGTGATATCCACGTCAGTGATAATTAAACTAATTTTCCCGCCGGATTTTTTATTTTTTTATTTTTTTAAATTTAGATCCAACGTTCCAAATCCGTTCTTGATTTATAAGGTGACAAAGCAAAGAGGACCGCCTTTGTTGTGTCGTTTTGTGTGTGTAGTTTTACATGATTGAACCATTTGATGAGGCCTGTTTTTTTTACAACTTTTTGATCGAGCCGCGGCTCTCTCTGTATAGTCATTACCAGAATACCAGAGCTTTTGTTTGTTTGTACTTTTCTTGGACACATGTTCTGATTATGGGATCTTTACTACGTTTTTTTATTTCTTGGAATTGGCTAAGTGGGTTGGTGCCTATCCAATCGTGAAGTTCAATCACCAATCATACATAGACAAGAAACTATAGTACAAGAGGTCTACTTCTTAAGTACAACTTAATTGGAGTTACGTTACCCGACAATACAATACGATAATAAGATATCACGTCATTTATACGTTCGTTCAACAAATATGTTGTTGAATATAAGGAATATTACAAACCATATATTATATACAATATATTATATGATTTTATTGGATGAATATATGAATAACATGATATGTCAATCCTATGAAATTATCAAGTTATGAATATGTTTTCTAGTTTAATTTTGTATTTAAATACGATAATTAACGATAGAGTTTTATAAGCCGAACGATTTCTTAGCTGGATATTGAGTTGAGCCAAGCTGATCAGGGGCAAGTTGCAAAGTTGATCATGCATACGATTATAATTATTGAAGATGATTTAAATAAACAATTACGAGGAAAATGACAAGATTATAATTTTAAAAAGGGGATGATAATTATTATATATGCACTTACACTAAACAGTAGTACTCCTAGTAGCTAGCTTATGGGTATATATAAATAGTAGTAGACTGGTATTGTCTATGCTTCATAATTAAAACAATTTTCTCACGGAACTATAAGGAAAAACCCTAGCAAAAACACAGCTAAATTGGGATTTTGTTACTATATAATATATTATTTAAGTTGTTGGTGATGGCAGGAAGTGAAACAACTAAGAAAATTACCACCACCAATAACAACAAGAAGAACAAAATTAGCAGCACCGCCGACGTGGCTCAAGCAACCAAATCACCAGTGGTTCGAAGCAGGTTTGTTGGTGTCCGACAGAGGCCATCGGGGAGATGGGTGGCTGAAATCAAGGACTCGTCTCAACGTGTGCGATTATGGTTAGGTACATATGACACCCCAGAAGAAGCTGCACGAGCCTACGATGAGGCTGCTCGAGCCTTACGTGGTGAAAATGCTCGAACCAATTTCGCTTCATCAGTCGTTAATAATTATAACAACTCTTCTTCCACTACTACTCATCAATCGGGCTCCTCGTCATCTTCTTCGAATGGACATGGACTTAGCTTATCTTCTTTGAAGGCAAAATTGAGCAAGAATTTACAAAATATCATGGCTCGAAGTACAGAAAATAATTACAAGTCGACGAGGAGTAGAGTGAGTGACCAATTCACTTTTGCTAGTATTTTCCACTTTAGGAGCCACCAATACCAAACAGTGCTACCTGTGGAATACATGAAGAACATTGACAAAGTTGTGCAACCAAGCATCATCGTGCCACATATTATAGCAGATGATGATGATGATCATCATCATCATCATCAGCCATCTTCTTGGGAGAGCACAAGTACTACTACTACTGCTACTACTGTTTCTGATTGTAGCAACAATGATCAGTACTGGACCGGGTTCCGGCAATACGGGGTTGATTCTGATCAGGGGTCTGATATTGGAGAAGTTAGTGTTGGCGATCATGATCAGAATCAAGGGTTTGTGGATCAAATGATATCGGGGTGGATTGATAGTCCTGAGATGAGTGACAGTGGTTGTGATCAGGGTTCCAGGAGTAAGAGATTCAAGGTTTCTTCTTCGGTTATGGTCCCTCCAACCTTTACTAGTAATTCTGAGAAATGAATTGAAGTTGTTGCTTGCTGTTTCAATGAGTGATGAGAGTTATATTAATTAGTAATGTTAAAAAAAAAAAAAAAATGTACAGTAAGAGAGAGAGAGAGATCAGACGACACTTTGAAATAATAAGATCATGAATATTTTATGTTTGATGATGATGATTAATAATAATACCAAGTTAATTAGTTATTGTACTGTTGATTGACCATTAACCGCCCTTGTTATCTACAGCTAAATAAATCGTATCCACGCATGAATCTAATGCATTCTAGACTCACTCTCAACTCATATATAGATGTGATCATTTACAATCATATCATAGAGAAAGATGCCAATGGCCTCGCAGCGTGATGGCTGGACCCTCTTGGAGCCCTCCACCATCCAAGTTCGAGTGCCAAGGCATGCATATAGATATGCCAATTTTCTTTGGTCCACACCTTGTGTGGGTGTTTGTCCCACCTTCGGGTGGGTAGTTGTTCTACTTTTGAGTGGGTGTCTCTCTCCCTATCTGTGGGAGCTGCTCTCCGGGCCGTGCTCGTCAGCGTCTCTATCCTCGTAGGTTCCCGGCTGTTGTTGTAATCCAGTTCCAGTTACTGTTATCCAACTGTTGTAATCTAGTTGTTGTAATTTCAAAAAAAAAAAAAAAAAAAAAATCATAGAGAAAGATAATTGGGAATCCTATACCCTTCACAAATTCGATTGATCTCGCCATTTTTTTTTATTTTTTAGATTTGGCCATCTAGTTAGATAGAGATATGTTACCAATAAGATAGACTGAATATATTCCAAACCCTAATTCTCGATCTGATCCCTTGACAATACATATCTCTTTTTTCAATTACCCTTTGTTTTACAATTGAAAAAGCAAATCTGGTATTTAACAGGAGTGATTAATTTAATTACTAAGACACCCAAATGAAAGCAAGAGTCGATGCCCTTCAATTTAATTTTCTATCCTAAATATAAATTAAATTAATATATTATCAGTATTGGCTTTAGATATATGACAACTATGCCAGTTGAATTATAATTAATTAGCAACGTAGACCATAGTGCAAGAATATTACCTACAAATCTTTCAACATAAAAAACAAAAAAAAGAATATTACCTACAAGAAGCCATTGATCTCCAATTGTAATATATACTATATTACTATCGATGCCCTTATTCACATATAGATATAATTCGTTGAGTTAGGGGCCGGTCGTTTGTTTTGTTGTCTGAAGATTGAACAGTCCTGAATTTTTCTGAATTTTTCTAAAGACTGAATAGGGATTGAAATATGGATTTGAATGATATGTTTTTTTTTTTTTTTTTTTTCCTCACATCTGAATGTATTGTCAATACGTTTGTTTTTTAAAAGTAAAATTATTTGAAAATAAGTAATTTTACATTTATACCTATGTTAAACAATCAGAAATTCTATTATCAGTTCGAACTGACAAAAGTTATATCAGTTCCTTGCATGTGGGCCACTGGATTTAAATACTTTGACTTGGCTATATGCACTTGTCAGTCAAAGTATTTAAATCCAGAAATAATAATTATAAGTTTGGATAATATAGAATAAAAACAATCCAAAAATAATAATTATATAGAATACATATGATCATGATCTTCTTCTTCGATTATAAACAATCTTTATTTTTACTAAGAAAAAAAAAGGTTTTTTTTTTTTTTCAAAAAATAAAAAGGGCAGCAAGAAAACTCACACAAAACACTCTAAAAAATATAATATATAAATACATCACCCTAATATCATAATAAAGTATTGATATTAAACACCAATATGAGAAATGATTAAGGTTCTTTTTTATCTTTAAAGCTATTTAAAATAATTAATATATTAAAATAAAGATTTTTATACCATATATAATTATGATGAAATTGGAAATATGTTATATATGGGGGATAATATCAGAAGAAAAGGTTTTGGATTGCATTTAATGTAATTAAGTGATTTGCAATTAAGTGAAAAGTCAGGATTTTTTTACTTTTTATTTTAAGTTTTTTTTTTATTTTATTTTATTTTATTTTTTTTTTTTTTTGTATTTTTAAGTTGTTTGACCACTTAAAAAAAAAAAAACAAACAAACAAAACAACTTAATAATTATGATTCGGACCCATTAACAAACGACCCATAACCGTAGGCTTCAACCGGGATGTTATTACTACCCCCAATGTGGCTTGATGGTAAAAACGTTAATTCACCCTAATAGTATCTCAAATCCAAGTTGCCTATACCGTATGCAAATGATATTTAAAAAATATACCATTGGATATTTTTATTCCTACAATAGGAAGGTATTTAATACTCTCAATCAGGGATAAATAATCTCTCATACATACCGGTAATTAAGGGTATCAAATAGTTGATAATTTGATATAGATCCAGACGTGCAGTAAAAACCAAGTTGAATCTCACTTGCATTAGAAATAAAAACCTTGTCGACTAAAGGTTATAAAGGGACATATTTCACATATCATTAGCAACTTATATTAGTATTACAGTACACCAAGAAAGAAAGAAAGAAACAATAGAAAGGACAAATATTCCATTTATGTTTATTAAGCCATTAATTATCAGTCCAAATCTTTGTTAATTTATTAATTTGGAGCATAATTTAGAGGTTTATACTTCCACCCATTAAAATATAAAGATTATTTTCAATCATTGAGTTCTCCTGATTTGACATTTACGTTTGTACATATATTTCTTTCACTATTTAACTATATAAAACTCCTTTCCATTCCATCAATATGAAACCATATATGATATATTATACATATATATACTTCAATAATCCTTTTGTTTTTAGTCATTTGATCATGAGCCACCGGTAATTATCTGATAATCAAGGATTATGGCGACCCATTAATGTATAAATTGATGAATAATGTTTTATATTTATATAAATTAACCTTATTATTGATTGCATTATTATTTCAATTTCAAATCGATGTTTTTTTTTTTGTTGACAATATCTAATAATTCGGAACCAAATATTTTTTGAAAACTTTCGCAATTGGTAATATTCGAACCGCTGACCTGTGAGTCAATTGCCTAAACCCCAAACTCGTCCATCTACCAGCTAAGCTACGCCCTAGTCCATTTATCAACTGAGCTACGCCGTCGTCCACCTACCATATCATGTTTTAATACCACACAACCTTGCAAAAAAAAATTCAAAAGTTTCGACATGAAGTGTTGGTGGGACTTTAATTTCTTATAAATTAAGTGGCGGTTTGACAATAAAATTTGATACAACTTTTGATTGTGATATGTTTGGCAACTTAATTGATTGGATTCTTTTTTTTTATTATTTTTATTTTTAATATACAATAACTACTGGGACCGGTGAGATTAGGCTTTACTAGCACAGCCCGGACTGCAGCTCCCACGTTGAACCGTGGTGATGGAGGCTCTCAAGGGAGGGTCCAACCATATTGGCAAGAGGCCCAAGTGTTTGATTGGATTCTTTTTACTACTATTGTCTTGCTTTATGTGCAACTTTCATATATTGATTTCCTCAGAAATTCTATTATCAGTTCTTTGCATGTGGGCCACTGGATTTAAATACTTCGACTTGGCTGTATACACTTGTCAGTCAAAGTATTTAAATCCAGTAGCCCACATACAAGGAACTGATATAACTTTTGTCTGTTCGAACTGATAATAGAAAGACTGTTGATTTCCTCATCAATTATTACTGTACTGCCTAGTTCAAATTTTTGGCTCTGTTACATTATTGTCTGTCCTGGAGACTGCAACTGCAACTTTGGTGTAGCTAGCTAATTAATTAGTTATCATATTGGGTGATTAATTACAAATTTAAAATTTTCAAATCCAGTTAAGTTCCCTAGAAAAGGTTGCACTACTTCAAATACCAATATTTATTACTGTAATAATTATTATTTCAGCCAATAGCCTTTTGCCAATGTGGTGTGACTCTCCAAAGTAAGACTCCACAACCAAGGTTCAATGTCAAGGCATTCATTGTCCCACCGTAAGTGTGGGTGACCTCTCCCCATTTATGGGAGCAGTAGTCCGGTTTGTACTAGTAGAACCTAATTCTCGTAGGGTCCCGGCAGTTGTTGTAATTAAAAAAAATAAAAAATTATTATTATTATTTCACAATTCTTAATTTCTTGGAAAATGTAAAAAACTCTCCTTTTGAAGTTGTGAGCAATGAGCATATCATCGTCCCTTTTAGCAGTACCTTTCCACACGATCGAGTCACTCCATTTTGCAATTCGAATAAGATGCTACACTTTTTGGATTTGTGGGCTCTCTGGTTAAGTAAACGAACGATACATGAGCTATATATATATTCAAAGATTCAACAAGTTAATTATAGCGATTAGAGCTCATCATCTCTTAGCATAGTTGGTTGTACACCTCTCTTCCACATAAGTGGTAAGGGGTTTAAATTCCACCATACGCATTTTACAAGCATGTGTGAGAATTTTCTTCTCGGATTGTGGGAGAAGTTATCTTCCGTTATAGGAGTAGATATCTGAACCGCACATGTATTATTTGATCTCACTAGATCCCAACAGTCCTAATAATACTTCGAAAAAATAAAATTAGCGATTAGATTAATGTCAACCAAACATTAATAATGGTTACATTCTTATGTTATGAGGCCGTTGGACCCAAAGTTTGAAGTCAAATTAAGCTTGAACTCAACACGAATGGGTCAAATCTATATATTCTCTTTAATTGTTTTCTTTTTTGAATAAGATTGCATGCTCTTCACGTGAATGCAACACAAAACAAAATATGATCAGGGATTCAGGGGTTCCTGCTTAGTTAATTACCATCTCAAGAGATCTACTTATACCTACTCTTACTATTTGTGACAAAACCATGAGAATCTCTTTCAAATCATTATATTACATTTGTTAAGATCATAATTGATCGAGTTGGTCACCTTTCAATTTTTCTCTGGTCATGATGAGATTGGACGGTTGCCATGCATATCCCATCCAGAACAATGAGTCGTAGAGATATATATAGTCTTTCTATTATCAGTTCGGATTGACAATAAATATATCAGGACGAAGAATGTGGACCACAGATTATGGAAAAGTTTTGATAAGTACATACACTTTGAGTCAAAGTATGTAAATCTAGTGATCCACATTCTTCATCCTAATATATTTATTGTCAGTTCGAACTGATAATAGAAAATCTATATATATATATATATATATATATATCATCAGCAAACCAACAACAAAAAAAAAAACATAATAATGGTTGTTGAAGCAAATGCAAAATTACAGATAGGCAAAAACGGTTGGTGGGGAATTGGATACATATGATACAGAAACCTAGAAGGCTAGAAGTGGTGCACAGAGTGGAGACAGTTGGGCTTGGGCAGCAGCCCACACCACACGCGTCTCTCGAAAGATCCTACTCGTTTTTTGTTTTTGGATGTTCATGAATAAACTAACACAAAATGTCTATTATATATTCTCCAACAACAAACCGATGCACTTTCCTGCCGACATTTTTATTGCTGTATTCGATGAAAATATTGTCAACAGTTTTATAATTATATTGCAATTATTTTTTTATATTGATATTTCGTAGAATTTCCAAAATATAAGATATTATCGATTTTTTTTTTTAACACACAATTGAATATTTGGAAATTTTCATCATTGAAAATATATCAAAACGAGATAATTAAAGAAGTTCTTAATAATTAAAAACTAGAGAAACAAAATGAGAAAAATTATACATAAAATACTATTTTGCTAAAATTTTAAAAGTTCAGTCGAAACTTATAGCATCACACATATGTATATAAAGGATAGTTCTCCTATAATTTCAGGAAGATCTAATATGAGAACTATCATATATATATATATATATATATACAGAAATTCTATTATCAGTTCGAACTGACAAAAGTTATATCAGTCCCTTGCATGTGGGTCACTGGATTTAAATACTTTGACTGACAAGTGCATACAGCCAAGTCAAAGTATTTAAATCCAGTGGCCCATATACAAGGAACTTATATAACTTTTGTCAATTCGAACTGATAATAGAGAGACTATATATATATATATATATATATTATCAGTTTTTTTATTGTTAGTTCGAACTGATATAAAATATATCAGTTCCTTATATGTGGACTATTGGATTTAAATGATTTGACTTGGCTGCATGCACTTGTCAGAACATCTTTTAAATTCAATGACTCATATGCAAGGAATGGATAGAAATATATTTTTAATTTGTTTTAAAAAAAAACATATTGACTTGATGATTTATTGGTCCTTTCATTTTTATTCAAAGTTTGAAAATATGTTATTATCTATTAGGAGTATATAATCATAGAATAATTTATATTATTAAGATTTTAATTCATGATAAGATCAATGTTATAATAACTTTTAATTTATGATAAGATCAACACGGTATAATAACTTTCGAATATATGAAGTTGACTTAATTGTATAATCTGCCTTTCATACATACACATTGAGATTATAGACGTGAAACTTGAGACTTGAGACTTGTGGCTTCCCAAATCCTAAACAATTATTATTATTTTGTTTTAATAGTTTAAAAAACATGATAATAACCTCTATGTGATTTTATAATCTAACAACATTATTGCTTGTGTAATTCAAAATTTGAATTTGATTTATTAATTTAATGGGTTCAGTTATCAATCTCCCAATGAGATTTTTTCTATATGTATATATATATATTTTTTATCTCAAATCAAATCATATTAAAAATAAAATAAATAAAGGATGACACGTTGACAACCACACTAATTACTCATTAATCAAATTTTCCAGTGGCATTTTTGACTTTTCACTCTGCAGTCACACTCTTTACCACAAATTTATTTCCCGACACACGTGCCGACTACACTTATACTGATTACTATGAAAAAGTCTGTAGTCGTCCCCACACAGCCACACTCCACGTGGCCCTTATCGCCACGCATCCTCTCGGTAACGTACAGAATTTAAAAAAGCACATTCAAATTTCGTCCAATCCTAACGGTCGAATCATCTGTCCTAACCGCAATCACATCCGTCCGATCATCAAATGATGCTCGACATTTAAGCGTCTGTTGTCAGAAACGCAGCTCATCTCTGTCTCTGTATCGCTCTCTTTCTCTCTCTAAAGCACTGCTAATAAAATATAAATAAATAAGAACAGTGTATTTATTTTTTTTACGGAGAATCTAAGCGACATAGAGGCCTGACACAGAAGAAGAAGAGAGAGAGAGATTTTTCAATTTTTGAATTTGATTGTGATTGTGATTGTTTTTTTTTTTGTATTGTTTGTCTTCTTCTCATGTTATAGACAGATTTTTTATTTTAATTTTCTTGTGGGTCTGTTCATATTTTGAAAAAAAAAATCGACCGTTTAGTGTCTGCTTCTCTGAAAGACTCTCTTCTGGGTTGCTGTATACTAATCAGATTATCCGAGATAGAGAGTTTCGATGATCTATAGCTGTTGTTGATTGCTGATTTTGGAAGCATTACTGGGTAGATTTGAAGGTAAAGCTACTCTGAGTCACCGATTCTTGGAAGCATATCTGGGTTACAAGTGAAAGTGAGAGAAGTTTGAAGATCAAGCTACAGCTGCTAGCTTTCTGGAGAAAAAAGAATAAGTTTCCAGTATCTGAGTCTTAAAGGTTGGTTCTTGAAGTTGTTTTTACTTTGCTTTCTTTGATTCTTTGCTCAGAGAGAATTTTTTTTTTTTTCCTCTTTTTCTTCTGCAAATGGGGTTTTTTTTATCCCTTTTGTATTATATTGATTAATTTTTTTAGCTTTCATGGTTTTTACTCTGTTTATTCTCCTGGTGGCTTTGACAGAAATTGAAGCGATAGAGAGAGGAACTGATCGGTCTCTGGTGGCTGTAAATGTTAAGAGTTCCTTAATTTTGAATACAAGTAAAAGCAATTTGAGGTATTTTTTTTTTCCCAATTTATTGCTTTGAATTTTCTAATAATTTTGATTTCTAGTGGGGTTTGGTCCATCTGGGAGAATTTAAGTACACTCTACATGTAATACAACTGTAGATTGAGACTTGTATCTTCTCTTCAAAGAAAAGTCTCTCTCTTTCTCGAACCAGCTAGCTCCATTCATGGGGATAAAAATGGTATTACAAACAAGACTCCAACTTTTTGTGTCACTATAACACATCTCGACCGTTGAAATTATAGATCAGAGTACAAGTCAATGTCTGAGTCTGTGATCTATCTTCTAGGTTGATAAGTAAAGTTAGAAGTCTTGATTTTCTCTTCCTAATATACCCTTCACAGCTTCTATAATAAATTACTCACTCGCCGACGGCACTGCTGTAGACGTTGAAAAGTAATTTTGATAAAACTTTTTTGTCTTCATGAGTACATGATTTGTTTAAAATGTAGTTATGGTTGTCATTTAATGATGACTTGACTTCTCGTGGACATCTTTTGGTACTTCCGTTTTGCTGGTCGGGTCTTGTTTTCAGTAAACAAGCTTTGTGTGATCATAACAAGATTCTCGAGACCTTTAGACCTTTTGTTTTTTATATATCTGTCTTATATTATATTTGCAATCTTAATTTATAATTTTCGTGTTTGATGATTGCAACTGCTCCACTGCTTTTCGATTTTTCTATCCAAATATCATTGGTTGAACAATTTTTTTTCTCATCTGGGTCATCAACCTAGGTTTGGTTTTCCTGTGAAGTTTAGTTGAAACAACTCTTTGACCTGTTTTGATCCAAATACAGATTGAAGAAATGGTGGAGGACAGTGTCAATGGGGTCTCAGTTGATATGCGATCGGCAGATGAATGGTTGATACATGCACAAGAGCTTGTTCCATTGGCTATTGACAAGGCTAGAGAAGTGAAGGGGTTTCCTGGCAGATGGAAGATGATAATTTCGAAATTGGAGAAGATCCCATCTCATTTATCGGATTTGTCGAGTCATCCTTGTTTCTCCAAGAATACTCTCTGCAACGAGCAATTGCAGGCGGTTTCGAAGACATTGAAGGAAGCAATTCACTTAGCAGAGTTATGTGTTCAGGAGAAATATGAAGGGAAGCTTAGGATGCAGAGTGATCTTGATGCATTATCAGGTAAATTGGATTTGAATTTGCGAGATTGTGGTCTTTTGATCAAAACCGGGGTGCTTGGTGAAGCTACTTTGCCCTTGTCTGTGGCGGGTTCTTCAACAGAACCCGAGGCTTCAACACATGGCAATATAAGGGAATTGCTTGCACGGCTTCAGATCGGACACTTGGAGGCGAAGCACAGAGCTCTCGACAGCCTTGTTGAGGTCATGAAAGAGGATGAAAAGAATCTTCTGGCTGTTTTGGGACGGAGCAATATTGCTGCTTTAGTACAATTGTTAACAGCAACATCTCCTCGTATAAGGGAAAAGACTGTAACTGTAATATGCTCGCTTGCTGAATCGGGCAGTTGTGAGAATTGGCTTGTTTCCGAAGGTGTGTTGCCTGCTCTTATAAGGCTTGTTGAGTCTGGAAGTGCAGTAGGTAAAGAGAAGGCCACAATTTCGCTCCAGAGATTGTCGATGTCGGCAGAGACAGCCCGAGCAATTGTAGGACATAGTGGGGTTCGACCCCTTATTGAGATCTGTCAAACTGGTGATTCTGTTACACAGGCAGCAGCTGCGTGTACGTTGAAGAATATATCTGCTGTCCCCGAGGTTCGTCAAACACTAGCCGAAGAAGGGATTGTCAAGGTCATGATCAGTCTCCTAGATTGTGGAATTCTGTTGGGATCTAAAGAATATGCAGCAGAGTGCTTGCAGAATCTCACTGCCAGCAATGAGAGTCTAAGAAGATCCGTCGTTTCAGAAGGTGGAATTCGAAGCCTATTGGCATACCTTGATGGTCCTTTGCCCCAAGAATCTGCAGTTGCGGCATTAAGAAATTTGGTTGGTTCTGTGTCTGTGGAGGTTTTGCTTTCCCTCAGTTTCCTCCCTCGTTTGGTTCACGTGCTCAAAGCTGGATCGCTAGGAGCACAACAAGCTGCTGCATCTGCTATTTGTAAGGTTTGCTCCCCAGCAGAGATTAAGAAATTGGTGGGTGAAGCGGGATGTATTCCTTTGCTTGTCAAGATGCTTGAGGCTAAATCAAGCAGTGCTAGAGAGGTTGCTGCTCAAGCAATTTCAAGCTTGGTGACCATTTCTCAAAATTGCAGAGAAGTCAAAAGGGATGATAAGAGTGTGCCGAATTTGGTCCAATTGCTTGACCCAAGTCCACAAAACACCGCAAAGAAGTATGCTGTTTCCTGCCTAGCATCTCTATCTTCTAGTAAGAAATGTAAGAAGCTTATGATTTCGTATGGAGCAATAGGATATCTGAAAAAGCTTTCGGAGATGGACATCCCAGGTGCCAAGAAGCTGCTCGAACGACTGGAAAGAGGGAAGCTGAGAAGTTTGTTCAGCAGGAAGTAGTAGTGAAAGAAAAAAGAAGATCTCCTTCTGTATAATGAAAACCTTTTTCTTACTTTCTCTTGTACGTTCAATGTTTCATCGTCTATATGAAACAAAGTAGTAGTCAATGATATGAACCAGAATGCTAAAGCATTGCTGCTAATCTATGCAAAACCGATATCATATTAATTATAAATGTAAGGGTTTTCTTCTTCCTTCTATTGTGTTTGTTGTAGATAAAAAAGATCATGAAAGCTAGCTATCTATTATAGTATTCATATATTTCTAAGTGTTTGCTAGCATATCAGTCCAGGTCGAACGTTGAAGGCGATGGAACAACAATGCAGCTAAATGCTCGAGGGGTTGCTTACCGGTTACCAGCCACCACCAATCTGGTATTTTTTTTCCTACCAGTATTGTTGCTTGAAACTTTTCTTCGTTTGCAAGTAAAACCTTTGTATTAGTCTGTCAAATATAATGTTAAGACTCCCAGTGAGAGGATATGATTTCTTTTCTGAATTTTTAGAGCTGTTGAGTAAAGTTGAAGTCATTTATGAACAAAATGAAAAACTGCTCTGCTCTGCTATGAATCTATGATGCCTGCTTGTAGTACACTTGAAAGCAAGTTTTCAATGTTAATAAATGTATCAGAACAGTACACAGTGCAACAGTTGATTCAAGTTCTGTCTTCTTTCTCAGATAGTTGAAATCTTGAAGTGTAATCATCAGCATCATCATCATCATACATGTTCATGTTTATGTATTTTTGGTATACTTTTTTTCAAACCTTGAATTCCAAACATTATTATCTACCGTGGAAGCCTGCCTGTGTGGAATAGAGAAACTCCATTTGTGCTCTGTTATGCTTGAACTACCAAATATTGGAGAAACCGACATGACATAATTGAAGATATTGTGTGTTTTTTTTTAAAAAAAAAAATTATTGAAAGCATCACAGCACCAAGAAGACCTAAACCCGCTTGATTTGTTTTGTATTAATTCATGCATCAATCAACATCAACATGAGAAAAAAAGTTCAAACTGATAGGAAATGATAATGATATCAAACAACCTTTTAATTACTTCTCCTTTTAGGTGAGTTACTAAAGTAATTTGGATGTGGATATTGACACCCATAAATATGATAAACACACCCATATTTTAATAAAAAATTTAATTACAAAAATATTCCAATAGGAATTTACCAATAAGGACAAATTAGTTTAATTAAAAATAAACCAAATATTATATACACACCATTAATTACACTCATATCTTCAACTATATCACTTTATTAAAAATTAAAACAAAAACTAAACCATAATTCTATTTCAAATATCAAAATCTTTCATTATTATATAACAAAGTAATGGAAACATTAATAGAGGATGAATGCTAGTGGGAAGGCAACCTTAATGGCCATTACCACCGTACAACACCTCGGGAAGGCAACCTTAATGCCATTATCACTGTACAACACCTTTTTTTTTTTTTTTTTTTTTTTTTTTTTTTTATACAATGTACAGCACCTTTACACATAAATGGTATGCAACAATTCACCAAAGTTTTAATTTGAGAAGCCTGCAATTTAAATATCGAATTGTTCGATTGTTTTGGTCTTGTTTTCTTATCTTCCTTTTTTTTTTTTTTCTTTTTTTTTTTTTTTTTTTTTTTTTTTTTTTTCCAATCAATAGTTGTCACCAGAATTCATGTATTCAATTATGTTTTTAGAATGCCCAGATTAATGGAGAAGATTGAAGCTATTCTTCGCGAACAAGTTGGAACATTGCAGCTCATACTATTATTTCAATTGAAGAGGGTTTTTGTTTCTAGTATTCTCATTTGTTTACTTACTTTTTTTTCCTTCACGAGAGTGTACGCAACTTGTGTTTCTTGATTTGTTGTTTGAATGGTGGAGAGCTTTGTTTTATTTTGTAGACTCTTGTACCTCGGATGTTTTTGATGCATTAATTACTATTTGTGACACTGAAACTTAATTCCTTCGATTAATACAATATCAGCAACTTGATAGAGTAGGGTTCTTTCTGTTTTCATTTCCCTGAAGTAGAGCTTCTCGAAATTTAAGAATTTAAGAATTCGTCGGATTGTGTTTTCTCCCAAAGAACTTAAGAATTTATCATTTGTGAAATTGAGTGTGTTAATAACTTAAGAGGGTTTATAAATAAATTGTATTAAAATGAAAACATTGATTTAAATAAGAGTACTATTGGTATCAAGATGAGTGTTTAAAGTAATGTTTTAATTTTAAATTTTAGACATGGGTGTACTTATCATATTTATGGGTGTCAATAGCCGCACCCAAGTAATTTATATTTACTTTTTCAAATCATTGATAATTATGTTTTAATATTTTATAAATTGGAAGAAAAAAAGTAATTATAAATCAATGTTTTAACGATAATATTTGTATGTTTGAATGAACTTATTAAAGTTAATGGATCGGGTGGTTCAAGCCCGACCTTGAAATTGAGGTTCAAGCCCTATGAACCCGACCCGTTTGACATAAAGTAATCCAGTCAATAGAAATCAGTTGTTGGAGCATCCAAACAAGCCTTATCGTTATCCAGAGGATAAGTCAATAACGATGACTTGTAGAAATAGCCATCCATTTCTTAACATTCTCGGGATCACCACTAACCAATTAAGAGCATCTCCAACCCAAAACTCTATTATACAGCAACTTTCACACTTCCATCTCCAACCAGCAACTCCAAATCCTACTCTAAAAAAAATATTCCCTAAATATTCCCCTTTTTATTATTTCATAACAATTAACATTTCACCCCTTAATTATGATAATATTACGATAAGTTAAGAAATTAACATAATATTACGATAAGTTAAGAAATTAATAAATTAATAAACTTAATTCATTAATAAATTAATAAATTATATGAAATTAACTAAAATATTACATTTATTATTAATTGAACTTTGACATTACAATTCATAAAACAAATAAAAACACAATTAAAAGTACATATTAATCATTATTTAATTCTCTGAATTAGTATATTCATCCCACAAATGATTTTTAAATCCAATTTAGTGTTTATAAATATCATTTAGTAATTTTTGTATTATGTACTTAATTTTAGTTTATTATAAATATTAATATAAATAATAATTAAATTAAAACAAATATAATATAACTAAAAGCATTAGATAATTAAAAGGATACAATTGGAATACATTTGATTTAATAGGGGTAAAACTGTGATTAAACAAAACGTTTAAAAAGGGATACAAGTGCAAAAACAGAAAATAAGCATATAAAACTGTCATTACATAAAACTGAAGGAACTGAAAATTAAAAAAGCTAAGGACATCTGCATAAATAGAGCTGCACTTGAAAGGTCGCCAGATTTGGAGATGAAAACTGAAGGTCTCTACTTAGGAGATGAATATGCAGTCTGGTTGGAGAAGATTTGAGCTGCAAAATGGAGATTTGGAGGCTGATTGGAGATGGCCTAACCATCTCCAACCCAACTCTATATCTCCATTATGCAGCTGCAAACCTCTCCAACCAACCTTCAAAAACATCGCCAAAGTAGAGTTCCTCAAATTGAGTTGCCAGATTTGGCGTTGCAAGAGCATTCAGCGCTACTTTGCAGGTGTTAGTGGTTTTTTATTTTTCAGTTCCTCCATTTTCATTTAATTACAGTTTTGTTCGCTTGTTTTCAGATTTTTCACTTGTACCCCTTTTAAAAAGTATTGTTTAATCACAGTTTTACCCCTATTAAATCAAATATATTCCAATTATATCCTTTTAATTATCTAATGCTTTTGGTTAAATTATATATTTTTTTAATTTAATTACTATTTATATTAATAATTATAATAAACTAAAATTAAGTATATAATACAAAAATTACTAAATGATAATTGTAAACACTAAATTGGATTAAAAAAAAAAAAACAATTGAAGCAACACACTACATTAATAAAAGCATTAAAACAAGAAGGAAAAATACAATATAAATTACAATAACAATTTAATAATCCGAGAGATCATTTTCAGATCCTCGAAGGTCATTGAAATATTGGCTTAAAGAATCAGAGGTATTATGAGAACCTTGGCCTTCTTCAACTCTTGTTGCCATAATTCTTACTCGTTCAATTCGTATAAACTCGCGTATGGTTGGATCTGGTTCGGAAATTATATCTTTAAAAAAAAAACCCTATTTTCCTCCCGTAATTTTTTGACAGCCCATTTTTCTGCCTCAGTTTGAGCTCGTAACATTTGGATTTCTAAATTTTTTTGCCTATCAGATGCAGTTATTTTCAACCTTTCCTTTAGTTCTTGTCTTTCCTTAATGACAGATTCAAAAAACTTTGAATTTTGTTCCTCTTGTAGCTTTTTTAATTTCAATGCATCTATTGATGATCATATGGAAGCGCCACCGCCAGATGTTGAGAGGGCGGTAGATGAAAATTCCTGCTTTCAAGAATTCCTAGCTCGACATAGACAAATCAAGGATAAAAAAGCTCACAATGCACTCCGGGATGCATTAATTGATCATTTGTGGGATGAATATACTAATTCAGAGAATTAAATTCAGATTAATATGTACTTTTAATTGTGTTTTTTTTTATATATTTTATGAAATGTAATGTCGAAGTTCAATTAATAAATACATAAAATATTTTAGTTAATTTCATTTAATTTATTAATTTATTAATTTCATTTAATTTTTTAATTTTTTAATTTCTTAACTTATCGTAATATTATTTTAATGAAGGGGTGAATGTTAATTGTTGTGAAATAATAGAAAAGGGAATATTAAGGGAATATTCTTTTTAGAGTTGGATTTAGAGTTGCTAGTTGGAGATGGAAGTGTGAAAGGTGCTGCATAATAGAGTTTTGGGTTAGAGATGCTCTAAGCAACCATACTTTAATTTCACTTTATTTATTTTCTGTTTGGTTCGCCATCAATTAATTTTCAATTACATTATTAATATCTAATTACAATCATTTTGCACGTGCACCTCTTTGTTAACTATACGTGCTCCGGGTTATGATTTGGCGTGATGCAAATCAGAGTCGATCATTTTTTTTGTTGGGTTTAGTAGAAAAGTGAGGACCAAACAAGGCCTTATCAGAGTCTATCATTATTGTTTGACATTGCAAAGATAGAAAGAGATCAAACGAAGCAAAAACACACAAGAAAGCTGACGCTAGCCACAACAAGCTTTCACAGCCTCAGATATCTGCAGGATTTGTGCTTTTCGAGGGCCTAATTTTGGCACTTTTTTCGGTACATATTCTCTCTATCTATGTCCATCTATCTATCTATCAAATTCTAAAAACAAAACCCAGTTTTATTTTTTTATTTTGTTATTCTTTTGAGATTTTTGATCTGGGTTTTTTGAGGTATGCAAAAAAAGATTTGTTTTTTCTTTGCATAATTATTAAGTTGCTAACGGTTTTGATTCCGGATTGGGTTTCTCATTCATTCGATTCGTTAATCGTTTACATTTAATTCTTGTCATTTCTGGATTTAGGTTGTTGAGTTTTTGTGATTTGATTTGATTTAATCTAGGAAACTTTCGAAACACCCCCCACAGTTACACTAAAATAAAATGGTAACCTACAGTTCCATGGTTACAAAAAAAAGGCCCTTCGTCAAGTGGAGTAACGGAGTTCTCATCAACCAAACAAAACAGAAGTTGAGACATACTCTTCCATCTCCACTAAAACAGTAGTTGAGACATATTTGTCCAATATTAAGCAAAATAAGACTATAATTAGCGGGAGACAACTATTACTGATAAGGAAAATAGATTTCTGCCCGATAGGCCTGTCTTAATTAAAATATATGTCAAATACAGATTGATTATTACATGGTTTGAAACCTGGAACCGAATGATAAAAGATATTATCTCTACTTATAGATAATGCCGCATGGAGTCTAGAGAACAAACTCCTCATCATCTGGTTCATCATCTTCCTCTCCCCAATCATAGACCTCATCATCTGATTCATCATCTACCTCTCCCCAGTAAAAGCCACTTACATTCCTCCGACCATAAAAACTTGAGTTCGTGGAGGGTATTTCAGGTGGACTGGGTTGGTTGTAACTCAGAACCTTCAACGTTAATGATTTAGAGTGTTCATCAATATCAACACTGAACGCAGGAGCTAATGATCGTCCCACAATCTGAATGTGAGCAACACTGCAACATGCCAATAAAAGTAGGAAAAACTTAGGAGATATATAGGTAACTGGTCAAGATTGTATATAGTCTCTATAAGTTGCTCTTGTTTTCTTCATCCACCTTTACACATTTTGAAACTTTTATCTTTTTTAAAAAGTAAACAATAATACTAATAATTAATATCTAAATTAGTTGATAAGAAAACTAAAACAACGGATTCAAAGAAAAATCAAAAGTAGCATAACATCTAATCAAAGAAAAGTACATAAAACAAATAAATCTACACTGTTCAAGCAATATGCATCACTAGTGACCGATTATTATGTGAAAGATTGTGTAGGAATAGCTTGGTGATGGGCAGAGATATATAAACATTTACGTGACCAATAATCCAATTAAGGCAACTAGCAAATGTATGCTGAACAACTTTTACATAGCAATACTAAGATGAGAATCAAAACAAACCAATTAGAAAAAAAGGTGAAAAGGGACACAAACCATATATAGAACAAGCTATCCATTTCTTGTTTCTGAACTCTGCCCAGCAGCTCAACCTGCATAATTCCACCAATGCACAGAACAGGTTCTGGAAGCTTGAAGTTCTGCAAGCAATTTTCCTGCTCATAGAAAAGTCACTTCAGTGATCAACTCTTTCTAAATAGAGTTACCATGTGTTGAGGGTGAAAAAGCCCAAAAAATGAAAAAAACAATTTAAGATGATAGAAGTCTAACTTATGAAAATTAGTGCTATAAGAGATAAAGGTAGTAAAGTTCCTTTCTTTTACAGACTGAGTTTGTAAACCTGGAACACCTTTATCCAGTTAGTATAAAGCTAGCTTTTAAGATTATATTTTATAAATCATTCTCCTCAAAATCTAGGCTTTCTCAGTATACAGATAGAATTATTTATTACTCCACGGTTTTTGTAGAAACTTTTGGCTACCCCGTGTATAACAGCCATGTCATCACTTAAGTGTATACCAGCTATGTCGTCACAAAAATTGTTCTTCAGGGTTCTTTTGAGCACACATACCCATGTTTTTGAGCAAAATTTACAATCTGTAATGAAGTTTTTATAAGCCAACATACTATTGTAATGGACAAGATGACAGGATGCCATAATATGTAATGGCAAAGTTTTGTAAAGAGAAGGAGGTCTTTTGATGGTTTTGTATTATTTCCCAATAGCAGCATGAAAGTCAACTTTAAAGTAAACAACATGCTACAATCGCAATATGATAGAACACGATCATTAATGAAATTGTTGGAAAAATATGCCTTCAGAAGAATGCACATAATTCTATCATAATCTCCTCAAAAGGTTGAAGGGGCAAAGTTAAAGCACAGTCAGAAAGGAAGCACAGGTATGCCAGCTTACCTGAGCCATTGGGAACTCTTCTGAAGTGTAAGTCCATACGAAACTGTCGTGGACAGAATCCTGGAGGACATCCAAGGGACGCTTGACATGACCCATCCGAAATCGCACTGCTTTGGCTGAATATATAGGTCCACCCGGCTGAAAAAAAGCTGGACACAAGTAATACAGCTTATGATCACTCATTCAAACTAAGAGGTCAATATGAATCAGAAGAAAATATATTTTCTAAAAGTTCATAACAATAACCTTGGAAAGGTTGTATGTTGATTTCATTGATAAGACACAGATCGCCGTCTAACTTGTATGTCAATGTCTCAGGCACTGCAGGATTGCTTTGCCCCTTACTTGACCAGTATGAAGCTCTCCGTGCCCTTTTGTTAGGTTTCAGAGTATTGTAAATGCTTTCCATTGGAAAATTATCAGTGCTGGAAGCGGCGATTGGCTCCAAAATCAACTGTTTAACAGCAAACGATGTAAAACCTCGAGCTAGAAAGGTGTAAACTCTATGCTCCTGCTTCAAACTTTCCCATTCCATAGAGCTTTCCCATTTCATAGAGTTGCTAGATCCAACTTCTGCAGGATTCTTAGTACTGCTGGTCAATTCAATTACATTATCGACTTTAGATAGCTGAGGAAACAGTCTCAAGCACAGCTGCTTGCAGAGACTATTATCAATCACTGCAGAACATCGAAAATCATACGCATCTTTCAATAACATAACCAAAATCTCGAAATCCCAAGACATCCTATTAAACTATTATAAAAAAAAAAGCACCGCTTACTTAGTCCTTTTCATCAGGACAAATTAAATCAGGAACTAAGCAAGTAACTAGCACCTCATTTGCAAAATATTACGACCAATGAAGTTAGTAGAGACACGCAGATGAAAAGAGCAAACAAAATCCTATAAACAATCATTATGTATACTAGATAACATCACTTACCATGATTTTGAAAAGAACGAGAGACAGCGCTAACACGGACAAGATCAGATGGATCTTCCAAACACATAAAAATCTTACTTAACATGTCGGGATCAAGTGCATGCAGAAAATCAATACCATTCTCCATTTTAATCTGAAATTACGAGCAAGCCAGTGGACTCTCCGAAAACCAAAACCTGATTTGGCATTGAAAAACATTATTCATTTAAGTCCCAAATAGAATGCACATATACATTGAACTCAACAATCAACCACAACGCATAAAACAGTCTCAAAAAGAAAATTACAAAGACAAATAGCAGGAAAAATTCAAAGGAAAGAACTGAAAACCCCTAATCGAGTAATCGAATTGGAACGAACCACTCTGATGAAATAAGAAAATCCCATTTAAAAAACCATTCTATAACACAGACAAGTATAATTGAACTCATCGTATGACGTACAAAAGATCGATTTCTATCAAATTGTACACCTTTATTGACGAATAAAAGTAGATATTTCGAAAGGAAATAAAAAACGCCCAAATCCAAGGAGATTCAAAGTGAGAATTTTTGGAGACACGGAGAATTGTTTTTGGTGATTATCGTCACAATAAGAGAAAGTGAGAGAGAGAGTGAGAGAGAGAGAGAGAGGGTTGCTGGGTTATAAAAAAAAAAAAGGCAGAGAAAGCTATGTCTGTTAAGCAATTTAGCTATGTCGGCAAATAATTAATTATTGTAGCTTGAGGATTACCACCGCGGCACCGCCCACTGTTCGCAACTTCGCAATTTACCTTTGAGATCATGTTTAAACATGATAAGCTTCTACAATAAAGCTTGTAGAAGCTTGTGGATTATCACACCTTTTTATTCTATTTGTAGAAGACTAGAAGCTATTGTACAAATTGCAATAGCTTTTCCTAACATATTATGTAATTACACTCGGAATATGTAAATTATTTAATTACATAAATAACCCTTTTAAATGTTAACTAATTGTTAATCTCCATTAGTCAACCGGGTGGGAAGAACATTTTTTTCATGATTTAAGAACTCCATGGCGGTTCGATCTCCATGGAGATTATACCAAATCTAGAGATCAAGGGTGATCTCCACTATGGATAACAAGTGCGATGGAGATCCATCCATTTATTGAATTTTATTCCTTTAAGCCTCATTTGTTTGGTTGTATTGTATTGTATATTTGTATTAGATAATTAAAATATACTAAAATAATATAATACAGTGTTTAGAGTATTTGGTGCAAACACTATATTGTATTATTTTAGTATATTTTAATTGTCTAATATAGCAAACACCGTATTAACAAATAGTCTAATACATTATATTTAATGGTATTATGTTTTATTGTATAAAAAAAAAAAAAAAAAAAAACTTTCTTTCTTTTTTTCTCAATGAATATGGAATATTGTTAAAATATGTGTTATATTGTGAATATATTTTTTTTATAATATCAAAATAAATAGGAAAATTTTATTTTAATTTTTTGTTTCAATTAAAAAAAATATTTATTGATTTATTCATGGTAAAGATATTTAAAATTAATTATTATGTATTTCTTTTTAAATATTATATTTTTATAATATAATAAAATACAATAAAATCATATAGGAATAATCTAATATGATATAATACAGTGCATCACCAAATCTGGGTTTGTATTAATAATAATACGGTCCAATAATACAATACAATCCAATACGGTATGCCAAACGAGCTCTTAAGTAGTAAGACAAAAAAGCATGAGATTTGGATAGTGAGTATTATTGAAATATTGAATGAGTAAATACTTAAATTTATGCTCAAAGTATGGAAGAGATCATTATCAAACTATCAGGTCTCCTTTGCAACCTTAATATTTCTAGGTCCATAATTTTTTATGGCCTCCTATGGATCTCCTTTGGAATGAAGAAAATATGTAATTTTTTTTTTATTTAATAATTAATAAAATATTAATGCAAGGGCACTTTGATACTTTCCAATTGAAAGTTAATATTATGAGAGTTTCTCCTTACAATCCACAAATTATCTATTTACACTCCAATTTAATTTTTTTTATTAATGACAATTTTAACCTGAATTAAAATTACTAAACAAGATAAAAAAAATTCTAAAGACACTCCAAACTAATTAAATCATTAAAAAAAGAAATTCTCTCTCTTAAATCATTACATTAATATTACGTATCATTAGCTATATATAAATAAGAGTTGAGAATTGTAATTCTCAAACTTAGAATGAGTGGAGTTTTTATATTTTATTTTCTATATAGTTAAAAAGGTTAAATTGGAGTTTAAATTTATAATATTTTAAATAAAAAATTATATACTTTTTATTCATGCGGGTTCGCGGGTTCACCTATGGGTTCGTTTTCCCAACCCGCACCCGCACCCGCACCCGAACCAGCTGAGTTTTTATTTATAAGGGTTCACGGGTTCACAGGTCATAAATTCACCACCCAAACCTGACCCTACAGGGTCGGGTTCGGGCGGGTGCCCACGGGTGTGGGTCAAATTGCCATCCCTAGTATTTACAGTAAAAAAATGTGTTTTAAAGAAAAGATCTTTAATTGGTTCTCAGTTTGTTTTACAAAACAGATTTCAGATTTATTTCAGGAAGAGATGCAGAATTTAGAAAGAGACATAGAAAGGTATCTACAGATTAAGTTTAGCCTAAGAAATGCAAAATTCATAAACAAATTGAGAAAAGTTTTCTATAACTAATAATTTTTAGATTGTATTATTGTTGGCTAGTATAAGTTAAATGAACTACGAGGGCTTTGATCCATATTGAGTATAGGGTATGTAAGGGCCTGTCCTGTATCGTTTTACAAAGCTGTTTTTGTTTTCATTTTCTAAATTCAATTTTGAATACGCGTTCGTTATCGTTTTACATTTTGTTTTTCATTTTATTTGCAAAACAAAAACAACACCAGTGTATTAAAAGTGAAAAATTTCCAAAACAACTTTTTGATGTCTTTCATTTTGTTTTTCGTTTTGTTTTTCACTCTAAATTAAAAAACTCACTTATTTTTCATTTTTTTTTCTTTTTTTCTTCTTGCCCGATCTCTGGACTCCATGACTGTTCTTCTTCTTCCTTTGCTTCCCTCTTCTTCTTCTTCTTCTTCTTCTTCTTCTTTTCCGATCGCCGGAATTTCACTGTGAGCAGCGACGCTAGTTTGTTATTGGAAGAAGACGATTCCATGGAGTCTCAAAATCTTCAATGGGCTCAAGACAAAGCAGGTGAGGATCGTGTACACGTCGTCGTTTCGGAGGAACACGGTTGGGTTTTCGTTGGAATTTACAATGGATTCAACAGTCTTGATGCGCTTGATTTTCTGCTATCAAATTTGTACTCTGCTGTTCACAAAGAAGTCAAAGGCTTGTTATGGGATGACAAGTTCGAATCCAATTCAACCACTGAAAATCCCTCTGCTGTTGTTGAAACTGAGAATCCATCGCGAATTGATGTCACTGAAGCTGATACTTGTTTACAGTGTGTGGATTTGGATTTAGATTTGGATTCTGTTATAGGTAAAAATAGTCGTGATGGACACGTCATCACCATGGAAGGCCAGGTCAGCAAAGGTGAAGATAAGACTTATGGAGCAGAAACCTTCACGATAACTTACTCGGAAAAGAAGATAAGTAGTCCGACCACAAACAAAGACGATCAGCTTGAGCAGCAGATCGGATTCAGGCGCGCTCGGGCACACTCGGGCATACTCGGGCATACTCACTCGGGAAACAATAAAACAATCGCCAACACTTGCAATCCGCAGCCAGCAGGTCCACAATAAGCAACGATGTGGACCATTAGAGGTTAAAAAGGAAACAAGCAGTTCTCCCGTGAATAAAGGAGAAAGAATCCCATTCAGAATTGGACACAGCCGAAAAAGGGAAACACAATCTAAATAGGACTAGGAAACCACTTGAGACTTGGGGACCACAACACTAAACCCTAGCGGTCATCTTAAAACCCTAGAAGCAACATGTATAAATACCCCCTTTATTCATAAATAGGGGTACGCGAGAAGTAGAAGAGGAGAGAGAGAGGATCGTATTGAAAAGTTCTTGTAATCATTCTTTATCATTCTTCATCTTGTAATCGTGATTCATAGTGGATTTGACTTTGTTGCTAGAGGCAACGATCCCGTGGATGTTTCTCCGATCTTTTGGAGTTTTACCACGTAAATCACCTGTTATTTCTTTACAATCTTTGACCATACTCAAGTATAAACTGCAGTAATTCAAAAACGAATCATTGACTTGGTGATCACCAAAAATCACCGTCAACAATTGGCGCTAGAAGGAGGGGGACCCAAAAATTTGTGACAACAATGGCTGGCGACGGAGATGGTAGCGATTCCAGGTACAGTCAGGGCATGCCAAGTAACGAATTGGAAGATGACACCGCGCTCAATACGGCGGATGTAACTTTGGCGACGGCAGACCAGTCAGCTGCCCTGGCTGGTATTCAACGTTTACCTACAGCTAATGAAGAAATCGTGCAACGACTCCGTGCTTCTCTACAACAACTCATATCAGACGCAGCAAGGCAGGGAATTGACCTTTCTGTTACGGAAGGTTTGATGTCACCTCATGAACTGTCCGCCCCAAGCCAGCAGACAGCAAGGCTGCGTTCCGCAGTGGTGATACCAACCCCTGATGCACCCCCAAAGGCGAGACAAGATCCTACAGGCAGACCAGAGATGCTATCTGAAAGAGTGGCCAGGAGAAGTAGGGAGCACAGAGAGGGGAATGATTCCGACAAAGAGCACGATCAAGATCGGGTAGCCGGAGATCGAGACTGCCCCAGGAGGCGTGGCCACCGGAGAGACCGGTCATCCTCTGAAGAAAGTGAGCAGAACCATCATCGCAAGCGCCAAAGGGGCACAGTCCGGCTACATGGCCTAAACCGAGATCATAAAGAGTTGAATCCCGAGGAGAGGGGCCAAAAACTGACCATAAGCCAGAACTTCAATGCGTTAGGAGAGCCTGAAGGGGACAGAGACATACTTATACAGAGCCTCACCCGGGAAGTTCAAAATAATCGTCGGCAAATGGATGCTTTGGTCAGGCGGTATGGGCGTAATGAGCTGTCAGATGATGAATCCGGAAGCCCTTTTACCAATGGGGTTTTGAGGATGCCTTTCCCAGAAAGATTCAGAATGCCCCACATTGAGCTGTTCAAGAAGGATACCGACCCAAAAGAACACGTCCGGAGGTATAGGAGCGCTATGGCGCAATATGTCCATAATGATGCACTACTATGTTTGAATTTTCCCCAAACTCTTGGGGATCTAGGCTCCCGGTGGTTTGGAAGATTGCCAGCAGCAAGCATAAGTAGCTTCGACGAACTGAGCAAGGCTTTCTCAAGGCAGTTCCTCGGGAATGTACACAGGAAAAAGTCAGTGGCTCATTTATCCCAACTCAAACAGGGAAAAGACGAGTCGCTGAAGAAATATCTGGGGAGGTTCGGTCAGGAAGTGTCCGAGATCGGAAGTGCAAACGACGAAGCAATAATTGCCGCGTTCATTAACAACCTTCAGAATGGCCAATTGTCCTTTGACCTCAGAAGAGCCCGACTAACCAGTTATGCCGATATGATGGACATGGCAGGGGGTTACGCCTTGTTCGAAGAAGAGGAAATTGTCACAGGAGGTTACTTCGTACATGGCGGTCGCCCAGAGGGGTCCAAAACCAAGGACCAGACCAAGATGCCCGATACCAAAGGTGACAAGCAGAAGAATAAAGCACGGGATGGTCGGGATGGTCGGGATGGACGACGAGCATACGACCCAAAAACCGATCAACCACGGCAGAGGTTCCAGGGCCGATACACAAATTATACCCCGTTGAAGAAAGATCAAGAAGAAGTCCTGGCAATCCTAGAAGAGAAGAACATGTCCAAAGAACCACCTAAGCAATCGACATATGCTTGGAGGGACACCACCAAATATTGCCGTTTCCACAAAGAGAATGGGCACGAGACATCCAAGTGTTTCCAGCTAAGGGACCACATCGAGACTCTCATTAGGGAAGGGCATTTGAAGGACATTGTTTTCAAAAAGACGGACAGGGCAGATGGACAGAAAGATAGCCGACAGGACGGACGGGCAAGAAAACTTAGTCCCAAGAAAGCCGAGGATGAAAGGGCAATCAACACCATCTTTGGAGGTCCAGCAACGGGCAAGAGTAACAGGGAAAGGACCCAGGAGATTCGGGAGGCCATGGAGGCACGGAGAGACCTGGACGTCAATTCTATTGAGCCCCACCCGAAAAGAATCAAGGAGGGCTGGGACCCGATCGTGTTCACAGAAGCCGACTCACACGGAGTGGATGTTAGGCCAAATGACGCGCTAGTGATCAGCGCTCGGATCGG
This sequence comes from Acer saccharum, assembly GCA_030490815.1. Classification (NCBI taxonomy): domain Eukaryota; kingdom Viridiplantae; phylum Streptophyta; class Magnoliopsida; order Sapindales; family Sapindaceae; genus Acer; species Acer saccharum. The sequence goes on along the minus strand of CM059870.1, from coordinate 43,090,642 downwards.
CCATAGAGAAGTTCATCGAATTCTGATCGACAATGGGAGTTCGGCAGACATTCTTAGTGCAGAAGTATATGACCAGCTGAGGCTAGACAGGAAAGACCTACAGCCTTTTCCCACACCCCTTAGAGGATTTGGAGGAGTCGAAGTAAGGTCACTCGGCACGGTTAAGCTACTCGTGAAGATCGGGAAAGCCCTTTGCCAGAAAACAGTGCTGCTAGACTTTGTGGTGGTAGATACGGAAAACTGGCCGTATAATGCTTTACTGGGCCGACCGTTTTTGAATAAAGCCAAGGCGGTGACAGCAACTTATGCCCTCATGATGAAATTCCCGACCGAATATGGTGTGAGAGTGGTCAAAGGGTCACAAGAGATGGCCCGAAGAGCAAACTTGTCAGTGTATAAAGATAGGGAGGTACGCCAGGTATACATGGTAACGGTCCAACAAAAGGCTAGAGAACCTGAAGAACAGGCAGAAGTGCCGAAAGATTTTGAGTTGGATCCCAGAGAAGGACCGGAGGATAGGGAAGACGAGCCGACTCAAGAGGTGGCACTAGACCCGGAAGATCCGGGTAGGACAGTGAAGGTAGGGGCAAGTTTGAGCGTACATGTCAAAACCGTACTTATTGCACTGCTAAGAAACTACAAGGACGTTTTCGCTTGGAGTCATGAAGATATGCTGGGGGTAGACCCGAAGGTGATTTCACATCATCTTTCCACTAACCCCGAGTTCCGACCCGTGGTACAGAAAAGAAGATTATTCAATCCAGAAAGAAGCGTCGCAATCAAGAAGGAAGTGGAAAAGCTGCTTTCCGCGGGGTCGATAAGGGAAGTCAAGTATCCGGAGTGGGTAGCCAATGTGGTGTTGGTCAAGAAAAAGAACAAGCAATGGAGGATGTGCGTAGACTTTACAGACTTGAGCAAAGCTTGCCCAAAAGATAGTTTCCCACTACTGAGGATCGACCAGTTGGTAGATGCGACAGCAGGACATGAATTGTTGAGTTTCATGGACGCCTACTCGGGATACAATCAGATCCGGATGAATAAGGCAGATGAGGAAAAGACATCGTTTACCACGGACCAGGGCTTATATTGCTACAAAGTGATGCCATTCGGATTGAAAAACGCCGGGGCAACATACCAGAGGCTGGTAAACAGGATGTTTGCTCGGCAGATTGGGAAAAATATGGAGGTTTATGTGGATGATATGTTGACTAAGAGCACCACTGCAGAAAAACACACGGAGGATTTGAAGGAAACCTTTGACGTCCTGAGAAAGTATCAGATGAAGCTCAACCCAAGCAAGTGTGTGTTCGGGGTACCTTCGGGAAGGTTTCTAGGTTTTCAGGTGCACCAGAGGGGAATCGAAGTAAATCCCGAGAAGATCAAAGCATTAGAAGGAATAGCTTCACCCAGGACACTAAAAGATGTGCAGAGGCTAACGGGATGCCTTGCGTCACTCAACCGGTTTATAGCCAAGTCAACAGACAAATGCGCCCCATTCTTTAAAGCAATAAAAAAGGGAAAGGGGCTCGAATGGAGTACAGAGTGTGAAGAAGCCTTTCAAAAATTGAAAGAGTATCTGGGGAGAGCACCCATCCTTTCAAAACCGGTGGTGGGAGAAACATTGTACTTATACCTCTCGGTCACCGAAATGGCGACGAGGTCGGTGTTGATCCGACTGGAGGAAGGAATACAAAAGCTAGTGTACTATACAAGCAAGGCGTTGTTAGCGGCGGAAACCAAATACTCGCCGGCAGAAAAAATAGAGTTAGCTCTGATCACATCGGCCAGGAAGTTGAGGCCATATTTCCAAGCACATACAATAGAGGTATATACAGACTGTCCACTGAAACTCATTCTTCAAAAGCCAGAGGTTTCAGGAAGGCTGACCAAATGGGTGGTGGAGCTCAGCGAATATGATATCAGATACACACCGAAAGCGGCCATCAAAGGGCAGGCGGTATCCGACTTTATAGCAGAATTCACCGAGCCGGACGCCGAGGTAAGGAGGGCAATGGAAGATGAACAGACTACTAAATTCCAATGGAAATTGCATGTAGATGGGTCATCGAACACGCATGGCAGCGGGGCAGGAATAGTCATAACAACCCCTGAGGGGGATACTGTAGAATGTGCCATGAGGTTCGATTTCAAGGCAACCAACAATCAAGCAAAGTATGAAGCCTTACTGGCCGGCCTAAGGGTCTGCATAGCATTAGGGGCAGATGAGCTGGAAGTTTACAGTGATTCACAGGTCGTGGTCCATCAGGTACTGGATGAATACCAGGCCAGGGAAGAGCACATGATAGCTTATTTGGACATTGCAAAAAAAACTGCTTAAAAAGTTCAAAGCGTACAGAATCTCTCAGATCCCTCGGGAAGAGAACGAAAAAGCAGATGCTTTGTCCAAACTAGCCTCAGCCACCACAAGCATCAGATCCAAAGCAATACCAGTGGCACACCTGGCTAAACCAAGTACAGCGGAACCCGAGGAAATCATAATAGCAGAGATCCGACCTAGCCCGGGCGACTGGACATACCAACTCAGAAAGTACTTGGAGGAAAACATACTACCGGAGGATGCTGTGGAAGCTAAACGCATCAGATACAGGTCGGCCCGGTACACGATTCTGAGAGGAGAATTATATAGGAGAGGATTCTCAAAAGTGCTGCAGAGATGCATTTCCGGTGAAAAGACTGGAGAGATCCTGAGAAGCATCCACAGTGGAGTATGTGGGAACCACACTGGGGGTAAAAGCTTAGCACACAAGATACTCAGGCAAGGATTCTACTGGCCGACTCTGTTCGCGGAAGCGCAGCAATTCGCAGTGAGTTGCGAAACATGCCAAAGAGTAGCAAATGACATTCGGCGACCCCCAGAGTTACTTAGAAGCTTAACCTCGCCTTGGCCCTTTGCCATGTGGGGACTCGACCTTATAGGACCAATGCCCACAGGAACGAAGGGAGGAGCAAAGCATGCTATTGTGGCAGTGGATTATTTTACCAAATGGGCAGAGGCAGAAGCACTTGTACACATCACCGAGGCAAACACCACCAGCTTCGTTAAAAAGAATATAATATATCGATTCGGGATCCCGAGCATCATCATAACAGACAATGGAACTCAATTTGATAATAAGAAGTTCAGAGAAATGTGTGAAGAGTTCAAGATCGTAAACTACTATGCATCGCCTGCTCACCCTCAAACTAATGGCCAAACGGAGGCCGTGAATAAAGTGATCAAGCACACATTGAAAGCAAAACTAGAGGCAAAGAAAGGTGGCTGGGCAGACAAACTGCCTGAGGTGCTATGGGCATACCGAACAACTGTAAGGTCTTCCACAGGGGAAACTCCTTTCGCGCTGGCATTCGGGACAGAAGCTGTTATCCCAGTAGAAACTACTTTTACATCCCCCAGGGTCCAGTTATACAACCCCGAGCACAATATAAACATGCTGCAGCAGAACCTAGACGAGCTAGAAGAGGTCAGGGATGCAGCACAAGTAAGAAATTCCACATACCAGCAAAGGGCTGCTAGGTACTACAACTCTCATGTTCGGGAGCGGAGATTCCAACTCAGGGATCTAGTGCTGAGAAGAGTATCCCCAAATACCAAGGATAAATCATCGGGATCCCTCGCCGATAAATGGGAAGGGCCATATATCATCAAGAGAATCGTAGGGCACGGGGCCTACATGATAGCCCGACCGGAAGGTAGCCTGGTACCCCGACCATGCAACGCACAATATCTGAAGATCTTCTATCCCTAAAAGAATCCGGTTATGGTTCTACAGTTTATTTATTCTGCTTTAGCTCAGTTTTTAGTTTCTGCGTTGAAATTTCAGATTTGTTTATTAATTTCATGTCCATGATCATCTAATAAAGTTCAGTTGCTAATACGGTGTGGCGGAATCAATAAAATCCATGAGCAATTTTTCAATGGCGGCCACTCAAGGCGACCGAATAAACGCCGAAAAAAGTCGAGCGCTATAATGCCGCGAAAGAGCGGACGAGTGGTGCTCGAAGGGCGGAAAAGCTGTAGTAGCATGCCCGCCTAGTTAAGGCGATGCAAACGCGTCCCTTAGCAAAAAGGTAAAACCGAGGCACCAGGACAACTGGGAAAATGCTCGGAGCGCCGCTAGAAAGACTAGTGAGATGCGCAGTCGTGTTGGCCGGTACAAATTACCCCAACGATTCAACAAACCCTTGCACAGATAAAACCAGGAGACGTCCTAGGTGACTTGTGCAAGGACCTCAACGTATGGTCGTGGCGAGCCTCGATGTAACGTGGAGGTTAAACAACCCCAAAAATCAAAGGTTGTAAGCCAGTTACATAAGATACTCGGCAAAAAAAATTAGTAACCAGTTAAATAAGATACTCGGTCTAAATTGATAAGCCAGTTACATAAGATACTCGGCAAGAATTAGTTGACCAGTTAAATAAGATACTCGGTCTAAATTGATAAGCCAGTTACATAAGATACTCGGTAAGAATTAGTTAACCGGTTAAATAAGATACTTGGTCTGATCGGGTAAAAAGCCAGTTACATAAGATACTCGGCCGAAATTAATTGCCAGCCACAAGGTACTCGGTCAAAGCATAGCTAAAGATTCCCGAAGGATCCATAAATTCAAAGGTGGTTAGTACAGGCAGACAGTCGTCCCATTCAGGCGTACAGTAAAATCAATAAGAATGTAAGAGCAAAATTTATTTTTATTGTATGTATAGAAAAATACAATATATGAAAAATATACAAGTATAGTTACAAAAAAAGGCTTGAAAATCAAGAGGAAGGCGCCGGGGGTGGTGAGCTGCTTCTGCCAACGTCAGGGTCAGGCTCCATCACGTACTCGCTCAGAAGACTGTCATCCGAAGGCCACACGATCACATCTTCCTCGTCATCCATCCAGTGACTGTAGTCGGTACCAGGAACGGGCCCCAAGTCGGGTATCTCATTGTTGAACCCCGCCCTCTCACTGGCGTAAAAAGTAGAGAACGACTCGGCGGTTGGAACCTCAAGGTGCATGGGATGTGGTGTTTTTCCTTTACTTCTACAATACGCCCGCCACTCCTTCATCTGGATCCGAAGAGACTCCAAGGATGTGTCCACATGCTTCCTAATTGAGAGGCTCCAGTTGGCCCGGGCCCGATCAGTCGCCCTGTTCTTTTGCTTAAAAAATTCGCCGGCCGAGACCATTCCCCGCTGGAATTCCCGAAGAAGCAGAGCATCATAGGTTGGAGATCTCTTAAAACGGTCAACACTTTGTAGCTCCATTTCCAGCCTAGCTCCCTTCGACAGTTCCTTAGCCGTCAGGGCTTGACACTCCAAGTCGTCGATTCGACGTTCATAAGTAGACTTGGCGTTTTCGGCGTTTTGTTTGGCCCGAAGCAAGGCTTCCCGGGTGGATGACAGTTGATCCTGCAGAGTCCTGACCTCCGCAGCAGCAGAAGATGCCCGTTGCTCGGCTTCCATTTGCCTTGCTAAGCACTGATTTAGGAGCATCTGACTCGACTTGGCCTCCTCCTGACGAGCTAACTCAGCCCGAGAGCAATGATCTTCGCTCTCCTTCAATTGGGCTTCCAGCCTTCTTATTGTCTCCGCTTGAGCTTCGCCAGCTTGGCAAGCCCCAGACATCTCGGCCACCATCTGCAACAAGTAAACAACAAGTCAACAACAAATAGAAGTAGAAGTAAGAAAAGAAAGAATGCGAAATGACGCATATGACGCATATAAGCGAAAGTGTTACTCACGTAGGAAGCGCTGTTAAAAAAATTACGGAGTCGGTCGGACACAGTCCCGGTCCTGAAATGACTCCAGTGATCCTCCCCAATATAGCCCCAATATAGGCTCGGCCTGAAGCCATGGCCCTGAAAATGGTCTCGGGGGTGGGATCGTCGATTTGGGGAGAGGAGCCCATACCACCCACATCGCCTTCGGGGAGTTCGGCGGATGGGGCCGCCCGAGGAAGGTCGGTTGAGCCACCAGCACTCTCTCTAACCTGCTCCCGCGAAGGGGTCACGCTCGCATCACCCTCCCCCTCATCCTCAGAAGAGGAATTAACATACGCGACTACTCGGGGAATCTTGGGGAAAGGGCGACCAGAAGAAAACGAAGCTTTCCTCTTCCCAGTCTGCCCAGCTTCAGTGTTGCTGTCCCCAGGGGTAGAAATCGGATCAGCAGAGGCTGGAATCTCCGAGGAAGAGTGATTCGGCTCAACTGAAGTCTGAAACTCCGGAGCTACCACACCGGAAGGCCCCCCAACTGCTTCAAAGGGGACGTTTGGCATATCAGCGGCAGAGTGGGGAGAACCAGATCCGCTGGGGAGATTCGCCTGCTCAGGCTCAAGGAGATCCCCTACTTTCTCTTTCCCCTTGGAGGGAGGACCCACGGGATTGCCCGAATCAGCAGAGGTCCTACTTACTCCAAAGTTCCCCGAAACGCCCTCGGCTTCCGCCGAACACACGGTCGGCTCTTGATCATGAGCCTCCTCGGGCACATAATCGGGTACTCCTTCTTCATCATCTCCCTCGGGAAGGTTCTCGGGAGTACCCTCATCAGATTCGTCTTCGGGAGGGGCTATCCCAGCATCTCGCTGGCGAAGGATTGCCTTTCGACTCGCCTCCACGATGCCTTTCATCCGGCGTGCCAGAGCATCGCTGACTATATCTACATCAAACACTTAAAAAAAAAAAAAAAAAAAAAAGAGGAGTCCGAGTTAGCAAACAAACTTGGGAGTCAGGTTGCAAATAAAAAATGCATACAAGAAGTAAACTTACGGCATCTGCGGCACACAGAAATCTGAGGGAAGAGACGGGCCTTAATCATTTTCCCCTCTTTGTAGAGATAGGGTTTCCCCTTTTTCTCTAGGGGGCGGACTGCTGCCCGAGCCAAAGTCTTCAGCTCCTCATCAGTAAAAGCTGAAGTCAGATGGTTCCACTGCGGCGTGCAAAAGTACCGAGGAACCCGGCAAGTCATCTGAGTGCCGTCCAAGTCAAAACTGATCGATTGGCCCCAGTCTTTGCCCACGAAGAACCAGCTGTTCTTCCAAAACTTGTTTGAGGTCGGGAAGCCCCAAACGAATCCTTTCATCTTTTTGTCCGTAGTCGGTTCGACACTACCCTTGACCACGATGTCTTTTGGAATCCAGAACTCGGGCTGGTTCGACTGGAGAAAGTAAATCCCGGTCTTCCCCACTGGCCTCAGCGAATAAAAATGGCGAACCTCGCGAGGGGTGGGAGGTGGCCGCTTCATTCTATGCCACATGTGCCACATGCACATCAGGATGCGATAACTGTTCGGCGTTAGCTGTGCCGGAGCGAGTCGGGCTTCAGCCAAGAACCAAGTGATGAAAGGCTGGAGAGGAAGAGGAAGAGTAACGCCGCAGGTGAGCATGGACCTGTAAATTGCTACGTGGCCAGGGGGTGGGTTCCATGCAACCCGACCTTCGGCTGGAATCAGCGAAACCTCATTGCTGTCCAGATCGAACCGCCGCATGTATCGCATTATCTCGTCAGGGCCGACCACGTTCGGGTCAACATCATAGATGCAAATACGCTCGGGGGAGAAGGGAATGCGAGCGGCCCTGTGCTCCTCTTCAATGTCGTCTTCAGTAATCCTTTGGGCCGCCACTCGGCTTTCCCGAGAATGCGAGTCTTTGTAAACTTTACGATTGGTCATCCTCTTTCCTGGTCTTCTGCTCGGGCGAATATCGGTACAAGCAGAAGAAGAATCCGACCAAGCTTCAGGCTGGTATGAGTAAGGTGGTGATGAACTGGCAGAAGCAGAAGGGATCTCTGAAGCAGGAGGAACCTCAGAAGTTGCAGGCCTTTCCGGAAAAAGTCCAGAAATATCAGCGTCGATATAGCGCGGCTGATCAAAACGGGGCTCGTCTAGTAACCTGTGAACAACCGACGCAGTGAAAGCATCATTTCGCTCAATAGCAATCATACCAACAGTAAAAAGACGATATCTAGCTCCAGAATCCATAAAAACTAACCTTGATGTAGTAAAGAACGAAGACGACGCAGATCGCAGAAGGAAAGGTCTCCGGGGAAAAATCTGGGGGTTGAAGCAGGTAAACTCAAGGACAGCAGGGTTAGAAAAAACGGGCTAGTAAACCAAACGGAACACAGAGAATCAAAAGGCACAGATAAAGCCTCCTTCGAAGAGCACGCAAAGATACGGGAAGAGGAAATAAAAACGAAAAATGGAAGAAAAAGGTGAAAGTGAAAAAATCGAAACCAGAATATATAGGCGACGTCTCGATTTCAAAAATACCAAAACCCTAGGAGAGGTTGCAGAAAAAGCGGGAAAAAAGAGGGGTTTGGACTGATGACGTAGGTTGAGCACAGGCGAGCAGAAAGGTCACATCCCATAAATACACCGTACCACAGCCAAACAAAGAGGGACAAGTGGCAGCAAGAGAACGTTAGGCGCCGCCAGAGAGCAGAAGCATCGCCATCATAAAGATTTGAAATGATTGATAAATCAAACGTGTGCGGTCGCAATTAAGACACGTCATTTAAAGCTCTGATCCAAACGAGGATACTTTAATGAAGGAAACGACAAATGAGGATTAATCATAAAGAAATATTGAAGTTAAATATTAGACCCGAGAGGGCCTGACTAAACATGATCGGCTCAAATATTTAAGGGGGTATTGTTATAGGTAAAAATAGTCGTGATGGACACGTCATCACCATGGAAGGCCAGGTCAGCAAAGGTGAAGATAAGACTTATGGAGCAGAAACCTTCACGATAACTTACTCGGAAAAGAAGATAAGTAGTCCGACCACAAACAAAGACGATCAGCTTGAGCAGCAGATCGGATTCAGGCGCGCTCGGGCACACTCGGGCACACTCGGGCATACTCGGGCATACTCACTCGGGAAACAATAAAACAATCGCCAACACTTGCAATCCGCAGCCAGCAGGTCCACAATAAGCAACGATGTGGACCATTAGAGGTTAAAAAGGAAACAAGCAGTTCTCCCGTGAATAAATGAGAAAGAATCCCATTCAGAATTGGACACAGCCGAAAAAGGGAAACACAATCTAAATAGGACTAGGAAACCGCTTGAGACTTGGGGACCACAACACTAAACCCTAGCGGTCATCTTAAAACCCTAGAAGCAACATGTATAAATACCCCCTTTATTCATAAACAGGGGTACGCGAGAAGTAGAAGAGGAGAGAGAGAGGATCGTATTGAAAAGTTCTTGTAATCATTCTTTATCATTCTTCATCTTGTAATCGTGATTCATAGTGGATTTGACTTTGTTGCTAGAGGCAACGATCCCGTGGATGTTTCTTCGATCTTTTGGAGTCTTACCACGTAAATCACCTGTTATTTCTTTACAATCTTTGACCATACTCAAGTATAAACTGCAGTAATTCAAAAACGAATCATTGACTTGGTGATCACCAAAAATCACCGTCAACAGATTCAAATTCAAATTCGAACAGAAGCAAAAGTAGGAGGTTGAAGAGCAGTCACAGATGTGCAGCTAAGAGATGGGAGGAGAATCAGAGGAGGTGGAAGTGTGAATGGGACCGCGAAAGATTAGAACTTGACCGGAACTTGATCCAGCCACCGCCTTTCCACCGCCAGCCCTAGCCGTTGCACATCCCGGCGCCGGCGCCGGCACCGGCACCGGCACCGTCGACCTGGCCGGGCTGCAGCGACGCCGACGGAGGTTGCTTTTGCTAGACCTGTTCTGGGCATTGCCCATATCTGACCAAAAATAAATATTAAAAAATTCAACCCATTTATTTTGGCTTGTAAAATGATACCAGACGCGTTTTTTAGTTTTCATATTCGGAATCCAACTTCCAGGATATACTACCAGACGCATATTTGAATTTCGAAATTGAAACCAAAAACATTGTTTTTACTTTCATTTTTATTTTTGAAAAACAAAAACAAAAACAACTTTAAAAAACGTTACAGGACGCACCCTAAGTGTTTGGATTGAAAATCTCAAACTCAAGCCCACCAGAGAAAGAAAAAGATAAGATTCTCATAGGATTCCCTCATACTCAAGATAAGAGTCGGGGCGGGTCCTGTCAGGAATAGCACTCAAGAGAAGCTTGTGGATTGATTTGATGTTGTTAAAAATGAGGAGGGGAATAATAAAATTGAGCAATTAATTTCTGAAAAATTTACCCAACAAATGGTGGAGGCAATTGATCTTGAAGTGGTTTATGAAGTTCACATTGAACCTACAAATCAAGTTGGTGAATGAATTAATAAAATTAAAGTGCAACTTGAAGAGCTGACAACCGAGAATATTGTTTTTGAAGATTTTGTATTGATGTCTCATGTTCTTATAGGCCAAATTGTTGGTACATTATGCATGAGATTCGAGAATGTCAAGACCAAAGGGGAAAGGCGACGCCAATGGCAAATAGCTTGAGCATTTTCAGCATTCCGTTGGACGATCGTTTTGGTGCCACTTTGGATTTGGGACGAGCTACAAAGAGAATTTTCGGTTGGGGTCTATCACTCCCATAAAACGAGTAGGGGTCTTCTCTTCGATGACTGTTAAAAGCTTCATTCCTCATTTCCGTTGGTTGTGTTGCTTGCTACAAGATGTTCATTTTTCTGCGTGCTCAATTATCAAGTAAATTGGATTTGAATTTGCAAGATTGTGGTCTTTTGATCAAAACCGGGGTGCTTGGTGAAGCTACTTTACCCTTGTCGATGGCGGGTTCTTTTCTGTGGCAGGTTCTTCAACAGAACTTGAGGCTTCAACACATGGCAATATAAGGGAATTGCATGCCCGGCTTCAGATCGGGCACTTGAAGGCGAAGCACAGAGCTCTCGACAACCTTGTTGAGGTCATGAAAGAGGATGAAAAGAATCTTCTGGCTGTTTTGGGACGGAGCAATATTGCTGCTTTAGTACAATTGTTAACAGCAACATCTCCTTGTATAAGGGAAGAGACTGTAACTGTAATATGCTCGTTTGCTGAATCCGGCAGTTGTGAGAATTGGCTTGTTTCCGAAGGTGTGTTGCCTCCTCTTATAAGGCTTGTTGAGTCTGGAAGTGCAGTAGGTAAAGGGAAGGCTACAATTTCGCTCCAGATATTGTCAATGTCGGCAGAGACTGCCCGAGCAATGGTAGGACATAGTGGGGTTCGACCCTTTATTGAGATTTGTCAAACCGGTGATTTTGTTACACAGGCAGCAGCTGCATGTACATTGAAGAATATATCAGCTGTCCCCGAGGTTCGTCAAACACTAGCCGAAGAAGGGATTGTCAAGGTCATGATCAGTCTCCTAGATTGTGGAATTCTGTTGGGATCTAAAGAATATGCAGCAGAGTGCTTGCAGAATCTCATTGCCAGCAATGAGAGTCTAAGAAGATCCGTCGTTTCAGAAGGTGGAACTCGAAGCCTATTGGCATACCTCGATAGTCCTTTGCCTCAAGAATCTGCAGTTACAGCATTAAGAAATTTAGTTGGTTCTGTGTCTGTGGAGGTTTTGCTTTCTCTCAGTTTCCTCCCTCGTTTGGTTCACGTGCTCAAAGCTGGATCGCTAGGCGCACAACAAGCTGCTGCATCTGCTATTTGTAAGGTTTGCTCCCCAGCAGAGATTAAGAAATTGGTGGGCGAAGCGGGATGTATTCCTTTGCTTGTCAAGATGCTTGAGGCTAAATCAAACAGTGCTAGAGAGGTTGTTGCTCAAGCAATTTCAAGCTTGGTGACCATTTCTCAAAATTGCAGAGAAGTCAAAAGGGACGATAAGAGTGTGCCGAATTTGGTCCAATTGCTTGACCCAAGTCCACAAAACACCGCAAAGAAGTATGCCGTTTCTTGCCTAGCATCTCTATCTTCTAGTAAGAAATGTAAGAAGCTTATGATTTCGTATGGAGCAATAGGATATCTGAAAAAGCTTTCGGAGATGGACATCCCGGGTGCCAAGAAGCTGCTCGAACGACTGGAAAGAGGGAAGCTGAGAAGTTTGTTCAGCAGGAAGTAGTAGTGAAAGAAAAAAGAAGATCTCCTTCTGTATAATGAAAACCTTTTTCTTACTTTCTCTTGTACGTTCAATGTTTCATCGTCTATATGAAACAAAGTAGTAGTCAATGATATGAACCAGAATGCTAAAGCATTGCTGCTAATCTATGCAAAACCGATATCATATTAATTATAAATGTAAGAGTTTTCTTCTTCCTTCTATTGTGTTTGTTGTAGATAAAAAAGATCATGAAAGCTAGCTATCTATTATAGTATTCATATATTTCTAAGTGTTTGCTAGCATATCAGTCCAGGTCGAACGTTGAAGGCGATGGAACAACAATGCAGCTAAATGCTCGAGGGGTTGCTTACCGGTTACCAGCCACCACCAATCTGGTATTTTTTTTCCTACCAGTATTGTTGCTTGAAACTTTTCTTCGTTTGCAAGTAAAAATATAATGTTAAAACTCCCAGTGAGAGGATATGATTTCTTTTCTGAATTTTTAGAGCTGTTGAGTAAAGTTGAAGTCATTTATGAACAAAATGAAAAACTGCTCTGCTCTGCTATGAATCTATGATGCCTGCTTGTAGTACACTTGAAAGCAAGTTTTCAATGTTAATAAATGTATCAGAATAGTACACAGTGCTACAGTTGATTCAAGTTCTGTCTTCTTTCTCAGATAGTTGAAATCTTGAAGTGTAATCATCAGCATCATCATCATCATACATGTTCATGTTTATGTATTTTTGGTATACTTTTTTTCAAACCTTGAATTCCAAACATTATTATCTACCGTGGAAGCCTGCCTGTGTGGAATAGAGAAACTCCATTTGTGCTCTGTTATGCTTGAACTACCAAATATTGGAGAAACCGACATGACATAATTGAAGATATTGTGTTTTTTTTTTTATAAAAAAAATTATTGAAAGCATCACAGCACCAAGAAGACCTAAACCCACTTGATTTGTTTTGTATTAATTCATGCATCAATCAACATCAACATGAGAAAAAAAGTTTAAACTAATAGGAAATGATAATGATATCAAACAACCTTTTAATTACTTCTCCTTTTAGGTGAGTTACTAAAGTAATTTGAATGTGGATATTGACACCCATAAATATGATAAACACACCCATATTTTAATAAAAAATTTAATTACAAAAATATTACAATAGGAATTTACCAATAGGGACAAATTAGTTTAATTAAAAATAAACCAAATACTATATACACACCATTAATTACACTCATATCTTCAACTATATCACTTTATTAAAAATTAAAACAAAAACTAAACCATAATTCTATTTCAAATATCAAAATCTTTCATTATCATATAACAAAGTAATGGAAACCTTAATAGAGGATGAATGCTATTGGGAAGGCAACCTTAATGGCCATTACCACCGTACAACACCTTGGGAAGGCAACCTTAATGCCATTATCACCGTACAACACCTTTTTTTTTTTTTCTTTTTTTTTTTTTTGTATACAATGTACAGCACCTTTACACATAAATGGTATGCAACAATTCACTAAAGTTTAATTTGAGAAGCCTGCAATTTAAATATCGAATTGTTCGATTGTTTTGGTCTTGTTTTCTTATCTTCCTTTTTTTTTTTTTTTTTTTTTTTTTTTTTTTTTTTTTTTTTTTTTTTTTTTTTTTTTTTTTTCCCAATCAATAGTTGTCACCAGAATTCATGTATTCAATTATGTTTTTAGAATGCCCAGATTAATGGAGAAGATTGAAGCTATTCTTCGCGAACAAGTTGGAACATTGCAGCTCATACTATTATTTCAATTGAAGAGGGTTTTTGTTTCTAGTATTCTCATTTGTTTACTTACTTTTTTTTCCTTCACGAGAGTGTACTCAACCTGTGTTTCTTGATTTGTTGTTTGAATGGTGGAGAGCTTTGTTTTATTTTGTAGACTCTTGTACCTCGGATGTTTTTGATGCATTAATTACTATTTGTGACACTGAAACTTAATTCCTTCGATTAATACAATATCAGCAACTTGATAGAGTAGGGTTCTTTCTGTTTTCATTTCCCTGAAGTAGAGCTTCTCGAAATTTAAGAATTTAAGAATTCGTCGGATTGGGTTTTCTCCCAAAGAACTTAAGAATTTATCATTTGTGAAATTGAGTGTGTTAATAACTTAAGAGGGTTTATAAATAAATTGTATTAAAATGAAAACATTCATTTAAATAAGAGTACTATTGGTATTAAGATGAGTGTTTAAAGTAATGTTTTAATTTTAAATTTTAGATATGGGTGTACTTATCATATTTATGAGTGTCAATAGCCGCACCCAAGTAATTTATATTTACTTTTTCAAATCATTGATAATTATGTTTTAATATTTTATAAATTGGAAGAAAAAAAGTAATTATAAATCAATGTTTTAACGATAATATTTGTATGTTTGAATGAACTTATTAAAGTTAATGGATCGGGTGGTTCAAGCCCGACCTTGAAATTGAGGTTCAAGCCCTATGAACCCGACCCGTTTGACATAAAGTAATCCAGTCAATAGAAATCAGTTGTTGGAGCATCCAAACAAGCCTTATCGTTATCCAGAGGATAAGTCAATAACGATGACTTGTAGAAATAGCCATCCATTTCTTAACATTCTCGGGATCACCACTAACCAATTAAGAGCATCTCCAACCCAAAACTCTATTATGCAGCAACTTTCACACTTCCATCTCCAACCAGCAACTCCAAATCCTACTCTAAAAAAAATATTCCCTAAATATTCCCCTTTTTATTATTTCACAACAATTAAGATTTCACCCCTTAATTATGATAATATTACGATAAGTTAAGAAATTAACATAATATTACGATAAGTTAAGAAATTAATAAATTAATAAACTTAATTCATTAATAAATTAATAAATTATATGAAATTAACTAAAATATTACATTTATTATTAATTGAACTTCGACATTACAATTCATAAAACAAATAAAAACACAATTAAAAGTACATATTAATCATTATTTAATTCTCTGAATTAGTATATTCATCCCACAAATGATTTTTAAATCCAATTTAGTGTTTATAAATATCATTTAGTAATTTTTGTATTATGTACTTAATTTTAGTTTATTATAAATATTAATATAAATAATAATTAAATTAAAACAAATATAATATAACTAAAAGCATTAGATAATTAAAAGGATACAATTGGAATACATTTGATTTAATAGGGGTAAAACTGTGATTAAACAAAACGTTTAAAAAGGGATACAAGTGCAAAAACAGAAATAAGCATATAAAACTGTCATTACATAAAACTGAAGGAACTGAAAATTAAAAAAGCTAAGGACATCTGCATAAATAGAGCTGCACTTGAAAGGTAGCCAGATTTGGAGATGAAAACTGAAGGTCTCTACTTAGGAGATGAATATGCAGTCTGGTTGGAGAAGATTTGAGCTGCAAAATAGAGATTTGGAGGCTGATTGGAGATGGCCTAACCATCTCCAACCCAACTCTATATCTCCATTATGCAGCTGCAAACCTCTCCAACCAACCTTCAAAAACATCGCTAAAGTAGAGTTCCTCAAATTGAGTCGCCAGATTTGGCGTTGCAAGAGCATTCAGCGCTACTTTGCAGGTGTTGGTGGTTTTTTATTTTTCAGTTCCTCCATTTTCATTTAATTACAGTTTTGTTCGCTTGTTTTCAGATTTTTCACTTGTACCCCTTTTAAAAAGTATTGTTTAATCACAGTTTTACCCCTATTAAATCAAATATATTCCAATTATATCCTTTTAATTATCTAATGCTTTTGGTTAAATTATATATTTTTTTAATTTAATTACTATTTATATTAATAATTATAATAAACTAAAATTAAGTATATAATACAAAAATTACTAAATGATAATTGTAAACACTAAATTGGATTAAAAAAAAAAAAAAAAAAATTGAAGCAACACACTACATTAATAAAAGCATTAAAAGAAGAAGGAAAAATACAATATAAATTACAATAACAATTTAATAATCTGAGAGATCATTTTCAGATCCTCGAAGGTCATTGAAATATTGGCTTAAAGAATCAGAGGTATTATGAGAACCTTGGCCTTCTTCAACTCTTGTTGCCATAATTCTTACTCGTTCAATTCGTATAAACTCGCGTACGGTTGGATCTGGTTCGGAAATTATATCTTTTAAAAAAAAAACCCTATTTTCCTCCCGTAATTTTTTGACGGCCCATTTTTTTGCCTCAGTTTGAGCTCGTAACATTTGGATTTCTTAATTTTTTTGCCTATCAGATGCAGTTATTTTCAACCTTTCCTTCAGTTCTTGTCTTTCCTCAATGACAGATTCAAAAAACTTTGAATTTTGTTCCTCTTGTAGCTTTTTTAATTTCAATGCATCTATTGATGATCATATGGAAGCGCCACCGCCAGATATTGAGAGGGCGGTAGATGAAAATTCCCGCTTTCAAGAATTCCTAGCTCGACATAGACAAATCAAGGATAAAAAAGCTCACAATGCACTTCGGGATGCATTAATTGATCATTTATGGGATGAATATACTAATTCAGAGAATTAAATTCAGATTAATATGTACTTTTAATTGTGTTTTTTTAATATATTTTATGAAATGTAATGTCGAAGTTCAATTAATAATAAATAAAATATTTTAGTTAATTTCATTTAATTTTTTAATTTTTTAATTTCTTAACTTATCGTAATATTATTTTAACGAAGGGGTGAAATGTTAATTGTTGTGAAATAATATAAAAGGGAATATTAAGGGAATATTCATGATGTGTTCTACATCATGACATCGCTGGCCATGATTGCTGTTGGTGGACATGGATTTCGACCATCAATGAAACCCAATAGATCGAATCCCATAAGAAGTGTGTGAAATTGTAGTTTCCATGACCTATAATTGGTTGTTGTGAGCTTTAGAGGGGCATGAGCAGCGACGTTAATGGAGATTATTGTGTTTGAAGAAGTGGTGATGTTGTGCTAGGGGGAAGACGATGAGATGGTGGTGGTCTCGTTTGAGTTGGTGTTGGCTATGGTTGAATCAGAGTACTCGTTTGAGTTTAGGGTTGCTCTGATAACCATATAGAGTTGGGATAATTTTCTGTATATTATTTATTAGACATAATGCTACATTTATACAAGAAGAATTACATGAGAACTTCGTATCCTAAGTATACTGTAAGACTTATCAAACAAATACAAATACAATATTCAAATATAATCAAATTGGATTATCGTTAATAATAACAACTCCACTGGCCGGCATAGAATGTCATGCCATTTTTTCTGAGAATCAAAAACTTATCACTTTATTTTTATTTTTTTAAAAGTGTCACTTTCATGATGGATGATTGAACATCTACCAAATATGCCACATCAGCGAAAAAGGTAATTTTGTTCAAACATTATATTTGGGCATCATTCTGTTTCCATCATTCGCGTACAAATGCTTAAAAAAATAAAAAAATGAAAAATAATAAGATGATTTAATCTAGGAAACTTTCGAAACACCCCCCACAGTTAAACTAAAATAAAATGGTAACCTACAGTTCCATGGTTACACAAAAAAGGCCCTTCGTCAAGTGGAGTAACGGAGTTCTCATCAACCAAACAAGACAAAAGTTGAGATTTACTCTTCCATCTCCACTAAGAGTAATACTAGAGTACCCAAAAAATAGACCCAAATTTTGGACCCAAACCTATGTGACAACATCATATGGGATCTTTGGGAAGAGTGACGTGGGCCTATGTTGTGTGTGATGTTACCACATAGGTTTGGGTCCAAAATTTGGGTCCATTTTTTGGGTCCTCTAGCATTATTGCTCCACTAAAACAGTAGTTGAGACATATTTGTCCAATATTAAGCAAAATAAGACTATAATTAGCGGAAAATAGATTTCTGCCCGATAGGCCTGCCTTAATTAAAATATATGTCAAATACAGATTGATTATTACATGGTTTGAAACCTGGAACCGAATGATAAAAGATATTATCTCTACTTACAGATAATGCCGCTAGGAGTCTAGAGAACAAACTCCTCATCATCTGGTTCATCATCTTCCTCTCCCCAATTATAGTCCTCATCATCTGATTCATCATCTACCTCTCCCCAGTTAAAGCCACTAAAATTCCTCCGACCATAAAAACTTGAGTTCGTGGAGGGTATTTCAGGTGGACTGGGTTGGTTGTAACTCAGAACCTTCAACGTTAATGATTTAGAGTGTTCATCAATATCAACACTGAATGCAGGAGCTAACGATCGTCCCACAATCTGAAAGTGAGCAACACTGCAACATGCCAATAAAAGTAGGAAAAACTTAGGAGATATATAGGTAACTGGTCAAGATTGTATATAGTCTCTATAAGTTGCTCTTGTTTTCTTCATCCACCTTTACACATTTTGAAACTTTTATCTTTTTTAAAAAGTAAACAATAATACTAATAATTAATATCTAAATTAGTTGATAAGAAAATTGAAACAATGGATTCAAAGAAAAATCAAAAGTAGCATAACATCTAATCAAAGAAAAGTACATAAAACAGATAAATCTACACTGTTCAAGCAATATGCATCACTAGTGACCGATTATTATGTGAAAGATTGTGTAGGAATAACTTGGTGATGGACAGAGATATACAAACATTTACGTGACCAATAATCCAATTAAGGCAACTAGCAAATGTATGCTGAACAACTTTTACATAGCATTACTAAGATGAGAATCAAAACAAACCAATTAGAAAAAAAGGTGAAAAGGGACACAAACCATATATAGAACAAGCTATCCATTTCTTGTTTCTGAACTCTGCCCAGCAGCTCAACCTGCATAATTCCATCAATGCACAGAACAAGTTCTGGAAGCTTGAAGTTCTGCAAGCGATTTTCCTGCTCATAGAAAAGTCACTTCAGTGATCAACTCTTTCTAAATAGAGTTACCATGTGTTGAGGGTGAAAAAGCCCAAAAATGAAAAAACAATTTAAGATGATAGAAGTATAACTTATGAAAATTAGTGCTATAAGAATTAAGAGATAAAGGTAGTAAGGTTCCTTTCTTTTACAGACTGAGTTTGTAAACCTGGAACACCTTTATCCAGTTAGTATAAAGCTAGCTTTTAAGATTATATTTTATAAATCATTCTCCTCAAAATCTAGGCTTTCACAGTATACAGATAGAATTATTTATTACTCCACGGTTTTTGTAGAAACTTTTGGCTACCTGTGTATAACAGCTATGTCGTCACTTAAGTATATACCAGCTATGTTGTCACAAAAATTGTTCTTCAGGGTTCTTTTGAGCACACATACCCATGTTTTGAGCAAAATTTACAGTCTGTAATGAAGTTTTTATAAGCCAACATACTATTGTAATGGACAGGATGACAGGATGCCATAATATGTAATGGCAAAGTTTTGTAAAGAGAAGGAGGTCTTTTGATGGTTTTGTATTATTTCCCAATAGCAGCATGAAAGTCAACTTTAAAGTAAACAACATGCTACAATCGCAATATGATAGAACACTATCATTAATGAAATTGTTGGAAAAATATGCCTTCAGAAGAATGCACATAATTCTATCATAATCTCCTCAAAAGGTTGAAGGGACAAAGTTAAAGCACAGTCAGAAAGGAAGCACAGGTATGCCAGCTTACCTGAGCCATTGGGAACTCTTCTGAAGTGTAAGTCCATACGAAACTGTCGTGGACAGAATCCTGGAGGACATCCAAGGGACGCTTGACATGACCCATCCGAAATCGCACTGCTTTGGCTGAATATATAGGTCCACCCGGCTGAAAAAAAGCTGGACACAAGTAATACAGCTTATGATCACTCATTCAAACTAAGAGGTCAATATGAATCAGAAGAAAATATATTTTCTAAAAGTTCATAACAATAACCTTGGAAAGGTTGTATGTTGATTTCATTGATAAGACACAGATCGCCGTCTAACTTGTATGTCAATGTCTCAGGCACTGCAGGATTGCTTTGCCCCTTACTTGACCAGTATGAAGCTCTCCGTGCCCTTTTGCTAGGATTCAGAGTATTGTAAATGCTTTCCATTGGAAAATTATCAGTGCTGGAAGCAGCGATTGGCTCTAAAATCAACTGTTTAACAGCAAACGATGTAAAACATCGAGCTAGAAAGGCGTAAGCTCTATGCTCCTTCTTCAAACTTTCCCATTCCATAGATTTTTGAACAAACCATTAAATGTTTGAAGTAATGAAAAAGGAAGTTATCATTATAAAGAGTAACCAAGATATAAAAATTCAAAGATTTTTTTAGATTTGTGAAGATTCAGTCCTTTTGTTTCTCTCTTTTGGGTAATGCAAAAACTTCCTTGTATATTTGCATTCAATAATATTTCCTGTTTGGAGTACAATCGTATAGGAAGAGGTTTGAGAAAGATTTTAAGTTCCATTTATGTATCAAATTTATATACAGAGATTTTGATGCATATGTTATCTTGGTATATCCTATGGATCCTGTATTTTTAAGACACAATGCATATGACAAAAACTTCTTTACGTGTTAGTCAATAGAGTTAGGATCCTCTCATTGACTTTGTTTTTCTTTGTAATTGAAACACCAACTTGCATGAGAGAGACAAAACCGATCAAAAATATTAACCATGTATTTTTTGTTATGCTTTAGTGTCACTAGATTATGAAAAGTCAAGTAAGGAGAGAATCCTGATCCCAGTCAATATATAATATTACGTCACACGACGCAAGTGTTTCATGTGATTGGTCACTCGCACCACATAGCGTGATACCAATAGATCAAGCAATGTCGATGTTAATACTTGACTCTTAACAGTATAACAATTGACTTGTTTATTATATATATAGATATTGAACCACTGATTGTAGTATTCTAATCTATAGCTAATTTACTTAATTGCAGCATTTTTGATTGTGGTTGGCACCTATGAAGGTGAGTTATTTAACCTTAAAACAACAAAGCTGTCTCTCCTTCTTACTATTAACTTTTTTCTTCATGCAAAATTAGTAGAGCTTTCTTACAAACACATTTAACAAAAATTTTCTTCTGCTAAAAGATCTACTTATAACATTTCATGTAATCGAATTATGATATGAATTGTTGTTTGATTGATCAATATTTTGGTGCAGCAAAAGATAGTTATTAAGGTGCAAGTGAGATGCAAAAAATGCTGGTCCAAGGCCATGAAGATAGTAGCTGCGGCAGAAGGTTAGTTTCAGATAATGAAATTGTTCTAGATTTGATCATTTTATTATATTTTAATTAAAAAATGAATGAAATGCAAACCCATCTCCCCATTTTTGATGTTTCTCAAAGGTTGTGTAATGGTGTAGGTGAAATAATCTCAGTTGCATGGGAAGGAGAAGGCAAGGACAAAATGGTGGTGATTGGAGATGGAGTTGATGCAGCCACTCTGACCGAAAATTTGAGAAAGAAACTTGGCTATGCAGAATTGTTACTTGTAGAAGAAGTGAAGGGAAAAAAGGAAGAGAAAAAGGAAGAGAAAAAGGAAGATCCAAAACCAACTCCACAGTGCTGTCATCCATATTGTCCTAAGCAACAATCATATCCATTTGAGTATCATTTTTTGTGTGGACCAGATGTTTATGGTTATGAAGATCCATGCACAAGCACTTGCAACATTATGTGAAGTTGATCAAACAAGCTTCAAGTGCTTCAAGTTCTTTTTCCTACATTTTCATGTCAGTCAATTCTCTCCCCTATGTTGCGGTTGTACGTGGCTCTTCGGTGTTCGAATAGCTACTAGAAACATGTTAGTTTGTTCTTATGTTGTAATGTAATTGTTCGATTAGCTGAAATAAATAAAGAAGAACTTTTGTTTGGTACTCTTATATTATGCTGTGTTGATGGATGCTACAACCAAGTTCAGCAAACTTTATGACAAAACAAATTTCCGTGACAAGAAGTTTGTTCAAAATAATAGTTTTTAACTTTTTATTGATAATATTCAAGAAAAGTTACGAACAACTCTCCTGACTCCCGTTTAAATAGAAAAAATACAAAACAAAACAAACTTGAATCCTCTAACATTCTAGATTCCAAACTTGACTGAAAAGAAAAGATCAAATCTTATTAGAGAGGTAATTTTGATTTATTTCTAAAACCTAAACTTTATTCCTAAACAAACTGAAAGAAAGAAATCTGAAGAGAAAAAAAAAAAAAAAAAAAAAAAAAAAAAAAAAAAAAAACCCTAAATCACGCATAAAATATAAAAACATGAAAACGGAGGTCAAAACGGTGGCCTATTACAGGGTAAATCCATTGTAACCAATGTATGGCTCATCGGTACGGTTCCAACGACATATTATGGGCCGTTTGCCCCTCCAACAACCTTCCAGAAGTGTCCTACATCATTTCATGAACTAAATTATTAGTAATATGTTCCCTTTGATTTACAAAAATGATGCATGAGACAAACAAGAGATTCCTCAGCAACTCCAATAATATTGTCAAAATTACTATTTTGTCTGCTGGTGATTGGAAAATATGAACACGTCTCTATTAGTTTCAGGAAATTTCCTTTGGTCAACAATTACAGGTTTGGAGACTTGAGACATGTAGGTGTGTGATTGGTTGATGTAGCCTTGGAATACATAGATGGAAACAATTGAATTGTTGTTTTTTTGATTCTTAGAACCAAAAAGCAAACGTAGACACACATCATATCACAGCAAAGTGAGAATTTTTGGAGACACGGAGAATTGTTTTTGGTGATTATCGTCACAATAAGAGAAAGAGAGAGAGAGAGAGAGAGGGTTGCTGGGTTATAAAAAAAAAGGCAGAGAAAGCTCGCGTCTGTTAAGCAATTTAGCTATGTCGGCAAATAATTACGCGCGTCTGTTAAGCAATTTAGCTATGTCGGCAAATAATTAATTATTGTAGCTTGAGGATTACCACCGCGCGCGGCACCGACCACTGTTTGCAACTTTGCAATTTACCTTTGAGATCATGTTTAAACATGATAAGCTTCTACAATAGAAGCTTGTAGAAGCTTGAGGATTATCACACCTTTTTATTCTATTTGTAGAAGCTATTGTACAAATTGCAATAGCTTTTCCTAACATATTATGTAATTACACTCAGAATATGTCAATTATTTAATTACATAAATAACCCTTTTAAATGTTAACTAATTGTTAATCTCCATTAGTCAACCGGGTGGGAAGAACATTTTTTTTCATGATTTAAGAACTCCATGGCGGTTCGATCTCCATGGAGATTATACCAAATCTAGAGATCAAGGGTGATCTCCACTATGGATAACAAGTGTGATGGAGATCCATCCATTTATTGAATTTTATTCCTTTAAGCTTCCTTTGTTTGATTGTATTGTATTGCATTAGATAATTAAAATGTATTAAAATAATACAATACAGTGTTTGAAGTATTTGGTGCAAACACTATATTGTATTATTTTAGTATATTTTAATTGTCTAATATAGCAAACAACGTATTAACTAAGGGGGGTGTATTCAATTAGGATTCTTGAGGACATTTAAAGACATTATAAATCCTGATGTATTCAATTCGGACATTTAAAGACTTAAAAAGAGTCTATATGAATCCAGTGGTATTCAATTAGGATTTCTATGGACTTTTAAAAAAATCCTTCCAAATCTAGGTGTATTGAATTGGAACTTTAAAAATGTCCACAAGAATCAAGGTGTATTCAATTAGGACTAGATTTTAAAGGATTTTCTTAAGTTATGGATTTTGGTGGATTTTGGTGGACTTGATGGTAAGAGATATAAATATCAAATGCCATAAAATGTCCGGCCTTTTCTCCAAGATTTTGGTGGACTTTGCTCTCTTTCTCAAAACAAAACGTGTTGCTTCTTTTCACTTCTTCTTTGCTCAAATAATCATGATCGATTATCATCAAATCATGCACATATGATATTTCCTTCATTTTGTATTGCTATGATCTAAAAGCTTTTCTTGTTACGATTGTGGAATCTGTCAAATGGGGTCATTTTTTTTTTTTCGAAAATAGTTTCAGACTTGCAGCACCAAAAGACGAGAAAGACAGAGTGAATAAGGTACAGCCCATAGGCAAAGAGCAAATTAGCTCCTGCATTTTTTGACAATAGAGACCCTATAATGGGCCCTAGCTAGATCATTCACTGGCTACTACAACCACAAATGGTATAAAGAAATTGAAAAATCAAGTTGAAAATAGAATGAAAGTGATGGAGAATATTTCCTGCTCAAATATTTTTCGTGTCCCAACAATATATTCAATCTAAAACAGAGCACAAAGCACACAGCACATTACCTTCAAAAAAAAAAAAAAAAAAAAAACAACATATTCAATTTATCTCTATCGAATTAATAATACTTTCTCCTCATTTTTCTTGTTCAAACGATTCCTTATCATATACATGATAAGCTTGTCCTGTATATTCAAACATTTTTGAAAAAAATGTCTAATAATCAACCAACATTTATTTGCTTAAAAATGATGGTTTTTAATTAAATTCATAAATAGATGCATATACGTATGTTATTAAATTATTATATAGTATTGAAATATAAACATGACAAAAAAAAAAAAAAAAAAAAACTATAAGCCATAAGCAAAGTCCAAATGGAGAACTGGAAAGGGAAATAGCTGATTAAGGAGGTGAAAAGTAATAGAAGAGAAAAGGAAGAAAGCAGAGATTATTGTTAGTATTGCAAATTGTATTAATGGATCATATTGGTTTTGTGTATAGATTGTGTTATTGGGCCATATAGTGGTATAATTCTCCATTTATAATACAAATCAGAGATAACAAGTCCATGGATGTCTAAACAAATCCATAAAAGTCTGAGATAAATGTCTAAACAAATCCATAAAAGTTTGAGATAAATGTCTAAACAAATCAATGAAAGTCTATGTGGATTTATAAAAGTCCGTAGAAATCCATGAAAATCTGTCACTTAAAAAATGTCCTTAAATGTCCTCAAGAATCCTAATTGAATATACCCCCTAATAGTCTAATACATTATATTTAATTGTATTATGTTTTATTGTATAAAAAAAACACTTTCTTTCTTTTTTCCTCAATGAATATGGAATATTGTTAAAATATGTGTTATATTGTGAATATATATATTTTTTTTAATAATTTCAAGATAAATAGGAAAATTTTATTTTAATTTTTTGTTTCAATTAAAAAAAAAATATTTATTGATTTATTCATGGTAAAGATATTTAAAATTAATTATTATGTATTTTTTTAAAATATTATATTTTTATAATATAATAAAATACAATAAAATCATATAGGAATAACCTAATATAATATAATACAGTGCATCACCAAATCTGGGTTTGTATTAATAATAATATGGTCCAATATAATACAATACAATCTAATATGGTATGCCAAACGAGCTCTTAAGTAGTAAGACAAAAAAACATGAGATTTGGATAGTGAGTATTATTGAAATATTAAATGAGTAAATACTTAAATTTATGCTCAAAGTATGGAAGAGATCATTATCAAACTATCAGGTCTCCTTTGCAACCTTAATATTTCTAGGTCCATAATTTTTTATGGCCTCCTATGGATCTCCTTTAGAATGAAGAAAATATGTAATTTTTTTTTTTTTAATAATTAATAAAATATTAATGCAAGGGCACTTTGATACTTTCCAATTGAAAGTTAATATCACCATTATGAGAGTTTCTCCTTACAATCCACAAATTATCTATTTACACTCCAATTTAATTTTTTTTATTAATGACAATTTTAACCTGAATTAAAATTACTAAACAAGATAAAAAAAATTATAAAGACACTCCAAACTAATTAAATCATTAAAAAAAAAAATTCTCTCTCTTAAATCATTACATTAATATTACGTATCATTAGCTATATATAAATAAGAGTTGAGAATTGTAATTCTCAAACTTAGAATGAGTGGAGTTTTTATATTTTATTTTCTATATAGTTAAAAAGGTTAAATTGGAGTTTAAATTTATAATATTTTAAATAAAAAATTATATACTTTTTATTCATACGGGTTCGCGGGTTCACCTTTGGGTTCGTTTTCCCAACCCGCACCCCCACCCGCACCGAACCAGCTGGGTTTTTATTTATAAGGGTTCACGGGTTCACAGGTCATAAATTCACCACCCAAACCCGACCCTACAGGGTCGGGTTTAGGCGGGTGCCCACGGGTGTGGGTCAAATTGCCATCCCTGGTATTTACAGTAAAAAAATGTGTTTTAAAGAAAAGACCTTTAATTGGTTCTCAACTTGTTTTACAAAACAGATTTCAGATTTATTTCAGGAAGAGATGCAGAATTTAGAAAGAGACATAGAAAGGTATCTACAGATTAAGTTTAGCCTAAGAAATGCAAAATTCATAAACAAATTGAGAAAAGTTTTCTATAGCTAATAATTTTTAGATTATATTTTTGTTGGCTAGTATAAGTTAAATGAACTACGAGGGCTTTGATCCATATTGAGTATAGGGTATGTAAGTGTTTGGATTGTAAATCTCAAACTCAAGCCCACCAGAGAAACAAAAAGATAAGATTCTCATAGGATTCTTTCATACTCAAGATAAGAGTCGGGGCGGGTCCTGTTAGGAATAGCGCTCAAGAGAAGCTTGTGGATTGCTTTGATGTTGTTAAAAATGAGGAGGGGAATAATAAAATTGAGCAATTAATTTCTGAAAAATTTACCCAACAAATGGTGGAGGCAATTGATCTTGAAGTGGTTGATGAAGTTCACATTGAACCTACAAATCAAGTTGGTGAATGAATTAATAAAATTAAAGTGCAACTTGAAGAGCTGACAACCGAGAATATTGTTTTTGAAGATTTTGTATTGATGTCTCATGTTCTTATAGGCCAAATTGTTGGTACATTATGCATGAGATTCGAGAATGTCAAGACCAAAGGGGAAAGGCGACGCCAATGGCAAATAGCTTGAGCATTTTCAGCATTCCGTTGGACGATCGTTTTGGTGCCACTTTGGATTTGGGACGAGCTACAAAGAGAATTTTTGGTTGGGGTCTATCACTCCCATAAAACGAATAGGGGTCTTCTCTTCGATGACTTTTCAAAGCTTCATTCCTCATTTTCGTTGGTTGTGTTGCTTGCTACAAGATGTTCATTTTTCCGCGTGCTTAAACCGAACTCGAGGTCAAGTTCTTTTCAAAGAAATGGTGAATTGATGTAGAAAGATTTAGTAAGAGTTTTATTTTTTCATATTTGGGTTTGGGCTTTATATTGGGCTTTGTGTGTAGGTTTGTGAGATGACTATATACTGGTCTATAGCTTTTATAAAAAGAGTTGAATATTTTCATATTTTGATATAATATCATCAGACTTTGTGTTCTTTGGGTTTATTCCCATAAACCATGGATTTAGCTTGAAATCTTCCGTTTCTACTGCATCAATTATCAAGTAAATTGGATTTGAATTTGCAAGATTGTGGTCTTTTGATCAAAACCGGGGTGCTTGGTGAAGCTACTTTACCCTTGTCGATGGCGGGTTCTTGTCTGTGGCAGGTTCTTCAACAGAACTCGAGGCTTCAACACATGGCAATATAAGGGAATTGCATGCCCGGCTTCAGATCGGGCCCTTGAAGGCGAAGCACAGAGCTCTCGACAACCTTGTTGAGGTCATGAAAGAGGATGAAAAGAATCTTCTGGCTGTTTTGGGATGGAGCAATATTGCTGCTTTAGTACAATTGTTAACAGCAACATCTCCTTGTATAAGGGAAGAGACTGTAACTGTAATATGCTCGTTTGCTGAATCCGGCAGTTGTGAGAATTGGCTTGTTTCCGAAGGTGTGTTGCCTCCTCTTATAAGGCTTGTTGAGTCTGGAAGTGCAGTAGGTAAAGGGAAGGCTACAATTTCGCTCCAGAGATTGTCAATGTCGGCAGAGACTGCCCGAGCAATGGTAGGACATAGTGGGGTTCGACCCTTTATTGAGATTTGTCAAACCGGTGATTCTGTTACACAGGCAGCAGCTGCATGTACATTGAAGAATATATCAGCTGTCCCCGAGGTTCGTCAAACACTAGCCGAAGAAGGGATTATCAAGGTCATGATCAGTCTCCTAGATTGTGGAATAGTGTTGGGATCTAAAGAATATGCAGCAGAGTGCTTGCAGAATCTCACTGCCAGCAATGAGAGTCTAAGAAGATCCGTCGTTTCAGAAGGTGGAACTCGAAGCCTATTGGCATACCTTGATAGTCCTTTGCCTCAAGAATCTACAGTTACGGCATTAAGAAATTTAGTTGGTTCTGTGTCTGTGGAGGTTTTGCTTTCTCTCAGTTTCCTCCCTCGTTTGGTTCACGTGCTCAAAGCTGGATCGCTAGGCGCACAACAAGCTGCTGCATCTGCTATTTGTAAGGTTTGCTCCCCAGCAGAGATTAAGAAATTGGTGGGTGAAGCGGGATGTATTCCTTTGCTTGTCAAGATGCTTGAGGCTAAATCAAACAGTGCTAGAGAGGTTGTTGCTCAAGCAATTTCAAGCTTGGTGACCATTTCTCAAAATTGCAGAGAAGTCAAAAGGGACGATAAGAGTGTGCCGAATTTGGTCCAATTGCTTGACCCAAGTCCACAAAACACGGCAAAGAAGTATGCCGTTTCCTGCGTAGCATCTCTATCTTCTAGTAAGAAATGTAAGAAGCTTATGATTTCGTATGGAGCAATAGGATATCTAAAAAAGCTTTCGGAGATGGACATCACGGGTGCCAAGAAGCTGCTCGAACGACTGGAAAGAGGGAAGCTGAGAAGTTTGTTCAGCAGGAAGTAGTAGTGAAAGAAAAAAGAAGATCTCCTTCTGTATAATGAAACCTTTTTCTTACTTTCTCTTGTACGTTCAATGTTTCATCGTCTATATGAAACAAAGTAGTAGAGTCAATGATATGAACCAGGATGCTAAAGCATTGCTGCTAATCTATGCAAAACCGATATCATATTAATTATAAATGTTAGAGTTTTCTTCTTCCTTCTATTGTGTTTGTTGTAGGTAAAAAAGATCATGAAAGCTATCTATATTTCTAAGTGTTTGCTAGCATATCAGTCCAGGTCGAACGTTGAAGGCGATGGAACAACAATGCAGCTAAATGCTCGAGGGGTTGCTTACCGGTTACCAGCCACCACCAATCTGGTATTTTTTTTCCTACCAGTATTGTTGCTTGAAACTTTTCTTCGTTTGCAAGTAAAAATATAATGTTAAAACTCCCAGTGAGAGGATATGATTTCTTTTCTGAATTTTTAGAGTTGCTGAGTAAAGTTGAAGTCATTTATGAACATAATGAAAAACTGCTCTGCTCTGCTATGAATCTATGATGTCTGCTTGCACTACACTTGAAAGCAAGTTTTCAATGTTAATAAATATATCAGAACAGTACACAGTGCAACAGTTGATTCAAGTTCTGTCTTCTTTCTCAAATAGTTGAAATCTTGAAGTGTAATCATCATCATACATGATCATGTTTATGTATTTTTGGTATACTTTTTTTCAAACCTTGAATTCCAAACATTATTATCTACCTTGGAAGCCTGCCTGTTTGGAATAGAGAAACTCCATTTGTGTTTATATGCTTGAACTACCAAATATTGGAGAAACGACATGACATAACTGAAGATATTTTTTTTTTTTTTTTTTTTTTTTAAATTATTGAAAGCATCATAGCACCAAGAAGACCTAACCCCACTTGATTTGTGTTTGTATTAATTCATGCATCAACATGAGATGATAATGATATCAAACAACCTTTTAATTACTTCTCCTTTTAGGTGAGTTACTACAGTAATTTATATTTACCTTTTCAAATCATTGATAATTATGTTTTAATATTTTATAAATTGGAAGAAAAAAAGTAATTATAAAATCAATGTTTTAACAATAATATTTGTATGTTTGAATGAGCTTATTAAAGTTAATGGGTCGGGTGGTTCAAGCCCGACCTTGAAATTGAGGTCCAAGCCCTATGATTGTGTGGGCCCAACCCGACCCGTTTGACATAAAGTAATCCAGTCAATAGAAATCAATTGTTGGAGCGTCCAAACAAGCCTTATCGTTATCCAGAGGATAAGTCAATAACGATGACTTGTAGAAATAGCCATCCATTTCATAACATTCTAACTGACGCGTCCCGTGACGATCTATAATTAAAGTATCCTCCGGCGGCGCCAATGACTCGATCGGCACACGCGGGACACGCGATAGTTCTATAAACTACCATAAAATAAACGGGGCACGTTTGTCTTTCCGCAAGCGCACAGATCGTTACGATCGCATAGCGGCTAGTACGGTTCGTTCCACAGGGATTCTGTGAGGTATCTTTTATCGGTTTTAGTTCTTATATGTTATTTATACTACTTACACATATTTACATTATTTACATGCATTAAAAGTAAATCATGGTGAGGATGGCAAGAAGGCATTTAAACTAAGAGGATGGCAAGAAAGCAATTAAAACTAACTAATAACTAAATTAAACTAAGATGGCATCTAATTAAATTACACTACAATTACACTAAGATCATTTTAATCTAAATTATACTACAACTAAGGATTGTCATCTCCTTAGTAACTAATTAATTTATCAACTAAACTACTACTACAATTATCTAAATTAAGTTAACTAAATTAACTAATTAAACTAATTACCATCTAATG
Source organism: Acer saccharum (assembly GCA_030490815.1). Taxonomy (NCBI): domain Eukaryota; kingdom Viridiplantae; phylum Streptophyta; class Magnoliopsida; order Sapindales; family Sapindaceae; genus Acer; species Acer saccharum. The sequence continues at coordinate 43,060,003 of CM059870.1, read as the reverse complement.
CAATGATCTTGCAAAAGTGGTAATGAGAGATAGGATGTTGGGATATTGATGTACACATGTAATTATCCAATCAATTAGTTGATTCCTATTAACCTAGGATAGTCTAACACATTTAATAAAGACACATGCATCAAGAGTTATTCATGCATGGTCCAAATTGTATTATATGCTAATTAACTTGTTAATTAATTCAACATATATATGAATTGAAACTCAATATAGAAAACCAACATATTTCATAGATAATATACAAAGTACACCAAAACCCAACATCAATACTTAGTTACATAACTAAGGTGGTGTGGTGGTGAGAGTTTAAATTACATTAAACTAAACTAAGTTAAACTAAGCTAATTTAGACTAATTTAGACTAATTATGGTAACTTTGGATATTTGGGGGGTTGTGTTTAGGTTAGGGGAGGAAAAGTATATATAGGGGACTGTTTTGGGGAAGTTTGGACGGAAATATCTTCAAGTCGGTCAAGTGGGCGGGCTTGTCATCCATGGCCGGCGAGCTCTTGCCCGCCGCCGAAGCTCGCCGCGAAGAAATTGAAGACGGTGGCGAGTTCTGACCTTCTGGACCGCGGGAATGAAGCTGCCACATGAACCCGCCAAGATTTGGCGAGCTTGGACGCTCTGGAAGGCGGGAGAATGGCCGCTGAACCGAGCTTGAAGGTTTGCTCAACCATGGAGGTTTGGAGGATTTGTTGGAGTTGAAAACCTTTGCATAGGAGGCTAAAAATGGGTGCAAAGTGACCGGAGGAGCTCCGGCAACAATTCTGGGTGGTCGGCAGTCGGAAACGGCGTAGAAAAACGGTCGGAACTGGCCGCCGAAGTCGCCGGGTCGGTACCGGTTCGGGTCGGGTCTGACCGGGTCGGGCTGACCCGATTGCTTGAGGAAGACGACCTGACGTCAGCGTGACGTGTGCAGCGCCAAAACGGCGTCGTCTGGCTGCTGACGTGGCAGGCGCGCTGTGCGTTGGCTGGCTTTTTACAATCTGCACCCCTGATCTTTCCCCTATTCACAGAATCTTCAATAATTGCCCGAATATTGCACTTGTACCCCTGAATTGTCCAAAATGACATAATTACCCCTGAACTTCCCTAATCACCTGAAACACTTATTTATCCGTTAAATACCCGGTTTTACCCGAGGAATAATCACAAAAAGATAGGAAAATGGTGCGCTAAATGTGAACATTTGGAGCGCGATCACTAACCAACTAAGCAACCATACTTTAATTTCACTTTATTTATTTTATGTTTGGTTCGCCATCAATTAAATTTAAATTACATTTTTAATATCTAATTACAATCATTTTGCACGTGCAACCCTTTGTTGACTATACGTGCTCAGGGTTCTGATTTGGCGCGATGCATTTTCTAATCAGAACTCATACATACAAATCAGGAATTACGATACTACTCGAAAATAAACTTAATTCTCTCAACTTAAGGAATGGTGCTATTGGCACACCCCTTACTAATCTATTGATGCCCCACTTGTTTAAATTTTGATTTAATTAAACAAAGTTAAATGTTTTTATTAATTTATTTTATTTATTTCCAAAACTACCATTTACTTATTTTTCGAACTTAATAAACCTCATCTCTAATATCTCTATCTATCTCAGCACTCTTTATCTCTGGTATCGTCTTTCTCCCACCTCCCATTAACGATTTTTTTAAATTTTTTTTTAATATCAAGCTTTATAGAAAAGGATAGGAAGAAAAAAGACAAAGAATAAGCCAACAACCCTAAGAAAAAAGCAAATAACAGAGCAACCCAAGACAAAACATTTAGAGAGAAAAAAAAAAACGAAACAGCCCACAAATAAAATGAAACAAGAAGCAAATAGCAAGTATTTGTTTTGGTTATCATCATTTCACTTTCAGATTCTAAAAGAGTAGTGAGATTAAATAATAATCAATATCTCATTTGTCTAATGCACCCAAAGTGGGGCATAACCGCATAAATTGATCAGTAGGTGGTGTGTCAATAGCACTACTCAACTTAAGGAATCAAGTTATTTTTCTCGATTTCTTTCTCATAGAAATTGATTTTCTTTCATTTCATTTTATATTAATAAACACGTTATTGATGTCAAGTAAATACTATTTATGACGGGTTCCAGGCTGCAATTCTGTGTTGCTAGAATATCTATCCGTATATGGTGGGTAAGTTTTGAAAAAAATAAATCTTTAACACCATATTTTTTAATCTTTTCCCCTGGTACATCAACATCTTCGTAAAGATTATGAATCATGCAAATGCGGGCTGTGCTAAAAGCCCAAAAAAAAACTAAAAACGTTTTTTTGTTTTTGTTTTTGTTTTTGTTTTGTTTTGTTGGGTTTAGTGGAAAAGTGAGGACCAAACAAGGCCTTATCAGAGTCTATCATTATTGTTTGACATTGCAAAGATAGAAAGAGATCAAACGAAGCAAAAACACACAAGAAAGCTGACGCTAGCCACAACAAGCTTTCACAGCCTCAGATATCTGCAGGATTTGTGCTTTTCGAGGGCCTAATTTTGGCACTTTTTTCGGTACATATTCTCTCTATCTATGTCCATCTATCTATCTATCAAATTCTAAAAACAAAACCCAGTTTTATTTTTTTATTTTGTTATTCTTTTGAGATTTTTGATCTGGGTTTTTTGAGGTATGCAAAAAAAGATTTGTTTTTTCTTTGCATAATTATTAAGTTGCTAACGGTTTTGATTCCGGATTGGGTTTCTCATTCATTCGATTCGTTAATCGTTGACATTTAATTCTTGTCATTTCTGGATTTAGGTTGTTAAGTTTTTGTGATTTGATTTGATTTGATTTGATTAATTTGTGTGTTGTTGAATTACTCTACCCATCAATTTTAGATGATCAAATATTTAATCTAAGCGAAATCTGGGAACAAAATTTGATAATTTGATAATTTGATAAATTTGTTAGCAAGTTTTTTTTTTTGGCTTATCTTTTCTTTTATTTTCGGTGTTTGTCGATTCCTGTGTGTAATTATTTTGTTGGTCATGGTGATGCTAAGCTGGACGGAAACTTAAAGTTGTAATGAGATGTACCTCATTAATGATCTTATCATGTCAGAAGATTATATGATCTTTAAACAATATGTAACAATTGTTCAGTGCAGAATTTTAATTTTTGAAAGGTTGACATAAACATAGAAAAAAAATTGGTATATTAAGCTACAATGGATATATTTTAATCTTCTAGTTGGGATACTTTCGATTATAATGCCTGCTTAATTGTTTTGGGGTGGTAAGGCTCTTTCATTTTGGATAAAAATACTAATTTTTTCGTAGGTTGTTTTTTCTTGCTAGACTTGGGTTAATTGTTGTTGGTTTTTTGAGCTTTCTTTAGATTATTCTCTTGTATAGGTATTTGCGGAATGGCGATAGTGAACTGCTAGTACCTTCAATTTGCTGGTGTATACAGGATAGAGAATGAGTACCCTGGATGCAACTAGAGCAGAACTTGCCCTTGTAGTTTTGTATTTGAATAAGGCTGAAGCCAGGGACAAGATATGCAGGGCTATACAATACGGTTCAAAATTCTTGAGTAACGGACAGCCTGGTACAGCCCAAAATGTGGACAAATCGACCAGCTTAGCCAGGAAAGTTTTCCGTCTGTTTAAGGTCAGGTTAAACTTTTCCTCCATGCTCAAGTTTTTTAATAGAAGAGAGTCAAGGTGCTCTGTGCTGCTTCTTTTTATCCGTTTATGTTAGTTCTGGGAAGAAATCAAGAATGAGCAAAAGAAAATGTTCAAGAAAGGAAGCCTTGTCGTAGTTTTTATTTTCTTTCATTCTTTACAATTGGAATGTTTGATAATTGATTACATATTGTTGTGCAAGGAAATTGAGATTGAACAAATATTTGTGCTGTATTTGCTTTGCATGATTTGATTTTTACCCTGTCAATTGCAGTTCGTCAATGATTTGCATGGTCTTATTAGCCCAGTTCCTCAAGGAACTCCCCTTCCACTCGTTTTGCTGGGAAAGGTACAAATGGGTTACCTAAACGACTTTTGCATTACCTTTTATTTTTTCTTCGTTTTTTTTCTTTCTAACTTTTTTATTTCCTTGCTTCTTTCAGTCCAAGAATGCGTTATTGTCAACTTTCTTGTTTCTTGATCAAATTGTTTGGCTTGGCAGATCAGGCATCTATAAGGTAAGGAGTGTTCCTTCTATTTTTCTTCAGTTTCATTTGTTCTTCACCAGTTTATGTCAGAAATGTTAGCAAGGATCACTAAGATACTTTCTTTCAACAGAACAAGGAACGTGCTGAGCTTCTCGGTCGGATATCTCTTTTTTGTTGGATGGGTTCCTCAGTTTGCACCACCTTGGTTGAGGTAGATTGCTTTCCATTTCATTTAACAATTGAATTCTATATCTATAAGCTGGTCTTCCCCATTTTATAGTTTTTCTGATCCCGTCCACCTCTTCATTTTAGGCCGGGGAGCTTGGGAGGCTTTCTGCATCAATGAAAAAGTTGGAGAAGGAACTTAAGAATAGTGACAAGCATAAAGTATGTTAATTATATCTTTTCACAATAAGTCGAAACCTACATTTTTTTTCTTTTACCTCATAATATAGTACTCTTTACTACCTCCTTTTCTGTTTTCTTATTCTTTCTTCTGCATCTGGTAATACAGAACGAGCAATACCGTGCTAAACTTAAAAAATCAAATGAGAGGTCTCTAGCTTTGGTTAAAGCAGCCATGGACATTGTGGTAGCATTCGGGCTGCTTCAGTTGGCACCCAAGAAAGTCACTCCTCGTGTGACAGGAGGATTTGGATTTGTTTCCTCTCTCATCTCTTGTTATCAGGTATATTCCATTCTATGCAGTGAAACTGTTTGTTGATTACTTGAACACCATGTTAAACTGGATTTCGTCATGTAAACCGTTAAATACTCATAAAAGTAAATCTTCAACCTAGGGGAAAGAGAACATCCACGACTAGAGAGAGCATTGGTTTTCACAATTGTGTGATATGAACAAAGATAAATGACAAGTATTAAGAAACTTTAGTCGTCATAAATCATAATGACTCATGAATTAGGCTTGCTAACATTCATGATTCAAAACCCCAGTCAGTTTCCTGATAAGATTTTTATCGTTTGTATGATGCAGTTGCTTCCAGCTCCAGCCAAGTCAAAGGTAACCTGAAAGGAGAAGACCTGTCCTGATGAAGAAGGGTTCAATGTCATTTAAATAATTATTTGAACTTGTGAGATAAATGAAATGTTGGTTTTAGCTATAGCTTTTGAGCAGTTTGCCACCTTGTAGGGTGACGTTAAAATTATCAATTCAGCACCTTTATTGTCACAGTTCCATCTTCTGTTGTTTTAAGAAAGTAATAATAATATATGTTGTTTTTGTCTTTTTAGATATATCTATAGCCTATAGGAAAATGGAGGCGGGTGAGAGAACTTCTAATTATGGATGAAAGTATGAAACTACTGACCCACCAAATTTTGGGTAAAATTTTTTTGATGGGGTTTGGTTACTTTAAAGTATTTGTATCGTGATATGATTAATCATTAGTCGTTAGATTTCAATCAATCAAATCGCCTATAAAAATCAAAGATTACCCCTCATAAAAACTCTACTGGGCGGCATAGAGTATCATGCCATTTTTTATAAGAATTAAAAAGTTATCACTTTATTTTTAAATTTTTTTTTTTTTTTTTTAAATTGTCACTTTCATTATAGATAATTGGATATCTACCAAATATGCCACATCAGCGAAAAAAAATAACTTTGTTCAAACATTATATTTGGGCCTCATTCGGCCTCATTCTCGTTACTTTTTTTTTTCAAAAGCTTTCACCATTAGTAGGATTTGAACAGCTAACTAAAAAGTCAAAATATTATTAAATGATTATATTTGGGCCTCATTCTGTTTCCGTCATTTGCGTACAAATGCTTTAAAAAAAAAAAAAAAAAAAAATCAGCCCAAAGATACAAAATAATGAAAAACAATAAGATGATTTAATGTAGGAAAATTTCGAAACACACCCCACAGTTAAACTAAAATCAAATGGCTACCCTACAGGTTGCAGTTCCAACTTCCAAGATTATACGGAAAAAAAAAAAACCCTTCAGTTGTCAATAATCCCCCGTCAAGTGGAGTAATGGAGTTCTCATCAGCCAAACAAAATGCGATTATAAAGCAGAAGCTATAGTGTACAAATAGAACAGTAGTTGAGACATTTGTCCCGTATTAAGCAAAATAAAACTATAACAAGCGGGAGACAACAACTGTACGTTACGATAGGTCTGTCTTTTAATTAAAATATATGTCAAATACAGAAGGATTATTACACGAAACTTGGAACCGAATGATAAAAGATATTATCTCTACTTACAGATAATATCGCTAGGAGTCTAGAGAACAAACTCCTCATCATCTGATTCATCATCTTCCTCTCCCCAGTCATAATCTGGGATATTTACATCTCCTCGCAAAATATTCACAATCTGCCTCAAGTCTCTTACATGCCTCCGACCATAAAAACTTGAGTTCGTGGAGGGTATTTCAGGTGGACTGGGTTGGTTGTAACTCAGAACCTTCAACGTTAATGATTTAGAGTGTTCATCAATATCAACACTGAATGCAGGTGCTAACGATCGTCCCATAATCTGAACGTGAGTGACACTACAACATGCCAATAAAAGTAGGAAAAACTTAGGAGATGTACATGATAGTCAAGCAGCCATACAAGCATATATAGTTAACTTGTCAAGATTGTATATAGCCTCTATAAGTTGTTCTTGTTTTCTTCATCCACCTTTAAAATTTTTGAACTTTTATCTTTTTTTAAAAAGTAAACAATAATACTAATAATTATATCTAAATTAGTTAATATGAAAACTGAAACAATGGATTCAGAGAAAAATCAAAAGTAGCATAACATCTAATCAAAGAAAAGTACATAAAGGAGAGACCAGCAGATAAATCTATACTGTTCAAGCAATATGCATCACTAGTGACCGATTATTATATGAATCGTGTAGGAATAGCTTGGTGATGGACAGAGATATACAAACATTTACGTGACCAATAATCCAATTAAGACAACTAGCAAATGTATGCTGAACAACTTTTACATAGCAATACTAAGATGAGAATCAAAACAAACCAATTAGAAAAAAAAAGTGAAAAGGGACAAACCATATATAGAACAAGCTATCCATTTCTTGTTTCTGAACTCTGCCCAGCAGCTCAACCTGCATAATTCCACCAATGCACAGAACAGGTTCTGGAAGCTTGAAGTTCTGCAAGCGATTTTCCTGCTCATGGAAAAGTCACTTCAGTGATCAACTCTTTCTAAATAGAGTTACCATGTGTTGAGGGTGAAAAAGCCCAAAAATGAAAAAACGATTTAAGATGATAGAAGTCTAACTTATGAAAATTAGTGCTATAAGAGATAAAGGAAGTAAAGTTCCTTTCTTTTACAGACTGAGTTTGTAAACCTGGAACACCTTTTTCCAGTTGCATAAAGCTAGCTTTTAAGATTATATTTTGTAAGTCATTCTCCTCAAAATCTAGGCTTTCACAGTAGACAGAGTTTTTGTAGAAACTCTTGGCAACCTGTGTATAACAGCTATGTCATCACTTCAATGTATACCAGCTATGTCGTCACAAAAATTGTTCTTCAGGGTTCTTTTGAGCACACATACCCATGTTTTTGTGCAAAATTTACAGTCTGTAATGAAGTTTTTATAAGCCAACATACTATTGTAATGGACAGGATGACAGGATGTCATACTATGTACTGGAAAAGTTTTGTAAAGAGAAGGAGGTCTTTTGATGGTTTTGTATTATTTCCTAATGGCAGCATGAAAGTCAACTTTAAAGTAAACATGCTACAATCACAATATGATAGAACACGATCATTAATGAAATTGTTGGAAAAATATGCCTTCAGAAAAATGCACATAATTCTATCATAATCTCCACAAAAGGTTGAAGGGACAAAGTTAAAGCACAGTCAGAAAGGAAGCACAGGTATGCCAGCTTACCTGAGCCATTGGGAACACTTTTGAAGTGTAAGTCCATACAAAACTGTCGTGGACAGAATCCTGGAGGACATCCAAGGGACGGCCTGCTGGGGGTTTGGGTCGCTTGACATGACCCATCCGAAATCGCACTGCTTTGGCTGAATATATAGGTAGACCCCACTGAAAAAAAGCTGGACACAAGTAATACAACTTATGATCACTCATTCAAACTAAGAGGTCAATATGAATCAGAAGAAAATATATTTTCTAAAAGTTCATAACAATAACCTTGGAAAGGTTGTATGTTGATTTCATTGATAAGACACAGATTGCCGTCTAACTTGTATGTCAATGTCTCAGGCACTGCAGGATTGCTTTGCCCCTTACTTGACCAGTATGAAGCTATCTGTCCAGCTGGACCAGTCCTTTCGCTAGGTTCCAGAGTATTGTCAATGCTTTCCTCTGGAAAATTATCAGTGCTGGAAGCAGCGATTGGCTCTAAAATCAACTGTTTAACAGCAAACGATGTAAAACCTCGAGCTAGAAAGGTGTAAGCTCTATGCTCCTGCTTCAAACTTTCCCATTCCATAGAGTTGCTAGGTCCAACTTCTGCAGGATTCTTAGTACTGCTCGTCAATTCAATTACATTATCGACTTTAGATAGCTGAGGAAACAGTCTCAAGCACAGCTGCTTGCAGAGACCATTAGCAATCACTGCAGAACATCGAAAATCATACGCATCTTTCAATAAAATGACCAAAATCTCAAAATCCCAAGACATCCTATTAAACTAATATAAAAAAAGCACCGCTTACTTAGTCCTTTTCATCAGGATAAATTAAATCAGGGACTAAGCAAGTAACTAGCACCTCATTTGCAAAATATTACGACCAATGAAGTTAGTAGAGACACACAGATGACAAGAGCAAACAAAATCCAATAAACAATCATTATGTATACTAGATAACCTCACTTACCATGTTTTCGCCAAGAACTAGAGACAGCGCTAACACGGACAAGATCAAATAGATCTTCCAAACACATAAAAATCTTACTTGACATGTCGGGATCAAGTACGTGCAGAAAATCAATACCATTCTCCATTTTAATCTGAAATTACGAGCAAGCCAGTGGACTCTCCGAAAACCAAAACCTGATTTGGCATTGCAAAACATTATTCATATAAGTCCCAAATAGAATGCACATATACATTGAACTCAACAATCAACCACAACGCATAAAACAGTCTCAAAAAGAAAATTACAAAGACAAATAGCAGGAAAAATTCAAAGGAAAGAACTTAAAACCCCTAATCGAGTAATCGAATTGGAACGAACCACTCTGATGAAATAAGAAAATCCCATTTAAAAAAACATTCTATAACACAGACAAGTATAATTGAACTCATCGTACGAGGTAAAAAAGATCAATTTCTATCAAATAAACTTGTATATATAACAAATTCACAGAAATATATCTTGTTAACATGAAAAGAAGTCTGGTACACACAAATCTTAATCGTCTACGTGATTCTAACCCTAAATTTGCGACAATCATATCAATATACCGCACAAATTACAGGGCTCACATAGAACCAACATAAATCTGGATACCAATAATCAAAATCAAAATTTTATGCTATAAAATCTTTAAATTAATAAATAAACGGTTTAAAAGAGAGTGGAAGCGTACAGAGAAAAGGATCATAGATTAATGAAAAGGTATAAAATTGTTCACCTTTATTGACGAACAAAAGTTGATATTTCGAAAGGAAAAAAAAAAAAAAAAAAAAAGCCCAAATCCAAGGAGGTTCAAAGTGAGAATTTTTGGAGACACAGAGAATTGTTGTTGTTGGTGATTATCGTCACAGTAAAAGACAGAGAGAGAGGGTTGTTGGGTTATAAAAAATAAAATAAAAAGGCAGAGAAAGCTGCGTCTGTGAAGGCAAATAATTAATTATTTAAACTATATTCTGTCCTTACATAATAATCTACATTATTTAATTACATATATAACCCTTTTAAATGGTAACAAATTGTTAATCTCCATTAGTCAACCGGGTGGGAAGAACTTTTTTTTTTTTTGTTTTTTTTTTTTTCATGATTTAAGAACTCCATGGTAGTTTTATCTCCATGGAGATTATACCAAATCTAGAGATCAAGTGTGATCTCTACCATGTATATCGCACTTATAAATCAAGTGCGATAGAGATCCATCCATTTATCGAATCTTATTAAACCAAGTGCAATATCAGATCTCATTTGCGACCTTAATATTTCTAGGTTTCCATAATTTTTTTATGGCCTCCTATGGCTATGGATTTCCTCAAAAACAAAGAAAATATGTAGTTCTTTAAAAATAAAAAATAAAAAAAAATATTAATGGAAGGGCATTTACTTTCCAAGTGAAAGTTAACATCACCTTTATCTTGTTAGGGTCAAAATTCAAGTCAAGAATATCTTCTTCTTCTCATTTTAGGCTAAAGTTGTAGAATAAAGTAGGTAAGTAGGATAAAAAAAGAATGGACTATACTCTCACATCATCTATAGATTATATATACCCCATCATGTGTAGGGCCCATCAGTTTCAATCATGTATTCTTTTATTTACTTTTGTTTATTTACTCAATCTCACATTGAATTTCATGTCGGACAACCCGAGTTCAATATTTAAAAATAATAATAATTAAAAATGGACAGTAAGAACATATACCCTAACTCCCTAATAAGGGTACAGGTGAAAAATATAAAGTTTTTTTTAAAAAAATAATAATACTTGGATACTGACCGGTTAGTACCTAAAATACTGACCCTATCACTGGAAGTATACCACGTGGTCCAATTAGTAAGACAAATATAAAAAGTAAAAGGAAAAATGTTACATACTATATTCCCATTGGTGGGGTTAGGTACTTACGGTATCTAAACATTATTCTTTTTTTAATAACAAAGTCAATTATTGTATTTATTAAAATAAGACAATAAATAAAGTAGTTGAATTTCCTTTTATAGTAATTTTTTATTTTTAATATACCGATTAAAAATTATGAATGCAATTAATTAGAGAAAAGGGCGTTAAATATGGGGTGAGAAAATAATTAAGCCCGATATCAATGAACTGATGACAAACATGGGAGTGGGTCCCACCACTTTCACGTCACCTCCCAACTCTTTCTCTTTATTCAAAGAAACTGAAAAACGGAAGTCCACGAAGCCATCGTGAAAACCACTGTTTCTCCGCGACGGCAGCTCTTAGCCGTCGTCACCTTCAGTCATCTTCTCTGTCCATATTCTTCAATCAGTTTGTTACTACTTGGTTTTGGCTAAGTTGACACATTGAAAGAGTTAATCTTTGTATTATAAATAAAAATCATGAATTAATTGATGCATTATGTTATAAATTATAATTTATTTGTGATTAGGTATCCTATATAGGAAAGATAATTAATATACTAAATTTGTAGGGAATTAAATTCCGTTGTGCTCACTCACAAATCAATAATTAAGTTTGCAATGGAAGAGTGCATTTACTAATCGGAAATGAATAGAATTGGAATCAAGTTCCACCAGAAGAGAATGGAAGAGAATCGGAATTAGGTTACAAATTCTATTACCATGTTTACTAACTTTTTTAGAATTAGAAATGGAATCAAATTAATACAAAATTTATTACAAAAATACCCTTATGTACCCATACATACGAGAGATGTATGAGTATAGCTAATAAATATATAAATAAAAATTTCACAATATATTTTTTGCCGAAGTATAGTTTTTTTTTTTTTTTTATCAATTTTTTTATAATTCACGATTCATATATATTTTTTTAAAAATTAGTGGGGATATTTTAGTAAAAATATATGAATTCCCCTTTTTCAATCAGGTAAAAGAACTTGATTTCGGTGGGTGAGGATAATCAAGCTCCCTTTTATTCAGAAACTTAATTCCTAATATATGTTCCTGTGGCCCACATGCAAGGAACTGATATAACTTTTGTCAGTTCGAACTGATAATAGAATTTCTGTATATATATATAAGTAATAAAAAAAAAAAAAAAAAAAAGTGGACTGATGAGTGTTTAAATCAAATCAGTTAAGTTATCTCTGTCTTTGCATCAAATAAGAGACGTTATTCCCCCTTTCTCTCTCTTTAGATATTTCTCTCTGACCTCTCTCTAAACAGCAACCCCTTCCACCTCCTTTCAGTTTTCGCCGCCGACATCCCACCTGGCTTAGGGATGTCGGCGGGTTAGTTGGTGGTCCGGTGAACTTAGCGGAGGTTTTCTCTCTTCTCTACGGCTCACCGGCGGCCTTTCTTGTTTTTTCGGCAGCGGTTTGCCGACCTTGGTGGTGGTGGTTTTCTTAGGTTTGTAGCGCCGGGGTTAGGCCGACGTCTCAGTCGCCATCGACGGAACTCCGGATCGGGCCGTTCCTCATCGATCCATCCAGATCTCTCCCGATCTAGCTGATTCCTTACCGGCGGCGTCCTGATGGTGGTCTTCTCCGGCTGCCTGGGTTTCCCTCCTCCAGATCGGCAGTTTTTAGTCCTTTTAATTAAGGTTTTTAGGTTTGTATAGTTCGATCTGAGTTAAACCGTTTTGGCCGCTAGTTGTTAGCCAGTGTGTTTGGACCTCCTACTGGATCCATCCAACACCAGAGAGCCATGGTTTCACTTGGTTGTAGTCCCACCTTTGTGTGTGGGTTTTTTTCCCCGTTTGTGGGTCTTTCGTCTGGGCTGTGCTCGTGTGTCCATTGTTGTAGAGTCCCAATTGTAGTTGGAAACATGTTTTCATGTTTCTTGACCTGGATCTGAATTCCAGGTGTTGTAAACCTTTGGTTTATATCCATCAAAAAAAAATTAAGTTATCTCTTATATATACGCTACTGCTGTACTGCCTCTTCATTTTTATTTATTTTTAATTCATTTTACAACTTATTCAATTGCCACACACACACACACACACACACACACACATATATATATATATATACGGAAATTATCTTATCAGTGTATCCTGATAGAATTATATAAGGATATTGAATGTGAGCCACTCGTTTTACATATTTTGACTTGGTATGTATGCACCTGTCAAATCACTGTTATAAATGAATGGCTCACATTCAATATCCTGATAAAGTTATATCAGTGCATCCTGATAGGATCGGGACCGTATATATATATATATATATATAAATTTTCAAGTCAGTACGCACTGACTTCATGAGAATATTGAATGTGAGCCACTAGTTTTACATGCTTTGACTCAAGTGTGTATACACTTGTCAAAGCTTCTCCATAATGAGTGGCTCATATTCAATATCCTCATGAAGTTATATCAGTGCGTACTGACCAGATCGGGATTATATAAATATATATATATATATATATATATGAATTTTCCAACGAGGACTTTTTACGATGCACACTTTAAGCACATTTGATGAAAATTAATGGAATTTTTTAATATATTGAATGTTAATGTTATTTTTTGCATGGATGGTAGAACCAGTGAAATACATTTGTGAAAAAAAAAAATGAAAAAAAAAAATCGGGTACATTAACTAATTTTTTCCGACTTTTTTGATAAAACATTTTAAAATAGGTAAATATAAGAAAAAATAGTTTTTAATTCCAAAAAAATTCTGAATTTGTATGTATTTTAATTTTCTTAAGATACATATAAAAAATCTAATCAGAAAACATTTAACTGCATGCAATTTCATCAAAAGTGCTCATTGTATTAAAATAAGGGAATGTTGATAGAAAAAATTATCTCTCTCTCTATATATATATATACTATTTCAAATTTTACAATATAAAAGATGTTAATTATTATAGTTATAGTGTTATGAGCAATATAAAATATATTTTTTCATAATAAAAAAATTATTTCATCAAGTTATATACACAAGGGTATTTTTGTAATCAATATGTATCATTCTAATTCTTTAGTTTAAGTAAACACTGGAAAAGGAATAAATTTGATTTTTTTTTTTCCAATTCCTAAACTATTAGTAAACATTGGATTATAATTTAGTAACTTAATTTTGATTCCTCTCAACTCTTTTTTCCAGTGGAACTTGATTCTGATTCCATCCATTTTTGATTAGTAAACGTGCTTTAAGAGAAAAATGAGTGATGAGAATTTTGATGATAACAAATCGGATTCTTGTGAATACACATATTTTGTTTTGAATGCATATTAATTACAAATTAATGCTTCAATGGTGATTCAAGCCTCTTGAAGAGCAACAAAACAATGAAATTTTGTTCTTATATTCAAGCTGAAAACACTACCAAAAAGCAATTTCATTTCCTCAGGGAAAACAAATTCACCACAAAAACAAAACCGGAAACCAAAAAAATAAATTAATAAATTATAATAATAAAGACAGAGAATCCGAAATATATACATTTCTTTGAATTAAAACATACAAAATATGTTAAAAGTTCATAGTAGTGTCTACATGAACTTTCTTTCCAACTTTCTTTCCATACTACTGGGACAGATCAAAACAGAGTCTACACAAAGACCTCCTTTTGTGTGAGTACAATCGATCTGGGTCAATGAAAATTTGACCTTTGTCGATATATCTGGATTCTCAACAACAAAATCGGCAACATGGTACTGAACCCAGTTGCCAGGATTGTCCAGAAAACAATGGGACGCGGCTTGTTGTCCATCGGATGTTGTTAGCTGGAAACGTACAGGTTTTATGTCCCAACCATGGATGTGATCGGAGTTGCAAACCCGACGACCAAGTCTCTTCGATGGCTTGCCCAGGTGGAGTCTGAAGAACATACTATATTTTCCTGTCGGAAATTGAAACTCAAACTCTCCATCTACCTCTAACCACCAGATTTGTTGCAGATATGCCACTGTATGAAATCTGTATTATAAAGAAAGAGAAAACCTTTTCCATCAAATAGTTCCCTCCTCCATATTCATCTAATAATCTATGAACAGCATCTAATTGTTACCACAACAGATATAATACATATGATTTTAAATAATTTGATATGGAATAATTTTATATACTGATTAGCAGGAACGAAGCCAGAATTTTAAATTTTGTCAAGTTTGAGACGTCAAACTCTAAAATTTTCATTTTAGAGAAACACAAGAAAATAATAATAATTATAAGGACTAAAAATGAATTTTTCGAAAGGCTTCTGGATCATAAGCCGCTTCTTCCCTGCCAATTAGTTCATGAGTTCCTGATTTGAATAATTATTTGGACTATACTTTTTTTTTTTTTTTTTTTTTATAATTTTTTTTATTAAGTATTACATTAATTTGGGGTGAGTTCCTGATTTGATTACTTATTTAGACTATACTTTTTATTTTATTTTTTTAAGTATTACATTAATTTGGGGGTTTTTTTGGAAAGAATGAGGATTCAAACCCGCAACCTTGTAGTACCACCGGACCAACCTCATATATCCTACTTATATAGACTATATATATATATAATATAGGCCTTCTAGATTTATTATTTTGAGAAATATAATTACATTCTCAATTTCTATCGCGAGTAAATCATTTTGGAGACATAAAATTGCACAATTTACATGGTTTTCGAGGCAATAATCTTACGGGTATTTGTAAGTTCAAGTTATGTCCCTTCTCCGACCCACATATATTATTGAACTATTTAAAAAAGAAAAGAAAAAAAAAACAATAATCTCACCTAGATTCCTCTGTAGGGATGTGACTCCAATATCTCCGATCATCAATCCCAGTAATTGATAAGGACTTTGAAGAGATGGACACACAAAGACCACCGCTGCTTTTATCAAGCCAAATCTCCTGAAACAACACAAAAATCATCATTACAAAAGAAAAGAAAAAAAAAAAAAGGGAGGAGATTAATTTACATAGAGAATCAGAAAATCGAACCTTTTTGCCACCATCGAAAAGATTAGGACTACAAAGCCTGCCATAAAGATCTTTCTTGGTCAAATTAATTGTCTTCGTCGTATAATCATCATTACCATCGTCATTAAAAAGTTTGTCTGCAATGAACCGATAATTGGAAGGCAATTTCGATTCCCAGATAAAATCAGCCGACGAAGCCCCACGAAAAGCCCGATTCAATCGGGCCAATTTGCAGATCTCAAGTGGGTCTAAATTCATCAAAATCGAAGCAACACAGCTCTCTGGTATGTCACCCAATCTCGGTCTCGACAACGAAGACGAACCGTCTCCGTTTTCATACGATAAATCACCAGACATATTAGCCCCCATTAAATCAAATCAATATTCTTAAACCCTTTTAAATATGAATCTGGATTGATTTGAACTCGGAAGAGTCAGAGACAGATCTGATTTAAAGGACATGAAATGGAGGCTTGTGGTTCTGTTGTGAGTTATGAATCAGCAGTCAAGACGTCAGGTTGGCTTGAGTTGTACTCGAGAGGAGAAGATCTTATCCAGTACAACAATTAAAAAAAAAAAAAAAAACGATAACGATAACGACAACGACAACGACTACAAAAGCGAATCTGTCCTAGGTTTTGGAAACTTGAGGTAATGCACGCGCTTCGTTGTCAATCATGTTCGGTGCATGTGTCTGTTAGACGCGCCATCGGTTAGCGAGTGAGTGAGGTGTCTTTTCTTTGCAGCCACTTGGCGTTTTAATAACGTGGATTGATGATTATTATAATGGACAAAGTGTGTGGATAATCTTGCCTAATTGCCTTCTTAACTAACTGCATTAAAAAAAAAAAAAAAAAAAAAAAAGATTAAACTTAACTATACTTGTTGAATTAATTAGATTAAATGTCTTTATCTATGGAACATTTATAATACATTGTTTTTGCCATTTCAATTCACTTTTCGTAAGCCAACAGGGGTGTGTTCAGCTGGTAGATGGACGAGCTTGGGGTTTAGACAAATAACTACTAGGTTAACGATTCGAATCCTACCAATGACGAAATCTTTTAAAAAATATATGGTCCAAATTAATAGATATTGTCAACAAAATTAAAAATTAAAAATTAAAAAAAATCACTTTTCGTAAATTAAATGACAAATATAGGATTAGTCTAGACTTTTTCTTTATCTTAATATCATTTAAAATGGGTCGGGTTAGTATTATTAT
The DNA here is from genome assembly GCA_030490815.1 of Acer saccharum. Taxonomy (NCBI): domain Eukaryota; kingdom Viridiplantae; phylum Streptophyta; class Magnoliopsida; order Sapindales; family Sapindaceae; genus Acer; species Acer saccharum. The sequence continues at coordinate 43,042,884 of CM059870.1, read as the reverse complement.
TTGAAATCCGACAACAAATGGGCCATGTCTATTAGAACATGTCAAGATCGATCATTATATGCATGGTCCGACTATCTACCTTATAAATGGGAGAAATCTATTCGGACAACAACATAAAAAAAAAAAACTCCTCACATATATATTTGTAAAATACACATGAATAATGATGGGATTCGAACCCTCGCCATTGACACGACCTTTGACCTTTATAGTTGCTTGATTATTTTCGGCAATGACTAAAGTATGGAGTGGTGGTGGTATATTTTTAAGGAATCCACTGGCAAAATAAGAGAAAATATTGCATTTGCCAACGTGGCTCCGATGCATTTGTTGTTGTCATTTTCTTCTTGTTATAATGTTATTGGCATTTATACATTTGAATCCAAACAAAAACAAATTCATGTACGATAACATGTGTTTAATAATTTCATAATAAAGAAATTTAATAGAGTATATATGGTTATCTTGCAGTTCGTTTGATACTGCCGAAAGTGTTTTTGTGAAATTATTGAAATAATTATTTTTAAAATTAAAAATGTTTTTTCTATGTTATTCTCTATGTTATTCTATATGAATATTAAATTGATATGTTTTTTTTTTTAATGGAATATAGTATTGATTAATGATTAATTATACACATAACATGTGTTTAATAATTTTTTTTTTTTTTTTTTTGATAACATGTTTAATAATTTCATACCATATAAAGAAATTTAATAGAGTATATAGGGTTGTCTTGCAGTTCGTTTGATAGTGCCGAAAGTGTTTTTGTGAATTATTGAAATAATTATTTTTAAAATTAAAAATGTGTTTTCCATGTTATTCTTTTTTTTTTTTTTTAACATAATTTTCTATGTTATTCTATATGAATATTAAGTTGATGTGTGTTTTTAATGGAATATGGTATTGTTTAATTATACACACACACACACACATATATATATATATATATATATATATATATCAAAAATTCTATTATCGGTTTGAACTGACAAAAGTTATATCAGTTCTTTACATGTGGACCACTAGATTTAATTACTTTGACTTGGCTGTATGCACTTGTCAGTCAAAGTATTTAAATCCAGTGGCCCACATATAAAGAACTGATATAACTTTTGTCGGTTCGAACTGATAATAGAAAGACTGTATATATATATATATATATATATATATATATATGTATGTATGTATGTATTATGTAAAAAACAGGGTAAAATTTTATCATTATAGAAAAACCAATTCGTGAAGGATCCGATGCTCATAGGTAGCAGTGGTCATGTTCTTCGTATAGGGTTTGTCTATGTAGCTGTTAACAGTAATTTTACTGGGCAGTTATGTGATAGATAATTAATTTATTTTTGTTTTAGTTTTCAAATATTTTATTTTTATACATCTTTGGTTTGAAATCTAAAGATTAGAAACCATCTAATAACATTGTTATTAACCGCAACTTAACCGAACCCACTTCCGTATGATTATGATTTGAATATTAGATGAAAGATAATCAGCTTAATTAATTCATATCCAAAAACAATGCAGTCCACTGAAAATAAATAATTAATCATATCACTCTCAAGTGTCAAGTCAACATAATAATAATAATATTGATAAGCTCTTATCCAAAACCAGATAATTTTTGTAAATTCTAAAGTTAGGGAGAAGAACCTATAATCTTATTGATATTACTGTGAAGACCATCCAAAGTTCAGTTAAATCTTTTATATTTTAGGGTGTGGATATTACCACACATAAACTAGTTAGTATATCTATATTTTATTAAAAAAATATTTTTACCAATAAAGACAAAAACATCATAATAGAAATTTACCAATAAAGACAAATTACTTTAATAAATCAAATACTATGTACACTCATATCTTCAACTATATCTCTTCATTAAAAAAAAAAAGAATACGATAAACTCTAATTAAATTCTTATTACACTTTCTCATCATCATATGATTATCATATAACAAAGTAATGGAAAAATAATTTACAGAGGAACTAGATTATATAAGATAGGCATTATTTTACCTTCTTCCTTTTTTTTTTCCTGTCTAATTATGAACTCTATCAATAAACAATTTTTTTTTTTTTTTTAAAAAAAAAAAACAAGATAGCTTCTTTTTTTTTTCTTTCTTTTTTTTCTTAAGATAGTTGTGCCTGTATATATTAGAGAATTCCATATTGAAAATCTCTTGACTCTATATACAATCAAGTTCAACATCTTTCTTTTCATAAGACTCCTACATTCGAGACATTCCCAAAAAGTAAATTGGACCATCATTAGAAGAAGGTTTGATTCTAAAAATAATATATATATTGTTTATAAACTGGGTGTGTTAATAATTTAAGAGGGTTTATAAATAAAATATATTAAAATGAATATATTCATTTCAATAAGGGTATTATTAGCATTAGGATGAGTATTTATAGTAATATTTATTTTTTAAATTTTAAACATGAGTTTATTTATAAAAAATGAGTGTACTAATTAGTTTTATGGATGACAATATCCACACCCTATTTTTTATTGTCAGACCAAGTGAGCTTCATTTAACACCAAATCACATTGATTTGGTGATTTATCTTTTTTTTTTTTTTTGAAAGGAAACTTTTGTCAAATTTAAATTAACGTTCCTACCAAAATATTATCTTTATTAAAATCAACCGATGCAAACTATAATTATGGTTTACATTTTCACTCTCACTTATAAAAAAGAGTAATGCTACGGATTGCTGCCTTGTCTAGATTTAGTGTCCAAATCTAATGCCCAGATGATGTGGAAACATTCTAATCCATTCATTTAAATAATGCAAATCTAATACAATTTAAATAAATGGATTATAGTATTGCTATATTATTTGGACACACAGAGTAACATTATTGTATAAAAAAAAATAAAAAAAATAAAAACAAAAGAAGAAAAGTGCCTTTATTTTTTTCATTTTAATTGACTAATTGTTTACCACATATACCCATTTTGTCTATAACCAAACAATTTCTGTTGCATAAAGAATAATAAACAAATGAAAAAGCAACAAGGGCACAAGGCTAGATTTCTTTAGAATTTAATTGATTGGAGGTGTAACAACCACAATGTTTTTTTAATATGCTTTGTTAGCAATTTAAAATTTAAATAAATAATTTTTAATTATTTGTCCTAACTATGGCTATTAACATTTTTCTTTTTTAATGATTCCCATTAATGGGAATTTTCGTGGACCGGGAGACTTGCAATAATTGACATTCTACGTGGAGCTGACTCAGCACCTAATTTTTATGACCTACACGTGGCTCTCTTACACGTCAAGAAGATAGAGATTATCCTTTCTTTTTTCTTTTTCTTTTTCTTTTTCGTTACTTTCCTCAGCAACCAAACAACGCGCTGCGTTTTGGTCCATCCGCTATTTTATACTTGTCATTTTCTAGATTGGGCCTTAAATGGGCTTGTTAATCTTGGGCTATCATCTCTTTTAGCCCATTCATTACTCGTGACGGGCCATCTAGACCTCTTACTTGTAGATGCTGTCAGGGGCATACCAATATTTTCAGACAATATGAGGTTGGCCCAATAGTTTGCCCCTTACACCTATAACATAGGGTTGTGCGTTCGAGCCTGTCCCCCATCCCTAAATCCCGAATTATTGTGTTTTCAAGGCCCGTGTTTTCGGTTCCATACCAATGTTACCTTAGTAATACCATATGTATTTTAAAAGAGATGATATTAGACAATTCAAAAAGTTAGTCCAAATTTTAACCCAAATGATGTGGTAAGTGATTTTTTTCGTCAACCGTATCATCATATGTTATGTGTGGTGATGATAACTCAGTTGTCACATCATTTGGGTTAAACAGTTAGTTCAAATTTTAACTCAAATGATGTGGTAAGTGATTTTTTTCGTCAACCGTATCATCCCATGTTATATGTGGTGATGACAACTTAGTTGTCACATCATTTGTGTTGTACAACATTACTCTTTAAATTTTGTATTTGATAATTACAAGATGTAATTTAAAAATGAGTGTGGAGAGAACATTGGTGGGGTGACAAGACATCTAATTAATGTCTCATTCATTCAATCACATCAAAATTCTCCATGCATAATGCATTTGCTCCCATAGTCCCATGGCTCATGTCTCATTTTTTGGGGGGGCTAAAGAAGAATGTGACATATAAATGGAACGAGTCAAGCTTGCTACTTAATTTGATTATTTATTTCCACTATCAACTTACAAAAACAATGACCCTAACCTAACATGATTATTATTATATAAATTCAACTGATTATAGTAGATTAGTCGTATTAAAATAAATTAAAGTGATTTCGGTTAAATCGATTAGCAAGAATACGTACGATCTTATGAAATTATAAGTAAACTTAATTTCCATTGTATAGTTACGTACCAACAAGAATGAGTCACCTCCATTTAAAAATGTGATACATATATATTTATTCATATGTCATGTTGCTTTAACCAAACCATCAATGGAAAACACAAGACATGTCCATCGTTGTCCTTGGTTTGAATCATGCATGTGGGTGAATAGGTGATGCCTACATCCAAAAATGAACCAAAAAAAATATATATATATATACATGAGACCGGTTTATTTAATGGTTCTTCAAAGTCAAAATTTTAACCAATTTTAGAATACAGCTAGCCTAGCCTAGTTTCAATGGTCCATCTATCTCATGACCTATTAAGCTTATCTAACTACCGCAACCAATAATGTTATTGATTTGTTGAATCACGAATAGTTTTTTTTTTTTGTTTTTTTTTTGTAAAGAAATCAAAATCAAAAACCCTAATTAAAGAAAGGTATAAATTAGCTTTGGAAAAGTAACATTTTTTTCTTCAAAGTAATAATTAATTTGAGTTTCCAAGAATATTTAGTTTGATTCATTGCTTGGTATAGTAGGATAGTCGTGCCCCATGCCATCGCTTTATCTATTGCACCGAATATTAATTAGTTTACTGGTTTTTGCATTGATCTACCTCATTAATTAGTTAAAAAAAAAAAAAAAAAAAATGGAAGAGAAAATTAATCTTCAATACAGTATTAAAAAATCGATATCAGTTACCATGATATGATACGATTGAATAAGATACATATGCCCTAAAATACTGATAATTTTCTCCTAATTAAAGACATTAAATAATTGTATGGCAATTTTTTAAAACAATAAAATTATGCTAATTAGTTTTTGAATTAAAAAAAAATTAAAGTCAACCTTTTAGCTTTTTGGATAGAAGAAACGACATTACCCCATCTTACCTAAACCCGACCCATCTATGACTAAACTCCAAACGAATCAGCAACAAAAACCCAAATGCAAGAAAAGTAGGCTTCTCTTTTTCTTAAACAAAAGTTAAGATTCCACTTGGTTTCATTTCATACCGTTACAACCTATATGTCTTTTAGGGGCGGTACTTGAAGTCAAATTATAAAAACTTAAAATTGATATTACTAGTATATTTTGGGGTCCATTGCCCATGTTCTCCACAAAATTCCTCCTCTATATGTCGTTCAAAGGATGTAATTACGTAAACGTGGGACTCGAATCTATGATATTATCGTATTGAATTAACGTTTTTTTTTTTATATACCGTAAAACCATATAAAGTGGAAGTCAACTCAACTTTTGGTATTCAAATAAAGAGATATATTGAATATATATATATATATATATATATATATATATATATATCATCAATTTTTCTATTATCAGTTCGAACTGATATAATATATATCAGTTTCTTGCATGTGGGTCATTGGATTTAAATATTTTGACTTGGCTGCATGCACTTGTCAAAGTATCTTTTAAATCAAATGGCTCACATACAAGGAACTGATATATTTTATATCAGTTCGAACTGATAATAGAAAGACTGTATATATCATTACTACTACTCAATTCAAATAGTAAAATATATATTCTTAGCTTTAAAGATCAAATTTCACACAAATTTCATATCACATGGAAGAATCAAACATAATTTCTTTGTAGTATTGTAATAATATTTTAAATCAAACTTTATGACATTATAATTGCGGTAATTAATGGATATTCTAACAACGTTTTTTACAATGGAGGTACTTGATTTAATTTTAATTATTAAGAGGCACAATTTCACTCAATGTTAATTACTAATTAGGACTTTGATTTAATTTTAATTATTATAAAGATTTTTTTTTTTTTTTTTTTTGAAAAATATTAATGAGATCTTGTCTGATAAGTAAGTACAACTTTGAATGGGTGATTCTGAGACAAATATGCTTCCCTGTCAGTAAACTGAACTCAGTAGTCACTAATCAGTACTCACCGGACCTTCCAAATCTTAATAGTATACTAATCACCTCTCACGCGCTTTTTAAGCAATTGTTTAACACTTTTTGGATCTCTTCAATTCATAATTAAATTAACTATAATGTTCAAATAACCAAGAATTGACTAAACTCTTTTAATTTACAGTTCAACTAAATAACGGTTGAATTTTTATTTTTAATTTTGTAATATTATACTATCATATAAATTGAGGTTTTTTTTTTTAGGAGAGGATTCAAACCCGTAACCTCATAATATAGATGTGAGGGTTTTTATTATCGAACTAATCTCATTTGGATGGTTGAAATTATAAAGAGTTTAATCTCACACTATAATTTGATTGGAGATACCAAAGTCGTTGAACTTAATCCCAAATTGTCTTCCTTCAATGAGTAAAGTTGTCTAATTAATTAATTAATAACATATTGGGATTTGGGAGTAGATGAATGTTCAGCCTCTAGATAATGATGTGATAAAAAAATATTACATTATTATTTTATTTTTTAAAATATTATATTATTATATAAATTCGGGTTTTTTTTAAAAGGCAGGATTCGAACCCGTAATCTTGTAATACAGATGTGAGAGTTTTTACCACCGGACCAATCTTATTTCGTTGGTTGAAGTTAAAAGAGTTTACTCTCATACTTTAATTTGATTGGAGATACCAAAGTCGTTGCACTGAATCCCAAATTGTCTTCCTTCGATGAGTAAAGTTGTCTAATTAATCAATTAATTAATAACATATTGGGATTTGGGAGCTGGGATGAATGTTCATGGTCCAATAATTTTAGACTTTTTAATCTCACCTTTATCTAAATTAAGACTTTTCTTCTTCTTCTTTCTTTCAACATCTATGTGAAGAGGCCGTTTTAGAAATCAAAGTGCCAATGTCAACCTCCACAAACAAAAACAAGCCCATCAAGCCATTTCAAAAATAATTTTTTGAATAGTTACTGATGTTTAAAAAAAAAAAAAAAAAAACCCTCATTAAAATGTGATAAATCTTATCATATATTATTGTATACCACCCACATAAAATTAATTAATAAATAAAAAAGTAATTTCATTTTCGAATTTCGTTTTCATTAATACTAAAATATCCTATACAGATCATCGATCACAGATTCACATTCACTAGTGTACCTTTCCATAAATATGCAAATTTATAAATAAATAAATAAATAAAAGGAAAAATCTGGTCTCATTATTCTCTTACCGTAATTTTGTACATAATACACACGAACAATAAATACAATGCACGCTCTTGTACAGATTTTGTTTTTTTAACCACAATACACCAGCGCGTCACATCACTCTCCCCCACCTTAGTTCATCAACATTGAAAAGTTCACTCGTCATCCTCTCTCTCTCTCTCTATATATATATATAGATAGATACACCCTTCACATGTCTCTCTGGTTAGTCCTCTGCTATTTTTGAAGTTCGGTTTTTAATGGCGTCAACGTCGTCGTTTTACGCGTCAAAACTGTCGTATATCAACTTGAAAACAAAGAAAACAAATCTCTTTTACGCCGTAATCTTAATCATCCTCTGTTCGGCGTTTTATTTCATCGGCTTATGGCAGCACTCGATTGGTCCGATACAGATCGCCACTAACACCACGACGCCGCCGTCGTCTGACGTTACCGGTACCGCCGTCTCATGCACGCCGCCGCAGGAAATCAATAAACCCCAGCACGACCTCGATTTCACTGCACACCACCACCTCCCGGACCCACCACCGGCGGCGGCGCGTGTCCCCCACTTACCTCCGTGCGACGTCAAGTTCTCCGAGTACGTCCCGTGCGAGGACGCTCAGAGATCGTTGAAGTTCGACAGGGACAGGCTGATATATCGGGAGAGACACTGTCCCGAGAAGGAGGAGCTGTTGAAGTGTCGCGTCCCAGCACCGTACGGTTACAGGTCTCCGTTCCGGTGGCCGGAGAGCAGAGACTACGCGTGGTACGCGAATGTGCCTCATAAGTGGTTGACGGTGGAGAAGAAGGGACAGAATTGGGTCCGGTTCAACCGTGACCGGTTCAGATTCCCTGGCGGCGGCACGATGTTTCCGCTCGGTGCTAACGTGTACATTAACGATATCGGAAAGTTGATCAATCTCAATGACGGCTCCATTAGAACCGCCATTGACACTGGTTGTGGGGTACGTACGTATACGTTTTTTTTTTTTTCATCACTGATTTTTCTACTCTTTAGACCGTCCGGTTCAAATAAACCGGGCGGTTCATGATCTATATTATGCTGCATTAGGTGATATAATTAATATTTTGTTTTAATAAAAAACAGGAAAGAAAATTAATGAATGTTTCACTGCTGTGTTGTCACTTGTCAGAATGTAAATATTTTACAGATAAAATTAACTAAATTTAACAAAAGATCCAATATTGGGAAATTTTAATGTTGTTTTTCTCTTTTTTAGTTAATTAACAAAATTATTGATTTTTTTTTTTTTTTTTTACTAAAAATTGAATAATCACAATTAATTACTTGTTAATTTTGAGCAATGCAGCTAATCTCTATCTAATATTGTATAGCTTACCAAACCCTTTATTATTTGACAGCTATAATTTACTTTTTGAACCTTGAAATTATAGCAAGCAAGAAAAATATTAGAATCTTAACTTTCAAGTAAAGTGGTTCACCAAGAACAATAATTTATAATCTCTGTTTCTACCTTGTAATTGCAGAAAGGGTGTTTGTAATTGTAATTAATAAACTAATCATATTTAAGAAGTCAAGTTCAATGCACTTTGTCGGTCATAGTTAAGAGCGAATTGACAACTGATGATGAATGCTTCAATACTCCGGGACGTATGCGCCCAATCCACTTGTATTATAGTATAATGTCATGTTGCATGTATCTCTTGTGTGATTGGATGTGTATACCTGGCTTGTTGAAGCTTAGTCTTGACTCACTTTAATTGAATTTTTGATCTTTCTGTGTTCACTTGGCTCTGATCTGGAGATTCTGATTAGCAGAAACTTGATTTTCTTTCTTTCAGGTTGCAAGTTGGGGAGCTTATTTATTGTCAAAAAATATCCTGGCAATGTCATTTGCACCAAAAGACACTCATGAAGCTCAGGTTCAATTTGCTTTAGAACGAGGAGTTCCTGCACTGATCGGAGTGATCGCCTCCATCAGGCTCCCGTACCCGTCCAGAGCTTTTGACATGGCACATTGCTCTCGCTGTCTCATTCCCTGGGGCAAGTATGGTATGTATATATTGTTCTTACTAGCCCTTCACTTCCTATTTCAACATTTCTCTTGAAGTTTTTGTGTGTGTGTGAACTTGAGCAGATGGTCAGTACTTAATCGAAGTTGATCGAATTTTACGTCCTGGTGGGTATTGGATTCTGTCCGGGCCACCTGTAAACTGGGAAAAGCACTACAGAGGCTGGAACAGAACAACTGCTGATCTACAAGAAGAACAGTCTGGGATAGAGAAAACAGCAAGAAGCCTGTGTTGGAAAAAACTTTCACAGAAAGGTGACCTTGCTATTTGGCAAAAACCCACTAATCATATTCATTGCAAAATTAACAGGAATGTCTTCAAAAAACCTCAATTTTGCAAGGCACAAGATCCTGACGCTGCATGGTAATGTCTCTCTCTCTCTCTCTCTCAATTCAAATTGTACTTTCGGATGATTTTGTAATTTTAACAGAGAAAATGAACAAATTTTCAATTCTTCAAACAGTTGACAAAAGCCAAACTGTCCACTTCACAACTGATATGATACCAAAACCAATAAGATAATAAAGGGACAAGACAAAAGTTGTTTGTTACTTTTAGTTCAAGTTTCTATCACAAACACTTTTTTACTTCATTGCCAAACTTTTCATTTTGTTCTGTTTTTTTTTTTTTTTTTCTCTTCTGATGTAGGTATACCAAATTGGATACTTGTTTAACTCCACTGCCTGAAGTGTCCAATATAAGGGAAATGGCAGGTGGGCAATTAGCGAAATGGCCGGAGAGGTTGACTGCAATTCCTCCAAGGATTTACAGTGGAAGTTTAGGAATTACAGCCGAAAATTTCAGAGCAGACACAGAGCTGTGGAAGGAAAGAGTGGAATATTACAAAACTTTTGACGGTCAACTAGCACAACATGGGAGGTACCGTAATGTGCTTGATATGAACTCATATTTGGGAGGGTTTGCAGCTGCTCTGATTGATGATCCAGTGTGGGTCATGAATGTAGTCCCAGTCGAGGCTCAAATCAACACCCTTGGTGTCATCTACGAACGTGGGTTGATCGGTACATATCAAAATTGGTATGTCTTCTCTCCTTTGATTTTTTATTTTTATAATATATCATCTACAGTGCAGTGACTTGAATATGATATATTATCAGACTGAATGAGCACTCTTTACTCCTAAAAACCACTCAAGTTCCACATATGTTAATAGCAATGTCAACTTTTCCAAGCTCAATCGGTTATTTAATAAGCTGTCGTCTTATAGGTGTGAGGCCATGTCAACTTATCCAAGGACTTATGACTTCATTCATGCCAATTCGGTTTTCAGTCTCTACAGGGACAGGTAAACAACATTACAAATAATACTATCTCTTCTTCTTCATGTATTGTGTGTAGATTAAAAGCTAATTATTATTAATGAATTTGTATTACAGATGTGAAATGGAAGACATATTGTTAGAAATGGACAGAATTTTACGGCCAGAAGGTAGTGTAATTATTCGGGACGATGTCGATATTTTGCTCGAGATCAAAAGGATCACAGATGTTATGCAATGGGAGAGCAGTATAGTAGACCATGAAAAGAGTCCACATTACAGAGAGAAGATTCTTTTTGTTGTTAAAAAATACTGGACAGCACCGGCCCCTCACCAAAACAGCTAGTTTTCTAGAAATAATTTTCTTAATTTTTTATGTTCAATATAACAATCATTATTATCGGTAATGATTTTTTGTCACCGGCTTCATTGGCTATATGACTCTTGAAATATATTCATACATCATCAAGTAAAGGTCTCAAATGTTTATCGCACATTCTTGATCTTCTTAATTTCAAGCAATTTTTTCCAATATTCATCTTCTTTCAAGCGAAGAGATTCAGCTTGCTTCAAAGCAATCACTTCTTTTTCTTTGTCAGCCAACATAGGTGTAACATACTCATTATCCTGCCAGTGATGTTAGACATTAATCATGTGAGACAAAAAAAATATGCAATCTGATTAAATTGGTGTAACAGTATAAGTTTTTTTTTTTTACTTATTCGTGAAAGTAAAATTGTTGTTACGAAAAGAACACTACCTCATTAGAAGGAAGAGCATCTTTTTTTTTTTTACTTAATGAAAATGATCTACATTTACATTAACAAAATAAAATGTTTTGAGTTTCAATTTTTTTAGTTTTTTTGTTACAATGGTCAACATGAGTATTAAAATTAAAAAATAAGTTCGTCAAAATCAGAAAGATTTAAAGGTATGTACCCACTAAACCTAACAGGTCCAATTGGACGAGCCGATTTGAACCAAATCAAATCCAACTTGTCTTAGTTTCACAAGCTAAAACTGTTCAATTTGGTTCGATATATTTGGTTTAATTCGTTTCGGTCAGAATGCACATCCCTTTGCAGCAAAATGTATAATTGCATTGAATTTTTTATAATACTTTTCCTCATTTTTTTTTTCAGGAAAAATGGACAGTCTTGAAGACCTTTAGATTTCATTGGCTCTTAACATTTCAGTGGCTGGGATTATAAGGATAATGCTTGGGTGATGACCTCCGGATATATATCCTGGGTGAGTTTAGTAGAATGTTTTTTTTTTTTTTTTTTTTTTTTAAATAAATTTTTGATGACATTTATTAGCAAATTGAATATTCTAATTGTGAAAAAGTTTATTAGCAAATAAAATTTTGATGACATAGCTTTGATTTATGTTGTTTATTGTGATTTGTGGAACTAATATGAACGAACCTTCTAATTTGCAGTTTGAAAATTCTCTACCCAATATGCCTACTTGCATCTTGGTACCAGTCAACTGGACGAGGAGTTCTTGGGTGCAACGGGATGCACCATGCATCCCCCACCCAGATGTTGCCATGTCACATGGCAACATCTGGGTGGGGGATGCATGGTGCATCCCGTTGCACCCAATTTTTAGTCCAACTGGACAGGGCAGGCACTACATCATGTACATGATATGTTTCAAAATGACATTGACGAGCTGTCAATTTCTAACAATCCATACGGTTCAAATAAGTGGAGTGTCAAATCTTCTAAGTTTTCACGGTGAATATGATCTTATGTTATATGAGTTTGCCTTCTAGGAAGACTTTATAGACATTATATACGCTATATGAGGAGAACAAGAAAATAGCCGATTAAGAAACACGAATTCTTAGCATCAAGAGATCCTTGCACTGATGAAATTCATTGTGAGTTCCAAATACTTTAAATTTTATTGTATTTTTATCTGCAGTGTTGTGTCTATATTGTTTAACAATGACAATGATGATTTGTGTCTGCTGTTCTCTTTTGTTAGAATTGTTGTTTGAGCAATATGTGAACATGTGTATTAAATAATGCCTATGAAAACATTCATTACTCTGATCAGGATTTTATTCTGATAACTTTCAATGCTTTGAGTTTAAAAGAAAATTTTTAGAATGAGCTGAAGTTTTGTTATGTAAATTTTCTAGGTTGTGCCGTTGTGTACAATACAAAGAGTCTATCAAGACTAACTGCATATAAGGAGAGAGCTATGAAAATGTTAAACTACTATAGAAAAAAGAACCAAAGAACTTTGGAGAACTCGACCATAAAGGTTCTTTTATCTGCATGATGAATTAGCTTAATACATTTAATTTATATATATATATATATATAATTATTTATAAGTGTTAAGTTGGTCATGTCATTTTACCTGCAGACTGGTTGGTTGGGTCTTTGGGAAAAACGCATGGATGCAATTGTCTATTATGCCGTAGAAGTTGAAAAATGCTTGGATCAATACAAGCATTTGAAAAATGCTTATGTGGGCTACTTATGCTTTGGTCTCAAGGTTTCCATTGACTTAACAACTACTATGGGTGTCATATAAAAGCATAAGACATTTGATTTAAGTGATCCTAAATAGTTTAAAGTGATCCTAAATAGTTAAAGGTCAATTTAGGTGTTTGATTAGATCAGTTATTTACCATAGTGTCTTAAGAATGCAACTTTATGCTTTCAATAATTGATTTCAGGAATCAGATTTCAGTGGATATTCAATTTTGTAAATTTCTCTACACTAATAACCCATTATGCTGTATGTTTTATGTGTACGTATGTTTATTGTTGTTAGTATAAGATGGTTGTTCTTTTGTAAACATATTCATTTGGAACTGAAATGGAAGTCTGGAGGAGCTGGACAATGAGAGACAGTTAAAGGAGTTTGAAAAGAAAGAATCGGAAAGACATAAAAAAGTATGCAAAAAAGAAGAAGAATGATCATTCTCCTTCTCCACCAGTAGTCCAAGTTTGGGAAGATTACCTTGAGTTTAGCCTCTTATCATTCCAGCCTGACGATGATGTGTTAAACTATGTCCGGGGTAGTGGGCTTCTTTACACTGAACCGTGGTGGACAATGAATTTGGTAAGTTTGTTGATTCCATGGTTAGTTTTCATATGCTTTTATATGACACTCATAGCAGTTGTTCAGTCAATGATAAACCTTGAGACCAAAGCATAAGTAGCCCACACAAGCATTTTTCGAATGCTTGTATTGATCCAAGGACGTAAGAGGTTGTCCCAATATATGTCACGGGGCTCAGAAGCACTTTCTATCACCCATTTTGTCGCTTTAATGACTTATTGAGATTGAGAACATATGGCTGCCTCCCGATGAGTTTTGAATGAAACAAATTCTACTGGGATAACATTTGTATCATCACTTGTAAGCTTTTTTATTTTTATTTTTCAAAATTTTCCTATGTAAAATTGTTATTGTTAAACATAACCAAATAATTTGAACAGTTTTTTTTTATTTTCAAGGGAAAGTATCATTTTCCCCCCTGTATTTTACCATATTCATAAAGTTGCCCCCTCTAGTTTTAGAAATGGTTGGTCTTCCCCCTCTAGTTTGCCATATTCGAATATTTACCCCCTACCGTTAGGATTTCTGTTAAATAAGGGTTTGACCATTAAATACAAAGGAGAAAATACATTTTCCCCCCTGTAGTTTGCCATATTCATAAAGTTGCCCCCCTAGTTTCAGAATGGTTGGTCTTCCCCCGCTAGTTTGCCATATTCGAATATTTACCCCCTACCCTTAGGATTTCCGTTAAATAATGGTTTGATCGTTAAATGCAAAGGAGAAAGTACATTTTTACCCCTAATAATAACGTTGATTTAAAAAAAAAAAAACAGAATTAGCTTAACAAGGTATATTTAATAATTATTAAAAGATATTAAAAATAATATTAAAAAATTAAAAACATCAATTTCAACTTTCAAGCCTTAATTATCTCTCTCTCCCTTGAAATTAAAAAACAATTATTAATTATCTCCAAATTCAATATCTACCATCCATCTCAAACATGGACGGTGGAGATAATTATATAAAAAAATATTAATATCAAAAATTATAAAATAATATAATTGTAAAAAAAAAAAAAAAAACTAATCAAATTATATAATAATAATAATAATAATAATAATATAATTGTAAAAATAAACAAAAATGATATTAAAAAAATCTCACTTTCTCTCTCTCAACATTATCTGTGATACTTTCCCTATTATTATTAGATTCATTAGCAAACACCACCTAACTTTTTATTTTGTTTTATTCTCGCCGGCGATAGGATGAAGAAAAGAGAGAGATTAATTTATCACAGATAATGTTGAGAGAGAGAAAGTGAGATTTTTTTAATATCGTTTTTGTTTATTTTTACAATTATATTATTATTATATAATTTGATTAGTTTTTTTTTTTTTTTTACAATTATATTATTTTATTATTTTTGATATTAATATTTTTTTTATATAATTATCTCTACCGTCCATGTTTGAGATGGATGGTGGAGATTGAATCAGGAGATAATTAATAATTGTTTTTTAATTTCGAGGGAGAGAGAGATAATTAAGGCTTGAAAGTTGAAATTGATGTTTTTAATTTTTTAATATCTTTTAATAATTATTAAATATACCTTGTTAAGCTAATTCAGTTTTTTTTTTTTTTTTTAAATCAACGTTATTATTAGGGGTAAAAACGTACTTTCTCCTTTGTATTTAATGGTCAAACCATTATTTAACAGAAATCCTAAGGGTGGGGGGTAAATATTTGAATATGGCAAACTAGAGGGGGAAGACCAACCATTCTGAAACTAGGGGGGGGGGGGGGGGGGGGGGGGGGGGGGGGGGCAACTTTATGAATATGGCAAACTGTAGGGGGGAAAATTTATTTTCTCCTTTGTATTTAATGGTCAAACCCTTATTTAACAGAAATCCTAACGGTAGGGGGTAAATATTCGAATATGGCAAACTAGAGGGGGAAGACCAACCATTTCTGAAACTAGGGGGCAACTTTATGAATATGGTAAACTACAGGGGGGAAAATGATACTTTCCCTATTTTCAATACACTGAAAAGAAATAATGACCAAATTCTTACACAACCCATAATAACAATAAACAACAATATATAGAGGGTGCATAAATAACCAAATGATATTGCAACATTTTTCTTTTATTTTATGTGAATAAGAAACAAGATATAGCAACATCTTGAAACTTACCTGTTCGGTCCAATTTTCAACATTAGCGGCATAATAGCCAATAGCATCCATTCGTTTTCCCCGAAGACCTAACCAGCCAATCTGCAGGTAAAATGACATGACCAACTCAACACTTATAAATGATTAAATATAATATATAAATTAAATGTATTAAGCTTTATGGTCAAGTTCTCATAAGTTCTTTGATTCTTAGCTCTATCCTTCTAGGTAGTTAGTCTTGATACTCTTTGTATTGTACACAACCTAGACGATTTACATACCGAAACTTAAAGCTCATTCTAAAAATTTGCTTTTAAACTTAGAGCATTGATTGAAGCTTCAAGACATAGCTCATTAACATATTAAACAAACTTCCACCAATAGATACACACATGATGTGTCGAGAATTGGCACAGAAGAAATGTTCATTTTGGTCATTAATTGATTTATCTGGTTCTACTAGAATGTTTATGACCAGAACCTGCCAAAAGGAGTTACAATCAATAAATATCAACTATAATCATAATCATAATCAATAGTCATGTAACAATCCTATGGTAAATGCATAACACAATCCTATGGTAAAGGCATAACACGGACTGCCCCGTTGCTTAAAGAGTTTCTCATTTTTCAACGGAGAAATTACTTAAAAGTTTGGATATGGATAGTTGAAACCTTAGAAATGCCAGAGCCTTCTCTCATTAAACATGCCAGGCTGGATTGCACTGTATACCTCCGGATATATATCATGGGTGAGTTTAATAGAATGTTTTTTTTTATAAATAAATTGTTGATGACATTTATTAGCAAATTGAATATTCTAATTATGAAAAAGTTTATTAGCAAATAAATTTTTGATGACATAGCTTTGATTTATGTTGTTTATTGTGATTTGTGGAACTAATATTTCTAGTTTTTATGGTCTGGTAACCACCATAGTTTATGATTATGATCAATTGGCATCCAGGCGGCCGCCCAGGACCCATAATTTAAAGGGCCATTTACATGTAAAAAGTTACATGTATATGGGCCTAAAAAATATGTTGTAGAGAATTAAATAGGCCCATATTATTTGACCCACTTTGGCCCACACTTTAGTCTTTAGGCTTTGACCCACTTTCCTTTTCTATTTTTCCTCCACCAAATACCAAATGCACTGCCGCTGATCTCATATTTTCATTCTCATCCATCGATTCCATTCAACTGATTCAAGCATCAAGTCTTTAGTCTTCGAGTCTCAGTTCTCACTCTCTCAATGTGTTTGTGCTCACTGGCCACTGCTCAGGTAATTTTGTTTCTATTTTTATTTTTTGTAATTTTTTACAAATTGTAATTTTTTACATACTCTTGTTCTCTAAATCTCCGGTAATTTGGTAATATGGTATGCCTTGTAATTTGCTAGTTAGATTTAATGGAGATATGTATTATTTTAAATTTGTAATGAGAAATATTAAGTTAAGAACAAAATATAAATAAGCAGGCATTTCAATTTGTGATATAGACTAAAGTTTGCTCCAAGAATATGTAATTATGTAAACACACTGATTGGTTTACTCAGTACTCAAGTAGTGGAAACAATGAAGAAAAAAATAAAAACAGAGTAAAATCAAAATCAAAGTGAGACTAAGAGGGAGAGAGATTTTGGTGATAAAAATGTTGTCAAAATATTTTCGTGGAAAAGTAGAAAACCAACTGATTGGTTTTCTTTCAAATATTTAAAAAGTTGTCAAAATATGTATGTATTTAAAAGTCTGTAATACAATAAAAGTTTCATTTATATACTTCCAAGCACCTTATACATATAATTAAATTAATATATGATTTAATTGTATTTTATATCAGAACGAACTGATAGTAGAAAGACTATATATATATATATATATATATAAATATATATTGAAAAAAAAAAAAAAAAACTATGAACATTAATAAATGGCCCATTTCAGAGATTCACCCCGGGCCTTTAAAAAGTCAGGGTCGGCCCTGTAGGCATCTGGTTGTAGGTGTTTGGGGTTTTAGGGGTTTTGTTGGTAAGTTGTTTGGGATTTGGATCATATTGCTTCAAATATTTTAATGCTTAAAATATCCCTTTAAAGGTAATCTTGGTATTTCATCTCCCCAAGTGGGAAAAAATCCAAGTTTATCAAGAAGGGGACATTTTTGCTTTTTCAAACGTAGTAAGAGACATTTCCTTCCATTTCCATGATTTTCTGATCATGACAATTCAATTTCTCAAAAACCAGCTTCCCTTCCCTTCCCTTCCTCGAATTAGAGTTTTACAAACTCAACAATAAACCCTATAGATTGAACACATTGGGCCTTTTAATCTCTCTCACACGAACACAAAATACCCAAAACAATTTGAGTGGGCTCAGCAGAGTACAAATTGGGCCTTACTAGATCCATAACTTATGTTTTAGGAGTGAGTGATTTTAAACATAACCGATATGTCCGTGTGGGATCAACCGCATATGGATTCTATAGAGAGATTCTCCAAAAATATTTTCCATGTAACATAGTTTTTTAACTTCAAGATCATGTGGTCAAACAAACAATAAATGAATAAATACATTATATCTCTAATCTGTTAATAAAATCATTAAAATACAAAAATATTAAAAGAAACATGAAGATTCTTGAATGTAATTCTTGGGTTAAAGAAAGAAGAAAAAAGAAAAGAAAAGAAACAGCTGTAGTTGTTTGACACTACTCATCTCCAATCTCCAACCTTTTGACTTTGTAAATCTTGAGCTCTCAGGTTGGATAAACCATTGATTTTGTACTCTGGTATGTGTTTAAGGTTGCAATCTTTCATGGGTTTTTGATATCAGTGGCTGGATTTTGTAAATTATCAATCTTTGAGGGTTAAAGTTTAGCGGTGTCTCCATATTTGTGTTTTTGATTGAGAGATGAGTCGCAGAGTGATACTGTCCCAAATGTTTAAGCAATCTAACAACACATCGTCCAAACTGGTCACTTGCCATTGGAAAACATAAGAGATTTCTGAGTTACATTAGCTACAACAATGTTTCCAAATAGCTTTCTCCAATGCAACTGAACACCTCCACCGATAAAAGGAGACATATTACGAGGCTGATGCTTTGTTATACAACATATGGACTACTAAAGTAAAAGTCAGTCAATTCATTTAGGCGTGTTAAGAAGCACAGGTACACCTACAACTTTTGTTGCCTCCGTATTGCTATCATCTTCCTATTAGAATCAACAACACTAAATTATTCATCCCATTGTAATCTAACAACCAATCAGTGCTTATATTATAGTGAAACGAATCAATAAAACAATGTAGCCACTTAACACACAATACATATAAGTAAATGGAGCGAATTGGATAAACTATGACGTCGTTTTCGATCAATGGCATTCGATAAGTATATAAAGCTTTCACTTTAAAAAAAGCTGAAGTAGCCTGTCCAATAAAACTCATCAATTTTTACATCACTAAAAAAGAAAAATTGAAAACCCTATTTTAATCAGTTTCCTAGAAGAAAGGAAAAAAAGTCTTACAGCGATAGCTTTTTCTAAATCGGAATTTCCCACCCACTGTCTCTAAATTGCTTTTTCATTTTTCATTTTTTCGATTCTCTGTCTCTTGAATTTTCTGGAGAATCCGTGTGAACACAAGCAAACAAACTAGGTATAAATCTCATCACTTTCAATTTTCATTTATTCATCTCAATTTAACTAACTCTCATCTCTCAAATTCATTCGGTCACCAGACATCAAGATTCACCACCGCCACTGTCTCATCTCTGACTCTGTCATTTGTTCTAGGCAGCCGATTGCATCACCAGGTCAGTTTACTATACTCTTTTAGTTATTGTTCATTTATGAGGAAAATTAAGATTTACTAAAGATGGGATATGTATCAAATAGAAAAGGGAAAAAGAACAGAGGAGTGGAGTATTTGAAAGAGAGAGTAGATTTTTTGCTGGGCATTTTTTGTAGTCGAGAGTAATGGAAACGTGAACCTAGGAAAATGCTAAGTAATGCTAAATTTTAGCTAAAATAGTCAGGAACTTTCCATGAACATTAATATATATTTTTATTTTTTTATTTTTTGATGGATATAACCCAAAGGTTTACAACACCTGGAATTCAGATCCAGGTCAAGAAATATGAAAACATGTTTCCAACTAATATTTTTAAAATTTAAAATATAAATAAATTTATTTTGTTTGTATTTAAAGTATAAAATATAAAATTAGTTTAAAAATAATAAAATAATAGGAAAGAGAATTTGGCTAGGATTTGAAGAGTGTTTTGCAATTTCTTTAAAACAGAGAGCCATATCAAGGAGCAGTTGGAGTGTAAAAACATTTTAACTAAGAAGCATGTTTAAAGAGCCCTAACAATGATAAACTAACCACTAATAACAATGATAAACTAATTAACTGTGCATAACTACACGGTGCTCTGTTCTCCATGATGAAGCACTGTTGACTTGTTCAATATGCCTGCACTTTCAGTTTTGCTGCAATTTAAATATCAACTTGACAACTTTTATATGTTTTGTATTATATTACTAAGCTGTGTTAACTGGAATACAACTATCGGTTTAAATTGTTTGTTTATCAACATTAAATGGATCTCATAGTTTAATTCAAAAATAGGTTATTGATTAGTGGACTATTAATTTTCCCCAACTTGATATGAACCAAATGAATCAACTACATCATTATTTATACTTATTTCCATGTAAATTCATATCATGGGATTAAATTTGTGTTTTTTTATTTTTTTATTTTAGAAATCTGACTCCCCGGTCGTCGGGTGTTCAATGTGTCGGGGTCTACAAAGACCTAATGAGCTCAATGTGTCATGGGCCGGTTGGGACTTAGCGAGATCAATGTTGACCTGGATGACAACTTGGGTGAAGAGTCTCCCCGCACTTTCAATTTTGTAGAAAAATATAGGACTTGAACCCCCGTCGTAGATGGTGGTTTTGTAGAAAAATATGGGACTCGTACCCTCATCATAGATGGCGGTTTTGTAGGAAAATATAGGACTCGACCCCCGTCACATAAGAGAAATGAAAAGTGCATAACCACTTGGCCAAGAATAGAAGTGCAACATTTGTGTCTTTGTTAGATATTCTTATTTGTATATATCAGATCTTTTTTATGATATTTGTATATTTCAGTATTATGTTGGATTGTGAGTTTTGTTTGTTTTTTAAGTTATTTTTATTTTGGATGTAACATTTACATTAACAAAATAAAATGTTTTGAGTTTCAATTTTTTTAGTTTTTTTGTTACAATGGTCAACATGAGTATGAAAATTAAAAATAAGTTGTCAAAATCAGCGGCTCAAACTCTCAAACCCACTAAACCTAACAAGTCCAATAGGCCAAGCCGAATTGAATCAAATCCAATCCAACTTGTCTTGTTTCACATGCTAAAACTGTTCAATTTGGTTCAATATATTAAGTTTAATTCGGTTCGGTTAGAATGTACATCCCTTTTGCAGCATAATGGTATAATTGCATTGAGTTTTTTATGGTACTTTTCCTCTCATTTTTTTTTTCCAGGAAAAATGGACAGTCTTGAAGACCTTTTGATTTCATTGGCTCTTAACATTTCAGTGGCTGTGATTATTCTATGCTCATTCTCGATATTACGCCTCATTCCGAAAAACAAAACCTTCTATTTTCGCACATCGCCTTACGAGGTTAGATGGAGTCTGACACGGACTGCCCCGTTGCTCAAAGAGTTTCTCAATTTTCAATGGAGAAATTACTTTAAAGTTTGGATATGGATAGTTGAAACCTTAAAAATGCCAGAGCCTGCTCTCATTAAACATGCCGGGCTGGACTCCACTGTGTACCTTCGGATATATATCCTGGGGTGAGTTTAGTAGTATGTTTTTTTAAGAGTAATTGACACCAATGCCCCGTGGAGTGTACGTTAATTCGCATGTTGTCCCCTAAACTTTTTTTTAGGCATTAAACCCCCCGGACTATAGTTTATTGACAAAACCCAACTGTAAATGCCCCCTCTCAGTGAGGAATAAACCTAACTGTTTATCAATAAACGATAGTTCGGGGGGTATAATGCGTAAAAAAAAAGTTTATGAGGCAACATGCGAATTCACGTACACTTCAGGGGGCATTGGTGCCAATTACTCTTTTTTTTTAAAATATAAATTTTTGTTGACATTTATTAGCAAATTGAATATTCTAATTGTGGAAAAGTATATTAGCAAATAAATTTTTGATTACATGGCTTTTATTTATGTTGTTTATTGTCTTCTAATTTGCAGTTTGAAAATTCTCTGCCCAATATGCCTACTTGCATTTTGCATCTTGGTGCCAGTCAACTGGAAAGGGCAGGCACTGCGTCATGTCCATTATACATTTCACAGTGACATTGACAAGTTGTCAATTTCTAACATTCCATATGGTTCAAATAAGTGGGTGTCAAATCTTCTGAGTTTTCATGGTGAATATGATCTTTTATGTTATATAAGTTTGCCTTCTGGTAAGACTTATCTTTTGTTTTTACTTGTCAGGTTGCTTGCACATATAGCTCTGTGCTATGTTTTCACTTTTTGGACATTATATATACTATATGAGGAGTACAAGAAAATAGCTGATATGAGACACGAATTCTTAAAATCAAGAGATCCTTGCGCTGAAGAGTTCACTGTGAGTTCCAAATTCCAAATACTTTAAATTTTATTGTATTTTTATCTACAGTGTTTGTGTTTATATTGTTTAACAATGATAGATTTGTGTCTGCTGTTCTCTTTTGTTAGAATTGTTGTTTGAGCAATATGTGAACATGTGTATTAAACAATGCCTATGAGAACATTCATTACTCTGATCAGGATTTTATTCTGATAACTTTTATTACAGCTTCTTGTTTATTAATTGTAACTCCTTTTGACAGGTTCTGGTCAGAAACATTCCAGTAGATCCAGATAATTCAATTAATGATCAGATTGAACATTTCTTCCATGCCAATTATCCATATCAGTACCTAAAACATCAGGTATGCATCTATTGGTGGAAGTTTGTTTAATATGTTAATGAGCTCTGTCTTGAAGCTTCAATCAATGCTTTGAGTTTCGTTATGTAAATCTTCTAGGTTGTGTACAATACAAAGAGTCTATCAAGACTAACTGCACGGAAGGAGAGAGCTATGAAAATGTTAAACTACTACAGAAATAAGAATCAAAGAACTTCGGAGAACTCGACCATAAAGGTTCTTTTATTTGTATGATGAATCAGCTTAATATATTTAATTTATATATATATATATATATAAAATCATTTATAAGTGTTGAGTTAGTCATGTCATTTTATCTGCAGACTGGCTGGTTAGGTCTTTGGGGAAAACACATGGATGCTATTGGCTATTATGTCGCTGAAGTTGAAAATCGGACCGAAGAGGTAAGTTTCAAGATGCTACTATATCTTGTTTCTTATCCCCATAAAAGGAAAATAAAAAAAAATGTTGCGATATCATTTGGTTATTGATGTACTCTCTATCTATTATTGTTTATTGTTATTATGGATTGTGTAAGAACTTGGTTATTATTTCTTTTCCGTGTATTGGAAATAAAAAACTGCTCAAATTATTTTGTTATGTTTAATAATAACAATTTTATACAGGAAAATTCAGAAAAAAATAAACTTACAAGTGATGATACAAATGTTATTCGAGCGGCATTTGTTTCATTCAAAACTCGTCAGGAGGCAACCAAATGTTCACAATCTCAACAAGCCATTAAAGCGACAAAATGGGTGACAGAAAGTGCTCCTGAGCCACGTGACATATATTGGGACAACCTCTTACGTCCTTGGATCAATACAAGCATTCGTCAAATGCTTGTGTGGGCTACTTATGCTTCGGTCTTATGCTTTTATATGATACCCATAGCAGTTGTTCAGTCAATGGAAAACCTTGAAGAGATTAAGAAGCTTTTTCCTAAGCTTGCCCCTGTCATTGAGAAGCTCACACATATGTAAGTTTGTATATCCTTGTGCTATTTTATTTGAGGTTTTTATTTTATACTCTTTTTATTTTTTATTCTTAATTTTGTTGATTTATACTGGTATTTTTCTTGCAGGGGCCTAGTGAAGCAAATAGGTCAACTGCTAATTCCAGGGATTACATTGAAGATAGCCCGAGAGCTACTCCGAATTATTATCGAAATGATATGCAAAATGGAAGGGTGTATATCACACTCTTCTTTTGAGAGGAGATCAGCAGAGAGATTCTTTTGGTTTTATGTTGGTAACATATTTCTCGGAAACGTACTCACCGGAACTATTATTCAGCTTCATCAGTCCCCATTCAGGTATGTTACCCTTCTACTAATCAGATTTTAAAAAGGTGAAATGAGGCAGTGCCTCGCGGCCAAAGTTGCCTTGAAGGCTGCCGCCTCAGCCTTCAAATGAGGCAGGGCCACCTCACATGATTGAGGCAGCTGCCTCGAGGCGAGGCGGCATGAGGCGATCCAAATACGAATTCTGAATTTTTTATTTTATTTTTGTAAAAAATACCGATTTAAAAAATATATATATAGGGCCAAAAACTTTCTGTCCAAAAAGAAAGTGCAACTTCCACCCTTTGCCTCTCTAAACCCTAAAATCACATCTACTCCATTGAAGACCAAATTTCGCCCTTTACTTCTCTAAACCCTAAAATCAGTAAATTACATATCAACAATTAAATGTTATGGATTGTTTCTATTTATTTATTTGGGATATTTGTGAAAACTTAATAAAGAAAAGAGAGAACAAAGGCACCGTTTGGTGTGCGGGGTTAGATTGTACTATTTCATGGGATTAGATTGAATTGAGACGAGACTGAGATTGGATTAGATTGGACTGGATTGAACTAAATTAACACTATGCTGAGTGCTTGTGTTTGAAGAAACGTGGGACTGGACGTAGGGGTCGTTTGTTTTTTTGTCTGAAAACTGAATAGTCCTGAATTTTTCTAAAGACTAAATAGGGACTGAAATCTGAACTTGAATAACATGTTTTTTTTCCCCTCACATCTGAATGTATTGTCAACACGTTTGTTTTTTAAAAGTAAAATTGTCTAAAAATAAGTAATTTTATATTTATACCCATGTTAAACAATTATACATATAATATGGAATAAAAACAATCCAAAAATAATAATTATATATGAACACATATGATCATGATCTTCCTCTTCCATTACAAACAAACTTCAATTTTTACTAAGAAAATAAATTTTTTTTTTTCAAAAAATAAAAGAGGTAGCAAAAAAACTCACACAAAACTCTCTCTCTCTCTCTCTCTCTATATATATATATAAATACATCACTTCAATATCATAATAAAGTATTGATATTAAACACCAATTTGAGAAGTGATTATTGATTAGGGTTCTTTTTTATTTTTAAATCTATTTAAAATAAGGTATATATTAAAATAAATATTTTTATACCATATATAATTATGATGAAATTGAAAATATGTTATATATGGAGTATAGTATCGGAAGAAAAGATTTTGGATTGTATTTAATGCAATTCAATGATTTGCAATTGAAAGCTTCTTTTGACAATCCAATTTTTTCTTTTTACATTTCTTTTCTAAAAACACCCCATTCTCAAAATTTAAATTTTAAAAAATTCTAAAAACATTTCATTTTATTACAAGATTATCCTTTTTATCTTTTTTGAATTAAATTATTAAAAAAAATAATTTATCTCCCCTAAATCATTAGATTAATTATTACATATTAAATACTATCTCCTAAATTTTTAATTATCATATTAAACTCTCTCCTCCAATACATAGCTTTAATTTTCTATCTTCATTCTTTCTCAAGCAAGACTAACAGTTAAGAAAAAAAAAAAAAACTAATAAGTACCCTGTTTTTTTTTTTTTTTTTAAAATCGAAATATGAAAATGCTTTTTGTTACTTTTGTAGGTATGTGATTGCCTAAAGAATTTTAATTCTTTCATTAGTCTTAGAAATTATAAGTTTAATTGAATCTAATTGAAACAATTCAAGCTTTCATATATATATATATATATATATATATATATATATATATATATAGACAGTCTTTCTATTGTCAGTTCGTCCTGACAATAAATATATCAGGACGAAGAATGTCGACCATAGATTATGGAGATGTTTTGACAAGTGCATACATTTTGAGTCAAAGTATGTAAATCTAGTGGTCCACATTCTTCATCCTGATATATTTATTGTCAGGATGAACTGACAATAGAAAATCTGTATATATAGATATATTAATGTTAGTAAAAAACTAAAATATTCATAAGTTTTTTTTTTCCTTAACTATTAATTAGAGATTGTTCGAGAAAGTATGGAAATATTATTATTATTATTATTATTATTATATGGAGAGAGATTAGTTAGGAAAGAATGTTTAATATGGTAATATCAGATTTAGGATAGGGAGTTTAATACGTAATATTTAATTTAATGATTTAGGAGAGAGAATATATATATTTTTTAATAATTTAATTATTTTGGAGTGTTTTTAAATTTTTTTGTTTTGCTTAGTAATTTTAATTTAGGTTAAAATTGTCATTAATAAAAAAAATTAAATTGGAGTGTGAATAAATAATTTGTGGATTGTAAGGAGAAGCTCTCTTTGCAATTAAGTGAAAAGTCAGGATTTTTTACTTTTTATTTTAAGTTGTTTTTTGGTATTTTTAAGTTGTTTGACCACTTAAAAAAAAAAAAAAAAAAACCCTTAATAATTATGATTCAGACCCATTAAGTTTTAAGTGGAAAAAACAAACGACCCCTTAATTAATATCATGTTTTGTTTGGTGAAACAAGGGACCGTACTAAATATAATAATTTTTTAAATTTAAAATTAAATTAACAATTAATCTTAATTTTTTTTAAAAGAAAAATAAAAAAACTGTAATCTGAAAATCATTAAAAAAAAAGGACTTCCATGGAATTAAAAAAAAAAAAAAAAAAACGACTATGGAGGTCTGTTTGTCTGTTGAAAGACCTCCATGGAACTTTAAGAGAGAGAGAGAGAGAGAGAGAGATTCACACTTACCATTGTTGGGTGCCCTCATGGAGTTTCTTTGAGTGATTTCTATCTCTTTTGATTTGATTTCCAGTTGTTGTTGTTGTTGAAGGTGGTCTCTGCGTGGAGACTTGAAGGGGGCACACTTGGAAGTTGGATTTGCTTGATTGAAACGATAAAGAATTCTTTCGAAAATTCTGGTGGGGTGGTGTGGTGTTTCGTTTCTGGGTCTGGTGGGGGTGTTTGGTTTGCGATGAATCAGATGATGTTTTTTTTTTTTCGGTTTAAGATGAATCCGGTGGGGGTGTTTTGTTTTTCTGGTGTGGTTTGAGATTGGTGTTGTCATGTTGTTGTTTGAGATTGATGATGATGATGAAAAAGAAGAACTAGGGAATTTTTGATGATGATGAACTGGAAATTTTTTTAATGTGAGGAATTTTATAATTTATTCATTATCAAATTATTAAAGAAACCCAAAAAAAAAAAAAAAAAAAAAAAAATAGTCATGCGTTTTGCAGGACTAAATCACTAAAAAAGGGTCAAACCAATCCGATGGTGCTTCTAAATATGGGATTGGACTGAGCCAATCCCAGTCCAATCCCATGTGCCAAACAGGCCCAAAGAGATATAAAACAAAGAGAGAAAAGAGAGACGATCAATATATAAAAGTGTTTTTCACTATGTTCAAAAGATACAAGAGGTAGGGTTTATATAGTTGGTGACCCACAAAGATATGGTAACAACTGATTACACTTAAGAGACATAGGCCCTGTTTGATTTTTCCACTTAACACTGAATGACACTTAATGTGTTCCATTCAGTTATTTTATTTGATTTTTAAAGTGGTAAAATCACTTAATGAGCACCTAAAACCACTTGTTTTGAAAAGTGAAAAATTTTCACTTTTCATTTTTCACTTAACATAAATCCAGGAGAATTTAATACAAAGTTTTACTTCAAAAACTATCCTCACTAATTTCATCTATTTCCAATTTTGTCTTCTATTAAAGCCCTACTTGTATTTATATATATATATATTTTTCTGATATTTGTTTATCTGACATGATATTTGTTTTAATTTGTCTAGTGGCAGTTGTTATGTTGTTATTTTATTTGTTTGCGTTGTTATATATATATATATATATATATATATTGCTGGTATGTTCTCAAATTTAAGATTGCATCAAGTTCTTAAGACTCCATATTTTCTAATATACAGCATCAGAATTCTCGATGCAGGCTTTTTCCTTTTTGATGCAAATTATAGGACCATCGGAATTCTCAAATTAGGCATTGTTATATAGGTGTTGTTATATATATATATATATAGTTTGAAGGATTTTGCTTGTATTTAATTTCACTGATACAATATTTTGCTTATTTTTTTATGAGTTTTTGAGTGAATTATATTATTAGTATTACAATGAGAAATTAATCATGTTGTTATTCATTGATAATGATATTCAATTTAGAGAAAAAAAAAAAAAAAAACAAACAAACATTTCCATAAACCAACCAATCCAGAATAATATAAATTTAAAATATTATTAATAACTAAATAAATTTATTTTATATTTAATTTACATGTTAGAGTTGTCCTTCATATATTAAACTGTAAATATATAACAAATAATAGTTAGAAGGGTATAGATGTAAAAGTATTTATTTTCAGATATTTATAACTTTAAAAAACAAACAACTTATCACTTATATTCAGTTTTCAGTGAAAACAAACAAACATGTTTTTTAGTTTTCAGTTTTCAGTCACTATTCAGTCTTCAGTAACATTCAGCATTGTTCAGTCTTCAGACAAAAAAATCAAACGGGGCCTTAATAATTGGGGAATTATACATGATTGGCTATGATTAAGGGATTAGATATGATTGGCTAGGAGATTAGATATGATTGACTAGGATTGAGGGTCAAAGCAATCCCTAAATTGAAGGCTAATAATGATACTGAAGATTTTGAGAGAATATGAAATATTATTCATTTCACATTTTCACCTATCAATGAGAGAGCCGCATACAGAATATATACATCAGAGGCAGTCAGGCAGTTTGTTACACTGCCTTAAGCCTAGGAGCCTACACTTATCTTATCTAGGCTAAGATGAGTATCAGTTAAACTAATAGACCTATCCTAGTGAGATTGAGTAATGAATTACTCATATCTCTTTAATTTAAATAAACTAATAACAATAAAGATACAGAATGCTGATAATATATCCAAATCCGATGGATACTCTAACAATTTGAACATTTTGTGTTAGTAAGTTGATTATGACTCATTTATTAAATGTCATGATCTCATGGATTATATATATATATATATATATATACAGATTTTCTATTATCAGTTCGTCTTGATAATAAATATATCAGGATGAAGAATGTAGACCACTAGATTTACATACTTTGACTCAATGTGTATGCACTTATCAAAACTTCTCCATAATCGGTGGTCCACATTCTTCATTATGACATATTTATTGGCAGGACGAACTGACAATAGAAATACTGTATATATATATATATATATATACACAGTATTTCTATTGTCAGTTCGAACTGACAAAAGTTATACCAGTTTCTTACATGTGGGCCACTGGATTTAAATACTTTGACTTGGCTGTATGCACTTGTCAGTCAAAGTATTTAAATCCAGTGGTCCACATACAAGGAACTGATATAACTTTTGTCAGTTTGAACTGATAATAGAAAGAATATATATATATATATAATTTTATTTCATTTTTAGCATTTTTGAGTTGAGGCTACCCCTCGACCGCCTCGAGGTGGCTTGACTCGTCTCGCCTTGCACTTTTTAAACCTTTCTGCTAATATTATTATTTATAATATTTTTTTCCTTAAAAATCAATAGCTTATATCCTATAACGGGCACACTTGTGTTGCAGGACTTTAAAGGGCATTGGATCGTTTGTTCCGCTTAAAGCTAAATTCTTTATGAGCACCATTATGGTTGATATCTGGGCTGAAGTTGCTGTAGATATCCTCAATTTGGTAAAATTACTGAAATTCCGTTTAAATCCTAAGGTTAAATACGGGGATGAGGCAGTGGATCCTGCTCATTTGCTATTTTCAGCATCAGAACCGCAGGTCCAATACTATCTCCTGCTAGGGTTGGTGTATGCAGTTATAACACCTCTCATTCTTCCCTTTGTCATTTTCATATCTCTCTGTTCGTATCTGGTTTATCGTCATCAGGTACCTCCTCATTTTTTAAGAGTCCATGTGATATGATTGTATATCTGAAACATCGTAGAACTTAATTGTTGATT
The DNA here is from genome assembly GCA_030490815.1 of Acer saccharum. Classification (NCBI taxonomy): domain Eukaryota; kingdom Viridiplantae; phylum Streptophyta; class Magnoliopsida; order Sapindales; family Sapindaceae; genus Acer; species Acer saccharum. The sequence goes on along the minus strand of CM059870.1, from coordinate 43,012,479 downwards.
TTGAATTCTTGTTTCTTTTTGTGCAGGTAATTAACTTTTATGACAAACAATATGAGAGTGGGGCTGTGTTTTGGCCTACAGTGCATCGCCATATTATCTACAGTGTGATCATCTCAGAAGTACTTTTGATGTTGATGTTGAGCGTTCAGGGCGAGAAGTTAACACCTTTGCTAATCCCACTTCCCATTTTGACCCTAGGCTTTCTCAAATATAGCAACAACAAATTCCGGTCTGCCTTCTTTGTTTACCCAATAGAGGTATGACTTATTTAATTTGAAAATTTATTAAGTTTATCGAATCTGAAATAGAATTTAACATTTGCTTATATCATAGGCGGCAATGGTCAAGGATATCATTCAACAACAACCTACACAGCTCCCCTTTGACTTGAATGAATTACTTCAAGATGCTTATATGCATCCTTCTTTCAAGGGTGGATAGTCCGTGGGAGAGGCTTCAATTAGAGAATATGTGGGAGATGATTCTTCCGGAGCTGGAGAGTCTGCGGGAAAGGAATCTGTTGTTGGCGCCTTGGCGGTTAGTTGGATTAGTAGATCGTATCTTGTAGTTCTTCATTGTTTTGCAGTGTAGATACAATCGGGGCATAATTTTTCAGTAGTAGGATTAAAAAGATTACACTCGTAAATACGTATAGATAATGAAAGAAATAGTTTACTATCTGCTTTACGTTTACAAAATTTACCAAGGTTCGCAACCTGCTTTATAATTAGTTATTTACATTTACAAAATCATAAGATTAAGTTTATACGGATACATCCTGCGTTATAATTAGGTGGGATAGGAGTAGGTGCAATGGCTGTAGATGTGTGTGATGGTGATGGGGTTGAAACAGAAGCAGTTGTAGTAAGTGCAGTTAGTTTGTGAATTTCCAAAAAAATTGAGAGAGGACACCTATTAATTTTTATTGATAGATGAATAAATGGAGAGAAAAAATCAAAATAAAACTAGGGTATTAGTTTTTGTTGAGTTTATCTACCGTCTAATTTTATCTTATCTTTTCTATTACTTCACTGGCAATTGAGTCTTTGAAAGAAAATAGCATACTTTTTGCATAGATCTAATCATATTTTAAGGTATATATGATTTAGTGATATTGTAATGAAAAGAAGTAATTGTATACCATTTACAGTGATGATACTATTTTGATCAATTTCTAATTTCTCATAATGATGAAGTATGAAACAATTGAAGTGCAAGTGAAAAATCAATGACAATCTTAACGCTCATATGAACTTAGATAGCTTTATTCTAATTATCCTTTATTTGATGACGGGTAGGTCCTAATTCTTTGTTCAGATAATCTATTATTGGTTGGTTGAGGAACTTTTGCCAACTTTGTAGTGTTTTATCTCATTGTTTGTACTTTGTAGCCAATCTAGCAAATTGACATTTCTTAATCCTATTTTTGACATGCTCACTTCCTATAACAATTGATCCAACTTAATGTTGAACTTTCCGTTTCTTAGTTTTGTGATTGTATGGATGCTTAGAGAATCTTTGATTTAAAACTCCATTTTCAGATGGTGATTGCTTGCATGATTGACCTCTTGACCTTGATCATAAATGACAATTTTTTTCTTAAAGGTTAAGCATGTAACTTCATTTCTTGTATGCTTATGAATAGTTTGGTTGTGTGATTTATTTATATGTAGATTCTTTCTTGCCTCAGACATAAATGGTATCTTAGCACAGTTTGGGACGTGGATTGTTTTCCGTTGGATTGGAGTTCACTTTCGCTTTCCAGTGTCCCAGACGACTTCGTAAACTCGCCTAGACTGGTGAAGTGTCACTAGTGTTCCAGGCGACTTCATGAACTCGCCTGAAGAACTTGCCTAGACTGGTGAAGTGTCACCAGTGTTCCAGGCGACTTCACGAACTTGCCTGAAGAATTTGTCTGGACTGGTGAAGCGTCACTAGTGTCCCAGGCGACTTCATGAATTCACCTGAAGAACTCGCCTAGATTGGTGAAGTGTCACCAGTGTCCCAGTCTCCCAGATGACTTCATGAACTCGTCGCCTGGACAGCCCTCGACCAAATTTTTCCAAAATGACGTATTTTCACCTAGGGTTCTATATAAACCTCTCTCTCCCTTTCTCAGTCACTAACTCCAAAAATTAAAACCCTAGAGAGAGAGAGTTGAGTTGTTTTAGTGAGAGAAGCTTCAAGAAAGCATTTTTAACTCTCTATCCCACACGGGGGCGTACCCAGGATTTTTTATTGGGGTGGGCTAAAACAAAACTACAATTTTTTACGAGGAAATTTCGTTAGTCGAAAAGCGAAAATACATTTATATAGGGAAACAGAACAAGCCTTATCCCTCAAGGTGCATGTACTAAACAAATTACATAAATTTTCGATAAAATAACTTCTTTTTTTTATAAAAAAAAGTATAAAAAATTTTGGACAGAGCTCACAATTAATCGACTAATCAGTGTGTCTAAAATTACAAAATTTGGGTACTGTTTCATTTTTTTTAAGTATCACATAAATTTTGGGTTTTTTTTTTTTTTTTGTTTTTGTTTGAGGTGGATGACTCAAACTCACAACTTTGTGGTGCAGGTGTAAGGGGTTTACCATCAGACCAACCTCATTTCATCAATAGTGTTTCATTAGAAGTAATAAAATATGGAGTCAAAATTAGAAATAACAAGCTCAAATCCCTAACTTGTTAAATAGAAATCTATTAAAAATTAAGAAAATATCCTCTAAGTGTAAGAACAGGGGATGCATTTTTTTTCATCAATTGTGATCAAAGATGATGGATTGTTATTTTATAATTTCAGATTTTAATTTTTAATTAACATTTTAAGAGAAAGAAGATTTTAGATGTGTGGGCTTTGTAAAAAAAAAAAAACAGAGTGTGGGACCAGAAATTAAAGGAGAGAGGAGAGGATTAGAGGAAGGATGGTATGATGTGATGTGAGATGAGGTTTGATTGGTTTGTTAACTACGTGTCTAACCGTCTGTGTCTCATTTAGATTTTTAAAAAAAAAAAATTTCATAAGGCTGACCCGCGTCAGCACTCTAACATGTCCACCCCTGTCCCCACATACATGTGTGTTTAAAAAGCATTATCAATTAAGTATCATTAATCATGGGTCTTCATTAAGTCTCCTTGTGTTAGGTAAGAACAACACTCTACATCATTTATTGTTCTTATTCTTTTTTTTTTTTTTTTTTGCTTCACATTGATTGCATATTTTGAAGCTTGGAGATTATTTAGGGTTAGTTGATAACTAGGTTGTTAGGTAATCAATATTTACATATAGTTAAACATTTTATGTGCCCTCATCCCATGTACATTTAAGTAGGAGTGTGCATGATCCAATCCAATTCAATCCATTGGATCAGATCCTGGGAGGTCATTGGATCGGATTGGATCCTAAATTCTAAAATCCATTGGATTCGATCGGATCTTGGATTTCCGTTTGGAAATCTGCCAGATCCGCCAATCCACCTAAAATATTAGACCTTATTTTTACATTGGACAATTTATTTTATCCACTACTTTCTAATGTAAAGGCCCAACCCAAATACAATTTGATTCTCTAAATATCTATAAAAACTCAACCTAAATACAATTTCTAATGTTACTATTTGGGGTTTTCTTTCTCAATTTCTCTACGGCCAACAATCCACCATTTTCTTTTCTTCTATTCTTCTTCATCAACATCACGGTTTATTAAGTTTACATTTGGAGATGATGTTTAATGCTTATAAAATTTTTAAATTATATAAGTTTACAAGTTATGTTATGTATTTTTTTTAATGTTAATTTTATTTGAATTAATTAGTAATGTTTGAATAATTTATTTGATTTTATTTATTTCGGATTATAACTTTTATATATTAAGAACGACTTTATATTAATTCGATCGATCGGATCGGATCGGATCGAAGTATTTTACAATTAGATTGGATCGGATTAGATTAAATAATAACTGGATTGGATTGAATCCGGCTATAAAATTGGATCGGATTGGATTGTAATTTCTTCGATCAGATCGGATCTTGGATCATGGTAAATCCATTGGATCCGATCCGTCGCACACCCTTACATTTAAGCAGGGCTGGCCCTAGGCGGTTGCCTCTTAGGCCTACCCCGTTTTCAAAGGGCCCCCAAATTTCGTTTACTGTGTATTTCTATCTGGAGGCCCAAGTATAGTTATTTATTTATTTATTTATTTATTTATTTATATATTTTTTTATAAACAGCTCAATAAGTATGAGTGGCGATATTTGCACCCCTCAAAAACTGTTTTTACACCCCTTTCGTATGTACACCCCTAAGATATTTTTAAAATCTTTAATTCGTAAATAAACCCCATTTAATACCAAAAATACCCTTTCTTTAATTTTATTTTATTATATTTTTGCAAGTACACCCCACTATTTTGTTATCTAATCACTTTTATTATTATTTAATATAATTTTTTTTGAAAGTTTATTTTATTTTTTTATTCAACTAAATAATTTATCATTAAAAAAAATTAGTAAAATTTCCAACTCCCGAAAAAACATCTGGGATCACTTTAAAATTTTCTGAACAAAATTTCTTTTCATTGCAACTATACTTTTTTTTTTTTTTTTTTTTTAATTCTTTAATTTTTTGAAGTTTAAAATTCTCTCAATCTTCTCCGATTCCACCAAATTGAAAAAGCTCTCACTCCAAAGGCAAAAAAATTATCTCTCTCACACTCGAAGCTCAAGTGATTTTGGTAAACTGAGGTCGACAAAGTGATTTATATCAGAAATGAAATCATTAGAGAGCAAGTGAATTGCTGGTTTGGAAGACTAAATCATAGTAGGCGAGGCAGTGGCCGATGGCAGCGTTGATGAGAAATGATGAGTCAGAGATGGTGGTGGTGGAGTGGTGGAGAGAGAAAATGAATTGGGTGTGGAGAGAGTGATTAATATATATCAGTAAGCAATTTTGGTGGAGAATGATTTCATGATTAATCCAAGGATCAATAATTCTTTGGTGGATAATTTGGCTAAGAAGGGTGGCATCTTTGTGTGGAGTTTTTCCTGATAGTTTTCCTTCTGTTTTCTTGTTGGGTTGGGTTCTGGTTTTTCGTTTTTTTTTTTTTGTTGGGGTGTGCGGTTGCCTTATGTTTTTTGTTTCATGTTTCTTTTTGCTTGGTTCCTCTGGTCTCTTGTAAGGGTCTGGGTCTTTGGCTTCTCTTTTGCCTACCCCGTTCTGTTCTGGTTCTGTTTTTGGCTTGGCCTCTCCTTTGGCCTTTAATAAAGTTTTTGCTGTTAAAAGAAAATGATTTCCTGATTAAAAGTATTATGACAGACTGATAAAGATGCAATATTAATCGATATCATAATTTAATATGCAAGTATGAGTGTTCTTCTAAATTTGAATGATAAAGATGCAATATTAATCGACATCATAATTTAATTCAAGCTTGTTTGTCAAACCCAATCATCCCAACATGTCTTTATAGGGTGCTACAGACTGCTACTCTCATCCTTCCTCCTTTCTAATTAGCAAATTCTAAATTCCGTCTCCTACTCTCCTCCATGACATCCTTCATTTTCTTTCGTTAAATCTAACCAACTATGATTGATATATATTAGGTAAAATATTTCTTATGTGGTGTTTTTGTTTGGCATGATGATCTTATGAACTTCATTGTAATGTTAATGTTGAAAAACCTATAGCACAGGTGATTGAAGAAAGTCTCCACAGAAAACTTGATTAGCTGAGAGCCAAAACTGAAGACACCCAGAAAACAAAACAACAGACACACCCCATAACCCATTAGCAATCGCCCCATTTAATTATGTTACAAGTTTATGAGCTCTTCCTCTAGCCTTGATCATAGATCATCATAGGATTAGATGATTGATCCGACACCACACTACATGGCAACAAGTACAAAAGGAATGTTGGTGCCTGATTAGCTTCCTTAACACAGGAAGTCCAAACTTTATCAGTCAAAATTTGAGCTGTTTTAATACCTGTAACACATGTGCTAAAGAGAAAAAAAAAAAATTGAGCATAGTTGCATTCTTTTTTAACTTCTGTAATACATGTGCAAAAAATGAAGTCTATAAATTCTAAAGTATGTGTCAACTGCAGCCAAAAATAAAAAGAGGATAATTTAATTGTTTGTGCCAACCTCAAACACACCTGAAGTGGGCATCACACCTAAACAGGAAACAACCATTCCATCAAAGAAACAAAATTAAAGAAAATAAATAGTTAATAGTCTTAATTCCATTTTAAGCATATCAATATGATCATGATACTATAATACCTGTAGAAAAAAGTTGAATATGAAACGTAATAAAATGTTGTTGATAAATAAACTTAAATAGCCATAAAATATTAATAATATTGCTTGTTACATACAAGAAAATACAAAATTTAACACGGAAAAATGTACTCATTGGCTATCTAGAGTAATTGTCCTATGTTTAGCACCCTCGGATACTAAGTTTCTAAAAGCACTTATATTAGTTGTATATGGAGTTGCCCATCCTTCTGTGCATAGATAACGATATTTAAACCAATTAGATGCTATAGGAGGCATAGGTGAACCTGGAAACATGAAGACCTGTAGACCAAATAAATAAAAGTCATCAAACTAAAAAAAAAAAAAAATTGAATTATGTGAAAACATTCTAAATTATTTAACATATACCTTTACAAAATGACAATCATTCACAAAACCAATAGAAATAATTTTGTGAGAGGAGCGGGGTAATGGAATGGATCGCAGTGGGAGAAATGTAAGACATTGTCGTTGAGATATTAATAGTAGTACAACATTATATTTAGAAGCAATTAGATGATCAGTGTCCGGCATGGTCATCCAATAGTCAATGCTTGGATTGGCCTCAACATATGATAGCGAATTCATAACCTCTTGTGCTTTATCACAATAGCCAAATAATTGAGTATAATAATCATAATGTTGTTGCAACTCGTCAATCAAGTCTCTCCTTACTTGGATCCAATTATCATCACCCATATCCATCCAACTAGCCACAACTCGAAATCCACAATTACCATCACCAAGAACATCCTTAACATCATGAATATAAGGTCTTAACCCTACTGGAAATGAATCAATGAAAAAGATAGGCTTAAATGTTTGTGACTTAACCTCTTTTAATTTTTCTCGCCTTTTTGAATGCACAACATTTGTACTCAAAGACATCAAAGATGGAGAATGATTTCCTTGTGTGGATAATACATACTCGAACATAGATGGATCACGGCGAGTAGATGTATCATGCTTCGTTGGAGGTCGACCTCTTGTATTACACTTAACCTCTGGCTCGATAAGAGAAGTTGATGTTGGATTTGCTAACTCCTTCAATTTTTTTAGTAATTGCAACTTGCTCCCATCATCAATCTTGTCAGAACGTTTCTCAATCATCTCCATCTCAACTTTACAATTTAATTTTGGCGATTCATTATCAGTGGTGGGCACAGGGTCTAATTTTCTCCAGTGGGAATGTATAGAGGATAAAGGAATAGGTCGACCTTCTCGTTTGTATCCTGAAATCTCATGAGCACATGGTAACCCGTGTGTGAGTCGAACTACACAGCTTCAGATAGAGTCATTTGAATCAACTCTTTCATACTCATCAAGTATCTTGTTCAATGCATTTCTTGATACAAATCCCCTTAATTCCTTAAAATCTGAAGGTTTAAAAGAATGTTGCACCAAGGTCAAGCTCCTCTCAAATGAAACTTTAATCTCATTATGCTGCAGTTGTAACAAACCATGAATTTTTGTCCATGACATTAGGAAATTGCCTTGAGATGACCTTAGTTGTCTCTTCAATTGTGAATGAGAAGATTCGGCCCTGTAAACACAAAGTTTAATAATATCATAAACTATGTTAAAATTTAAAATTATATTCATAAAAGTAAAATACAAAATAGAAAATAAAAATTACCTATTTGTTGTTGAATTTCCCAAATGCATAACTAAATCAGTCCATGCTGCAACAAACTTTTCTTTGTACTTATCCAACCATGCTTGCTTCACGTAATCAAGCGCAATCAGATAGTTAGAGAATTCCCTCTCCATAAGACTGAAGTTGTGAATGTATTCTTGCTTCGTAGAAGATAACACCAATACATTCCAACTACAAATGAATGTCTCCCATTTCTCATTAGTCTCAAATAGCTTTTTGCAATGAGCTAGTACATTTCTCGAAATATGCCATCTACAGAGAAGATTAGATGCATTTGGAAATACATTTTGAATGGCATTCATTAATGCAATCTCTCTATTAGTTAAAATCACACTCGGAAGCATATTTTCATCCATGATAGTTTTCAATTTCTCTAGCGCCTATGTATAGTTATCCACCCGTTCATTTTCAAGAAACACAAAAGCGACTGAAAATGTCATCTCTGTTGATGTGACCCAACTATCTCCAATAGCGGAAAACGATATTTGTTGGTTTTGTATGTACAATCCATAATTAGAACACAGGGAAAAGCTCGTAACAACTCAATTGCTAAAGGATGTGCCCAAAACAAATCTCTAACACTACCCGTATCCTCATTTATTCGATGCCACTCAACATAGCTATAACCAGCTAATTTGCTTAAAAGTTGCTGCATTTGCGATCGCCCACAAAGTTCTTTAAACTTAATCTTTCGACGTGCATTGTAGATTGTTGTCATTGTAGTAGCATTGTTCTCATCTCTACCCTTTAATGTAAGTAATATGTCTTTTGGCTTAACATTACTCTTTGACATATCAACCAAAATTTCAAATTCTTCCTTTGTAAGCCTACCTACATATGAGTGACCCTCGAGATGGTTCGCAGTAGGATGATTATGTACACCACATATCACTTTTAACATCCAATCATCATTACTTTCCAACTTGAGTCCTTTTAACAAAAATGGACAGTCACATTTTTTTGTACCGGTTGCCTTGAATCGCTTTGGCTTTTGACCCTCGTTATTCTTTTTCTTATAAACACCACTTCTTTCACATGCAAAACTTATCTGTGGTCTTCTCCTATCAACATTCACATCAGATTTTTTTATTACTATAACGAGTCCATTATTCCTTCCAGTGTCTTGTGCCCATTCTATTAATGATTCTCTACTGTTGAAAACCTACATGATAACATTCTTATTTTAGCCAAATGATTATGTGTATACGTGACTAACAAAAAAATCAAAAACATATGTACCTGATCCGTTGTAAAAATTTCAGTGTAGTCCACAAGTTCCAGCTGATTTTCAATGATACTACAATTTTCATCCTTAATATATCATAAAAAAAATTAATAAATAGTCATTTATACAATTTAATCAATCAAATAAAATAAGACATGAAATTTATATTATTCGTACAACAGTACAGAGTTAGAACAATATACAAAGCTCATACATACTTTTTTTTTTTTTTTTTTAATAGCAGAATTATCATTTTTTTTTTTTTTAAAGATGATTTATTCAACAAGAAGCCAAAAAGGCCAAGAGGAACAACCTGAAACAACCAAGCCAAGCCACACAAGACAGGGGGCTAAGAAGGCACAGCTCAACACCAAAAAACAAAAAGCACAGGAAAAAACAAACGCTTAAAAGCGCAGCAGAGCAGACAAAAAACACAAACGAGACCAGAGTCACAACACAAAACACAATAGCAGAATTATCATTAAAAGGCAAAAAGCTAACAGAAACAAAAGAGGCTAAAGAGCAAGGCCTGGAGACACCAACCCAGAAAACAGAGCACACAAACAAGGAAAACAGAACGAGAAAAACAACATCAAAACCAAAGCAAAACAAGAAACGAAAACTGGTCTCTATAACAGTAAATTGGTATTGCCTTTTCTTTCACTCAATCATGGTCTCTATAGCAGTAAATTATCGTTAATCATCAACATTGCAGTCATATTGTTGTATTGTTCTCGTATAGTTCCACAATGTGCCAACTTTAAGCTATATCATGCTATCAAATTTCTCAAGAAAATATTGATAAGTAATAAAAAAAATCTATAGTGTGTTTCAATTTTTCTACAAAAATACAGATATTATAGAGAAGACAATGCAATATAATTTTATTTTTGTAATAAAAATTAATTTAATACTTACTTTTTCACAACCAACTTCGTCTGATGATTTTGATTCATTCTCCATACTTCCCAATCAATTTGTATTCCTCGGAAGAAATTGAAGTTAGTATTTAAATAGAAATTAGGGTTTGAGAAAATAAAATGTTTTTATTATATATGTGAATATCAAATAGGAAATTTCTTTTTTTTTTTCCTTTTTTAATAAAAGGATTAATATAAAACCAATTAATAATTATTGGTGGGTGTACTTACAAACTATCCTTTAAGTAATTTTGCTCAAGGGTAATATTGGATTTTCAATAAAATACTACTTTGGGGTGTATATACAGTTTTTGAGGGGTGCTAATATTGCCACTCATAAGTTTAGTGTGCTGCGATAATTCAATGAGCCCAAAATTTGTTTTAAAATAAGCCCAACAATACTAACAAAAAAAATGGCCCACGGTTTCTCTAATGCCTATTGCCCAATTCATTTACTTTTTCTAGTTTCACAAGCCCAATTTAGTTCTTTAATGCCTATTGCCCACGGACCCTTTTTCTAGTTACAAGGTTTCAATTCATCAATCATCTATTCATCTTTATTACTTAATTCTTTTTTCTCCACCAAACGTAGTTGCCGCTTGCCGCATCTCTCTCTCTCTCTAAAGTCTCAATCCTATATCCTCATCCATTCAAGCATCTCTCTCTAAAGTCTCTCTGTTTTTATTTATTTTTTGTTATTTTTTACAAATTGTAATTTTTCTTACAAATTATTATTGACTTACTAACCGATAAAATCCACACCAGACAGTGAATAATCTCTTGGTCTCTTGCCTATTAATTTACTTATTTACACTTTAAATTGAAACGAATATTTGATTTTAAATAATCTTAATTATAATTTTATGAATCCAAGAGTATGCCTACGGTTTGCGGGACTGGTTTGATTGGTTTTTGTTTTTTTAGTTTGAATTTTATATTTTAAAAAGCCCAACTTGAATATGTTCTTCAATAATGTGGGTCAGTTTGTTAGTTTTTGTGGTTAGATATGTAGTGCTTCACGGTTTTATAATTTATACCGAAAAAACTATAAAAACGAATAAAGGGCCCCCATTTTAGATTTTCGCCTCGGGCCTCACAAAAGTCAGAGCCGGCCTTGCATTTAAGTCATCAATTATTCATAAATCTTTATTAATCATCTCCATTATTAGGTAAGAACAAAACCTCATTTCATCCAGTTAAAATTGATCGTAACTGAGTTTTGCGAAATCGAAATTGTGCATTTTTGTACTCTGCTTTGTTGTCGAAGTAAATCGTCAAAACACAAGTAAATTTTGGACTGTTGTGTACTTTGCTGCTTTGTTCTAAATTTTTAATATTCTCAAAAACCAGCAGAGTCGAATAATCCGCTACAAGTTGAATTTTGAGTTTTTTTTTTTACATGAAAAAATGATTTATTTATCAATGATTGTGCATGACAAGGGTTTTTTGTGGGAACCTAATTGATTGTAAGTTTTTGCTTGATAAGATTATCACATTGAAATTTTGATTAACTGCCTATTGGTAAGGGAAAATGGAAAGTGAAATTTTATTAAGTTTCCTGTTGGAATTTAATTACCTACTTGTGTATGGGGTACAAATAATTTGATTTTTTTTGTTTTTTTTGTTTTTTTTTTTTTGTTTTTTGAAATATAATTCCTAATAGTTTTTAATCACAATCATAGACATATACATACATATTGATATGCATGAAGGAAAAAATAAATAAATGAAAAATCAAAACATTAGATAATATTATCAATTTCACCTTACATTGACGTAAATATACTTGATATTTCAAAAAAACTCCACGATATTATGTAAAAATATGTTATATTCTACAGTACACCACCATATTGATATCAGTACCCCTGAAATATAGAAACAACGGGAAAATATCGCTAAGTTTCAACGGCATTTAAAAAAAAAAAAAAAAAAGAGGGGACTTGTCTTAAAAATAAAAAAAATAAAAAAAATAAAAACTTGTGATTTCGGAGGTCATTATATTTTAATAAGTCGTGATTTATTTGGACTTTTTTTTTTTAAAACTAATTTATTTGGACTACTGTATTTAAATTTGATGGATATCAAATTATCAACCATTGTTGTAGTCATAAATAGTACGCAGTATGACCCTTTAATCTGGGAAGTAAAATAGAGTTCATATTTCATCACGATTCACGAGGACAGGTTACATCTATATTATGATGTATAAACAATAAAATTTAGGGGGAATTGTATTTTAGTCCTTGTAGTTTGCCTTATTCTGGGTTTAGTCCATGGTTTTTTTTTTATTGTAACTTTTAGTCCTTCTATGACAGAATCCGTCAAAAGACAGATTCTGCTATGTCAGTCGGACTAAAAGACAATAATGCCCCTCTGACTGTCTGATATTCGTTGAATGACCGTTTTACCCTTAAATTTGTCTTATATGTAACTTTAACTGAAATTACCATTTTACCCTTCTTTGTCTTCAAAAATAATTAAATAAAAAAATGAGAAAAAAATTTCTATCAAATTAAAAATTTAAAACAATTTAAATAATTAAATTAAATTAAATTAATATGTTATAGAGAATTTTAAAAAAATAATAATAATTATATAAAAATGAGAAAAAAAAATTCTACCAAATCTTAAATCTAAATCTCCACCATCCAAATCTTAGATGGATGGTGTGGATTTATTTATTTAAAATATATATATATATATATATGAGAAAACAAATTCCAACCACAAACCCATACCAGTTCAACCTAGTTCTCGGTTACCAAACACAATTACACAAATCCAGATGGATCTATTTTGTTTGTTTTTTTTTTTTTTTTTTTTTTCATTTTCTTTCCTACTTTCTTTCATTTTCTCTGTTACAAAACACAAACCCAGTTCACGGATCTTCATTTTCTCGGTTACCAAACACCAGTTCAACCCAATCCATAAATAACAACTAATCAAAAAATAATAATAATAAAACATAAATAACAAATCTGGTAAGGCTACCAGTTCTTCACATACATCTTAAATAAACTCAGATTCTGAAAAGAATCTGGGATTCCACCGGTTAAGCTGTTAAAGCTTAATTCACTGCAATGCCTAAATCAAAATCCCCAAATCAAAAGCCCCCCAAAATCCCTACATAAAAAACCCTCAAAATCCCTAAATCAAAAACCCCAAAAATCAAAATCCCCAAATTGGCACTAACACCAAATCACGATCATCACCATCATCATGATCGAAATAAAAAACAAAACAAAAACAAAATAAAAAAACTCAAACCAAACATCAAGGACTCAAACCGATGACGGAGCGACCAACAATGACCAGAGACAGAGCAACAGCCGGCAGAAGAAGAAGAAGAAGAAGAAGAAGAAGAAGAAGAAGAAGAAGAAGAAGAAGAAGAAAAGAGAGAAAGAGTAGAGAAGAACACAATCGGAGCGACTGATGAACCGATGACAGAGAGATTGCCAGTGACCAAAGACGGAGCGACCGCCGGCAGAAGAAGAAGCAGAAGCAGAAGAAGAAGAAGAAAAAGAAGAGAGAGAAAGAGTAGAGAAGAACAAATTCGGTTAGGGTTTTAGTATTTATTGATTTTGTTTTTGTTTTTTGTTTTTATTTATTGATTTCTTTTTATTTATTCTGAAGCGACGTGGCCGAATATAAGCCACATGTGTTAATCTTTTTTATTTTTAAATATTTTAATTTCTTAATTGACGAATATACCCTTCGTGAGATAAAGCTTCTAGAAGCTGGTAGGTCACTTTACCAAATTACCCTCGTTGACCTAACAGAAATCAGTGAAACCCTAACGGAATTGGACGGTAGGGACTGGAATTCATATTGTCAGAATACAGATAGATTGAAAGTTACAATACCAAAAAACCATGGACTAAACCCAGATTAAGGCAAACTACAGGGACTAAAATACGATTTTCCCTAAAATTTATCATCCCAAATAATGTATACCGTTTAGACTTTGATGGGATTTTTTAATAGGAAACAATACGTGAATATCATCCCAAATAATTGTTGGACTCTTTCATTATAATGTATATCATGAGGCAAAATCCCTAAATTCCACGTATACCATTTTTGAATCTCTCTTTGTTCTTGTTCCCTTTAGAGTAGATAGTGAAACATTTAGTTGGTTTCAAGTTTATATTGAAAAAACGTAAACAAAACATCACAATTAAGTGCATGATTGTCTTTCTTCTGCACCTCATCTCCTTCTTTCTTCTACGCTTTCATCTTTCTCCTTTTTCTTTTTTTCGCGCCTCATCTTTTCTTTGTTTTTTTTTTTCTTTTACTTAAATAATCTTTTTTTTTTTTTTAATTAAATGATGGAAGTAGATTTCCTCCATCTATTTGAGTGAGGAGATGATCTCCTTCATCCATTTCTTTATGTATTAACGATTTGAGGATTTTTTTTTTTTTGGATTATTGATTTGTGATTTTCTTTTGGAATTGATTGAAGAAGAAAGGAGAAGATATGAATTATTGAAAGAGATTTATGGAATTTGTTTTTGGATTGATTTGTGATTTTCTTTGGAATTATTGAATGATATGAATTAATGAAGAAGATATGATTTTTTTTTAATTTTTTTTAATTATAATTTTTTTTGTAATTTGATCTCCACCGTCCATCATGGTGATGGATGGTGGAGACCAATCTTTTTTTAAAATTCTATTTATTGAGAACAAATTAAAAATTTTAATTATATGTCTTTGACAATATATATATATATGTTTATAAATAGATTTTGAGTTTTTTCATTTTTAGATTTTTTCTATTTTTTTAATTTTGGTGTATCGGGGGTATTTTTGTCTTTTAACATTTTTTGACAGCTGACTCTCACACTTAACAGTCAAACCCTATCGGTAAGGGAAGTGAGTGTCAATTAACGACAAATTGTTTCTATGTGTAAAATGACAAAGCTCAGGGGAGTTTGATGTAATTTGTTCAAAAATAAATTTTATTTTATTTCAAATTAAATTTAAATAATTAGAGAATCGTGATCCCATACGTAATTATATCCAGGATATCATTGAGACATTGACCTCTATATATGAAGCCCTATCAATCGTATTATAAGTTTTTTCTCTTTTAAGTATAATATTATATCTACAGTGGATGGCATACATGAGAATTCAAGAGGGTTAAGAAAAATTTGATTCCATAGATTTGAGAAAATGTGTTAATTTCCATTGATAACAAATAATTTTCCTAATTATAACGAGTCATATTATATACATTGATTAATTAGCAAATCTGGTTGTAAGTTAATATGAATTGGCTCCGTTGGTACAAATCCAAAACGTATCCATTTTCCAACCCGGTTTCAGCTGCGGAGTTTGTTTCACTCTTCCTCCGTTTAGACATCAGTGACTCGTCGTTGTAAAACGAAGATGAAGACAAAGAAGAAGACCACTCCAGAGAGCCATGCTCATTGCAAACCCTAACCGACTTGACATTAGCTGAGCTGAAGAGGGACGCGGGTGTGTACATCCATGAGATTTGTGTGGTTAATATTAATTTAAAAGTTGGTCTAAATATAGTTTATTTCATTACTACTAAACTATCAGAATTATTTATCCAAAATCAAGTACAATTAATGTGATAAACGAGTTGTATCTAACGTGTGTACTGGTGTATGTGAGTTGTCTAATATTATATAAATCGTAAGATAATGTGAATAGCAGTGTGTTAGTTACAACTCACGTGTCATATTATTTGGTTACGAATTTTGATAACGGTCATAGTTTATCATTTAATTAAACCCAACTAAGAGCATGGACCCTTAACTCTTCTACTAAAAACATAAATAAAATATTATGAGATTCTTATGTCATGTTAATATGATTTTATTTACATTTTTTTTATTATATGAATTTATTTATAATGTTAAACACCACAAAAATTTAGTCCAAATTTTAACCCAAATAATTTAAGCAAAAAATTTAAAGCTGCGAAAAAAATAATAATAATTGAAAATTAAGTTTTCGTAACAAAGCCCGGGAACCAACACACCTCTTATGGGCCCTAATTGCATCTCTGGTTTGGATTGCCGGTCTTGGAGCCCAAATACCTCTAACCTTTGAAAAATTCTGTGTGATTAATATTTGCTTTCCTTATTCGACTCCTTAACACAATTACTCAATTAGGATGAATATATTTGGGACTCCTTAACACAATCAGGAATAATTTATCATTTAATGCTAGACAATCCAAAATTTTAGCCTAAATTTCAACCCAAATGATGTGAGGAATGGGTTTATTAACAAAGAAAATACTAATTTTCTTGATAATGGCAGCAACTCTTTTTCACATCTTTCTTGTTACTGCTGTGTACAAGACTACAAGGTTGGTGACTATATTGGATGGAATAGTACTAGTAGTAGTAGTGTTAACTACTATGAAAAGTGGGCTTCCACCAAGACCTTCCGGGTTGGAGATGTCATCGGTACGTTTGTACTCTTTCTCGTAACCGTCCTTTCGTAACATTGCATGGCGATTAGCTATAACATTTAGATTATTTAATTCTATTGATTTTGTTAAGTTTCATTATTAACACGGGACTTTAATATATATGCAGTATTTGAGTACGACAGCAAATTTCATAACGTGAAACAAGTGTCCCACCAAGATTTTCAGTCATGCAATGCAACATCTCCTGTAGTCCTGTGGCTGCCGACACCAGCGGCTTTGATGGAATCACTCTGATAAGGACTAGCCACTACTATTTCCTGTGCGGTGTAGCCGGCCGCCCCTGTCAAGCCGGACACAAGGTTGATATCCTGGTCATTCCAGTTCTCTGCGCTCAACTACTGTGACTACTGCAACTGCTTTAGCACCTACTTTTACCCCACCTGATTGCTACATCAATTCTGATATGATCCTGCTTGAAAATCACACTTTTCATGATGCTTGTGGTATTTGTGTAGGTTCATATCTCGTATTAAAAAAAAAAAAAAAAAAAAAAAGGGTATTTGTTATGTGTTTTATATGGACAAAGATCCTCAGCTGACCCTAGCTCCAACATCTAATGACACCTGGCTTTCACAAAAATTAGTGGTCCGGATTAAACTTTTTTTTTTTTTACCTTCCCACACTCAAAACGACAGTGTTTCACAAACTTCCTCCTCCGGTCCTCCCTGAATCATAGAGCCTTTTTCTTTCTTCCCTCTATCACCCCCCAAGATCTCTCTCAACTCTCAAAGAGTTGAGAATGAAGCTCCAGCGAAAGTAACAAACTTTTTCTAATTAAGCCTCGTCATATACTTTCAATGAATTCAATAAAGCCGGGTTTTAAACAACATCCAAAAATCTGGATACTGGGTTTTCTGGATTTGAGAGTTTTTAATTTTTATTTTATTTTATTTTTATTTTTTTTTAATTTTTTATTGATATGAGAGATTTTGGGTTTTCTATAACACCACCCAAAGTTTGATCTCTAACTTTGAATTCTGTACAAACTCTCTCTCCTCCTCCATAATCTGTAATATGAAAACAATTGATAATATTTTTGTTGGGAAATTTCCATAAACCTTCTGTGAGGTAAATACCAAGATAGGATCTTATAGGTGCGAGGCCATGTCAACTTATCCAAGGACTTATGACTTCATTCATGCCAATTCGGTTTTCAGTCTCTACAAGGACAGGTAAACAACTTTACAAATAATACTGTCTCTTCTTCATTCATGCCAATTCGGTTTTCAGTCTCTACAAGGACAGGTAACAACATTACAAATAATACTATCTCTTCTTCTTCTTAATGTATTGTATGTAGATTAAAAACTAATTATTGTTAATGAATTTGTATTACAGATATGAAATGGAAGACATATCGTTAGAAATGGACAGGATTTTACGGCTAGAAGTTAGTGTAATTATTCGGAACGATGTCAATATTTTACTGGAGATCAAAAGGATCATAGATGTTATGCAAAGGATCACAGACCTTTGCCGGCGTCATTGCAGCTCAGCCAGGTCGACGGTGCTAGCGAGGTCGCCAGGATGTGTGACGGCTAGGGTTGGCGGCGGAAAGGGCCGGCGGTGGTTGGATCAGTGGAAGGAAGAAGAAAGAGCAGTCGGGGAAGAAGAAGTTGATGGTGGCACGGGCGGCGTGTGCGGATGATTTCGGTGTCGGTTTGCAGCGAGGTTTTGTAGATCGGCCTCTGAGGATTCAATCTATAGTGGTTTCGGCTCTTGCTTGTCACAGAAATATGTTTGAATGAGAAGAAGAAGAAGAAGAAGAAAAAAAGAGAGAGAAGCAGAGGAAGAAGAAGAAGAAGAGCATCGGTCTGAGAGTCGTCGAAGAAAGAAGAAGAAAAAAGGAAAAAAAAAAAAAAGTGAGTTTTTTATTTAAAGTGGAAAACAATATGAAAAACATCTAAAACTTGTTTTTCAAATTTTTCACTTTTAACACTGGTTTTGTTTTGAAAATAAAATGAAAAACAAAATAAAAAACGGTAACGAACGCGTATTCCAAATCATTTTCAAAAAATGAAAACGAAAATGGGCCTGTAAAACAATACTGGACAAGCCCTAAGACTCCAAACCTATCTCAAAACGGTGTCGTTTTGGAGCTCTGATAATTGAGCTAGTTGGAGCAGCACTTGGCGAGTTGGGTCATCACAAGAATTAGGCCTATTGGGCCACTATTGCAATTAGTTACCGTTTCAGTCCTTGGCCAAATGGGCCACTTGCAATTGGTTTTCCATTTCATTCCTAATAATAGAATCAGTGCTTGTTTGGTTGAGCTTTCTACTGCATCAAAAGGTCTACCAATATTTATTTGAGTTTTTTAGAGTTGTTTGATTGAGCTTTTGAGATTGTTTATTTTAAATTGAGTAGAAGCTAGTAAAGTTTAAACCTCTACTAGGCAAAAACTCATGGGGATGTGCTTTTTCAAATAGACCTTTTAAAAAAAAAAAAAATCTACCAACCAAACAATTATAAATTTTTTTTTTTTTCAAAACTTTATTTCTAATAGATCTACTACAAGTAGATCTTTTACTAATAGAGGTTTTTTAAAAGCTTAACCAAATAAACTAGTTCCATAAGCCTGCCTTAGATGATAATTTCCCTAGCAGATTACAAGCTTCCAACCTTAAGAACAAGGATGTTTTTAAGGGAAATGGAATGTAATGATTAGGGGTTAATGTTTGGGGTTTAGTGTGAGTACATATTAATTAGTGTGTGTGTCTTATTGTTGGGAATTAATTAGTGTGAGTACAAATTAGTGCGAGTCTACTGTAGGGAATTATCTCCTTGAGAGTCTATGATAGTTAGTTTGAGTTGGCGGGAATCATTTCCCCAAGATTCCTATTATATCTAGAGTCCTTATTGTAGCCGGATACTATTACATTTTCCTTTATAATAGAGTCTGTAACATCATTACAATCGATCAAGAAATATTACAACTTCCTCTCTCAATTTCTGATCCAATCTATCCTTGTTCTTATCTTCAAACTCTGTTCTTCAACCTTCAATTCCAGAACCTGCAAAATTAAGCACAAACACATTAGAAATCCATTTTAAATTGTCAAGAGCATGACAAATCTCTGATTTTGCTTGCGAGAAATCGAACGTAAACTTGAATTTTGAGTCGGTTGATTCATGTCATGATTTGGTTTTTGGATTGATTTTGTGTGTTGAAATCTGGTTGTGTGAAAATAGCAGTGTTCTAGTTTGCGGCCGCCTAGGCCGATTAGTCGGTCCTCCAAGGCTAGTCGGCCGGAAAACGCCCCGATTTTGTGGAAATCGGACCTTTTCCTCGCTGGGCGCATAATCGGGTACGAGGCCGCTTAATCGGACACGTGGCCGCGTAATCGAGCTAGGCACCGTTTTTCTGCACCGAAAATTAGCTGGAATAAGGCGTGGGATCGCCGTTTCCGGCAACTGAAACAACTGGAGCTCGGTCGGCAATGGAGGCGAGCGAGAGGTTGAAGGTGAAGTTGAGAAGGTGGGGTGCATTTAGTAATGGGCTGGGGTGTAGGCAAGAAATAAGGTGACCAACGTTGGGCTTGTGTTTGGGCCTCGCAGCTGGTTGCCCACTTGCCCCTATTTAATGAAACGCTGCGTTTCATCAGGAGCTCTGATTTGCGTGGAAATTTACGAAACGCCCCCTGATCTCTTATAAAATCACAATATCTTCAATATTTCTTCAATCATTACACTTATACCCCTAATTAACCAATATTACTCCAACTTTTATTGGGTCAATTGGGTCAATTGAGGCTTATTGGGTCAATTGCAACATTGGGCCTAGGCTTAGTGGGTTTTCTTTGGATTTGATATGTGGAATTTGTTTGTAATTGAGTTTTCCGATTAATCCCCGATTAATCCCCGATTAATCGGCCTAGGCGCTAGGCGCTGGGTCTCCGCCCGACTAGCGCATAACGCTTACTAGAACACTGGAAAATAGATGAGTAGGAAAGTTGATTTCCTGGAGTGAATTAATTGTTGAGGATCTGTTTTTGCAGGTTTAATGGAGGTATTCTGGAAACATTGTTGAAGAAGAAGATCTAAACAAAGAAACAGATCGTGAAGAAGAAGAAATTGAGAATGAGAGGTTTAAGAGAGAGATTTTGTAAAATTCTTGTCTGCTCATGTTCATTCCATTTCCACCAATCACAATTAATACACAATTCTTTGGAATCGGATTCCCTTGTAACAAACTAACAATAATCTGTTACAAATGTGACATCAGCACCTCAATTAAATTCGAACAGATCAAACGGATTGACTAACGGCTCCGCTAATTGACTAACAACTAAGACTCAACTAAAACGACTACGTTTTGACTCCCACTAAACCGACACAAAACAGTGGCGTAGAGCCTTAGGGAATTATAACTTATGTTTTAGGAGTGGCCAATGGCCGAGTGGGTGATTTTAAACATAACCGATGTGTCCAGTGTCCGTGTGGGATCAACCGCATATGGAGTCTATAGAGAGATTCACTAAAAATATTTTCAATGTCACATAGTTTTTAACTTCAAGATCATGTGGTCAAACAAACAATAAATACATTATATCTCTAATCTGTTAATAAAATCATTAAAATACAAAAATATTAAAAGAAAAATGAAGATTCTTGAATGTAAATCTTGGGTTAAAAAAAGAAAAGAAACAGCTGTAGTTGTTAGACACTACTCATCTCCAATCTCCAACCTATTTTGTAAATCTTGAGCTCTCAGGTTGGATAAACCATTGATTTTGTACTCTGGTATGTGTTTAAGGTTGCAATCTTTCATGGGTTTTTGATATCAGTGGCTGGATTTTGTAAATTATCAATCTTTGAGGGTTAGGGCTTTTGAGGTTGGAGAGTAATAGCTTGGTTTTAATTTAGTGGGTCATGAATTGGTTTGGAGGTCAATATGATATTAATTATTTGGTCATTTAGTTTTCCTTAATTGATTGTAGGATTTGAGGGCTAAAGGTGAGCGTTGTCTCCATATTTGTGTTATTGATTGAGATATGACTACATGAGTCGCAGAGTGAGGCGTAAAGTGGCAAAAAAAAAAAAAAGAGGGAAAGAGAAGGTTATTGCGCCCCTGTTAACCTGAAGTAGAGGATGAGGTTTTCGGGTCTGAGCGGAAATGAGATGTTTGCACTAGTTTGCCTGATGACAAAGTGATTCAGTTGTTTTCGTGCCTGAATTATAGAGACCGAGCATGCTTGTCATCAACATGTAGGACATGGAGGGCTTTAAGTTTTTCTCAATGTTTGTGGAGTTCACTAGATATTCGGGCACATAAATGTGATGCTTCCTTGGCAGCTTCGCTCACATCTAGATGTGCGAATCTTCATAAGCTTAGGTTTCGTGGTGCAGACTCTGCAGATGCAATAATACAAATCCAAGCTAGGAAATTGCGAGAAATAAGTGGTGATTACTTTAGGAAAATAACAGATGCACCTGTGTCTGTGATTGCGGCTCGTCATGAGGAACTGGAAAGCCTCCAACTTGGACCTGTCTTCTGTGAAAGGATCACTAGTGAACATCGCTGTCCCAAAAGTTTAAGCAATCTAACACATCGTCTAAACTGGTCACTTGCCACCGGAAAACATAAGAGATTTCTGAGTTATATTAGCTACAACATTGTTTCCAAATAGCTTTCTCCGATGCAACTGAACACCTCCACCAATAAAAAGAGACATTACGAGGCTGATGCTTGTTATACAACATAAGGACTATGAAAGTAAAAGTCAGTCAATTCATTAAGGCGTGTTAAGAAGCACAGGTACTCCTACAGACTACAAGCTCACCAGTGGACATACAACCAATTTTCACAGGATGTTCATAACGCTTGGCAAATCTATATCAACTCAAGAAACAAGGCTTCTTGTTTGCTGGTCAGTCCGACTTCGGTCAAACTTAATGAGCCATCACTGACATTGAAAGCACGCCGAGGGTATGGCCTCACCTGTTCATCAGGAAAATCAAGCAATTGGTCATAATTCATGTCTCAACACAACTCCTTCAATCCATGCTACATACTACCCTGTCCTGGAAGTAGTTGCATTCTACATAGTACAAATTAAAATAGTCAGGGGACCATAAAACTTTTATAGGAATAAACATCTGTACCGATTACAATAGTACTGTTATTCCCATCATAACTCAACTCCCATATCCACAGTAGGGCCATTATTTGACCTTTAAAGTAAAGCTTTGCCATCCACCATATTAGATTTATCAAGTAAAAACCAACATTTTTTTTTTTTTTTTCTGTAGATTCGGTTTCAAGTTCAATTAGTATTTTGTAATCCTTAGATAATCTGGTCATCAACTATCATGGAAGAGGTGATCGAAGTAAGTTACAAATACTGAAACAAGTATATCAGTTACGCATTTGAGTAGGAATATATGTGCACTTTTAAGTATATATAGCCATATTGATATTTGATTATCCAAACTTGAGCCTATCATTAGTCATCTGTCAAATTTGAAACATTTGGAATCATTAGACACATAAATATGGGATCCACCTATCCAGCTGATGATTCAATCTTATTGAGAGCAATGCATACACAAACACCAATATATTTTTCTCCTTCAAGTATGAGTGCTTTTGTTATCCATCCAAGACTACGGTTTCACCCTAAAAAAATATCGAAACCCTAAAAAAATATCATATAAAATCGATGTGAAGTCTCTAAAAAACCAATACTACAAGGTTTTAAGTGGGAAAGAAAAGAGTTCTCCAAGACCAAAACAAATCTGTTTCTTCAATTTAAGAGAAATGCATGAAAATATAAAATATGCCACCAAATAGGTGACTTCAGGGGCTCACTTAACAGTCATGTTAATAACAGTAAAACTATGAGAGAGAGTAAGAAACAAGAACATTTACCACTCTGTAAGTGCCAGGCTTCACCGTTCTACCAACATCTATGAAGTCAAACAGAAACTACGAAAAACAAATCACTGTCAGTTGAGCTAAAAGACAATGCATGTAATCATCTAAACATTTCCAACATTCTACCTTAAGCTTATCAGACTTGAGAAAGCGACGGCTACAGCGGGTAGCATCTGGCATCTTAACAAGAAGAGTTACTGCATTCCCATCATTTGATGCTGGTTCAGGTGGAAGTAAAGTTTCTTTCATAGCTAGCCATCTTTCAAGTTTCTGTCATCAGTGAAATCAAAATGAGAAAACCAATATACCATCAAACAGGAAACTCAATATACCATCTAACAACCAATTAGTTTTTTAAGCACAAAAGAACATGGTGAATAATAAGGCAAACTTAAACCCAATAGATGGACTACCTCTTCCTCAAGCAATTTTTTCCGAGATTCATCTTCCTTCAAGCGAAGAGATTCAGCTTGCTTCAAAACAATTGCTTCTTTTTCTTTGTCAGCCAACAGAGATGCAACATACTCATTGTCCTGCCAGTGATGTTAGACATTAATCATGTGAGACAAAATATCATCAAAGATGTAATTGGGATAGGGAGGTTAAAACCTGTTGTTCTCGTAGTAACCGATGTTGTGTTACAGAAGAAGATGATGCATTGGATACAGGCCAAGAACTTGGACCCACGCTTCTGTCTGGACCACTTTGCTGATGAGGTTCATACTCAGAGCGATGTGAACTACCTTCTGCTTTTTCACCAAAAAGTGCAGCCTCAAGCATAATTGCTTCATCAAGCTCTGTGGAAGAAATGCCACCCCACTTGGATGTCGGAAAAAAAAAAAAAGATGCAATCTGATTAAATTGGTGCCACGTTTTTTTTTTTTTTTTTTTACTTATTCATGAAAGTCAAATTGTTGTTAAGAAGAACACTACCTCATTAGAAGGAAGAGCATCTTTGTTACGCTGAAAATGATCTACCTCATTAAGAATTCCCAGTTGTTGATCTAAGTTTCTCATTGCTTGTTCACGCATTGCATTTTCTTGCTCTGCTGTCTGAACCCAGTTCATCAGAACCAAGGACCAGTAGATCTAGGAAAAACAAAACATGAAAACAAAGGCAATATTTACAAACCTTCAAGGACAATGAAACTGCATGAGACAATTCATCATCTTCTAGCACCGTATTCAAATGACCCTCTTCAGCATCTCGTTTTGAAGCCTCAAGAGCTGCTTGAATCATTTCTTCTTCTACGTTATTTCCATGCAGGTGTGGAACATCATCCTGTAACACATTCCCCTGAACATCTAGACCATGAGATGATGAAGTTCTAGAATCATATGGCGAAGACCTTCCTCCGGGATGATACAACTGCTGATTCCCATTATTGAACTCCACAGGGGTACCCATTACCTCTCCTGTATGTGGCACAACTGGTGCATGACTAGTGAAACTGGAAGCGCCAAACCCATTTAAGAGACTCCTCCTATAATTGTTGTCAAGTAGTGATGAAGGCTTAAAAGTTCTAGCAGCAGAGAGAAGTTGTAGAAATCTGTTTGGCCCAGCTTGAGTTCGGTTGTTCATATCAAAAACATTATACCGAGGAGATTCAACAACTGTTTGATTTACGCTGAACAGGAAAGCATAGAATATAACAATTGTTGATTAAAGACCAGACAAATAAACACTAATGTGAAAATGTTAACCTCATTCAATAAGTCAAAATAGAACTAGCCACAAATACAAACAAATAACTGAAATAAAGAAAAAAGTAATGCCATACTTGTGTCTATGCTCTTCACTAAAATATGCATTCACAGCTTCATGTAGATTGCCTCCGAATTCCTTTAAACCAATCACAACGTGCCAGACAGTCAGATAAACTGAGAATATATAGAGATGCATACAAGTAACATATTCGAAGAACTTCAAAACCAAAAATTGGATAAACATGGCAAAATCTTAGCTATTAAAAACTCACACACCAGTGTACAATTACATAATTCAAATCCCAATTTCTAGATTAAACAACCAAGTAATATAGGAGACCTATGGTGCAAACCTAATTGCTCCATTTTTGTTTCACATCCAAAATTACAAGTACAATCATACCATTCAAATGAATCCTTCCAAAAATTAACCCATCCATCCAAAGTATATATCATAAACTCATTAAAATTGGTCCAATAACATAATTTCTGGTCATACTTTTCTTTCTTATAATATCACCTGAAAACCAACATCATGATCTGATTTTATAAACATGAATTTTTTTTATAAACTCAGGTTTCAAGTTAAACAAAAAACTAATCTTGATTGTATGCACTAATAACATTACAAAAACGAATCTTGAGAAAAAAAAAACAAAAAAAAACGGCAACATTTAATAGAAACCCTAGAAAACAAAGTGAGAACTGTTTCTTGATCTAGAATCTTGAGAAATTAATCAATTAATTATAATGGCAAATTGGCAATCACTATTGAAAAAAAATATTTAAATAATTAGCCGGAGACAAAGACAGGTTTTGTATTTGTCGTTCTAGAAATGAATACTAATAGTTTCAAGAGAACAAATCCGAGTGAAAAAGACAATACTGGAGAAAATTAAAATGAAGAAGAAGAAGACGACAAAATGCACCTCCAGTTTTTGTAACGCGACTGACTCAGACGCGCCGGTGATGCTCGTGAACGACTGGATTGCTTCTTGAGTGGGTCTCGCCATCGCCGTCGAATTTTTATGGAATAATCGAGAAGTTTCTTAAGAAAAAAGAGAAAAAGACTGTTATAGAGAGAAAGATAAGAGCTTTGGTGGGTAGAGAATCTGTAGATTTTACATATACGAAACGTATTTATACGTACTGTAGACAGAGTACAATGTATTGCGCGCCTTTATTCAATTTTTTTTTAATATCACCGGATTGTTCAATTGCATGCGCCGATGCGCGGTTTATTTTCAAGCCTACACGTGTAATTGAAGTAGATCACACCGCTGAGTCGGTTTAACCATGACTCGTGTCTCGAGTCAACATCCAACTGATGACACGATGACGAGCCGTCAACGACTCGGTGAAGCGCCCGGGCACATCACCACCGATTTGTACGCAGGTAACGATTGGGCCTCTTTTAAAGCCCAACACTCAGGTTAGCAGGCCTTAAAATATAATCTAGGCCCACACAATTATAAGGCTTGGACACAGGTAAGGATTGGGCCTCTTGAACCATTTGATGCACTATTTGTACTAATTAGTTTGTTAGAAGTGAATTTGTGCATATCACCTCTTAGCTCTCTTCCACATAAGTGGTAAGGGGTTCAAATCTCACAATACTTATTTTATAAGCATGTGTGGAGAGTTTTCTTCCTGGGTCTACTGGTTCTGAAATTGAGTGACTTGCAAAGCTTGCAAGTCGGTCATAATCATTAATTCGATCAAAGCTTAACTCGTGTCGTGCTAAGATTTCGTAAACTTCGTTACGGAACTTGACATCCATGAATCGAATAGCTTTGATACCAATTTGATATGTATCAAATACACAAGAGCAGAATTTAAAAGAGGGAAATGAGAAGAATTGAAAGAAAGGTTTATTTTTATAAATTCATAATCAATCTCAATCAATTACCGTCAGCTCTTATAGGCTAAAGGTTCAAATGAGTTACAACAAAATAACAACTTACCAACTAAGCAACATAATAGGGATATGCTCCACGCCTCCACATGCAATCATGGAAAAGAAAAACCACTAAGGCCACCACTACTTCAGCAAACTAATTCAAAGTCTACCTAATTAATAATATATAATAATCTGCACACATCACAGTGGTTTATGAATGTAGATAGAAGTCGTGCTCTATTGGATGATAAATTGACGATGACGATAACAATGATAGAACTTTAAAGATCTCTCTCTCTCTCTCTCTATATATATATATATATCAGTTTCCTTCTCCACCAATCAAAATTCTAAAAAAAAAAACCAGAGAGTTGAAAGATGTGGGAGGTGGGTGCAATTTGCTTGGTAGCTCTACTTGTTGTTTGGATCAGTCATTTGTTTTATAGTTGGACGAACCCAAAATGCAAAAATGGGAAACTACCACCTGGTTCCATGGGCCTGCCCTTCATTGGAGAGACACTCCAGTTCTTCTCTCCTTATTCATCGCATGATATTCCACCATTTATCAAGAACAGAATAGCACGGTACTAATTACTCTTACACATACTCATCACACCATTACTTGTAACTTGATCTTTTCATTTTTTTATATGGCGACTGAATCTAGAACATTGTTAGACTGAATGAGTATTCTTCACCACCAAGTCGCATTGAGCAGTGGTGTTAGATGTAACTTTTCGATCGGACTCATATAAATACATGTATAATATATATATATATTTTTTTTGGTTACAGATATGGACCTTTGTTTCGAACGAGTCTGGTTGGTCAGAAGATAGTTGTATCGACCGATAATGAGATAAATTATAGTATCTTCCAACAAGAAAACAAGTCTTTCCAACTATGGTACACCGACAGTTTCGCTGAACTTATTGGACGTGAAAAAAATGTTCTTGCACACGACGGAAGGCTCCATAACTACATGAAAAAGTTGGTTCTCCATTTTATTGGCCCTGCAAAATTGAGAGAAAAGCTACTGGTAGATGTGGACCAGACAACTCGTAAACATCTACAATCATGGGCTGAACATGGCAGTGTCGATTTCAAACAAGGAGCCTCCCAAGTAAGTTTAACATATATAATTAATTTGAAACCTTATATTTATTAATGTTAGGAGTACTAAGAGAGAATTCATTCTTTCTTTCTTTTTTAATTTCTCTTTTTTTTTTTTCCATTGGCAGGTAATATTTGAATTTCTTGCTAGGAATCTAATGAGTTACAATGAAAAGAGAGATTCAAAGAAAGTATTAGAGAATTGCAAAACTTTCATGGACGGTCTGATCTCATTTCCTTTAAATATTCCAGGAACTGCTTTCCATGCAAGTTTACAGGTACTATTATTGTCTTTACCATTCTAATTATCTAAATTCATGAGCATTAGAGCATCTCTAATTAATGTTGTTATGTATTTGAGTAAAATTTCTTGTCATATATGATGACTAGATAATGAGGTAAAAAAGAAAGCATCTTCAGTGCAATTATCTAATCTAAATATGGAGCTAATGTGGCAATTTTTTTTATTTTTTTATTTTTACAAATTATGAAGATGGGTTTCTTAATTGAGAAAATCTCTTAGAAATCTTAATCAGCATTTCTTACTAATTCCTACCAAAATAATCACAGTCTGTTCTTGGTTATTTAAATTTTTAACTATAAAATAAAATAGGAGATAGAATGAAACAAATGTTTTATGAAGGTTGGTCATAAAGTGGATGAATATTTTCTTTAGGTAATCGTATTGGAGATGTGAATATATATATATATATATATATATATTTATTTATTTATTTACTTCTTTTTTTTTAACTGTAAAATAATATAGGAGATAGAATGAAACAAATGTTTTATGAAGGTTGGTCATAAAGTGGATGAATATTTTTTTTAGGTAATCGTATTGGAGATGTGAATATATATATATTTATTTACTTTTTTTTTTTTTTTTTTTTTTTTTTTTTTGCCAAAGTGGATCCGTTCCATATTCAAGAGAAATATATATTAATGTATAATAACATTTGAGATATCTTATATTAATTGAATCATTATTTGAATTAAAACCTATATGCTTCTTGATGTGGTAATCATCACTGAATTTCTGGTACATATATATGTATAGGGACGAAAAAAGATAATTAAGGTGATTGAAGATATCTTACAAGATAGACGAGCATCAAAAGTTCCTTCTGGTGATTTCTTGGATCATTTACTTGAAGAGATGGAAAACGAAGACACACTCATCAATGACAATGTTGCTATAAACTTGATCTTTGCACTTTTTTTTGCTAGTCACGAATCTACTTCTCAATCAGTCGCATTACTCGTAAATTTTGTTTCTGATCATCCAGACGTACTAGCAGAATTAACGGTACATGTACTTATAATTTTCTCATAGCTTATAAATACATGCATTAAATCCTTTTCCTTATTTCCAAATCCCAACTATTTTCTTGATTATTGTGTTGTTTACACTATTTCAATCGAAGTTAAATTAGAGAACTTTATAAATCTTATTTCAGAAAGAACACGAGACAATTTTGAGAGAACGGGATAATGAAAATACTGGAATTACATGGGAAGAATATAAGTCAATGACTTTCACACATATGGTGAGTTTGATTATCAATTAATTTGAAGTCTTTCAATTGTTTATTAACACTATTGCTCCTTGGACAGTGATGTAGTTTTCACTTTTCTAAATCTATTTTATATTACAGGTTATCAATGAAAGTGTTCGAATAGGAAGTATAACACCAGGGTTATTCAGAAAAGTGGTACAAGAC
The DNA here is from genome assembly GCA_030490815.1 of Acer saccharum. Taxonomy (NCBI): domain Eukaryota; kingdom Viridiplantae; phylum Streptophyta; class Magnoliopsida; order Sapindales; family Sapindaceae; genus Acer; species Acer saccharum. The sequence goes on along the minus strand of CM059870.1, from coordinate 42,982,570 downwards.
GTGGAAATAAATGGCAAGTTTTACAAATATGTAGTATTATTATTTGCAGTTTTGCAACATTTTGAAACCTAAGGTGGGAAAAGAATTCATGATTTATGATTACAGTTTTTACCGAAAACTGTTAGGAATTAAATTATATAAACCTTGAACATAAATCAGAAATAGAGTTTTTAATTAAATTAATAAGTACTTAATTACTCCTCCCACTCAAGAATTTTTTTAAAAAAATTACTCATTCATTTTTCAATAAAACTTGATTTCTTTTTATTTTTCATTCTCTATTAGTTCCAATTATAATAGTAATCTAATTAAGGACAAATTGAGGAGTTTATTTCTTGCAGGATATACGATTCCAGCTGGCTGGATAGTTCTGATCATTCCATCAGCTGTTCATTTCAATCCAGAGAAATATGACAACCCCTACACATTCAATCCATGGCGTTGGCAGGTATTATTAAGAGGGCAATAAATATATAATATTAATAAAATTCTTTGTTTTTGAAAACAAGAGATACAAAAGGGAACAACAACAACAACAAAAATTAAACTTTTTTTTTTTTTTATACAATTCAAAACCAAAATAATTGAACTTGAGCTTTTAATTAAACTAATTTAGTTTAATTTTTAAAAAATATATGAAATGGGATATTTGCACAGGGACAAGAATTGCACAAGGGATCTAAGACTTTTATGGGGTTTGGTTGTGGCGTGAGACTCTGTGTTGGAGCCGAGTTTGCAAAGCTTCAAATGGCAACTTTTCTCCATTACCTCGTCACTAAATACAGGTATAATTTAATTAAATAAAAAATGGTATGTGCTTGTTTGAAATGTCTTGAAAGTATATATAAATATATAATAATGCATGAACTAATTAGATTATTATGTTATGTGGCTTAAATATACTTATCAGGTGGTCAGTGATTAATGGAGGAGACATCGTTCGAAGGCCTCATGTCACATTTCCAAATGGACTGCACGTTGAAATTGCAGAAAAAAAAAAAATGAGCACTACAACATTGGAGGAGAAGCCAATCTATATTTTTTTTATTTGTCTTCTAAATTAATAAACTTTGTTTTTGTAAAATAATATATGCTGATGAACCAAAAAATATCCGGCATATATATATATATATGGTATGGATATATAATCCTATGTGATTTCCATGTCACAGTCATGTTTTTTCGTACTACTTAAACGCAATGCGTCCAAACATTGATTCACGTATGTCTCTCCCTTATAAAAACAGTGTTAATATTTTTCTGTACAGCACTAGCCTAACTCCATGAAGTCATGATTGCAAAATAAAATAAAATAAAATAAAATTCCTGCTTAGAAAATTGAATACAAACTTTATATTTTACCTTGATTTTGTGAAAAGAAAATGATTCAACTAATTATTTTTATAAATAACACTTATTGGGATTTTAAATCTTAAATTTTGATTGACCAACAAAATTCGTTTTACAATAATTATATTAACAATGCCATTTTATATACGAATTTGGATTCTCTGCTGAGTCGATATTTGTCTTAACCTATATAAATATGTCAACATGTGTAATCAATGGTTGTAATTTATTTCTTTTATTTATTTCAATTTTATTATTTTTAAATGCAAGTCTTATTCTCAAGTGCTTTAAATCAGGAAAAAAATCAACACAGTAGAGGATCATGATACTTTATGTACAATGATCGGTAAAAGCCACATTAAAACTTGACATAGGGTTGTTCTCGAATTGACAACATCACAACTTGTTCTTGCTGATCTAGTTATGTGTTAAGAATAATGACAAGAATAATAGATATCGGATTTAAAGTCGTTGAAAAACATGTTAAAAACAACTGTTTATATGTAAAAAATTTATTATATCAAAACTGATCTTTACAAAAAAAAAAAAAAAATGCACTCAATCAACCATGCCAATATACAAAATTCTTTGAAGAATCCATGCATGACGTCCCCAAGTGTAAGTACGGCACACTACTGCGCCTGGTTCTATGGGCTTTCCAATCACCTAAGACAACGGAGTTCCTCTCTCGCCGTACATTCTACGAGTCTACGGTATCTCACACCGTTCATCAGAAAAAGGATGGCATGCATGAACACGATGAGATACCGACCCTATCAAATTAACCCCGATGATGTGAACAAAATTTGATCTGTAATTTCTGTAAATAATTGTGTAATATAGACATAGTATAGTATAGTTTAGTTGTTCATTTTTATATATTTGGTTTGATTATATATATATATATATATATATATATATATATATATATGGATAATGGATTGATCCTAAGATAAACTATGACATTTTCCAACAAGAAAATCGGTCTTTCTTAGTTACTGTGGTATACCACATGCGGTGATGCTGACGGAGACTTAAACTTGAGATAATGTTGAGTTAAATGAACACTCTTACTATTAAGACACATTAGATTATGGTCCCGTCTGACCAATCATTGAACCCAAACCAGGAGTAGTTCTTGTAAGTTGAAACTGACACGTAAAATTAATGTTTATAAAAGCTATTCATGCAACTAATATAATTAATTTGATTTGAATGCACAACTTCATTAATCATTGAACCCAAAACTGGATAGATTTTGCAAGTTGAAAACGTTTATATGAACTATTACTGTAATTAATACAATCCATTCGGATGTACAATTTCATTAATTTGATTCAAATTCAGAACTTTAATAACGTAACTGTAAACGGCAGTCATTTTTAATTTATAATATATATATTTACTTAAAAAATAATTAATCTAATTATGGATCTTATCTTAAATTAAAAATACATTATCATAAAAGAATATTGTTTGAATTATAATAATATGGCATATGGTGCCTTGCCAATGTGGTGGGCCTTCCTAATGGGAACCCCCACCACCAAGGTTCAAGGACTTGTGGGTGCATGGGCTTTGTGCCAATTTTCCCACCATTTGTGTGGGTAGTGTCCCACTACTTTGTGGGTGTTCTCTCCCTTCTCGTGGGAGTTGCCATCCGGGCTGCGCTTGTAGAGCCATATCTCGCCGGTCCCGGCAGTTGTTTGTAATATCAAAAATAAAATAAAAAATTATAATAATATGAATATTAAAATTAATAACTATGTATGCTGGTAGATGGGCTACTATGCACTGACGACATTTTGTTTTTCAATCTTTTATTTTCCCCTACCCATAACACACATTAAAATAAGAGACATTGAATCAACTTCGCTAGTGATGGTCACTTAACAAGGATACATCATACATGTGATCCTGGTCAGTTGTACTGATTTCAAACATTTAAAAATAATAAATTTCAGATTCTATGCTTGTCATCAACATAGTGATACAATATCCAATCATCATATAATTAAGGGATATTATTATTTTCCACCTTCACTTATGATGAGGTATTAGACGTTTTGCACCCTCTTGTTTTGGCATTGGACATTTTTCACCCTAACATTTCATTTAATAGTCAATCTCCACCCTTTTTAACAGAATCGTTAACTTGACGTTATGTATGTGAGGGTAATAAAGTAAATTAGTGGTATTTATTATTTAAAACAAATTTAAAGAAGGGTAATATAGTAAATAAGCATTAAAATAAAATAAAATAAAATAAAAACTATTTTCTCTCTCCTTATTATCTATCTCCACCGTTTCTCTGGTTTCTCACTTTTCTGAGTTTCTCCACCTCTCATCTCTCTCTCTCTCTCTCTCTCTCTTAAAAAATTAAAAACCAATCACCAATCACCGATTCACCTCTCAATCTCCCATGCAAGGAACTAATATAACTTTTGTCAGTTCGAACTGATAATAGAATTTCTGTATATATATATATATATATATATATATATATATATATATAACAACACAAACAAATAAAATAACAACATAACAACTGCCACTAGACAAATTAAAACAAATATCATGTCAGATAAACAAATATCAGAAAAAATATATATATATAAATACAATTAGGGCTTTAGCAGAAGACAAAATTGGAAATAGATTAAATTAGTGAGGATAGTTTTGGAAGTAAAACTTTGCATTAAATTCTCCTGGATTTGTGTTAAGTGAAAAGTGAAAAAAATTCACTTTTCAAAACAAGTGGTTTTAGGTGCTCATTAAGTGATTTTACCACTTAAAAAATCAAACAAAATAACTGAATGGAACACATTAAGTGTCATTCAGTGTTAAGTGGAAAAATCAAACATGGACTTACACATTTATTTTATTTCATCCAACTGTATCTAGTGTTTTAATCGACCTATTCAAAATTTTCTCCACATTATTGTTTATATAATAGGAGCATCTGCAACTCTAACCTAAATTTTGTTAGGCTGAATTAACAAGGGGTCAAATTTTCTCCACATTCACAACATTATTCGCACTTATCAATCTTAAAGTCACCTACAGCCGAATTAATTAAATGTTAACGTAATTACCGGCTACCAACCTATTAATTAATGTGGCTGCTGGACTGTTTGGCCTACGGGTAGACCTGGCACGGTTCCGGTTCGAACCGCCGGAACCGGAACCGGAAAAACCGGAACCGGAACCGGAAATCCGGTTCCGGTTCAAGAACCGGAAATCCGGTTCCGGTTCAAGAACCGGAACCTGAACCGGTTGGACCGGTTCCGGTTCCGGTTCGTTAGTTGGTTCGAACCGGCGGTTCGAACCGGATTGGAACCGGCGGTTCCGGTTCCGGTTCGAACCGCCGGTTCACACAATTTTTTTTATTTATTTTTTTTTTTTTTTTCTATAAATACCACCCCCCTTTCATTTTTCCTCACACCAATTTTTTCTCAATTCTCTAATTCTAATTTCTCTCCAACACTCTCAAAAAAAAATTTGCCTCAAAAAAAAAAAAATTGCGGTAAAAAAATTTGTATATATGCCTTAAACTTTGAAAGGCCATAACTTTGTGCTCGGATGTCCGAATTGGGTGATTTTTTTTTTGAAATCGCATAGAATGATACAAGGAATCCAATGGGAGCAAGTCCAGAGGGCTTGTGCCCACTTTTCGAGCCCCAAAAACCCCTTTTTCATCAAAAAAAAAGTGTTTTTAAGTGTCGTGTTTATTTCGAACCTTGTTTAAACCTAGTAAGAAACTTTTCCCTCTCGATCCGACACCACACCCGTGCCCGTCTTGGTCCGGAGAATTACTTTAAAGTCAGGCCTCGTGTAAATGGACACGTTTTAAAATAAATCTTTATACTACTTATAGTTTTTGTTTCAATTATTATATTAGAATTGAATGTGGCTTCATTGGTTAGGGTGTTATCATGGTTGTTTTGCAACCATGGTTCAACAACCCATAAGAACCCATTTTTCTTTTTCTTTTTCTTTTGTCATTTGTAATTTTATTTTATAATTTAATTTTGTAATTTTTCATTTATATATTTTATTTTATTAGAGAAGTCTTTTTTTGTTTGTTAAAAAAAAAAAAATAAATAAAAAAAATAAAAAAAAAAAATAAAAAAAAAAAAAATCCGGTTCAAAACCGGCGGTTCCTGTGGAACCGGAACCGGAACCGGAACCGGTTAGAACCGGTTCCGGTTCCGGTTCCACTAAACCGTGGAACCGGAACCGCCGGTTCGGAACCGGAACCGGAACCGAACCGGAACCGTGTCACCTCTACCTACGGGTCCTCTTCTGGTCATTTTTGTACATCTTTGGGATTGTTTCCCCTTTGAATAAATTTGCCGTTTCAAAAAACCTATAATCATAAATAAAAACCTTAATTCTTTTAGGGAAGGGATTTGCACTTAACGTACGACATATGCTATTGCTGCACGGCTGCACCTAACCATGCACGCATCTGTTTATATATAAATAAAAGTCACCTAACCTTTATTCTCGAAGACGAGACAAGGTTGATCTGGTGGTAAACCCTCCACACCTGCACTATAAGGTTGTGGGTTCAAATCATCTTCCCTTTTTAAAATGCATCGAATTTATGTATTATGTAATACTTAAAAAAAAAACCCTTAATTCTTGAAAAAAAATTAAATTTTGCTTACCAGCAGATTTCATTGAACCTATTATCCACAAAAAAATTCAGAACAAAATTAATTAAATTTTGCTTACCTGCACTTTATTACAAAAAAAAAAAAAAAAATCTTAATTGCCCTTTGTTTAAAACATTGTTTACTTTAAATTATTAGAATATAAAAATTAAACACTAAACATAATCATTTTTAAATAAAAAAATTCAAAAATAATATATTAAAAACAAAACAATTTATGAAAACGATATTTTGAGAAAATACAATTTAATAATATATTAAAAACAAAACAAAAAAAACGTTATTTTGAGAAAATATAATTTAAAATTATGCAAGTCCAATATGAATAGCGGTAATGTGTTACATATTTTTGAATTTTTTATTTAAAAAGGATTATGTTTAGTATTCTAAACACAAATATAAATAAAATCATCAAGAGTTTGAAATAAAAATATAATCATTTGTCATAATAAAATACAGTAGTACCGAAAATTTGTTCAATGTTCATTTCTATAAGACAAAATAATTTGACTCAATATAAATTACGCATTATATTTTGATTAAAAAAAAAGGCTAAACATAATCCTTTTTAAATAAAAAAAATATTTTTAAAATTTCAAAAATATGTAGCACATTACCATTATTCATATTAGACTTGCATAATTTTAAATTATATTTTCTAAAAATAACGTGTTTTTTTTTTTGTTTTTTTTAATATATTATTAAATTGTATTTTCTCAAAATAACGTTTTCTTAAATTGTTTTGTTTTTAATATATTATTTTTTATTTTTTTTAATTAAAAAGGATTATGTTTAGTTCTAATAATTTAAAGTAGATAATGTTTTAAATAAAGGGTAATTCAAATTTTTTTGTAATAAAGTGCAGGGTCAATTTTTGGCTTTAAAAAAAAAAAATAATGGTCAATAGTTATCTTTAACCACTAACATGAGGGGTTGTTTGTGCAATTAAATGCATTAGTTGAATATTATGCCATAATAGGAAACGTTAGGGTAAGTTTGTGCAATTTTCCCATTAGTTATTGATAAAGTGGTTGTGGAAACAAATCACATTTTAGCTACCCATTCATTGCAATGCTTATGTGCTATGAATTTATATGAGGTAAGGAAAAAAATCAAGACAGTAGAGGATCCAAATTCATTCAATTTAGTCTGTCTAACTATATATGGCAATTTTATCATATCCATCATCTCACCAGTTTTTTTTTCTTTTAATACATACCACATACAGTGACGGTGACAGCGACTTAAACCTGAGATAATATTAAGTTAAATGAACGCTCTTACTACTAAAACACATTAGATGATGGTCCCGTCTGACCAATCATTGAACCCAAAACCGGAGAGAGTTCTTGCAAGTTGAAACTGGCATGTAAAATTAATGTTTATAAAAGCTATTCATGCAACTAATATAATTAATTTGATTTGAATGCACAACTTCATTAATCATTGAACCCAAAACCGGATAGTTCTTGCAAGTTGAAACTGACACTTAAAATGTTTACATGAACTATTTCTGTAATTAATACAATCCATTGGGATGTACAATTTCATCAATTTGATTCAAATTCAGAACTTTAATAATGAAACTGTAAACGGTGGTCATTTTTAATTTATAATATATATATTTACTTAAAAAAATTTAATCTAATTATGGATCTTATCTTAAATTATAAATATAAATGGCATATGACATATTTTGGCTAGAGGACTTTCCTATGTGTGTTAGTTCCCTTGTGTCGGCGGATTACCATGCTTGTTTGTAATTTGCTACTTATAAAATAAATAAATAAAATAAAAAATAATCTCTAAATCAGTCCCATATACAATATTATTATATTATATTCATGGTCGTTGTTAGTGTAAGAAGATCAAGTAGTCGAAGAAGACAAAAGGATATGGATGACACAAAAATATCTCAAATATTAAAAAATAGATTTAATTTGTAAGACCCGAAATTTTTCTCTTACTAGTAATTATAATAGATAAATAGAAGTGTAATGTTAGTTTGATAGTTGGATTTAGTTAGGAGATTGGTAGGTAGTTTAGTAGTATAAAACCTAACTCCTTAAAACTAATTATCTTTATCTCAATGTGTAGAGATATTAGGAAATTGAATTTGATTTATATTTGTATTCTTCTCTTTAAAGAAAGATAAATGAGTTTTTAGGTTAAAACTTTTATATTCTTTTCTACACTTTCTTTTCCGAAATTGATAACTCTCACAAAAAAATATAGAAAACTACTATTCTGTAGATTGAGTCAAAGTGTTTTTAAGGTAAAGTTCTTAAACTTTGTTCCTCTTTAAATATTTATTTACAACTTTAATCTCTCTCAAAACTCTTCGTTTTTTTTTTTAATCATTAAAGATATCTCATTAACAAGGATTGGGCCTCCATCAATTGTTCGATTTTAGTTTTTTTGGTTGGAGATGTCTTAATGCATGGATTTTGGAGTTCATTAAAGAGTTCAAATTTGAGTGTTAGTATAGGTTGTAATTTTGATTTGTTTTAGTATTGGAGAAGCAATATATTGTGTTGATAATTTTAATTATATTTGTAGATCGCAGTTGATGGTAAAATTTGGTATGAGAATAGTAGACATTTAAATCAACTTGGATTATAATTTTCGGAATTTTTGGTGGTGATTATCTTAGGAAGATTTTATTTCTAAAATCGGTTACATATGCAGATTTTCTCAACATCAAACTGAACTTGTCGTGTTAGAGTAATTTTAAATTGAAATTTGGGGATGTATTTAGGTTTGATTTTGGGTACTATGATTTTATAGACATAATTGAATCAGGATATAAAATTTCGTGAATTTTAGTTATATATAATTATTTTAAATCTGTGGGTATATTTGATGTTTAAGCCATAATAGTTAGGCTGACAGTCATGATCTCTTGGTGTTGTAGGAATTTTAATTCTCAATCGGAGATGGATAAAATTCTGATTTTCAGTATAGAGATATATTTCTGGTATATTAGTCTATAAATAAAATTTTGGAATTTTTCATGGTTCGTAGGGTTGTTAAACTTTGATAAGAAGTCTGGTTGGAGGATCGAAATTTATGCTGCCAGGATTGACCCTTGAGTGCTTAGAAAATTGTAGAAATTCATAGGTGTTTGATAAAATTCTGATATTTTGAGAGAAATTAGTAATCTGATGTTTAAATTTATTGACTAAGTTTTGAAATATTTTGAGGCCCTTAAGATTTTCGAATCACTAACATTTGAGCACTAAAATCTGTTTTACTGGAATTTCTACAATAAAATGAATAAAAATGTATTTTCTTCTGATTTCTTGTCTTTGGTTAATTTGATTGAAGGATCATTATTCTAAATGTTTAGGTTCCACGTGTGACTTTCCAATATTGTTAGTAAAGCATTAAACTTGCTACCTTCCAAGGTAAATGGTTTTTGCATAGTATGTGGTTGCAAAAAGAAAAAAAAAAAAAGTTTTCTTATGAAACAAATTTAATTATTATATTATTATGTTCTGAAACGATTTATATATATATATATATATATATATATGCTTATACTTACGTAAACTCATATTTTTCTACTTATATATTCGTTACTTTTATTTATCCAATTCTTTAAATGAGTTTTGCCTTTACTTGAACTATTCTTTAAAAGTTTACATGTTCCGTTCTTTTGAGTTTTAGTAATGCAAATGTATTATTATATACATATTTTGAAAGTAATGTTTTAGCTCAATGTCAATAGTAAATGAAATGGTGATCACTAGTGAAAATGTAAATGCAGCGCGCACGACAAATAAAATGTTATGATTTTAGTCATGTACCAATTTTTGAAATGTAAATGGCCAGGTCACCGGGGGTATTGGTGACACTACTTGACTTAAGCTTATTTTTATAAAATATTATTAATCGTTATCGTACAATGAAAATGTTACTTTTACAAGTTTACTTGTATATGAATATTTGATTTTTGCTTTTATGTACTCTTTAAAAGTTTTTGATATTTGTTATAAATGTTTTCAATTGCGTATTATGCAATGCTTATTGAGTTGACAGCTCACCCCTTGTCATTTAACATTTTGCAGACAAAGATTCTTAAGAGCTTACCGCTAGGGCGATAGACTTAGAGTTGGAAGTGATTGAGATTTTTTTTATAACGACTCCCTTTGATTTTGTTACTTAGAATTTGAAGTTAGGATTCTCGGAATTGTTTTCATTTCCTTTAGATCGATTTGGACCTTATTGTTGGATTTATTTGGAGATATATTTACGTTGGAGAATGATTTATTTGGAGGTATTTTATAATTATTAATTTTCTTTGGTGAATTAATTTATGGTTTATGATAGAACATTCCATATCAAAGTGCTTGATTACTCTTTGAATTTTGGGGTGTTACATAATTAGATGGGACTATTTAAAAAAAATGATGGAGAGATGCTTCACTGCAGGACATCTTGTAAATATGTATGATACGAATAGTCAATGGCAGGAGAAACACATGAGGGATGGCAAAATATAACTATAGAAGTTGGTTGGCATGGCACTATGGCACGATCCTGTGTGATCCATAAATCCAGCTAATTAATATGATCGGATGGTCAACTTTAATGTCCCATTCTTTCCCATATCGAGCTAATTAGTACATCGGTCCGCGGATTTCAAACTTCCAAGGGATCATATGTACCATTTTACGACAAGATGGGGTTGAATTAGTCTCAAGTTTCCTATTCTATAGTTATGTAGTTATGTATCAATGAATGTTACAACCTCAATAAACTATTCTTTTGGTTGTACAAAATGGGGTGGTTACTCGGTTGTTCCCACACTCTCAAAATGATCATTTTTGACGAAAAGTGTGATATTATTGGTCATTCCATCCAATTTCGTTAAATTAGTGGTATTTTGGTAAATATGGAGATGACATTAATTTATTTTAGATTTAAAAATAAATAAATCAATTTTTGCTTTTATTTTTTGAAACAAATAATTATATTTAGTATGTGTATATACATATTCCATATCTTAAACAAAATATTACGTATTATTGTACTTCAATTTTTAAACCAATTATATATATGTTGATTGATAATAATGTTAAAACATTAACTTCGGGGTGATAAAGTCTTTTTTTTTTTTTTTTTTCTAACTTTCATCTTGACTGTTTCCTTTTTCTATTATAAATTGTTTTACTTAAATAACTAAATATTATTCAAAAATATTTTTGACTTTGTTTATCATAATGAACTTTTAATATATGTACCCAAAGAAAAAAAAAAAAAAGGTTAATGTACCAACTTCGCTAGATATGGTCTCTAATAAAGGATACATGTGATCCATCTCTTACAAGTGTATACAGCCAAGTCAAAATATTTAAATCCAATGGCCCACATGTAAGGAACTGATATAACTTTTATCAGTTCGAACTGATAATTTCTGAATATATAGGAATGTTTTTTTAAAAACAATATGTTTTCTCTTTTTTTGTGATAATACTGTATTAAATAATCTATTCCTTCATCAATTATTTGGGCAGTAATTGGTGTCTGCAAGTTAGTTGGCTTATTAATTAATCTAATTAAAATATTATTTAAATATACATAATAAATACACATACTGTATAATGCCAGCTGGTGGTTTAGGAATTAATGTATATTTAGATGTCAACTCTTGAAGGAGAAAATCTTGCATGGGAATCTTCTCAATCCATCATCATAAATATATTTCAAGTTTTTATTTCAATAAAAAAAATTCAGGTTTTCTTTATAAAAAAAAAATTTATATATTAATAACGTTGGACCGCATGAAATTATTAATTAATCGAGATATTTAACATATTATCATGATAATGAAATTGACGATGATACAACATTATAGCTTGTTACATGTTAGGATGTACTCAAAGCATCAATGACACTATTGCAATACGAGAAATCAATTCCGGAGCTTGCTTATAAATGAATTGAAAAAGGTTAAAAATGAGATCTAACTAAATTTGAATTTTAAGAAAAACATCATCGTTAATCCTATATGTACTTTATAGTAATTTATTAATATGGATTTATGTAAACCGTTACCATGGTTATTTCGTTACATTTAATTTATGAAATGAATGAGACTACATTTTATATAAGGGTTTTTTTGAAATGTATTATCTTATAATTGAATCGAAATTATTAATTTATCTTATTATCTCAAATCAAGGGCAAAATTTATTATATTAAAGAGATTATTAATCTATCGAGTATAAATTTATAGAGGTTATATTATATAAACTATATTTTGGCCCCTCCTAAATTTTCCGTTTTAATATATTGACTCCTGATAATCAATTTTTGGCTCGGCCATTTAATGATAGAACTTTGAAGAACTCTCACTTTCTATGTACATATATATATATACACATGTGTCCGACCAAAAAAATTATCAGTTTCCTTCTCCACCAATAACAAGTCTTAAAAAACCAGCTAGAGAGTTGAAAGATGTGGGAAGTAATCAGTGTTTGCTTGGTACCTTTACTTGTAGTTGCGATTAGTCATTTGTTTTACAGTTGGGCGAATCCAAAGTGCAAAAATGGCAAACTACCACCTGGTTCCATGGGCCTCCCCTTTATTGGAGAGACACTTCACTTCTTCTCTTCTCATTCATTCTATGACATCCCGCCGTTTATGAGTAAGAGAATAGCACGGTACGTTGTTTATTGGGTTATGACATCCATTAATATATATATATATACATTTATCTTGTTGTTATGTGTGTTTTAATTCAAGATGGGAATTTAATTCAACATGGGATTTATCCCATCTTCTTGAGTTTCATATGTAGGTTTTCTAATATTATGCTTAATTTCGGTTTTTACATACTTTTCAGACATGGACATTTGTTTCGAACAAGTTTGATTGGACAGAGAGTAGTCGTGTCGACTGATCCGGAGATAAACTACAAAGTTCTCCAGCAAGAAAATGAGAGTCTAGTAATGTGGTATACCGATTGTTTTCTTGGAATTGTGGGAACGGAAGAAGACTTGATGGCAATTCATGGAAGCACTCACAAGTACCTCAAGAACTTGATGCTACAATTTCTCGGCCCAGAGAACGTCAAAGTAAAACTACTACCTAAAGTCGATGAGGCGACTCGTAAACATCTACATTCATGGGCTAGCAATGGCAGTGTCGACGTCAAACATGGAGCTGCATATGTATAATTTAATTCATTTTAGCCACTATTAGTTATTTGATTTTGATCATCTTTTGGGTTTATATATTTATTGATGATATATATATACACACACACACGACTATCATGACATCGATCGGTTATTATTGGCAGATGATATTTGAATCTTTTGGTAAGAATCTACTCAGTTACGATGAAGATGAAATCACAAAGACACTTGTAGAGAGTTTCGAAGCTTTCATGGATGGTTTCGTCTCGTTTCCTTTGTACATTCCAGGAACCGCTTTCTATGCATGCATACAGGTTTTTAATATTGATTATTTTTTATATTTATTATAAACTTTTTGTAGAGGTGTCAAATGGCCGGACCGGTCCGTAAATTTTAAAGCCCAATTGGGTTTGAATGACTTGTATGGGCCCCTGGCCCCCGGCTCTAACCGCCCGATCCATTTGACACCTTAAGCTTTATGTGGTTCACATCAATTTAAAATTGGTTTTTTTTATTTTTTATTTATTTTATTTAAATTTTGTTTTTGAATTGTAATAAGGGTCGTAAAAAAGCAATGAAGGTGATTAAGGATATGTACCAAGCAAGAAAAGCATCAAAAAATCGTAGTCATGGTGATTTCATGGATCGTTTACTTGAAGAAGTAGAGAAAGAAAATACGATTGTCGATGAAAGTTTGGCTATAAACTTGGTTTTTGTGCTTCTTTTTGCTGCCTACGAAGCTGCTTCTCAAGCTTTGACATTACTCACAAAATTTGTTTTCGAGAATCCTAATGTGCTACAAGAATTAATGGTTTGTAAAACAATATATTCTCCCCTTCAATTAATTATGCTTTATAAATTTTTATCTTTAATTATCTTTACAAAATTATCTCGGTTTTCTTTTACCAAATAAAACTGTTAATTTTATTTTCAGAAAGAGCAGGAGACAATTGTAAGAAAACGAGACAAGGAGCTTCCTGGAAGAGTTACTTTGGAAGAATATAAACACATGACTTTCACACATATGGTGTGTAATAATTGCATTAGTTTGGTATCTTTATTTTATATTAGGTACTGGGTTGCTGCTTAATTGATTGATGAATTTTTTTTAATTAACAAATTAATTGCAGGTTATCAATGAAACTTGTCGATTGAGTAATATACAGCCCATGCTTTTCAGAAAAGTGGTTAAAGATATGGAGATAAATGGCAAGTTTTTTAAACATTATTTTGGGTAATTAACAATGAAAGTTATTATTGTATTAATTTTAATGAATATTTTAATTGTATATAATATTCATTGAACGAACATTAATTATTTTCCAGGATATAAAATCCCAACAGGCTGGATATTTCTGGCCTTTACATCAGTTGTTCATTTGGATCCTGAAAAATATGAGAACCCTCTTGTATTCAATCCATGGCGTTGGGAGGTAATTAATTGATTTATTTTATTTTATTTTATTTTGTTTAATGTATTTGAACAAACATGTTTAATTTTCCAGAATTAACGTTGAATATTGATTAAATTATTCTATATTTCTATGAAATGGGATTGTACAGGGAAAAGAATTACATTCTGGTTCCAAGAATTTCATGGCTTTTGGTGGTAGCGTGAGACTTTGTCTTGGAGCTGAATTTGCAAAGGTTCAAATGGCAATTTATCTCCATTACCTCGTCACAAAATACAGGTAATTAATTAATTAATTATTGTTAAAAGAAAGGCGTCGTTAATTGTTTTTGAATCAATTAATTAATGATGTGAATTATATTAATTAACGGTAAATAATTAATGTATATAATATCAGATGCTCGGTGATCAAGGGAGGAGAAGTCATTCGAAAGCCTACTATCTCATATCCGAATGGTCTACATATCTCAATTGAAGAAAATATTAGCAAGGAATAGAGATACATTAATTATGTTGAATAAAAAAAAGTGTTTACAATAATTTAATTTATTGTGACACTATCCAACATGTGTGTGACAGCGTGAGCATAAATTAATAAATAACTTCTTTTTTTTCCCTGAGCTATTATGATCAATTTGGAATTTGGAGAAAATTGACTTGACTCGCACTTATAATTTCATAAGTTTTAGTGTAAGCGTCATTTCACTAAAGCAACTTTTGTCTTGTCAATAAATAACTTTTTATATTATATAATTTGGATCGGTGGTAAGCCTCATACACCCACGTTTAATAGATTGTGAGTTTGAGTCATACATCCGATTCCAAATTAGTACTACTACTACTGCCCCAGATGACTTGGCCCTAAATAATTTAGTTGAAAGGGTGTTTATTCAGCTTAACAATGTATTAAGTTATCGTAACCGTATATGGTATTTTAAAAAAAATACATGTTTTTTTCAAGCAGTGAATTGTCGTACAACTTTGAATACATTAATGCATGTAGGACATGTGTACTTTGGTCTTAAGGACTTTTATTTTTATTCCAAGTCAATCTGTGCGACCAAACCATAAGAACTTTGATTATTATTATTTTTTGATTACAACGGTTTTCATGTATCAATATTCTTGCTGAGTACATCACTCTCACCATGTGGTCCATGTGGCTCTAGAGTAGGGTTGCACATTTTCCCCCGGATCCCCATTTCCCCGTTTCCTCATCCCATTTGGGGGAAATTTTTTGGGGGAAAATGGGGGGGATGATGGGGATGATTTTCATCCCCAAATTGAAATGGGGATGGGGATGGGGGGACCTCCCCTCATCCCCATCCCCATTTCCCCTAAAATATTATAAAAATAATTATATATATATATATATATATATATATTTATATATTTTATATATTTTGTAATGTATTTTCTTTGATATTATTTTGTAATGTATATATATATATATTTGACATTATTTTGTAATGTATTTTCTTTTGCATTTGTAATGGAATTTTTTATTTATTTTTAGTTTAATTTGTAATTTTCAACCAAATTGGGAGATGGGGGAATGGGGTAAACGGGGAAACGGGGAAAATGGGGAAATGGGGATGGGGATGGGGGGATCTATATCCATCCCCATTTCCCCAATGTGCAACCCTATTCTTGACTTTTAATTACCTAGTATAGTAGTAGTAATTCAGTCACTTGAAAGAAATTTGGGTGCACTGAGTTATTGCTTGAGCATTATTCATGGTGACTTTTTGATATTTTAACTGTGAACTCCCAATCAATAAATATTTTTTAAATCTGAGAATCGTATTATGTTTGAAAAGTCAAACATTCTATCAACTAAATTAAGGTTTAGCACCTCCCTTCCACGTTAGTGATCAGGGGTTCGATCGAGTCCTACCATATATATTTTAAAAACATGTATGAAGAGTTTTCTCCCGTTTATGAGAATAGATATTTGAATCGTACATATATTGTTTGATCTTGACAGGTCACAACAATCTTATTATAATAGTTGTAATACTTCGATCATCCATTTTCTTTTACAGACTAATATCTATGTTTAATCTTGTACCACACCTATCAATAAAGTTTCATATCTTAATTAAGTTTGAATACCCTTTCAAGTTCCACCGATATAAAAATAAAAAATAAAAAAACCTCACTTTACAAATCTTTTTATATATAAAAAGATAAAAACGATATACTGTAATTGCTTCTCAAGAATGGGATTTCAGATTTGATTATCTTTCGGATCATGATATACTAACACTAGAGAAATTATTCTTTTAAGGTTAAAATTAGGATCTGCATTTGTAACATTAGAGATATTGTTCAAACTTCAACAATAATTTTGGTTCTCAAATGATGAAATGAATAGATTAGAGTATTGCCACATCATTTGGACACCATATTTGGATATCAAATTTAGACAAATTAACATTACTCATAATTAAAATCTTTTTTTTTTTTTTTTTTTTTTTTTTTGAGAAAGGAATATCCATTGAAATAAGCCAAAGGCTTAACAGTTACAACACCTGGAAATCAGATCCAGGGCATGAAACATGAAAACCATGTTCACGATAACCACTGGGACTCAGTAGCATAAGACTCACAAGCACAGCCCAGATCAAAGCCCCACAAACGGGAGAAAAAAAAACCCCACACAGAGGTGGGAAGGACACCCTCACTAAGAGGGAATACAACTAGTAAAACCACTATACAAACACAAAAACCAAAATGAAACGGACTAAAACCGATCTGGAGGAGGGACGCCCAGATAGCCGAGGTAGCCGGAGAAGACCAACAGCAGGACGCCGCCGGCAAGGGAACAGCTGGAACGGAAAGATCTGGACGATCTGGAATGAGCGAGGAGGAACAGCCCGAACCGGAGGCCCGCCGACGACGCCGGAGATGCCGATCTAGACCCGGTGCCACCTACCCAAGCAAATCACCACCAAGATCAGAAGCCCTCCGCCGGAAAGCAAGAAAGGCCGCCGGTGAGTCGCAGAGAAACAGAGAGAAAACCTCCGCGGCACTCACCGGACCACCGACTAACCTGCCGACATCATATATCCATGGTTTTCAAATCCACAGTGTTTACTTTCTTAATTCGTTGGGCAAGTCTGACTATTCTACCCTGCACATACACATAGAAATAAACTACAAGTCATCATTTCACCTGTAAGTGACATCATCTATTTATTTTTATTTAATTAAATTGTCAAAGTTTAAAAAAGAATATTTTACTTAAATTGAGACGAATGTAGTGGAAAAGTCGAGATTAACCCTGGTGAGTGCTGTCTTTATCTTCTACCAACCCTTTCTAGATGCATTAATTGGTACGTGGACAGTGGTGGTCATGGTGGATGACTTGGAATTTCAAGTAAAACTTGGTGGCTCGTTCAACTCCAGTTGCCCGGTGGCTGCTCATCACATTGCTGCGTAATGACTAACCTAATTTAAATTCCCGTTATATATATATATATATATATGGATCATTATATTTATATATTTTGACTCAAAGTATATACACTTGTCAAAACTTCTCTATAATCTATGGTCAACATTCTTCGTCATAATATATTCTATATCAAAACGAACTGACAATAGAAAAATTATATATATATATATATGTGGGTAGGATCCATGGTCCCATTTTTTTACACAGGATTTAACACACTTTTGTGTCCATTAGATACTAGGTGTTTGAATGGTCTAAATTTAATAGCCATTAATTCACTTTTCACTTTTCTATTAATATTTGTATATTTCTTTCATCTAAATTTTAATATTTCATTTCATTCTCTCTCCTCATTTAAATTTCCTTCTTATCTTTTTTTTATTTTATATCTCAAGTCTTAACGGACAACGGGTTTTTTTTTTTTTTTTTTTTTAGCAAACAACAGACAATAAGATGTTTATTATTTCAATTTTTTTTTTTCTCTTTTCACTTTGATTTATTTGTATTTGTATTTTTATTTATGTACCATTTCTCACTTTATTTGTTTATCAATCGATAATGTTATTTAAATTTCAAATAAAAATATTCCGTACTAGTATATTAAAATTTAATTGATAAAAAAAACTTAAATAAACTAAAATCAATATTCCACTTAAATTAAATTAAAACTTGTTCAGTATTCAAAAATCCCAAAAAAAAAAACTAATTAACAAAATCATAGCATACACTTTCAATTCCTATATATATATATATATATATATATATATATATTCACATTTTGATAAGGGTGAAATATTAAAGAAATATGCAGAAAAAAGATAGGAAAAAAAAAAGATCTAAGATAGTGAGAAAAGAAGTCATCTAGAGTGAGATGAGGAGGGAAAAAATAGGAAAGATAAAAAATAAATGAGGAAAGATAATGAAATATAACATTAAAATTTAGGAGAGAGAATATAAAAAATAGGAAGTAAATAAAAACATTAATGGAAGAAAGAGAAAGAAGATTAGGGAGTATTAAATCTGGACCATTTAAACACCTAGGATTTAATGGTGACAAAAGTGTGTCAAATCATGTGTAAAAAAAGGGGGCTATGGATATATATACTTTGACTCAAAGTGTATGCACTTGTCAAAACTTCTCCATAATCTATGATTCACATTCTTCGTCCTGATATATTTATTGTCAGGATGAATTGACAATAGAAAGTCTATATATATATATATATATATATATACAGTCTTTCTATTATCAGTTCGAACTGATATAAAATATATCAGTTCTTTGTATCTGAGTCATTGGATTTAAAAGCTGCTTTGACAAGTGCATGCAACCAAGTCAAAGTATTTAAATCCAATAACTCACATATAAGGAACTGATATATCTTTTGTCAGTTCGAACTAATAATAGAAAAATTATATATATATATATATCGAACTATCAATAACGGTATTAGAATAGTATAAATATAAATATAATAAATAATTGCAGATTTCAAAGTAACATGATCAAATAAAAGAAACAAGTCAAGATACCTAAATATTCTATGAATGTATGCATGAATAAATCAAAGTCATTAGTCAAGGTGTACTCATTTTTTATTTATTTATTTATTTCAATTATTACAAGAAAGAAATTTTCAAACTAAATGAGTTAAGAGTCTGTCAAAACTTACTGTGATCAAACATGAGATATTACTCCCACAACACTAAGGAGAAAATTCTCCACATATTTGTGAAATATACATAATGAGTTCAAACCCACCACCACCAAAGTGGAAGTGAAGAAGGGAAAATGTATTACTATATGTTCCAAGAGGTGACGTGCAGATTGATTTGCCGATTTTGCCCCTGCATTTTTAAATTTAGAAACACGGAAAAAATGCCTCTCTCTATACGAGCATGGGCCTATATATATCTTGTTATCATCACATCAGAAAAGTAGTCCACACAAATTTCTTTTCTCACACTTACCTCTCCATACTCAAACTATAGAATACTGTGTGTGCAAAGATGTTGGTGGAAGCTGGTCTCTGCCTGGTGGCTTTACTAGTTGTCTGGGTTAGCCATTTCGCTTATAGATGGTCGAACCCCAAGTGCAATGGCAAACTACCACCTGGATCTATGGGGTTGCCGCTCATCGGAGACACTTTCGAGTTCTTTGCTTCCCATTCACTCTACGAACTCTCACCCTTCATGAGCAAGAAAATCGCACAGTAAAATTCTAATATATAACTTTCCAAATTTCGTTATATTTTTGTAATTACTAATAAATGGTATCAGAGTGTAACATTTTTTTTTTAATGTTTCAGATATGGACCTTTGTTTCGAGCAGGTCTACTTGGGCAAAGAATGGTTGTATCGACCGATCCGGAGACAAATTTTAGCATGTTCAAACAAGAAAATCCGGATCTGTTACTGTGGTATGGTGGGAGTTTTGAAGAAATGATTGGAGATGAAAAGTTGCTTGCAAGTCATGGAAGCATCCATAAGTACATGAAAAACTTGATTTTAAGTTTCGTTGGCCCAGAAAGCCTCAGGACTAAACTACTTCACCAAATGGATGTCGCGACTCAAAGACATCTACATTCATGGGCTACCGATGGCTGTGTCGATGTTAAAGATGCTTCTCCAAAAGTAATTTTAATCTCCCTCACACACACATATGAAAATTATTAGTTGCAGGAATCTCATACGTTTTTTCGTACGAAAATCAATTATGAAACGATTATCATACAGAAAAACGTACAGAATCCCACACCTGTATATAAAAGTAAAACATTCACTAATTTAATTTTAAATGAATGATTGAATCTATAATATATGATTACGACTTATGAAAACACGTGGTTTTTGACAGATGTTATTTGAATTTGTTGCTGGGAAGCTACTGAGTTATGATGAAGCAAAGCAGTCGAAGAAATTAGGTGAAAATTTGAAAACTTTCAAAGATGGTCTAACCTCGATTCCTTTGAATATTCCAGGAACCACCTTCCATGGATGTATACAGGTATTATTTTTTAACTAATCAAATATATTTAGTTTGTTTTTCTTTTATTCTATTTTTCTTAATTGCAGAAACAAATAAAAAATAAATAAATTATTATATAATTCTTTTTTTTAATGTAATTGTTCATAGGCACATAAGAGAGCAATGAAGGCAATTGAAGAAATTTACCTAGAGAGGAAAGCATCAAAAATTCCTGGAAACGATTTCTTGGATAATATAATTGCAGAAACAACCAAAAAAGACACGTTTTTAAACGACACAAATGTGACAAAATTGCTTTTTGCGATTCTCTTAGCCGGTTATGAATCCACTTCACAAGCCGTCACTTTGGTCACAAAGCTTGTCGCTGATCACCCTGATGTCTTGGCAGAATTAATGGTTTGTATATATAATTTCTAATATTTTGTTTATTAATTAATTAATTACAAGCAAATTTATTTATTTCTTTTAAAATTAATAGTCTTGTTGACAAAAAAAAAATTAGATTGTAATTTGTAAAAGATCGATTACATTTCAGAAAGAGCACCAGGCAATTTTGAACAACCGAGAAAACAAGAATTCCGGTATTACATGGGAAGAATATAAATCAATGACATTCACACATATGGTGAGTTGGATTTATTTATATATATATATATATATATATATATGAAGCCCTCCATTTATTAATGTGATCTATTAAATTATTTTATTTATGTTATTAATTATTACAGGTTATCAATGAAACTGTTCGACTTGGAAATATGGTTCCAGGGATTTTCAGAAAAGCAATGAAAGATGTGAAAATAAATGGTAAGTTATTATAACATATTAACTACTATATGTTTTGTTGAACATTTTCATTCATCGAAAATAAAAAATAAAAAAACTTGCAGGATATACAATTCCAGAAGGCTGGATACTTATGGCAGCTCTACCAGTTGTTCATTTAAGTCCTGATAAATATGAGAGCCCCTTTGTTTTCAATCCATGGCGTTGGCAGGTAATTTATTTATTTATTTTATTTAAGCAATTAATTAATTAGTTTAAATTTTGATTATTATGTTTTCATGATCAGTTTATTGATAAAATTGAAATATATATTAATCAAAGGGAAAAGAAATGAACGCTGGATCCAAGACCTTTATGGGTTTTGGTATTGGCGCGAGACTTTGCGTTGGAGCTGAATTTACAAAGGTTCAATTGGCAGTTTATCTCCATCACCTTGTCGCTAATTACAGGTAATTAAGAACCTATATAATTTCGTCTTGATAAAAACTTTCAAGGCGTACAAAATAGCCAAAATTGAAATGATCATGACGTAATATTTACGTGCTTATCAGGTGGTCAGTGTACAAAGGAGGGGAGATCATTCGAAGGCCTGTGAACATATTCCCAAATGGACTCCATATCAAAATTGCAGAAAAGTAGAAGAAGCCATGCTTATGATCAGAACAAACAAGGAGTTTTATTCGATAAAAAAGAAGAAAAAAATATTGCACAATCTCGCTCTTTTTAATTGTTATTCACCAATAAATCCCCTATTTAATGCTTTTGGATCTTGTATTCTTGTCCTCTTGTTATCAGAAAAATTTGTATAATGTTTTTGTAATATCACTCCCCACTCCATAATACACCGAATAAATACTCAAGTCTTTCTTATTATTTTCATAGAAACGTTTTTTTTTTATATATATTATATATTTTATTCTGTTGATTCTAGCCATGGATAATGCTACCACTCTTAAGTCAATGACAATTTATATTCATTACATTTCGGTCAAATTCCTTAAAAAATAAATAAAATAATAATAATAAAAATAAAAACCGAAAACTTCACGATCTGCATCAACTCACCAAAGCTAAAACTTCACATCTTGTATCAGAGGCTTCATTGAATTTGGAAGCTTAGAGGGCCATGGAAAAATATTTCAAAAGAAAATGTAAATAATAAAACTTTTGGGGTAAAAGTTAAATAAAATCTAATTAATAATAAATAATAATAATAATTGAGCCTGGAGGGGCTATGGCCCTTAACTAGGTCTCCATGCGGCTTCGCCATTGCCTTGTATATATTATATTCCATAAAATCACAATAAGTGTATGGAGACATCTCCTAACTTCTTCTGATTATGATAATAGACATTGTGTTATGTACTTTTTCGATCTTGGAAAATACATAAGGAGAATTTAGAAAAGATAGAAAGAAGCAATAGAGATAGAGAGGATAATTATCAATAATTCATTTTATCATGATCTCAATAATCACTTGCCACCAGCTTTTATAGGCGAATTGTTACAACCGAAATACACACATCTTTTCTATAATTCAAATGACAATAATGCAAGAGACAACATGAGTGGATGTAGGAAATAAGGGAAGTGGATGCATGAAATAAGGTGAGTGGCGGTGGCCACTTATGCACACATCATTCCACCCCTCTCAAATTATCCTTATCCGCAAGGATAAATTCCGAATAAGTTTGCCGGAAGTTCAATCTTCTTGTTGTTGATCCATCTAATTAGAAAGTCTCCACCAAGCTTGGGAAAGGGTAGCTTCGGCGTGGGTAGTGTGGTGGTTGTCCATGTGTTGAGGTGAACGGCAACGACAGGCTTGTCCTCAACGGACGCGGTGGCACGTGAGGGAGTAGGTAGGTTCCGGTGTTGGAACCGATCCAAGTCACGGACGGCCATCTGCAAGACTTGAAGTTGAATAGTTTTCTTAACAATTTTCTGGTCACTAATTGTGTGGTGTGGAGTGATATGGGGACAGTGGGAGGTTTTTACCAGAATAGATGGGTGGGTGAGCTCCTTCTCGATGGTGTTACCATAACGGTTAACACGTAGGGCTAGGATTTGATTGATTTTGTTGTTGAGGATGTCAAATCTGGACTCATGACGAGCCAGAGTTTCATAAATCTCGTTACGGAACTCGGCATCCAAGGAACCGAACGACTTTGATACCATTGTTATGTACTTTTCCGATCCTGGAAAATACATAAGGAGAATTTAGAAAAGATAGAAAGAAGCAATAGAGATAAAGAGTATAATTATCAATAATTCATTTCATCATGATCCCAATAATCACTTGCCACCAGCTTTTATAGGCGAATTGTTACAACCGAAATACACACATCTTTTCTAGAATTCAAATGATAATAATGCATGAGACAACATGAGTGGATGTAGGAAATAAGGGAAGTGGATGCATGAAATAAGGTGAGTGGCGGTGGCCACTTATGCACACATCACATTGTTAAATTAGTCAACAAACCGCTCTTAATCATTTTGATTGAAATATTTAATTAGAAGCGGTTAAAAAAGTACTAATTTGGTTTAATAATTAAAAATAATTTTACAAATTTGAGATTTGACTTGTATATACTTTAGTAATTTATAAATTTGAATGATGGTGACCTTAGTAAACGCTACTGACCTTTTACATTTGTTTATGATGGTGGTTTACCGTTTAGTGCATCTGTGCATATTATAATTTGTATAAGAATGGTGCTATTGGCACGCCCCTACAGATCTATTTATACCCCATTTGTTTAAATTTTGATTTAATTAAATAAAGTTAAATGTTTTTATTAATTTATTTTATTTATTTCCAAAATTACCCTATTACTTATTTTTCAAACTTAATAAACCCTTTCTGATCTTTTTATCTCTGGTCTCGTCTTTCTCTCACCTTCCATGAACGATTTTTTTTTCTTCTTATTTATTTATTTTATTATTATTTTTAACATCAAGCTTAATAGAAAAGGTCAAGAAGTCACAAGACAAAGAAAAAGCAAACAACCACAAGAAAAGAGCAAATAACAGAGCAACCCAAGACAAAACACACACAGAGAAAAAAAACGAAACAACCCACAAACAAAACGAAACAAGAAGCAAAGAGCAAGTATTTGTTTTGGTTATAATTATTTCACTTTCAGATTCTAAAAGAGTAATGAAATTAAATAATAATCAATATCTCATCTGTCTAATGTACCCCAAGTGTTTGATTTATTGTTTAAATAAGATCCGTACAAGTATTTTTAGGGTTCAAGAGTTATGAAAAAAAAAAAAAATTTCAAGAGAAGGATTAAAAGAACGTTACGTTTTGTTTGTTTGTTTGTTTGTATTTTTGAAAAGGAATGTGGGGTTTTATTATATTTACTTTATAGAATTATTTTTTCTTAAATTGTATGTCTCTTTTAGTAATTTTGATAAAGGAAAAAAAAATAATACAAAATAATTTAAAAAATGGGGTATAAATAGATCAGTAGGGGGTGTGCCAATAGCACCACTCTTTGTATAATTGATTTCAATTCTACAAAGTTGTGTAAGAAAAGATCATTGATTAATGAAGTAGCTATTGAATTTATTGACTAAATTATTCGCGGGCTATAAAAGGAAGTTGGGTCTACTAATCTAATGGACGTTTTGATGATTTGGTGAAAAAACATTGTTAAACCAGTCAAACATGATTTATTTTTGAAATTTTAAAAACTATCCTCACTTAAATACCCTCTATATTTACAATTATTATTTTTTCTAAACCAAAAAAGACTTATAATAGATCTATTGAATTAATTAGAAATTATCTGATTCAATCTTGAAAATATTTTTTAAAATAATTATAAATTATCCCTTATAGGAAATTTTAAAGACATCATTTTTTTGGAGAAACTAAAACAAAAATAAATTGAATTTCACAAACAAAATTTTTCTTCACTCTATCTCTATCATATTTCTCTCTTCTTTTAGTAAATTAATATTTTTACTTATAAAAAACAAATGCTTTAATTTTGTTTTATATGATTGAAAAACGTTGGGATGTATTTAGTGAGTCACTTTAACAACAGATTTTGAAAAGTAGCCCAGCCCAGTAATCATATATTTTATTTGGGACAAAAAATCAGAAAATATCTAAGGGTATGTTTGGTAGGAAGGAATAGGGAGAGGAAAGAAAGGGGTGGAGGGAAAAGTGGAGGGAAAAGGGAAAAGTGGGTGTTTGGTATGGAGAGAAAAGTGGAGGGAAAGGAAAAGTTGAGGGAAAAGTGGAGAGAAAAATTGGTGTGGGGCCCACCAATTTTTTTCCTCCCAAAAGTGGGAGGAAAAGGGAGGGAAAGAAGGGAGAAAAAATAAATGGGGCCCACCATTTGAGTCAATTACAATTTTATCCAAAAAATTTTAATATATAAAATATAATATAAGGGTAAAATGGTAAAATTGATAAAATGATATTTTCTTTCCTTCTTGTTTACCAAACAACATGAGGGAAAATCATTTTCCTTTCTTTCCCTCATATTTTCCATCTCTCTAAATCTTTTCATCCTTCCTATTTTCTTTCTTCCCTACCGAATGGACCCTAATATATTTTATTTGGGACAAAAAATCAGAAAATATCTAAGAAAACAAAGCCAGATCAGACAGTCGCCATAGCAACGGACCTATGTCATATATGGGCCCATGGACAGCGCCCGATAAGACTGCAGCATGGACATTGTAACAGGGGCAAATTTATAATTTTAAACTTTTTTATTTTTTATTTTTTACATCAATTCTTTTTTATTTTATTTTATTTTTGAAAGATTTTTTACATCAATTCTGGATGTTCATAAATGCATATGTGTTCGATTCCACATTTAAATTTTTTTTTTTTTTAAATTACAACAACTGCCGAGACCCTGCGATAATAGGACTCTACTAGCACAGCCCGAACAACTGCTCCCACTAAAAGGGAGAGAGCACCCACACTTGATAGCCAAGGAGGGACAAATATATATATATATATATATATATATATATATATATATATATACAGTGGTTCTCTCATAAGGGATCCCTTATTTTAATTTCGCTAAGGACCACCATGAAATCATATCGGTTTGAATGAATTTTAATCTGAATTTTTTTGTGAATGATAAATTCATTGAAATCTACCTATGAATAAAATTTGAGAATTTTTCAAGCACGAAAACTATTTTTACCGATTTTGTTTTAAATACGAAGGCATTAGAAAAATAGGCGAAATATAGGAAATTCAAGAAAAATAGTTTTCGTGCTTGAAAAATTCTCAAATTTTATTCATAGGTAGATTTCAATGAATTTATCATTCATAAAAAAATTCAGATTAAAATTCATTCAAATCGATATGATTTCATGGTGGTCCTTACCGAAATTAAAATAAGGGATCCCTTATGAGAGAACCACTGTATATATATATATATATATATACAGAAATTCTATTAATAGAAAGACTGTATATATATACACGCATGCCATGGGTGTTAAACCTTGGTGGTAGAGGCTCCAATTAGAGAGTCCAACCACATTCGCAATAGGCCCAATCGCGATTCCACATTATATGACGTGTTAAATCTCATATAATTTCGCGGTCGATTTTTAATTAGCTAGCAACTTTTAGTTTACTAGCTAGTGAAATTGGTAATTACAATCACCATATGTGTCAATCTTTTTTTTTTTTTTTTGAAATAATAATACATTGATTAGAAGTAACAACAAGGTTACAACAACTGGAAATCAGGTCCAGATGATTACACAACTAGTGGGACCGATAGAGATTTATACAACGAAGCACAGCCCAGATTACAACTCCCGCTAGGGGAGAGATCACCCTCACACAGAAGGGAAGTACACCCCCACAAGGAGGAACAGCTACCTCCCACAACAAAATCCTCACGAAGAGGAACATCTACCACCCAGAAGGTGGACATAGAATAAAAGCTCAAGCTCACGTAAACCTTGACACTCCGGTGGTGGAGGCCCCAAAGGACAGTCCATCGGCCGTTACAAGGACAAGAACAGAATACCGAAACAGGAGCAGAAATTCAAACATGAAACCCATAAACAAGAAAACCAAAATGAAAACCTATACAACCCCTCGAAGAAACGAGACCAAGACTGCCGGAAAACATCCAACCCCGGTGAAGATCCGGCTGGATCGAAGACCAGGAAGAGGAACAGCGCCGGTGAGCTCCGGCTGGAATGAAGAGCTGGAAGAGGATCGGCCCAACACGGAGAGCCTACCAGCGACGAAAGTCGACCGGACGAGCTCACCCCACCGGCGAAGCAGACCAAGGAGGATCCCTAAAAGGATCGGGCAGGAACCGCCGACAAAACAGAACGGAAAAACCCCAGAAAAGCCACTCAGCGGAGGGGAAAACGGAGACCGTGCCGAGGGCGCCGAGAACAGCATCGCCGCCGACACCCACAGCCTCCATCGGGCGTCGGCAGCGGACAAGGGGGAGGGAAAGGGTTTGGTGAACAGTAAACTGGAGAGAGGAAAAAATATCTGATACACGCGGTTTTTTGTCTCTGTGTCAATCTTTTATTTCCTTTTTAACTTGTACGACTGTACTTTGGGACATGTACTATTATATTCAAATTCAAAATTCAATAATTGCGGCCAACTATATACATATAAATAGTTTAAATTAAGGGGAGTAAGACCGAAATCAAATTAAGATCGAGCCTGGGAATTAAATACATCTGTTTCATTTCATGTATTAATATTCTTGCTGAGTGACTCCCAGATCCAGCAGACTTTCTTCGATAATATTGTCTCATGAAAGAAAATTGGGATGACCACATAATTAGCTAGCTCTTGACGTTAATTAGGTTTTGGCTTGTATTGCAAGTGAACACAATGTTCAGACGACTGTACTTTGGGACATGTACTATTATATTCAAATTCAAAATTCAATAATTGCGGCCAACTATATACATATAAATAGTTTAAATTAAGGGGAGTAAGACCGAAATCAAATTAAGATCGAGCCTGGGAATTAAATACATCTGTTTCATTTCATGTATTAATATTCTTGCTGAGTGACTCCCAGATCCAGCAGACTTTCTTCGATAATATTGTCTCATGAAAGAAAATTGGGATGACCACATAATTAGCTAGCTCTTGACGTTAATTAGGTTTTGGCTTGTATTGCAAGTGAACACAATGTTCAGGGTTGACCCTTGGGAATATATGGGGACGGATCCAGAGAATATCTGGGAATCAAGAGAGAGATCTGTGAGTGATATTCAGGGGAAACCTAGGAGGATATTCGGGGAGGGGGGGTGTACTCGAAGGAGGACCCAATGAATGTTGTGAGCTGAGAGCTAAGATGTAAGCTCGGTTGTGAGCTTAGGAGCTCAGTAAGGCTCGGTTGTTTGGGGTTTGGGGTTAGAGAGAATCGTGGAGTGTATGGTTATACAAATTTACTACATAGTGGATTATTTCTCTATTGTCCTAACAACCCATGGTTTTTTTTCTTGGTTTATGGTTTCCACGTATGTATTGTGTTTGTGTGATTTGTTTATTTTCTCTCATCTTATTTTTCTACTAGTAGATGTTATGTATGAATATTAAGTATGTCACTCCCACATTCATCGGTTTAATTCTCAATGCTCGAGTCTTCTTGACTTGAGCACGCATGCACAAAGTTTCTATTATAAGGTGACACCTGTGAGTACCTAGCTCCATGAGCTCCATGATCACAGTGACGTGTTCCTAATTTTCTATGATCATCGATCACAGTGAGGTGATTCGTTTTCACACAAATACAAAAGTGTATAGCTAAACATGGTAAAAATCTTGGGTGTATAGGATGTTTCCGTTGCGATCCAGTCACGTGGCGAAATATGCCACGGTACAATGCTTCCGCTGTGATCCAGCCATGTGGTGAAATTCGCCGCGTGACACAATCGCAACCGGATGCACAACCCGCTAACGACCAAGTTTCTCCACTAAGCCTGATGTGATTACAATGAGATATCAAATTAATTCAAATATAAAAAGAAAGCAAAAATAAATAATCAACACCGAAAACACCAATTTAATTACATGATACGGTTAAATTTTAAAATAAACTTTCACTATAATCAAAATAATAATATTAGGGTACAGTTCAATTAGTAGACGGACGAGCTTGGGGCTTGATCAAATGACTCTCAGGTCAGCGGCTCAAATTCTACCAATATCGAAAGCTTTCAAAAAAATATCTGATCCCGAATTAATAGATATTTTGATTATTATCAGATTGTCTAAATTTTTTGCTCAAGTGATGTGGACAAACTGATTTGTAGCAACATATTGATTTTGAGATAATGTGGTAGCTATAAATCAACTTACGCATTATTTAAACAATAAAATTTGATAAATTTTTGAACAATGTAGTATTATTTTTTATTTTTTTTAATTAAATACTCTAATCAAAATAGGAAGATTAAAAAATAGAGTCAGGATCTTCTCCTAATCTTATTTTTTTCTTTTATGTTTTTTTAAGTGTAAGTGAAACCCGAACGATTTAGGACCCCCTCCTTAACCTTATCCTACTTATCCCACGGATTATCACTTCTCAAGTTAAAATTCAAAAGAAAATCATAGTCTACATGGAAAAGTTTAAAAACGACATTATTATAGTCTTACGTAGAAATTTATCCGAAAACCAAAAAATATTAATCTTTTCTCTTGAATTCTATTTGTCATTGCATGAAAAATCCAATTATATTTCTGGATGTTCCTTTGTTCTCGAGAAGATAAAACCATATTATATCATTCAACATTTGCTGACAAAAAAAAAAAAAAAAACACTTTTTTCTTACATAATTCAAGTTCATAAAAATATCATACCATATCACCATTCAATATAATTTGATAGTAAAAACACTTATTCAATAGGGTAATATTCTGTATTCGATTCACTGTCATCACATTGACCAGTCAATGTTTACAAAAATGATTTATGAGTTGTCTTAATTTCCATAACTATACAAATCCTGTAAAGGAATTTGACTGGTTTTTATGACTCGCATGCAGAATTCTTTTGCGAGCTCATGTGGTCTTTCGAGGAAAATATGTTAACAATATCAGCTGACGCCTGACATATATAAGCATCTGCATGGTTGACGGCATCTTAATTTTCAATTATAAAGGTGTACCTGCCCTTCTAGATCTATTGGTGAGTCTATTCTGGCCTGACTTTCCTTTTCAAGAAGAAAAGGGTATCCTATGCTTTATTTAAAGAACTACTAGAGTGGAAATTATGAAATTAATATGATGATGTGAACGGTCAATTTTGATATCAAATCATGAAAGTAGATAGCAAGCCTCTTTCTTTACATGCTTGACGAAGCTCTGCTTCAGAAAGTGACTCCAAGCCCTCGGCTTGAAACATCCTATCATCATTCTTTATTTCTTGCAGTCTTTTCCGAAGCATATAACGTAAATATGCATTTGTTCCATGTGGGCTTATACCCATATATTTGCACATGTTTACTAGACCTACTAATGTTATTCAAAGTAAGCTCGTCATTGAATAGCTTGGTAAAGCCTAAAATTTCATCATTGGAAACTTGGGCACCAGTTCTAACTAGTGCTGTAAATATGGGCCGTGCCTGGCAGGCCCGGCCCAGCCGGCCCGCCAATGACGGCAGGCCGTGCCAGGCACGGCCCGCATGTGAGGCGTGCCAGGCCAGACACGGCCCACATGCCTGGCACGTGCCAAGCCTTAGATTGAGGCACGGCGTGCCGGCCCGGCCCGGCCTGCCAGGCCAACGTGCCATGCACGCCGGGTCGGCACGCGTGCCGGCACGTTGGGCCCGCCAAATTATTTATAAAAAAAAAAAAAAAAATTTATAAAAAAAAAAAAGTTTAAAACAAAAATGATATTGTTGAGTATTGAACCATGGTCCATAACCCTTATTTATGTAAGTAAGTTTTCATTTGCCTTTCCCTCATTTTATATAGGTTAGATATCTCTTCAATGTTCTTATTTATCCGATGTGGGATGTGAGATTGAATTGATCACCATAAAATAAAATTAAAAAGTAGTCTCAAAATGAAACAATTATGCATATATATATATATATATATATATATATATATATATATATATATATATATATGTAATGTGTGATTGAGGGAATGATCAGATAGAAAGAGAGAGATAGCATGATATATATAATTATATATATAGATACCTACAAGCTTGGGAACCATTCGCCAGCAGTGAATGCCATTATTGAGAATGAAATTTATGAGCCTATGATCCTCTTCAATAGTCCATGGACCTCTTTTCAATCCAACCTGATCACAACAAGGTTGCCTTCCCATAATTATAATATATGATTGATTTCACTCTTCAAATTAATTCTTGATCCCCTTAATTTGGGAGCTAGAGAGAGTTGATTTCTTGGATGATCGAATTCGAAAAACCAACAGGGAACGTGTTGGTGCTTAAAAAATAAGTTACAATGGAAGCAAAAATGCAATGCCAATTCATCAACACAATTAAAAAATAAGAAACATGTAGTTGAAGAGGGGAGACAAAAGATTGAATTGAAAAAATCAATAAAACAAAAGCAATTTAGCTTGCTAGAGACAGAGATCATATATATATATATATATATATATATATATATATATATGTGGAGAGGTGGTCTGTAGCAATCATAATAAAATGGCCACCACCCAAAAATTCAGACGATGGAAAATATGTGCTTTGAAAATAGTAGATTAGAGAGACATGGGTTTCTCGTTGACAAATTTTTTTACAAAACCATTATTTAATTTTAATAGGCCTCCCAACTCTCTCAATGTTTTCCATATTTAAAGAAAAAAATGACTCAAGAGAATATCATTATGTTATATCAATGAATGGAAATAGAAATTCAATCTCACATCCCACATCGGATAAATAAGAGAAACAAAAAGAGGTATAACCTATATAAAAATGAGGAAAAAGCAAAGGAAAACATACTTACTTGGACAAGGGTTATGGGCCACAACCCAATATTTTATGATGTCCATACTGGCATACTCTATGATTTTATTTTTAACAAATTAATTTTTTTTCAAAAAAAAAAAAAAAAAAAAAAATTGGATCAGCTCGCAGGCCGGCACGGCCCGCCAACGAGGCACATGCCGCCGGCACGTGCCGGGCCTCCATTTTTGAAAACGGGCTGGGCCTGGCACGGCACGGCAAGTTGCCAGGTCGTGCCAAGCCCGACCCATTTTCAAAAATGGGCTTCTTTGGCCCGGCACAAATGGGCTGTGCCGGCCCATATTTACAGCACTAGTTCTAACATTGTTCATGAATTCATCATCTTGGCCTGTAAACATGTGCAAACACAAGTTAGACCAGTCTTGCATTATTTTAAAAGTAATGCTAGAGGACCCAAAAAACTAACCCAAACCCAAACCCAAATCTATGTGGCAACATCACATGGGATCTCTGGGAAGAGTGACGTGGGCCCATATTGTGTGTGATGTTGCCACATAGATTTGGGTTCAAAATTTGGGTTAGTTTTTTAGGTCCTCTA
This sequence comes from Acer saccharum, assembly GCA_030490815.1. Lineage (NCBI taxonomy): Eukaryota > Viridiplantae > Streptophyta > Magnoliopsida > Sapindales > Sapindaceae > Acer > Acer saccharum. Next base: position 42,949,209 of record CM059870.1, on the reverse strand, counting down.
GCATTACTCTTATTTTAATTTGATATTATTGGATTACAAACTTTTTTTTTTTTTTTTTTTTTTTTTTCCAATCGCACAAGTTAATTTGGTATTATAGTAGAAATTACAATCAATTAAATTTAACTTAAACCATCTTTATTGGGTTCTCGGTTGTATTGATCATTGTTATTATTTTTTTTAAGTATCAAATATATATATATATATATATATATAACTTTCATCTATAGGATCCCGAATTTTAATAAATTTTTGGGATCTCATCTTAACCGTTGGATCCAAAAGAACACACAAATATAAAAAGTAAGAGTAATGAAAAAGATAGGGATTTAATAGCTGGTAGCCGTCAGTGGAAAAAGAGAGGAATTGATGAATGGTGGGCCCCACTTCTAATGTTGTTTCGTTTTTTTTTTAATTGACATTCATCTTTAGCCGTTGGATTGATTGAATCATATGGTCAAGATGGGATTCCGAAAATTTCTTAAAAACTGGGATTCTATAGGTGAAAGTTTCTCTATATATATATTGGTAGTGTTAACATGTGACCAACTATAAAAGTACTATAAAAAGAAAGTATTTATTACACAAATATATTTATTGCATGATTGAGACAATAAATACAATAAATACTTTCATTTCCTAGTATACCCTTAGAGCATCTCCGATAGTCTCCTTTTGAGACTCTCTTATTTAATAGTGTATTTTATTACAAGGGACCATTAAGGGAGTATGTGCTACAACAATACTCCCTTAAATTGCCCTTTTAATAAATTTTTTATTACTATTTAAATGTTAGATATTATGTTTAAATATTAGATATGGTTTGTCAAGCATAGCTATCCATCAATTGAGTTTTTCAAGAAAATAAAATAATCTTAAATAGGTGGAACCCACTTTAAGGGGGTCCGAAAACATTTCTTAATTAAGGGAGTGAACTCCTCCCTAACACAATTAAGGGAGCCATTTAGGGACCTGTTAGAGATGAAAAAAATACACCTACTCCCTTAATTAAGTTAAGTGATATCTTTAAGGGAAACTGTTGGAGATGCTCTTAGGGTATAGGTTAACACTATTGTATATAATATATATATATATATATATATATATATATATAGCAAAAAGAAAATAGTACATGGAACACTAGAAAAAGCCTAGGCAAACAAACAACCAAAACACCTCTTAAGAGAAATGAAAATTGGGCATCTTCCGGACGTCTTGCAAAGCAGCAAAAGTGAAAAATAATACAATATATTTAAAAATATAGTGAAAGTGAAAAACATAAAAGAATTATATTTCAACTATTGATTACATGTGTCACTAGATCAATTGAAGACATCACAAAAATCAATTCAGTAATAAAATCTTAAATGCACTCGGCTAGGATAAGACATGTGACAGGAAAATCTTACATGGCAACCACATTTCTTTTCCTTAGTGGTTGGATGCATTACTAATCACTGCTTCGAAGATTTTGTCAAACTAAGAGTTTATTTGGTTGGACTGGGCTTTTGGAAAACCTCTATTAGTAAAAGATCTACTAGTAGTATATCTATTATAAATAGAGTTTTTGAGAAAACAATATTTTAGCTGTTTGGTTGGTAAACCTTTTTTTTTTTTTTTTTTTTATATTAAAGGTCTATTTGGAAAAGCTCATCTACTAACATCTACTCAATTTAAAATAGACAATCTCAAAATCCCAACTAAACAACTCAAAAAAAAAAACTCAAATAGACGTTTGTAGACCTTTTAAGACAGTAGAAAGATCAACCAAACAAGCACTAAGTGTATGTTTGGTATGACTTTTGAAAGGATCAAAATCGTTTTTTTAATGGTAGAAATTTTTTTTTAGTTGTTTGGCAAAATTCAAAACAGTTTTTTTTAATATGTGAATTGTCTCAATTACTCTTTAAAAAAAGTCATTTTATGTCTACTTTGAGAAGCCCAAAATTTGGGCTTATCCGAGAAGCTTTTTTTGAGCTTTTTAAAAACATATGAATTGTCTCAACTACCCTTTATAACTTTTAAATATTCCACCATAACTCTTTCATTATAAATACATTGTCAACATTTTTTTTGTAATTCACTCAACCAAAACCTATTTTTAAAATTACATTGTCAACATTTTTTTTTGTAATTTACATGACCAAAAGTCTTTTTTATTAGAAACTTTACTCATTAGAAACTCTATTACAAAAAGATCTACTCTTGAAGCTCAAATTGAAAAGCCATCCAAACACACTCTAAGGGTAATTATAATCCAAACCTCTAAAGGAAAGTAGGAAACGATGTAATGTACAAAAATGCCCTTAACTAATCAGACAATTACAAATTTCCTTAATTATAAAAAGACCTTATTAATGCAATAATGCTAACTGAATCCATCAAAAACGCTCCTAAAATATATATATCCATCAAAACCATAAATCCAACACCAATATACTGCTTGGGCCAGAAATCCCAAAAATGTGGTCCACAAATATTCGTTTTTTTTTTTTTTTCTTTTTTCCTTCAAATCTTAATTTATACAAATTAAGATAATGACAAAGAATATTTAAATCTTAGAAAACATCATTAAAATTAATTACTAGTAACATTTATATCTCAATTCTCTAATGTTAAACTTTTCAAAAAAAAAAAAAAAAAAAAAAAAAAATTTCTCAAATGTTAAAAGCTTTCGATCAAGCTGACAATGTATCAGTGTAATCATCAATATCATACCGAATTACCGATTGAACTATTAATCTTCATCAAATAATTCCATTATTGGCTTATGCCTTTTTTCCCCTAAATTTGTTTTCATCCTCAATATTACATAAAGCTACACAATTAAAAGATAATACTTATAAATGGATTTAAGTATAAATGAGTTTTCCTAGTAGGTATGTAAACAATTTATTTTTCACTAATGTTAGTTAACCCCCAAAACCTATCCAAATCCCAAATGATGTGTGAATGATATGTTTTATCATGTCATTCATCACATCACCCCATGATCAGTACGGTAAGCATAACTCATTTGCCACATCATTTAGGTTAAATTTTTTGATCGTATAATTTTACTCTTTATCTTTTAATCTTATAAAATTCGAATGAAGCCGTGCATTTACTCTTTACCAAGTGGAGTACACTCTCATCATACCTATTTTATTAGTGTGTGTGGATAAATTTATTTATAATGTTCTGGAATAGTATATACTCAAGTTGCCCATGTAGATTTCTATTCGTTGTCTTCCGATATTTGTTAACACTAATACTAGACAACCAAAAAATTTAGTCCAAATTTCAACACAAATAATATGGCAAGTGGTTTTTTCATTAACCACAACATCACATGTTGTCCATGGTAATGACAACTCACTTGTTACATCATTTGAGTTAATTATTTAGGTCGTATAGCATTACTCATTTGTTAAATAGTTTTTAAATATTCGAATAGATATTAAAAAAATAATAATAATGCTACTTTGCTCAAATTTGATACTCAAATCTGTTGTCCAAATGATGTGGCATCTCTATAATAAATTCATTTAAATTGTATTAGATTTACATTATTTAAATGAATGGATTATAGCGATGTCACATCATTTTGACACCAGATTTGAACACCAGATTTGGATACCAAATTTAGGTAAAGTGGCATTAGTAAAAAAAAATTGTATTTAAAATACAATTAAAAGACACAAAATAATCTTAGAAGAGAAAAAAAACAGAATCTAAATAAGAAGATACAATTAAAAAGGCACAAAATAATCTAAAAATAACTTTTAGAATTATTATTATTTTAAAAAGGGTTCTTTATGCCCGTAGGAGGCTAGGAGCTATACCAAATAAATACTTTGTTAACATTTCGATTTTGTTGGACTTGGGCTTGTATAAATTTATGGATTGACTTGAAAACTTTAGGGTCGATTAAGAGTTTCGTTTACTAAACGGGTCGAATACTCAGATCCAAGCTAACATCGAAATGAATAGAAGGATAAATAACGAAGGCACGTGCGAAACCATCTCCCTCTCCACAGACCGACACACTCACACACACACACACACACACACAAAAAACCTCACTCTGGCACCACCGTGAAGAACAGCGTTTGAAACCAAAAAAAAATAAAAATTCCCCAACCAGCAAAACCCTAACCCTAATTTTTGCATAATTACAGAAAAAATGGAAGCCGAGGACGAGCAATCGAACGCAATGATGGACGAGATCTACTCCAACGGTGGCGAGGAATCGGCGCGCAGCAGACCAATCATAAGCGGTGAGCAGCTTGACATCGAGGCCTATGCGAGCCTCTACCAAGGGAGGACGAAGATCACGCGGCTACTCTTCATCGCCGACCACTGCGACAACGTTTCGATGCGGCTCGAGGCGCTGCGGATGGCCTACGATGAGATAAAGAAAGGCGAGAATACGCAGCTCCTCAGAGAGGTCGTGCAGAAGATTGATGGGAGGCTGGGCCCCAATTACGCGATGGACGCAGCCTGGTGCGAATCGGTGGATCGCAGAGCTGAACAACGTAAGGAGAAGCTCGAGAACGAACTCAATGCTTACAGGGTATGACTTGTTTTTTCATGTTTTTTAAACTTATATATGTATTTTTGCATGTATGTTATTACTGCATTGCATTTTCATATATATATATATATATATATATATTATAATGTAAAAGATATATGTTTGTGTTTATGGACCTGTTCAACCGCTGATAATAACTTTTTGGTGATATTTTGTCATTGGTGTAGCTAGAATTTTTCATTGGGGTGGGCTAGACTAAGTATTCTTATGTGAAACTCGGGAACATAGTGTTACTTAATTTGCATTATGTACAAAATACAACAAAGTAACAAATTAGAGTTTTTACAAAAGTTGTAAAAGTTGAGGTGATTAGTGGTAAGCCCCTATAACTCACATATTGTGGTCGTGGGTAGAAGTCAAAACTTTCTCTTCAAATTCTAAATTTGCACTAAAAACAAGGAGTTTCATAAGAGATGTTTACTAATAGAACGAGAGATCAAAGAGTTCCAACAATCGGTATTTGAAAGAGTTAGATTTGAATCATGACATTATTTTATTAAATGGTATAGTGGACTTACGTAATTATAGAACTTTTAAACCGTTGGACAATTAGCTAATTGGGTTATAAAATAGAACATGATCTGAAATGTTTACACAAAAATTGAAAAAAATGAATTGGATTAGATTAATAGTCTTATAAAACTCATAAGTCATAAATCAATGAACTAACTAGTAAGCTATAAAAACAAAAATCTTAATTTTAGACTGGGCTATAGCCCGTAGTGGCCTACTCTTGGCTACACCCTTGTTTTTTGTTCATCGTTATAATATGATTAAGTTGAGTTACTAAAAATTTGTCTTTTGTTTGCATTATATATATTCCTAGGCTCTTATTTTATGTTTGTGCAGACAAATTTGATCAAAGAGAGCATAAGAATGGGATACAATGATTTTGGGGATTTTTACTATGCTCATGGTGCGCTTGGGGATGCTTTCAAAAGTTACGTTCGTACTCGTGATTATTGCACTACCTCAAAGCATATCATTCACATGTGTATGAGTGCGATTCTGGTCAGCATTGAGATGGGTCAATTTACTCATGTGACAAGCTATGTCAGCAAAGCAGAACAAACACCAGAGGCCCTTGAACCTGCTACTGTTGCAAAATTACGTTGTGCTGCAGGATTGGCTCATTTGGAGGCTAAAAAGTACAAGCTTGCTGCCCGCAAGGTTTGTCAACTCTTATCGTAATGTTCTTTTCATTCAGAATGTTACTGATTTTACTGGTCTTGATTTCATGTCTAACTTTTCTATGGTTGAATGTGTTGCATCATAATTTCTGTTTTGTCTAACTCTACCCAAATGTATTGAACTTTATATGGGCTGTGATTCTTAGCATTTGGAAGTATATAGAAGTTAACTGTAGATATCAAGGGACAAGGATACAAGCTTTTATCCTTACACTGGCAGGGTGTTTGATTCGTTTGAACATTGTGACTGAACATCAAACCTTAGTATTTAACAATGTTTTATTGTGAAAAAACTAATGAAATTATGATTTTGTCTGTGTAAAGAAAGGAAATCGTCCTCACGATTTGCATTTAATTTAAGCTGATAAACGTAGACTCTTATAAATGTTCATACCAGTGTGAATTAGTGAATACAAGCGTCCGACACTCTAATATTTGAATATTCGCTCCTTGCGAATCATATAATAATATATAGCTTGTGAATACAAGCATTGTGTCCCAAGCGTCTAACACACTGATATTTGTATTTTAGTTCCTTGCAAATCATATAAAAAGATAGAGCTCTGTCTGTTGCAAATTTAAGTTGCACAGGATGTCTGTCAGCAATGCGTCATTATGCATGGCTGTCAGTATCTTCCCCAACTTATTGGTTGAACCTATATGCTGTGAAGTTTTCATAGGCAGTGCTTCATCTGCAATAAAGATTGTATTAGATTAATGCATTCCTCAATTGTGAAGAAAAGCTAATGTTTATCTCTTGTTTACTCTGGTGGTTCATGTTGATGTTATTTTTGGGAAATTACTCCTGCTTCAAGTATCCATCTTGATGAGTCACTCACACCTTAGTTCTCGGCTCATGATCTCTCCTGTCGATTTTGTCACTTGAAAAATTGGAGACTGACTACACGAGCCAAAATGAATGTGGTGGCGTTTGGATATTGTAACTGCGAGCTCCTTATCTAGTTCATATATTTCTCTTATGAGGAATATGATTTTGGTTAGTTTTGTCCTCATTTGGTGTAAGAAAAGCAGTTGGTAATCACAGGTTAGGAGATATCAAACAAAGAGGACAATTGAAATTAGTGTTTTGAAGTAGCCGCAAAGTTTTATTTAATTGCTTGTTTGAGGCTAAGGATGGGTATGATTTTATTGATTTTAAGTTGCACATGATATAGATTCATTTTATTGCTTTCTTTTGTTATTCTTTAATGTGGATAAATCATATGAGGGATATTTTAAGTTGTTATCCTTATTAAAATTTGTCTTTTCATCGTGGCATTCATTGTTTTTCATATGTATGTAGTTCTTGGAAGTGGGCCCTGATCTTGTGAATTCTTACAATGAGGTGATTGCTCCTCAAGATGTTGCAACATATGGGGGACTTTGTGCACTTGCAAGTTTCGATCGGGCTGAGCTTAAGGCATTAATCTGTTTTCTTCCTTTATAATTGTTTTTTTTTTCTTTCTATGATGTGTTAATGTGCTCTTGAGAGATCATTTCTTGACTTAATGTTTTTATTTGGCAGAGTAAAGTTATAGATAATGTCAGCTTCCGGAATTTTTTGGAGTTGGTTCCTGAAGTCAGGGAGCTTATTAATGATTTCTACTCAAGGTAATATGTGGCTCTTTGTTTTTTGGTTTTGTCAATGATTTGATCTTAGGAAATATTGCTGCGAAATGGCTTTAACTATGGTTAATATTGTGTCATATTGTCCAAGAAAATGAAATTTAAGAGACACAAATTGCATCTCATGGGTTGTATATGTAGATTGTCAATGCATTCCACTGTAATGCTTCAAGCTCTTATATGGAATGATCTGCTTTTAGCTCATTATTTTTCTCATTCTATGTTTTCACTCAAATTTAAAGTCAATTTATACATATTAAGACGAAATAGAAAACTTTCATCCATCATCTTTATTCAGTCAAAGCATAAAACATCGGTTATCGTTTGCTTATATTTTAATGTCCTTTTCTCTCATGTTCTTGATATGCATTCCGCCCTCTCAATTTAATTGTTGCTTAGGGTATATTTCAATTTATTAGCCAGTGACACACTAATTACTAATACTTGTGCCCTTATTGCAGCCATTATGCATCTTGTCTGGATTACCTTGGAAATCTTAAAGCAAACTTGTTGCTTGACATCCATTTGCATGACCATGTTGAGATATTGTATGATCAGATCCGTAACAAAGCTCTCATCCAGTATACACATCCATTTGTGTCCGTTGATTTGAACATGATGGCAAATGCTTTCAAAACAACTGTTGCTGGAATACAAAAAGAACTTGAAGCCTTGATCACTGACAACCAAATACAGGTTAATTGCTCCTATTTTTAATTACTCCTTTTCATTTAGATTTACTTTTAACTTAAATAAAATAATTAGGCTATGAATAATGACAAAAATTGAGATAACTTAGTTGTTAACGTTTCTGGTGTTATGGATGATTTTTTCTTTCTGTGTTTGTGCTACCTGTATTGGGTCTAAATGTGAGACAGAAACCACTTGTGAGCTGTTCATCTTCAACCTAAACTTGATTCTTGTAACTGGATTTGGGTTGGTATTGACTCTTTTGTCACATTTGTGCAGGCTCGAATTGACTCACACAACAAGATTCTTTATGCACGACATGCAGATCAAAGAAATGCAACTTTCCAGCGGGTTTTGCAAACTGGCAATGAATTTGACCAGGATGTAAGGGCAATGCTGCTAAGGACAAATCTTCTGAAGCATGACTACAATCAAAGGAATTCTAGGAAACTTTGAGTTTTTAATCTGCCGGGATTGACCAATATTGTCTTGATTAGACTCATTCTCCTTGCCTTGGTCTACAAACGTGGGGGAATCAGGGTTCTAAGATAATCTAAAAGAAGATTGGTTGACCATGATTGATGAGTTGGGGAGTTTTGAAGATTTTAGGGTACATGTTCAACAGTTACAAGTCTCTGATGGTTGATTTAGTGTATATACTCAGATTTATTTTTAGAAGTCTCAATTATTCGTTTTCCCTCTGGTTGTTACTTTTCTACTCTTTCAGTCTTCTTGCTTATGATGCTATACTGGACTTGTCAATTGTGAATCTTGCCAAACATGCTCGAGTGAATTTCAGACCACCATGAAGGTCTCGAAATTCTTCTTTTCTTTCTGGCCCTTTTGTCTGTGTTGAACTGTTGATCTATCAACTGTTTATATGATTACACAATACAAAGGTTAGTTCAATTTTCAAATGCTTCTATGAGTTATTGGGATGAGTCCTTGATATCATTACTAGACTTGATATAATTAGTAGATCCTATGTTTGATGTTTCCATGTCAAAATAACTTTGGTGGCGTTTTGGGCATAGAATTCATATAATAAAACTGTAAAAGAGTTCTCAACTTGTCCTGAAATGAAAGTGATTATTTTTAGAAGTAATACTACTTTAACTAAATCTGGTGTTCAAATGATATGGTAATACTCTAATCCATTCATTTAAATTGTATTAGATTATTTAAATGAATGGATTAAAGTGCCACATCATCAGATATAGACACCAAATTTGGGACGTGGACACAAATTTTGGATATCAAATTTGAATAAAGTAGCATTATTGTTATTTTAAACGAAATGTGTGGTTTTATGATTCGGGAATTTAATTTAAATAATTTGATTGAAATGAGGATGATTATTATATCATTTATCCCAATCTAATGATCTAATAATCAAAACACAAGATAAACAATTGTTCAATTAAGACTATCAATTAAAAATGAAATCCTCAGATCTTCATGAACGACCTTTGTTTTGTACCTACTACCATATCTTCACTGATTGCAGTAATTTCCTTTCCTTTGTCGTTACCACAATTATGAATACTTAAATTAAACCCAAACTCGTCGGTGTACTTGTTGTGGCACATTAAATCTAGACTCAGTTTATGTTCTTCCTTTGTGAGAAATTTATTAAAATAAATAATCTTTTTAATTTAATTTTTCTTATTTTGTAAAATTAAAATTGTCACTGGACGGCTGCCAACCACATGCATTGAGATTTTGGTTTAATATCTCACCGTCATGTTGTTTTAGCTTCTTCTTCTTCTTCTTCTTCATTCTTCAGAGTCCCAAAATCTCCCGTGTCACCACAGACACACTCCACTGTCTCAAAAACTTCACTGTACAATACGAGAGAGTACACACACAAATTCAACTTAAAATTATTATCTAAACAAAACCCTAGAGTCTAAGACCATAGTTTCATTTTTTATACTTGTCTAAATGTTCGTTTAATCAGAAATCAAATCAGATCCGAATGGGGCTTCTCAACATACCTGTTTCGAAGCGAAACACTCGTCAATGGAAACTTCTCGACATGATCTCCGCCGCGTTCTTCGGTCTAGTCATCATCTTCTTCCTCATGGTCTTCACTCCACTTGGAGACTCTCTCGCCGCCTCCGGTCGTCAAACGCTGCTGCTATCGGCGCCGGATCCGCGCCAGCGTCAGCGGCTGTTGTTTCTGATTGAGTCGGGTCAGCACCACCAGCCCATCGAGGCTTGCCCCGCCGACTCCGTCGACCACATGCCATGCGAGGATCCGAGGCGCAACCGCCAGCTCAGCAGAGAAATGAATTTTTACCGGGAAAGGCAGTGCCCGCTCCCCGATGAGACACCGCTTTGTCTGATTCCTCCACCTGACGGTTACAAGGTTCCTGTTCGCTGGCCTCAGAGCTTGGACAAGGTATGACGTCGTTTCATCTTACCGAAAATGTGAAAAAAAAAAAAGATTCTCAAGTAGAGATTGAGCTAGTTTTAGAGTTATTTTTATATGAATTAGTGAATAATATTATTCAAGTGTTGCTTTTTATGTCAATTTAGTAGATCTTGTTTACTCCTGTGATTGGAATATTTGTTTGATGACAATTTATATTCAGAGATTGACAGGGTACAGACTATATTGCTGCAAATTGCTAGCTCTTCAACTTTTGTTGTGGTTAATATGTTAGTGTTGCTCAAAACTTGAATTGTGTGATCTGTAGATATGGCACTCGAACATGCCGTACAACAAAATTGCAGACAGGAAAGGTCACCAAGGATGGATGAAAGAGAGTGGCCCTTACTTCACTTTTCCGGGAGGTGGCACAATGTTTACAGAAGGAGCAGACAAGTATATCGACAAACTGAAACAGTATATCCCTATAAGTGATGGAACTCTGCGGACTGCTCTTGATATGGGATGCGGGGTATTATTCAATGATTTCTCAGTTTCTTTTCTCTGTTTTAGTCCTTATTGGTTGTTCTATATTTTGAAGATCGTGGAATTTAATCTATTTTCAGGTCGCAAGTTTTGGCGGGTCAATGCTGGCTGAGAACATCACGACCCTCTCATTTGCTCCTAGAGATTCACATAAAGCGCAGATACAGTTTGCACTCGAAAGAGGGATACCGGCATTTGTTGCCATGCTGGGCACTCGCAGACTCCCATTTCCGGCATTCTCATTTGACTTTATGCACTGCTCTCGATGTTTGATCCCTTTTACAGCCTATAGTGAGTTCTCGGTGGCATATGGGCATGTATTTTATCATCTCTTCTATTTTCTGGTTTTACATTGAAAATCTGGCTTTGCAGATGCAACTTATTTCATTGAAGTTGATCGGTTACTTCGGCCTGGAGGATACCTAGTCATCTCCGGTCCTCCTGTACAGTGGCCTAAACAAGACAAGGAGTGGGCAGACCTCCAGGCTGTGGCAAGAGCCTTGTGTTATGAGTTAATTGCCGTTGATGGAAACACTGTCATCTGGAAAAAGCCTGTTGGAGAATCATGCCTACCCAACGAAAATGAATTTGGAATTGAATTGTGTGATGAGTCAGATGACCCAAACTATGCATGGTAATTATTTATTGAATGTTTTCTTGGTCTCTGAGAATTCTGTAAGGCTTATGTAGAAACTAAGGCAGGCCTTAAACTGGTTGTTTTTTTAGTCTTCCTTTATGTTTTGATTTCATATCAAGTAAATCCTATAGATGCATGTAGATAATTTTGATTGAAATTGACATTAATATTATTGCTGCAGTCTGTGCAGTTAAGAGCTGATTAAACTCTCCACTGGAATTGTAAACCTATGCACATTTAATTTGCAGGTATTTCAAGTTAAAGAAATGTGCGAGTGGGACATCTTCAGTGGCGGGAGAATATGCTGTCGGGACAATCCCAAAGTGGCCAGAGCGGCTAAGTAAAGCTCCTTCAAGGGCCTTGGCCTTGAAAAATGGGTATGATGTGTTTGAGGCTGACACAAGGCGATGGGCTAGAAGGGTTGCCTACTATAAGAAATCTTTGAACCTGAAGCTAGGAACTCCAGCTATACGTAACGTCATGGACATGAATGCATTTTTTGGAGGTTTTGCAGCAGCACTTGTATCTGATCCTGTGTGGGTGATGAATGTTGTTCCTGCTCGCAAACCATCAACTCTCAGTATCATATATGACAGAGGCCTTATGGGAGTCTACCATGATTGGTGAGTTATTTTAGCATTTCTCTGCTTTATCCTGGAAATTTATTTAATGGTTATAATCAAATCTGTCTCCCAAGTCCACTTGCATGTCCTTTTAGCTTGCGGAAAACCTCCTTTGGCTATTGGATTTCATGTGGCCAAATTATATCCTTAGGTTAAATCACTGTAATCACTTCGATGAAACAGTCTCTTAAGGGAGTTAAATCTGGATTGCAACTGAAGCTTTGTTTTATTATTATTGTACTCAAATATCCTTTCTTGTTGCATGTTTTCTGGTTCACTGCTCTTTCCTTTGTCATAACATGGATTAGGTGCTCGCATTGTTTATGGAAATAATTGAGCTCATGGGTCTGTTAATCAGCTAACCTTTTTATTTTTATTGATGTCAATAGGTGTGAACCTTTCTCAACTTATCCTCGAACTTATGACCTAATACATGCAGCTGGTTTTGAAACACTTATAAAAAATCCGAGCTCAAAGAAGAACAGGTATATATGATCTATAACCTTATTCTTTAATACCATCCTCTGATTCCTCTCAGTTGTTTATTTTCTTAATACATGTGAGATTTTTATGTGGAGAAATTTCAATAGTTTCTTCTTTCATTTTGTTTTGGTTATGTGGAGAAATTTCCCACTTGCTCAAATGATTTATATCATTTATAAGTTGACTTATCCTTGTTTGAAGGCAATGCGGTTAATATTTATAAATACTGCTCTTTTGATGCATAATTTGTTGCATTCCGCCCCATGTATATCATTACTAATTGCATTAGATGAGTACAAAATTACACTTTCATTGGTATTATAAATTCTCCGAATGAAGGCATGCAAGTTTCATGATGTTTATGGCAGAACACGCTTAAGCTATACTTAATGCTTTCTCTCTCATTCCTTGGCCTCCTCTCCTCTGTCAAAGAAAAAAACATGCCTTTGGGCATCTAGGGATCCAGTTATGTTTTTGTTTAATGAATATCCTAGTGGCTCAGCAAAAATATTAATTACTAATTTAAATAGGACATCATAGACTAAAATGATGGTTACTAATTTAAATAGGGCATCATAGACTAAAATAATGGTTACCGTTAATTACTAATTAATTGCCTAATTCACAGGTTAATTTACTAATAGAGAGAACCTGTGCATTGTGATATATTGATGAACTTTATGTCTTCCATCTTGGTTACCTTGAAATCACTTGACTGACTTGCATGATGAAAATGAATCAGAATGGTCAAATGGGTGTGCTGTGGCCAATCTCTAGCATTGGTGTGTGGCTCTTTTAAGTTTTCTGTTTATATGCCTGCACATGGTGATATGTCTAAGTTGGCCACAGTCTGGAAAGTCGTTATTGTGTGGATTCTCATATAATTATACTTTCCAAAAACTTAGAATTCTCAAGCCTTCAATTTTGTAAAGTCTTAGATCGTTACATGCAATGATTTAATTTAGTAGACCTTTTTTCTTATGCATCTAGCAAATTGTGGTAAAATTTTGACAAAACTGTTTCTGACATCGTTTCTATTTTTGGCTCCATTTCTACAAAGCATGTGATTTTCCTATCGATTCACCCTTATTTTGTCTGATTCTATAGTTTCTTCTGGGATTAGATAAAGTGCTTAGTCAGCTATTGACATTACCCAACATTACCACTTTTGATTCTCCTGCAGGTGTAATTTGGTGGATCTAATGGTGGAGATAGATCGAATGTTGCGACCAGAGGGAACAGTTGTGATTCGGGATTCTCCAGAAGTTATCGACAAAGTTAGTCGCATGGCAAGTGCTGTAAGGTGGACAGCCGTTGTACATGACAAAGAACCCGAGTCACATGGGAGAGAGAAGATTCTCGTTGCAACTAAAAACTTTTGGAAGTTACCTTCAGCATCTCACTAAACACAACACGGCTATTATATTTTTTTGTAATGTAGGTATTTTTCTTTTCTCATCTTTTCGGTTCTTATTTGAATCCCATATGTCATCTTCATTGCATCAAAAGATGCACTTATCTTGTTCCTCGTTTCGTTTATTTATATGAAGAAACGGTAGGGTTAGAATCGGATGAAAGTACAAAGAAGAAGAAGAATGTGCAATTGTATGTTATTACCATACACATATCAGTGCCTTTGATAGTTTCAGTTTTTGATAGCGTGCTAGCTTTGCTCTCAGTTGAAGCCTGCGGGTTTTCTTGTGAAGATGATCATATGGTAAAATATTACTATATATCTGTCTGTTTTCTATTGTTAACATGATTTGATAGAATGCATTTGGAGGATTGTTAGAACAATATTTAAAATAATAACAATATTAATCCTTCACTTACTTTTTTAAAAATTGAATGCCCTTCTCTACCAATTCCTGAACACTAATGCTAGACTACCAAAAAAAAAAAAAAAAAAAAAACCTTAAAAACCGACCCAAATGATGTATTAAGTTATTTGTTCTTACCATGTTAACACAATAAAACTTTCAATCACCCTTTGAAACCTAAAAGCTAGAGATTTAAAAATGAATCACTTAATTGTAAGGGGCCGTTTGGTATAGGGGCATCTTGGCATGGGAATGGGAATTTGATAACATTCCCATGTTTGGTAGCAGGTTTGTGTTTTTAGATTCCCGGGAAAGTGAATTCCATGAAAATCACATTACCCTCCAAGGGGGTAATATGATTTTCACCCCAATAGGTGGGTTTCAGATGTCCCTTCATTTGATTCCCACCGTGGGACCCACCTCATTAAAAAAATAAAAATAAATTATGTTCTTCTTCTTCTTTCTTCATGCAGATCACTAATCACACCTCTTC
Source organism: Acer saccharum (assembly GCA_030490815.1). NCBI lineage: Eukaryota > Viridiplantae > Streptophyta > Magnoliopsida > Sapindales > Sapindaceae > Acer > Acer saccharum. Next base: position 42,934,154 of record CM059870.1, on the reverse strand, counting down.
TTCTTCAATTTTCAATTTTCTATTTTCTATCACACCACCTCTTCTTCTTCTTCAATTTTAAATCACACAAACCCTAGATTAAATCTTCTCCTCTCCAATTCATCCCCAAATCCCAATCTTGTCTAATCGATCAATTTTCAATCACACCATCTGGGTTTGCTCGATCATGACAACGACGACAACGAGAAGAAGAAGATGAAGACGACGACGTTCTTCACTGATCTTCTCTAGTTTTTTTCTTTTTTCTTTTCTTGATCTGGTTTTGTTATTTGAAATGAGGATGACGATGACGTGTATGTAGATGTTATTTATTTATTTATAATTTTTTTATTTTAAAATTAATTTTGACATCTTTTTATATATAAAGACAAAAACATTCCCATATGCAACCAAACACAATTATCTAACATTCCCAGGAATCCGACATAATATTCTCATGCATAACCAAACACATGTATACAACTTTCCCAGGAATCATATTACTGGGTTTCACATTATCAGAAATCACATTATTTTGATTACCCCATACCAAACGGCCTCTAAGCTGTTTGATGGGCATAGCCGGATTTTGTATTTTAACAAAATGGATAATGGGCTTGGGCTTAGCGGGTCACTGCCGGCCCAACTACAGACTTGGGCTTTTTTTCTTTCTAAATTAATGAAGACCACTGATTAAAACCAACATTAATATTGGATTTCATGTATGCATGTATGTAGGGGCAGTTGTCACTCTCTCCCCCCTCCTGTTTTCACGTGTATTTCATTTATTCTATTCTATTACATAATACATTACATAATACATTAAGAGTATCTCCAATGTAAATATGCATTTTTGAGTTTCTAAATAGTGTCACATCAGCATTTCTATTTATTATGGGCCCACTTTTGAAAAAAAATTAGAGAAATACATATTCACATCTCCAATACAATTATCAAAGTCAAATATGCATCCATTTTATGTCCAATCATAATAAAACAATTATTACATTCTTTCTCCTCTTTTATTTTACAATTAAATGAGGTTTAATCTTATTAGTGGAAAGAGTTGAAAGCTTTCATTTTATTGGTGGAAAGAGTTATAAATCCTAGTCAGTATTTGTAGGAGAGTTTCTAGAATTAGAAACTCAACTCCATATTCTCTAACTTTTTTGGGCAACATCATCTCCATATTCAACTTAGAGCATCTCCAATGCTATTATGCATTTGGAGAAAATTGAGTGCCACATAGGATAGATATTGAAAAAGTTAGAAAAACTCTCTCCAATGCTATTATCTAAGTTGAATATGGAGATGATGTGGCCAAAAAAAAATTAGAGAATATGGAGTTGGGTTTCTAATTTTAGAAACTCTCCTAGAAATGCTGACTAGGATTTCTAACTCATTCCACCAATAAGATTAAACCTCATTTAATTGTAAAATAAAAGAGGAGAAAGAGTGTAATAATTGTTTTATTATGATTGGACATAAAATGGATGCATATTTGACTTTAGATAATTGCATTGGAGATATAAATATACATTTCTCTAACAAAATTTCAAAAGTTGTCCCATAATAAATAGAAATGCTGATGTGGCACTATTTAGAAACTCAAAAATGCATATTTACATTGGAGATGCTCTTAGATAATAGCATTATAGAAAGTTTTTCTAACTTTTTAAATATCTATCCTATATGGCATTCCATTTTCTCCAAATGTATAATAGCATTGGAGATGCTCTAATACTCTTCCTTTTTTTTAATTATCTAACCTCATTATTACTATTTATTAACCCTTCACTTATTAATTGTTTTCAATTAAATGGACCTCTTATATCAAAATATAAATAAATTGGACGACTTCTTTTTTCCTACTTAACACAACTAGTCTCCCCCACACTTATTATGATTTTACAGGCAATGATGGCAGGAAAGGACTCAAATCTAGAAATTTATTGACGTTGTAATCTCAACTTTGGAATTTCTTTGAGATTGGAGGGAGGGAACATGACTCAAATAGTCAAATACACAACCTCTTAGATGTAGGTTGCAGAAAGCGTTAGGCGCTAGTCAAGTGGCAACCCCCCGCCTAGCACCTAGTTTGCCTAGTCAGGGACTAGGTGGCTGGCCGAAAGTCGATCGGTGGCAGGCCGACAGTCGTCCAGAATTTTTTTAATATATTTTTTTGTTGTAATAAATTAAATGTTCATACTATTTCATATATTGAATCTCAAATTAAAAATAAAATTCTAAAAAACTTAATATTGAGAATCAAAATCCATAAATAACTAAACAAAATCTAATAAACTCAATCAAATTCCAAAAAGTCGACCTAGTCGGTCAACGGCGACTAGTCATCGACTTTGACCAACTAGACCAATTAGACGGTAAACCACCTAGTTGGGGCAGTGGACCGCCGACTAGGAACTAGGCGGCGCCTAATCGGCCCTTATCGGGGACTTTTGCAACACCCTTGTAGGTGTGAGATACCAGCCTCATCTTGTCTTTTCTCTTTTTAAATATGAGTGAGTGCACAAAAATAATGAAGGAGTCAAGGAGGTCCACTTATTGGATTGCTGTTAACTAGCTTTTGATTGGTTAAAATGGTTTCCCTTTGTAGCCCAAACGTTGATTTGTATCCAAAATCAACAGCAAAATATGAGACATTAATCGATTGGAATCGGAGGGTGTGCATATAAATTTTAGGTGGACTGGATGTGAGTGTGAGTGTGACCGGCACGAATTGATTTTGTTATACAAATTAGTGAAGAATATACCTTACAATATTCAAAGCAATACATCATATATGTATATAAGTTAGAATACGAGCCAAACAGTTTCAGTTTATAGAGAAATATATGGGTGTTTCACTGTTTTGTGCGTGTAGAAGGGAAGAGAGAGATCATTGTTGGAGTATGAGTTCGGTGACAATCAAAGGCAAGACTTGAATGTAAAGTGTAAACAGAGAGAAGGTGATCTGGAAAACGGGAATGAAATTAATGCAACGGCAAAAAAGCAAAACTGTTGAGATGGGCCTTGAATTCTATTATATATATATATATATATATACATGTCTCTATCTACAATCTACATGGACTTATGGAATTGAATTATGTGTGTTAACTTTTAATGGATTGAGCAAACAAAATTAAAGAATTTACAGGCAGCTTTGCTAAATACAACCTAATGAGAGTGAAAGGTCATGTGGGTGGTGGGGTTGCCACCTTGCTAGCTGTGGGTCTCTCCATACCAAAATACTACACCACCCAACCACCCACCACCACCTCCTCCATTGCCTCTTCCTCTTCTTTTTTTCACTCACTTTCTAGGGTTTGTTTCACTCTTTTTTTTCTTCTTTAGTTTGGGGTCCCATTTTCAATCCTGATTTAGCTGATTATGAGTTTAATAAATTACAATAATTTACTCTCATCAACTTCATGTGTATATGTCTTTATCTTATTGGCTATATGAAACTTTGAAAAAAACAATTAATAAATTCTCTAATCAAATCGGTTCTAAAAGTAAAAGTCAAGACCAAAGTTACATTCTACAACGTTATATAACTAAACGTTTAATTCCATAATATATATATATATATATATATATATATATATATATATATGATCAACCCTGACAAGAGAAGGATGGTATAAACAATAGATGGAAGAAACACCTTCCTCTTTGAAAAATTGGGCATTGTGAGGGAAGAGTATATTAGAGGCAGAAGAGATTAGTTGTAGTGTAGCATTGCTTTCCACCAAATTGTACCATTCTCCTCCCAAGTTTTGGTGTCGGCAGAGACATAGCATGTGCCAATCCTAACACAAACTGTGTATTGAAGTCATCAAGGGTATATGGGTACAACAACAAACTGTGAAGCAATATCGACCAATCTCTGATCATAATCTCTATGAAATCTGAATAATCAGCTGATCATGACCTGATCTATATTCAATCTCTTCTCATTCGTCCCTGTAACTATATATTCTCGTATATTCATATATGAATCATCATATCATCATCGATTCATCATCATCATCATCATCATCATCATATATATATATATATATATACATATTCACATAGCTTGATCTTGATAGAAATCTAAATATCATAAAACTTGCGTTAATTAAAACATGTAACATATCGGGGTATTATTTAATTATCATTGAACTTTGTTAAAAATATGGATGTCTTGAGACTTGATCACATGATATATCTAAAGATATGTGTATGTTAAATTTAGTTGGTTTAGTATATCTATAATAATCTCATTTAATAACTTTGTATTCTTCAAGTGATTAATTGTGATTGAAGTAATACATAATTAAGTGGGATAATAACTTCTTTTTAGTTGGTAAAATAGAGTTTTAGTGGTGGGGTACGTACGTATGTACTATTGTTTCATGTATTCATTTTCTTTCTTTTGTATTATACACATTTTTTTATACTGTCGGCAAAGTTTTGATTTAACTCCTACAGTGTTTAGTTACACTTTACCCTCTCATTGAGTGGTTTTTATAAATTTTAAAAATTATGACGTTACGATGTGATTTTGATTTAATGATAAAGTTCGTTCATTCAACCTGATAATATCTTAAATTCGAGTCTTATTATCAATTTTCTGATATTTTACATGGACTTTTTTCAAGGGTTTGCAAATTTAAATGTGCTTGCCTGTAATATAGGAAAAAAAATGAAGAAATAATTTTTGATTTGGGAAACTTTAATTTGGCTTGGCCTTTTTCTATACATTGACAAACAAAACGAGTGCTCTTCTACTAGAGAACCACAATGGACAGGGGTAAGAAAACTTTTTTATGATTAGGTAATTTAGGATTAATTAGGAAAATCTTAGGTAAAACTCGGTCCAGAATCTTAATTACTACGGATTTGGATTCCTTCATCACCTTACTTTGTCATTACCTAAATTAATAGTCTTGATTAATTCTATTTTTTTTTAGAATAAAAATATAAAAATTAGTATAATTAATCAAAACCATTGACTTGTTATATTTGACACATGACAATAGATTATAGAGGTGATGACAATTAAGGTAAAGAGGGAACCCAGATCCAATTACTATAGCATCTTTCAAATCATGTAATTTTTTTTTTTTATAAATAAAATTGGACTGACTTAAGGGGAAAAAGCATCACAGGGTGCTTAGACCCAACAACAAAAGAGAAAGGCACGCAGGCCAAAACAAATCATGTAATTAGTTGTTGATAAAGTGAAAGAAAAACAATCTTATCTTAACCATTCATTCACTTTAATACTGATGTGTCATGTGATTAATAGATGTGAGGTGTGGAGTCAATTCTTGTCGATCCGTTGAATAAAAAATTTGATTCACATTTATCTTTCATTGTTGGGTCATACTTGAATGCTAGAAAATGAAATGTTTGAAGAAAAGCTTTTAAAATATACTCTGCAATTATGTAACATCTCCATTCAATTAATGTTAATTGTTTTAAGTATTGTTAGTTTTATTCTAATTGTAGTCATCATTGAATGTTTTACTCAAATTATTTTGGCAATCTATTTAAGTACACACTATTTATCACTCTACCATAATCATCTTGTGTTAATGATGTATTTAGCTTATCAATACGTACAATTATACAAACTTAAATTCTCAATCTCAGCCTTTGAATGATTAAATTAAAGTTTGTAACGATAAAATTGTATTTAAATTAAATATGGATCAAGCTACTATATAGATTTTGTGTAGTTAAAGAAATGATTATTAGTCATTGGATTCTGATCCAATGGTTCATGGAATTAAAAATTTTGAATTTTTTTTCAAAAAAAAAAAAAAAAAAAAAAAACCCTAAAAGAAAAAGTAATCATTTTCGTAACTACTCATTTAACTATAAAGATACTAGCTAAATCCATAAATTAATTTCCCACAATTAATATACATCTATATAATAAAGAGGAGCAGATTAATTTATCAAGTTATTTTCAATAATATCATCAAGGCTCTTAATGAAGGTAACTAATTATGTGATAATTATTTTATGACAACACCAATTGTTTAATAAATAATTAGAAGTATTTGCTACATCATAATGAGGAAAAAATAATTAATACTACAGAATGAGATAGGCCAGTAATTACTAGGTGAAGTTGATTGTGCAAAAAGATTAATTGTAGGAAATTGAAGCCATAGTTAATAGTTTTATTAATTTCGCTGGAGATTACCGTTTAAGAGTGTAATTAATTGAAAAAATATATATATATTATTGATCGGTTTCTTTGATTTTGTCTGTGTGGGGCTTGTAGAAGTAAAACTGACACCATAAATAAGAATTTCAAGTTAATTAATTAATTAAATATAAAAATAAGTTTGAAAATATTGAAAATGTCATTGAATCCCAATATATTTAAGACATTATTTCTCTCTAATAATGAACCATACTAAGTAACATGAAGTTTTGGGCTGTGAACAACCAAAATTACTGTAATTAATCTTGAATGTAAATGAAGAATGTTGTTATTTACTAGCTCATTTTCCTTGTACTTACCAAGCTTTATAATATTTTATCTCATTTATTTTTTTTTATAAGTATTACGCTATTACATAAATTCGGGGTTTTTTTTTGTGGAGTGGGAGGACTAGGGGATGGCAATGGATCGGATCGGGGATGGATACCCCATTATCCATCCCCGTATCCGTTTAAGATATGTATATCCATCCCCGCATCCATCCCCTTTTCGAAATGAGCGGGGCGGATTCGGATAATCCGCGAATTTAGATAACGATATCCATCCCCGCTCCGTCTATATCCGTATCCAATGAATAATATATATAAATTGTTGTAGTTTATAAGAGAAAAATATAACTAACGTGTATAATGATACCTTTTATCCTATTTAAAAGGGAGAAACAAATACATCCAATCATCAAATAACATAAATTCAACAAACGAAAAAAAAAAAAAAACAAAAACAAAAACCCCACAACTTCAAGATACAAACAAAATTAAATAGAGAGTTTTAAATCAGTATTCACTTACAAAGAAACTCAGCAGCAAGTCAGCAACAACCAACAACCAACAAGCAAATGTAGTCACAACTCTCTAGTCTTTCGACCGCTTACTTTAGAAAAATAGCTTTTAGGGTTTTGATGATAAAAAAATTAATAATAACTTATATAATTAAAATTAATAATTATATAATATTTTTTATATTTTTAAAATATTAAAATATATAATGGATCCGGATGGGGATGGATATCCATAGACGATATCCATCCCCATATCCGAAAATTAAACGGATATTAAGATCGTATCCATCCTCGCTCCATCCCCGAAATAATAGTATCCATCCCCATTATGAATGGAACGGATTCTTACGGATATCCATGTCCGTGGATAATTTTGCCATCCTTAAAGACTCGAATGTGAGGGGTTTACCACCGGAACAACTTTATATTGTCTTATTTAATTTTATTAAGGGTAATTACCAATTAGGTCAGGGACTTTTTTTTTTTTAAATTCCAAGTTGTTTGCGACTTTCATAAAAGTGACCAAATTGATCATCACATTTTTCCCAAGTGCCAAATTAATCCCTCTCTTTTTAGAAGTGATCAATTGGTCGATCTAATGGTTTAACGATGTTTAATATAACAGTTGATTTTAACAATTTTAGTTAAAGTATGTAAATACCCTTTATTTGTCATATTATATCAAAGTTGTTTTGTTTTTTGTACATTGAATTAATCATTATAATTGTAACAAAATCCAAAAATATTATCAATGAAACACCAATGTGTCAATTATACCCTTATTTATAAACAAAGTTACCATTCATTCCCGGTTTAGTCTTTTACCATTTTTTATATAATTGTTTTTTTTTTTATAAATATTATACAAGCACTATTGTCAAAATTATTCAAAACTCAAAACCCACAAATAAAAAAAACAAAATATACATGTGTTAAAAAAAATTGCGCATGTGTCATTATTATGTTGTTTAGGAGTAAAGCACAATTTTACTCCTACATAGTTAAAGTTGACTATTGAAATTTAGTTAGAGAGACTAATTTGGCATTTTGGAAAAATGTAAGGATCAATTTGGTCACTTTTATAAAAGTCGCGAACAACTTAAAATTTAAAAGAATTTCAGGACGTAATTGGTAATTACCCTTTTATTAAAAAAGGAATTTAAAATATTTGTTAATACTAAAACCAAAAGGGAAAAAAGAAAAAAGAAAAGCAGTGTGAATTGCAGGTAATATACAAAGAAATAATATAATAACTTTGACAATAATGACAATTAAGCAAACAAAGCAATCCAAAAATGGAGATTAGAATTTGACAAGCTTTGACCAAGATTGCATCACTGAATTCTCCCTTATTAATATTTTATTACTTTAATTGTTTTATTAATCCTTTTATTCATGGGACTATATAATGAACCGTGGAAATTAAAAGAACCTAATCTTGGAAAAAGACAAATCGTTGTTTCCATTATTAAACTATCAAACCCATTAAGGAAATCTGATTTATCAGAAAAAAAAGGGAATTCAAACTTTATTCCCATAATCAACTAATTAAACACTTCAATCAATTTCAATTTTTTAGAGCCAGAGTAAATATATATATATATATATATATACATATATTTATTTCGCAATCCACTGTAGTTTTTTTTTTATTTTCCCCAGTCGTCGAAAACAGTGGTGGTGGCCCTATCATCTTCTGCAATTCACATTTGACAGGTTAGTGTTGTTTTCAGTTTTCACACTTTTTAAGAGTGAAATTGCCATTGACTAAACACTGTGTCCAAACCCAAAAAAAAACCCTAATTTGTTTTCTTTTGATCATATAATCGTTTGTTGATATTTCAGATCCCAACGTTGTTTTTGTTTGTTTTTATTTTTATTTTTATAAATAAATAAATAAAAATAAAAACAAATTTAAAGACAAGAGAAGGGCAATGGATCTGAAGTTCTGAGTCCTGAGATCTCTGTCTTCAGTAACTTCTTTTATTTAAAAGAGGTTAAAAGGTTTATAGATTTTTCACTTCGCTGTCAATCACAGACTTTTTTTTTTTTTGTTTTTTTTAAATTTGATATATTCAGAGAGAGAAGAAGAAGAGAGTCAACCGACCTTTTTTTGGTTGTATGTATTTGTAAGGCTTCGAAGAGTCCACATATTGAGTTTTATCATCTCCAGCTTCAAACCCTTTTTGTTTTTCTTTCTCTCTCTCTTTAACTATTTTTATTTTTTCCTTTTTTCTTTTCCTTTCTCTCTCTGCAAATATTGAAGCCTTTTTCGTTTTCTCTCTCAAAAACCTTTTTTTTTTTTTTGTTATATTTCAAGCTCTCATATTTTTTTTTTTTTAAAGTGGTATATAGTCAAGCCTAGCATGCAGAGAACGAGATAAAAACTTTGCCAAAACTAGGGTTCCCATTTTTTGTTCAGTATCAACTCAACCGCCTGATTTGAGGCCTACTTGTTTGGGTTTGGCAGACCTATAGCTCTCTAGCTGGAGCGAGAAAGTTTTAAGACTCCTCACACACAGAGATAGAGAGAGAGGGATAGAGAAGGAAGAGCTAAGCAGTAAAACAGATAAGCAAAACGCAGCTTTGTGGCTTGCTTTCTTTCTCTTTCTTTCTCTCCAAACACTTTTTTTTTTTTTCCTTCCTGTTGAGAGGGAGTTGGAGACATTTGGGTTTCTCTCCTTTTGTCTCCTCTGCCTCTCTTTGGACTTTGTGGGTTTTCGATTTCTTGGTCTGTTTGATTTGTTTGTTTGACAACCATCATCTCTTAGTGTTGTTCAAAGTGAGAGTTTTTTTTTCTTTTTTTTGTGTAAATTTGTAGAGAAGAAGAAGAAAAAGGGAGTGATAAGTGGGTGTGAAGCGAGACATATTATAAAAAAGAGATTGAAAAAAAAAATACAATTTTTGATGAGTTTTGGAGGTTTTCTTGAGAATAGTAGCTCTGGTGGTGGCGGTGCAAGAATCGTCGCTGACATTCCATATAGTAACAACATGCCCACCAGTGCTCTCACTCAACCTCGTCTTGTTTCACCTTCTTTAACCAAATCTATGTTCAACTCTCCGGGCCTCTCTCTTGCTCTTGTAATAATTATTACAACACTCTCTCAAAACTGTGTCTTTTGTGTCTTGTGTGTGTTTGTTTTTAAAAAAAATTAAACAACTGATCTGGGTTTATTCTCCGATTTTTATTACAGCAACAACCCAATATCGACAATCAAGGTGATATGCCAAGAATGAGCGAGAATTTTGAAGGAATTATCGGAAGAAGAAGCAGAGACGAAGAACATGAAAGCAGATCTGGAAGTGATAACATGGATGGTGGTTCTGGTGATGATCAAGACGCTGCCGACAACCCACCAAGAAAGAAAAGATACCACCGACACACACCTCAGCAAATCCAAGAGCTTGAAGCGTATGATTCCAGTTATCTTAATACAGTACAACAATCTTTTAATGAGATTTTTGTTTAATTAACTATTTTTTTTTTTGACTTTTGGTTTTGTTTTTTTTTTTTTTTTTTTTTTTTAGTTTGTTCAAAGAGTGTCCTCATCCTGATGAGAAACAAAGACTGGAACTCAGTAGAAGACTTAGCTTAGAGACAAGACAAGTCAAGTTTTGGTTTCAAAATCGCAGAACTCAAATGAAGGTAATTGTTAATTCACTAGAACATCAAATTTCTAGTCCCCTTTTTTGATTTGTTCAAAATTTGATGTTCGTTTTTTGAACCAGACCCAACTTGAACGTCACGAGAACTCACTGCTCCGGCAAGAAAACGACAAGCTTAGAGCCGAAAACATGTCCATTAGAGACGCAATGAGAAACCCAATTTGCACAAACTGTGGTGGTCCTGCAATTATTGGTGACATCTCTCTAGAAGAGCAACACTTGAGGATCGAGAATGCGCGTTTGAAGGATGAGTTGGATCGGGTTTGTGCTCTCGCGGGCAAGTTTCTGGGTCGACCCATTTCTTCACTTGCTGGTTCAGTGCCTTCTACACTACCAAACTCAAGCTTAGAACTTGCTGTTGGCAGCAACGGCTTTGGTGGTTTAACAAACGTGAACACATCATTGCCATTAGGACCTGATTTTGGAGCTGGGATTTCTAACGCTTTGACAGCGATGACCCCAAATAGATCCGGCCCCGGTACTGTGACCGGGCTTGATAGATCGATGGAAAGATCAATGTTTTTGGAGCTTGCTTTAGCTGCAATGGACGAATTGGTCAAGTTGGCTCAGACTGATGAACCACTTTGGATGAGAAACTTTGAAGGTGGAAGAGAAATGTTGAACCATGAAGAGTACATGAGAGCTTTCACTCCTTGTATTGGCTTGAAACCTAATGGTTTTGTCACTGAAGCCTCTAGAGAGACTGGCATGGTCATCATCAACAGTCTAGCTCTTGTTGAGACTCTAATGGACCCGGTAACCAAAATTTTAATTTAATTTGCTCCTCTCTTTAGAGTCTAATTAATTTTTTTATTTTATTTTTTCTCAAACTTTGCTTTATTATTACATATGTATATAGAATCGATGGGCAGAAATGTTTCCATGTATGATAGCAAGGACTTCAACTACTGATGTGATATCAAGTGGCATGGGTGGAACTAGAAATGGTGCACTTCAACTGGTAGGTTTTTTTTATTAATTTATTTACAGTGAAACCCATTTCAGTCTCATCACAAACATTAATTATTCTCAATTATGAAAACTTTTTTTTATTTTTTTTTATTTTTATTTTTTACAGATGCATGCTGAGCTACAGGTATTGTCACCATTGGTGCCTGTTAGAGAGGTGAATTTTCTGCGGTTTTGCAAGCAACACGCAGAAGGGGTTTGGGCTGTGGTTGATGTTTCAGTCGACACCATTAGAGAAACTTCTTCTGGTGCACCCACATTTCTCAACTGCAGGAGACTTCCTTCTGGTTGTGTAGTACAAGACATGCCAAATGGTTACTCTAAGGTAAATTAATTAATTACTCATAATTATATTACTTTCTTTGCATTAAAGCTGTTTTCTAGTGTCTTTATTCAAGTTTGTTGAACTAACTGCAACATTGGATCTTTTAGTTGAGTAGCATTTAATTTTCTGGGGAAAACACCAGGTCAAAAAAATCATGAGAATTTGCATTCCCAATCCCACACCATTAGAGAGTGCAGAGAGAGAGCTCATGCATCAAAGAATTTTGTTTGTCTAGTGATTACTTACTCACTGTATCCCCAACACTGTCATGTCAGTCTTCTTGTGAAACTTCCTAAACTATTATTTTATTGACCTTGATCATCGTTGCATGCTTCTTCTTCTTCTTGTGTATCAAAAATATCATATTCTAATTTGAAAGATTTTCAAGTTTCAACTACTGAGTTTACTTAATCAAATTATAATATTGTAATAGTACACTACAAAATCGAGGTTTTCTCATTATTTTATTGAATAGAAGCCTCTACTACCCTCTAATTTTTGTGCCTTGATTGAACACATTAATTTCATATGCCTTGGAATTTTCAAAACTTTTTGGTTGAATAAATTAAACATTTGATGTTTCTATTCCAATCTTTGATGCCCGTCTCGTTTATCTTGAATAATTATTAATTATAATAGTGAATAAACTATATGTGTATGACCTGGTTCCAGCCTTAATTTTCTACTCAAATGAAAGACCCCTCTAGTCAAATTCCAAGACTGGCTTTTTTTTTTTTTTTTTTTCCATATATATATATATATATATATATATTTTTTTTTTTTTTAATATACGAGTATCTAAGAAAGATAAGATGAGGTTCTGTTCACTAGACATAAGTACACATCTCGATGTCACCTTCCACGTTGTACCTCTGTGTTTCCTTCAAATCATGCAAAAGACTTTATACAATATTTTACGCCCATCTTATTATAAGGAAGAGAATCTAAAAAACAATTCTCTTCATCGAGCCCAATCTTGAGATTTTTCCCAGATTTGCCTCTTGTTTGTTTTTAATTAATTTCTATATCACATTTTTATATTATTCAAATTATTGATTTTTCGAGTAAATTAATCAAATCTATTTAGCTCATATTTAGCTTTAAAAAAAAAAAATATTTTGCAGGTTACATGGGTTGAACATGCAGAATATGAAGAGAGCCAAGTCCACCAGCTCTTCAAACCCTTGATAAGCTCCGGCATGGGGTTTGGTGCTCAACGGTGGGTCGCCACCCTTCAACGTCAATGCGAATGCCTCGCCATTATCATGTCCTCCACCGTCTCCTCCAGAGATCACACTGGTAATATATATTACATATGCTGATATGCATATATACAACATGATTATTAACATACTAATTACAGTTTTTATTTTTCTTTAAAAAATTGATAATGATGTTTTAAAATTGTTGTTGTACAATAATTTGTAGCAATAACTGCTGGTGGTCGAAGAAGCATGTTAAAGCTAGCTCAAAGAATGACAGACAACTTCTGTGCCGGGGTGTGTGCATCGACAGTACACAAATGGAACAAGCTCAACGCCGGCAACGTTGACGAGGACGTCAGGGTGATGACGAGGAAGAGCGTCGACGATCCTGGTGAGCCGCCGGGTATTGTGCTGAGCGCCGCCACCTCCGTTTGGCTCCCAGTCTCTCCTCAGAGACTCTTTGACTTTCTACGCGATGAACGGCTTAGAAGCGAGTGGGACATACTCTCCAATGGTGGGCCCATGCAGGAGATGGCCCACATCGCCAAGGGTCAAGACCACGGCAACTGCGTCTCTCTCCTCCGGGCCAGTGTAATACTTCTCTCTCTCTTATTATTATTATTTTTAATTTGAGAAGTCGAAAATGTCACATTTGATATTACGTAATGACGCATGTGTCCTGTACTGTAAAGTCAATAGGGTAGAGATAAAAAGGTGAATTTGAAAGGACAGAGTTGGGATTTTGGAAGTATCTATAAAGACATTTTCATGGCAGATAATAGCAATAGCAACAGCTGTTCAGTGTCAAAAAGTCAAAATATAGGACACTTGTAACCTTTCGTCAACAGTTCTCGATGGATGGACCAGTCATTTTTTTTTATTATCATTATTTTTTTAACAGTGTTTTGACCTGTCTGCCTGTGCACGCACAATACGCCTGTAAAAGATTATCAATACTGACACGTAAAATATGGTGAAAATGGCAAATTACGTAAATTTGTCTGAAAAAGGAGGGTTGACATTTTGTACATTGTTTTGCATGTTGTTTGATTGCAGGCTATCAACGCGAACCAGAGCAGTATGTTGATACTTCAGGAGACATGCATAGACGCGGCTGGGTCGCTTGTTGTGTACGCGCCCGTTGACATACCTGCCATGCACGTTGTGATGAACGGTGGTGATTCAGCCTACGTCGCTCTCCTCCCTTCAGGATTTGCCATAGTCCCTGATGGTCCTGGCACACGTGGGCCAGGAGCTAACGGAGGCCCCACAAACGGTAACGGTGGTGGAGGTAACGGAGTCACACCGCGGGTGAGTGGGTCCCTACTAACCGTCGCTTTCCAAATCTTGGTGAATAGTCTCCCTACAGCCAAGCTCACTGTAGAGTCGGTGGAGACGGTCAACAACCTCATCTCTTGCACTGTCCAGAAGATCAAAGCCGCCCTTCAATGCGAAAGCTGACGTGTGCAGGTTGCTTCAAACATCACGTGATCATATGGAAGTTAGTCGTTAGTTTTTTTTTTCTTTTTTTTTTTACGTTTAACCAATGACATGTTGATGAGAGAGTGTTTTTTTTTTCTGTGCATGGTTGTAGTTTAAAAAAAAAAAAGAAAGGAGAGGGGGAGCTTGGTTGGTTGCCTGGTTGGTTTGTGTGAGTAAAAAAAAAAAAAAATTAGACTCTGTGCTGGGGTGGGGGTGTTGAGTCAAGAACGAACCGCGCGTGCGAACTCCTTGCATGGTGGTGAGGATGGAGCTGGGTCGCCAACTCGGTGCTTGTTTACTGTTCTTAACATAAGGCAAGGGTGGTGGTTCGGGTATTGACTCAGGTTGACCCCTGAGTTGGCTCAAGTTGTTGAAAAGTCAAATGTCCAAAAAAACAAAAACAAGTTTTAAATTTTAATAGTGTCTTGATCTTGGGTATTTAATTGAATCTTGAATCCTATTTTTTTGCAATTTTAAGTTGTTCTTTAATTAATTAGTTTGTGATTTTCATATCTCGATCAAATGTGTCACCTATGAAGGTGGTGGGGTGCATGTAAAACAACGCTCGAAGAGATGCGAGTGGATTTGATTGATCGATGTGGTATTTTTGAAAGTGATTAAGGGAGACGTTTTGTCATTAGTAGAAACTGGAAAGCAAATACTGTGTGGGGTGTGATAGGGCATTAAATGAGGTTGCAGAAGCTGTTGGGAGAGAGTGTTGCTTTCATTTAATGCCGAGAGTTTGGCAGTACTACTACCACGTACTGTCTACTGTTTCTATATCCACCTATTCTACAGCGACACGTTTTTTAATTTCAATTTTTGTTTGGAGGGTATATCTGACAAACTTACGTTTTTCTGTGATATGCATGTATTATTTTGATTTAATGCTCTTCTGGGTTTTTTCATATAATGTGAGCTGAAAAGTGAAAAATTATTCTCATTGGGAGGCAACTGTCTGGTTGATAGTTGATAAGCTGTTGGATAATAATGTATATTTGTATCTTGCCGTGTTGGAAGATATTTGTTTAGTTGGTTGCTTGTTTGAATTAATTATCTTTTGAAAATTAGATAGTATCGGTTGAATGTTGACCGAGTCAAAACAGATGAATCTAATTTCTAAAGGTTGTAAAATTGAAATTATTATACTAATACCAGCCAATGAGAATACAATGAAAGCATACACTAATCGGTGTTTTACTAGGAACCTTTTAAGAGATGTGTATAGGATATATATATATATATATATATAGGTCATTTATTAGGGTTGGTATCTTTGCTTTTGATCATGTGACCATATATATATATATATAGCAGAATCCATAAATTGGATGTTCAATAATGAAAGCTTTGCTGAAATTTGACATTAGAGAATTGAATGAGGTAGCGTTTCCAGTTTTGATTATCAGTAGGTGCATAATATCATCAGAATATCATCTGCTACTACTTTCAGCAAATTTTGCCACCTTTTCAGCTACCAGCTACCTAGCTTGCAGAGGATAAATATCAGCGAAACTTTATATGAATACAGTAATATTCTTCCCACTTAATTCCACCTTGTAGATACATACAAATATATATATATATTTACTCTCAACACACGAGTTTCTTCAATTATTCAATACCTCATAATAATAATAATAAATAAATAAATGGAGCTTTTTAAATTAATGAAGTTGAGTGATTGGGTAGAGGACAGAATTCATTAAAAATAAAAATAAAAAAAACAGAAAATTTATGTTGACATGAATGGAATTTACTACCTATATCTGTGTCTCTGAAAAACATGTGAGGGGATATTGGAGATAGATAGAAATATAAGATTATAGAAAGATATATATATATATATCACAGATATGTATGTGGATACAAGTAGGTGTGGACGATGGTATTTAAAGTCAAGAAAATGAAATGCTATCCGAAAAAAGGCAAGGACAGTTGGGTCTAATATTATAAATTTATAAAAAAAAGAAAAAAAAAAAAAAACTTTTTAATTTATTTTATTATTGAGGACATTGTTTTTGGACCTTCTACTTCACAATCTACATGTTCCATGGTCATTTTAGTCTTATTATCCATCCAAAAAAGTCCACCTCTCTTTCACATGCTTGTGGGTTCCACTTCCCAGGCCACCCCTATCAACTTCACCGATCTTGTTTTTTTAATCTTCTACAGTTCATTTTAATTATTTGTGGGTCACTTTGATATATATACTATGAACTATGAAGGGACCATATTTGATCCTTTTTTTTTTTTCTTTTTTTTTAATTTTTTATTTATTTATTTATTTATTTATTTTTTAGGGTTATATTTCATTTGAATCACTCAAATATAATTTTTGTATGGAATAGTTAGTATTTTGTTGGGTAGTCTTAATTAACATGACTAAAAGTTAAGCTAGCCCTCCAATTTTATCATGCAAGATCAAGTACTCTCATTTTTGTGGGTTCAGGTGTAGATTTAGCAAAACCCGACCGAACCCTATGTCATCCCTAATGTTTCTGTTTTTTTTTTTTTTTTTAAACCATATGTGGATGCTGTAAGGGAGTGGCGATAACACACACTAAGAGGAAAGAGACTCGTTCATTGACAGAGATAAATAGAGCTTTTGCATATTTTCATTAATCCATGAACAAAGTCTATATGACCGGACACTTAGAACCATACATCAATTCATATCGATAGTAAAAGAATCGATGGAAAAAAGAAAGAATTCATTTTATTATTAACCATTTTAATCGTTTAAAATGTGTTATATATATATCATATATTCATGTATTTTTATCAAAAGTAATTTAATACATTAAACTACTAAATTGAAATATCAGATAGTTTTTTTTTTTTTTTTTTATGAACAAAATGTCATCGGGATACTTTTTAGAATTAAAAGAACAATTTCTTCTCAAATCTCAACTAATTAATTAACAACTTGCCGAAGGAAAAACTTCCAACCAACTAATGATGATGTTTTAATTTCTAAACGATACTAATCAACAGTTAATGCAAAGAAATATCGTATATGATAAATATATTTTATACAAATCTCGTGACAGACATTGAAATTTTGATTGAAACGATGTGTATGGCGTGATTTATCTATCAACCATCGCTTTCATATAATTGAATATTTCAAAGTCAATCTCCAGCTAAAATATATATGGTGGCGGTCAGATTTTTATATTGTAAGTTTAGACATGGACACAACACAGCCAAGAACTTTGATTGTATTCCATCAATCCAGTGTATTATTCAGAATTCATACATCTTCCCATTTCTTCTTTTACTGGTCTCATAAAAGTCATATACCAAATTTCAAAAACGAAAACAAAAAGTCATATATCCATACATATATATCTTTCACGAGGGTGGCCACACGGTTTTTTTGTTTTTTTTTTCTATCAATTTATTAATTTGTTTCGATAGAAAACAAAATTATACGTTTTGTTTATAGTTGTTTATGAAAATAAAATGAGGATGAAATTGACCGAACAACAAAAAGCTTGAATATGTATGTGTGTGAGCGTGATTATGTTTACATATATATCTTCTCCAAGGACGACCACATGGTTTTGTTTTATCATTTTATTAATTTATTTCGATAGAAGACAAAATTATAGGTTTCATTTATAGTTGTTTATGAAAATAAGATGAGAATGAAATTGACCAAACCACAAAAAACTTGAATATGTATGTGTGTGAGCGTGATTATGTTTACATTGACAATAAGAGAAGTCATACCACCTTGTCTAAAAGATGAAGAAAATTTACACACAGAAAATAGTCATTTTTCGATAGCGAAATGTTTATATTTTCTTTCTTTGTTTTCAGGGTCATGAGTGTGATGGGGATGAAGAAGAAATTAATTAATAAATAATTGAAAAGTATAGGGATAGATTGGAGTTATTCTAGTTGAAATGTTGCAAGTAACATTTAATGCTTTGATTGTTAGTATAGCTTCGTATAAAAGAAGCCTTTGAGCTTTAATGTTGATCAAAAAGAAAACGAGAGAGAAGGTTGGTGGGTGAGACATTAAAATATTAAATTGTGAGAAGATAGAAACTTGAAGATTGCAACTCATCGGTGCCATTAATGGAGTAGGACCATATATGACAACACAATTGCCAAACTACAACACATCACACACCCTTTTTTATTGGAAACAATTAATAAAGAGCCTGCATTTTTCTCCTACAAACTCCGAACTGCTCTCTCCATGTAGCATGAACATGGTACCAAACAACAACACATTTATCCACTTCTAAGCGTTTACCATTTTGGTTGTAAAGTCTGAATCATTATTAATGTTGTGCCATACTGACGGCACACGGGATCGAGCACCCCCGTAACAAAATTTTAACTATCTAGTTACAGTTTTATCTCCGGATTTTATTATTTAAATTCATACGTTCTTAGGGTTTAAGGGCGATAAAAGAAAAATAATATTCAAAGGCCGAATGGAGAAGGAGAGAATTTGTTTCACCATTATAAACACCGTATTGATAACGGAAGTTGAGTGATGTAATATTCTGTGGATGTAGATTTATGGAGAATCATGTAAAATATCGTTTTTCTTTAATAATTTTTATTTATTTTCGTATGTCATTGTTTTAACATTTGCTTGTTTGTATTAATTGTTGTAAATTAAATAGAAATAATAGATAATATAAATGATAATGATTAATTATATAACAAATAAGTAGATAAGAAATAGAAAGGCATATAATATAATAGAAATGAGAAATGAGATGAAGAAGGAATGAGATAAGAGATGAAACAAAGAGAGAGGCGAGAGAGAAGTGTATTGCCTTTTATTAATTTTGGTGGGTATTAGTTTTTACAACAACCAACCTTTTACAAGAGCCATACATATATATAGGCAAAGAAAAGAGGGATAGTAAATGTAATATTCCACCACTTAGGGATGAAGTAAAACCACATGATCTTGCCACATGTAAGTGTTGCATTCTTTGACATGTGTCCCACTAGAAGATGGTGGAAAACACTACATTTTCAACACTCCCCCTTGGATTCCACCATTTGTATCTTGATTTGCAAGGAAAAACTCAGTGGGACAAAAACCTTAGCAAAAGTATATACAATGATCTTCTGGATCAAGTGGTGTGAACGGGATCAGAACTGCCTCATTAAAACCTTTCCGATAAAACCCAATGGGACAAAATCCGGTAAACGGAAAAAGAGTACAGTATACAAATATATGTTCAAAATTTTGCTCCCCCTGAATGAAACTTCAATATTAATTCTGTAATTTACAAAGCCGACGCATGCCAATTCCGTATACCAGTTTCTCAAAAGTTGATGTAGGCAATGCTTTGGTAAACAGATCTGCCAGATTATCTGTAAACTGTATTTGTTTAATAACAATTTGTCGGCTTTGTTGAAGTTCATGAGTATAGAAGAATTTAGAAGAAATATGTTTGGTTCTATCTCCTTTGATATAGCCTCCTTTAATTTGAGCGATACAAGCCGCATTATCTTCAAATATCGGTGTAGGCATTTCTGTAGATAATGGAAATTCACAAGTATTTTGAATATGATAAATAACTAACCTTAGCCACACGCATTCTCGACTTGTTTCATGAAGTGCAAGAGTTTGCTTTGTGGAGCGCTAGGAGATTGTTGTGTCATTATATGTAAAAACATATCCCGTTTGTGAACGGGCTTTATGGGGATCAGATAAATACCTGGCATCAGCATAATCAATTAAACCTGAAAATTTGCTGGATTTTGAATAATATAATCCCAAATCTTTCGTTCCACGAAGATAACGAAAAAGATGTTTAATCCCATTCCAATGTTTCCGAGTTGGTGCTGAACTGAATCTAGCAAGCAAATTTACTGAAAATGCGATATCTGGTCTAATACATTGAGCCAGATATAATAAAGCACCAATTGCATTAAGATATGGTACTTCTGGACCAAGTATCTTTTCACCATCTTCAAGTGACCGGAATGGATCTTTCTTAGGATCAAGATTTCTAACAACCATGGGGGTACTTAATGGATGAGCATTATCCATATTAAATCTTTTCAGGATTTTTTTTCAATATATACTGATTGATGGATAAGTATTTCGTCTGATTTACGCTCAATCTCCAGGCCGAGACAATATTTTGTCTTCCCTAAGTCTTTCATTTCAAATTCCCCCTTCAAATATTCAGCAGTTTTCAGGAGCTCTTCAGGAGTTCCAATTAAATTCATATCATCAACATAAACTGCTATAATAGCAAATCCAGATTCAGATTTCTTTATGAAGAACACATGGGTGTATAATATAATTATTATACCCTTATTTTATCAGATATTTACTGAGACGGTTACACCACATCCGTCCAGATTGTTTTCAATCCATATAAGGATTTTTGTAGATTCATCAAATACAGATTATGAGATCTCGGTTTACATGCTTCTAGCATTTTAAATCCTTCTGGGATTATAAATATCTGTACTGAGTGAACCACATTGATAAATGATTACTACGTTTAGAAGACGTATTTCAAGCAGCCAAATTTATCAAAAATTTAGAACGTAAACGTATTCATCTGTAGTGAATACCGAGTTTCTATAAGAAACCTTGTACTACGAGTCGTACCTCATATTTTACGATCTCGTTTTTCTCATTACGTTTTCGTATAAAGACCTTTTAGTATCCAACTAGTTTGACATCTTCAGGTGTCTGGATAACTATTGGTCTAAATACTTTATGTTTGGCTTATGAAGTCAATTCTTCTAGAATTGCTTCTTTTCATTTAGGCCAATCATGCCTTTTGTATACAATCATCGATATTATGAGTTTTATAATCATCATTTTAGTAGCTATTGTATTTGAAAATGTATCACTGATGATTGTTCTTCACTATTCCACATTTCTCATGTATGATTTATAGAAAATTATTAATTCTTATATTCTTGTATCTCTGTAGAGATTTCTTCTATTTCAATGGATTTAGTCATTTCATAGACTCGTGTCTCTTTAGATATATCAAACTCTTATTGAGTTGATTTAGAGAAAGTGGATTTATTTATAACTCGAGCTTTGTTTACATTGGGATCCTGATAACAATACCTTTCAAAGGTTCATAAGCTTATGATATGCATCAGATGATTTATTTGTTGCATTTTTCTCAGATCGTTCTTCAGGAACAATCACCCGGCCGGGGTTTATGAGATAGCAACTTATAAAATTTTGTCACTTTTAATATATCAAGTAACTGATTAATAATTATCTGATGATCAATTATCATTCGTATTTGAGTGATACGAAGACTGAAAATGAGACACTTTTATTACATATATAGAGAATTGAATTGGTATCTCTATTTTGTGTAAGAGTAACTTTTCATTTACTCCTTTCTTCTAGAGAAAATTCATTTTCTTATAATGATATGAAAATTAATCAATATAATAATACGTTGGTCGTGCGCAAAAAGATAAACTATCAGAAGCATAGATGATCTGATAAAAGATTAATCAAAATCATAATAAATCTTAGAATGGTAGAGAAATGATAAGCAGTTGGTCAGAGATGAATAGAACGTCTCCATATAGAATTTGGTAATTGTATCGAAATAATAAAGTTTTTGCAATTATCTGGAGATGCTTGATAAGTGACTCTGCTAATCCATTATGAGTATGAACATGTGGAATGGGATATTCAACATCAATCCCAACTGATTTGCAATATTCATCAACTAGGACCATAAAATAGCAGAACAGTCCACTTGGTGGATGAATAGGTCCACATATGTCCCCTTGAATCCTTTGTAGGAATGATGGGGATTCAAAGCCAACCTTAGAGTGGGATGGTTTTATTACTAATTTCTCTTGTGAACATGCAGTACATAAATTTTCATGGGATAAAAGAATCTTCTGGTTCTTTAATGGATGTTCATGAGAATTTTCAATGATTCTACTCATCATTGTAGATCCCGGGTGACCAAGATGGTTATGCCAAAGCATAAATATTTTTGGATCTGAGAATTTCTGGTTCATAACTGCATAAACTTCTACACCTCTTATAAGAGTATAATATAATCCAGATGATAAAGCACGTAGCTTTTCCACAACGAGTTTCTGGCCTGAGTCATGAGAAGTAATGCACAGATACTCAATATTCTCATCATTTATACTTTCTAGGTGATATCCATTACACTGTATATCTTTGAAACTGGGCAGATTTCTTCTGGATCTGCTTGAATATAAAGTATCATTGATACATATTTTAGTATTATTTGGTAACAATATCATGGCTCTACTGGAGCCTTCTATCAGATATGCTGGACCTGATATTGTATTAACATTTGCTTTAAGCAAGGTTAAATTCATAAAGTATTTCTGATTTCGTAGAATCGTATGTGTCGTCGCACTATCGGCTAGACATATATCTCATGTACCTTGCTTTTCAATATCACTCAATTTATCGTTTAAAGACATATCTATTCATAATGAAAAATAAAGTGCATATTAGACAAAGTGATTAAAAGTGTAAACATATAGATATGAAAATATATCACTTCATAAAACAAAATCATGAATCATATTGATTTTCCGAACTTCCAGTTCGACCATGAACTGCAGGTTTATAAAATTAAAAAAACTTCAGGTTCTAAATAGAAATTACAAATTGACTTTCTAAATGAAAGAATCGTAACTTGATCCAATTCAGAATTTATGGTTCTGATAAACTTTGATATAAAAGTTTTAATATCACAATTTAAATTGAATTCAGAGCTTCAAGTCTGATTAGAACTTCATGTTCAAAACTTAAGAACTTCAAGTTCAGATTCAATACTTCGTATTTAAAATTAGAACTTCAGGTCTCTATATAGAATTCGAATTTTGGAACTTCAGGTCCCAAGTATGGCATTCATGTACATAATAATGAATCAAGAACTCCATATTTTTATTGAAATTTAAAGTTTAGAACTTCAGATTCTGATCGGTCTGAAAAACCGCTCCAACTTAAATATTATAATGATAAATCCAGAAACTTCAGATTCTGGTTAGTCGGTCTAGCCGAGCTTGTTTTAAATTCCAGAAACTTAATGATTGACTTAGTTAGGCTCAACACATAATTTATACAAATCCATAAACTTCAGGTTCTGGTTAGTTCGCATACTCAGATACATAAATTGCATAAAATTAAAATAACAGATAATACAACAGATAATATAACAAAAATAAGATGAAGAAGAACGAGAAAATAACAGTATGAGATAAAGTGAAAAAAAAGGGAGAAAATTTATTGTTTGCTTTTATTGCTTATTTCAGATTACATCCCGACCACACAATTTCAGCTGTGTAGTGATTTTGAATAAAGCAAAATTGTACTCAAAGACTGATCTATAGTCTTGAAAGCGTAAATGTTGCCACTGACACCTAGCATTTGGTAATGCAACATCAGGTTGGTTATCAAATCGATCTTTTAGTTATTGCCATAGAACTTTTGGTTCTGTGACCGTTAGGTATTTGGGCTTTCAAATCGTAGTTGTCCCTGGACACTTCTAGTGCAGCAAATTTCAAATTTCAAATTTGTAAGCTTTGACATTATTACAACTTCTAATTATCCGAGAATCACAATCGGAGTCAGAACTTCTAGTCCGACAGAAATCCAAGGAATTTAAACCTTCAGATATATAAAGGAATATTTGTAAGTAAATAAATCCAGAAGCTTCAGGTTCCGGTAATGATAAATAAATCCATAAACTTCAGGTTCTGGATGGGTGACCAAACTGTTTAAATAAAAATTACAAAATAAAATGCGTAATAATAAATGCGAAAAAAGTAAATCTAGACAATCTCATAAATTACGGATAAATAAAGAAATACAGATAAATAAAGTGCATAATAAATAAATCCAGAACTACAGGTTCTGATAAGTTGGCCTAGCCAATCTCATAACAGCGTATAAATAAATAAATGCGAGAAAATAAATCACGTAAAAGTAAATAAAATACGAAAAAGTAAATTGCATAAAAATAAAATACAGGAAAGTAAATTCAGAACTGCAGGTCCTGGTATTAATAAATAAAGGTCTAGAAACTTCAGGTTCTAGTAATAATAAATTCAGAACTTTAGGTTCTGGTAATAGATCTAGGAACTTCAGGTTCCAGTGGTAATAAATTCATAAGCTTCAGGCTTTAGTAATAATAAATTCAAAACTTCAGGTTCTGGAAATAAATCTAGGAACTTCAGGTTCTAGTGATAATAAATTCAGATGCTTCAGGCTCTGGAAATAACAGCATCGTGCTGATAACGTGTTGTAAATTAAATAGAAATAATAGATAATATAAATGATAATGATTAATTATATAACAAATAAGTAGATATGAAATAGAAAGGCATATAATATAATAGAAATGAGAAATGAGATAAAGAAGGAATGAGATAAGAGATGAAACAAATAGAGAGGCGAGAGAGAAGTGTTTTGCCTTTTATTAATTTTGGTGGGTATTAGTTTTTACAACAACCAACCTTTTACAATGAAAGCCATACATATATATAGGCAAAGAAAAGAGGGATAGTAACACTACTAGAAAAAAGAGGTTTTATGATGGCTAACAACCGTCATAAACATTGTTTTATGATTATTTAAAAACGTCATAAAACCCAGCATCAAGAAGTCATTCTTGACGGTTTAAAAAACATCATTACTTCTTGACGCTTTTTAACCGTCGTAAACCAATGATGGTGAATATCCATAAAAAAAAAATGTCAATAAATATTGATGGTTAATAACTGTCATGAAATTTTGACAATATTTAACCTATCAAAAATAGTATTTTATTTTTAAAAAAAATTATAATTAATTTAATAGCAATTATTACATTAGTAAATAAATATAATATATTAAAATTGAATCCCAAATTATTAAAAGGATTATACGAACAAATAAAAATATTTTATTATAACAATTAAAATTTATATATAATACAAGTAATGACAAATTTTTACACAATATATATTGAAATATATTTACAATTTTACACAAACGTACATTGGATGCCTTGTGTATAAGGTAATTAGGCATACAAAACAAAGAATTTGGATACAAGATTAGCTGTCAACTTGTATTCATCAATGTTGTTCCCAAATTTCTTTTCCTTTTGCTGTCCATGTAGCAAAATTTCCATGTGTAATTGCGGTCATTGGTTCAATCTTGCCATAATGAGAGAATTATTATCGAACTTTACCTGGAAAAAAAAAAATAATAATTTGGTGTCTCCAATTTCTAAAATCTAAAGAGAATTGACAATAAATTGTCTTATATTCAAACCAGTTTTGACAAGAAAATTCTGGAACTCAGGACAATTTTCACTCAAACCTTGATTAAATATGATTAAAAAAAGTGAACTTTAATAAAGAAAGAAAAACAAGAAGTTCGATTCGATTAACTAACAAGCCAGATCTATCTAGATATTTGATTCAAAGTATCTCTATTCTCCATAAGCAATCACACAATAAAACAATATCTTAAACGAAAAAAAAAAAAAAAAACATAGATCAAAATCAAAAAAGTAAGAAAAAAATAATTCAAGAAAATAAAGAACAAACCTACGTTTTTCACCACCGAGAACCTTTTGGACAGCCATGTCTCTTTCGAAGAGATGAAAAACTTTTGACTTGTAATTGTAAAGACGAAAAAAAAGATAAGTATTAGGTTTGAGAACCATTTGGAGGCGGCTAGGTTTGATGAGAGTTAAAAAGATAAGTATTAGGTTTTTGAGTTTTTATGTGAGGGAAAAATTTGTAGACATTTAACCAACTGTTTAAGTTTTTTTTTTTTTTTTTTTTAAGTGAATATATAAATAATAAATCTTATTTTTTCTATCATGTTTACTATTAATTTTTTTTAACTATTTTGGTTATGGAATTTAGAAATGGATTTTTAATATCAAAAAGATATTAACTCTTCTTGATGGTTTTTAAACATCAACACTTCTTGATGGTTTTTAAAAACTATCAACATTTAATGATATTATCTGGAAGCATCGTTAAGACTTGACACTTTTTATAAACCATCAAGTTCTTATGATGGTTTTTAAAAACCATCACACTTGATTGATGGTTAAAAAAAACCATCATAAATAAGTGTCATAAAACATCTTTTTTCTTGTAGTGTAAATGTAATATTCCACCACTTAGGGATGAAGTAAAACCACATGATCTTGCCACATGTAAGTGTTGCATTATTTGACATGTGTCCCACTAGAAGATGGTGGAAGACACTACATTTTCAACATTAATTTATTTGTTTTCTTTTTTCCAATACTTTTTGTATTCAAAACCTGGAAACAGACTTGGGATTCAATTAAATTGGATGCGAAGAATGCAGGTGACGTCTTTTGATGTTACATGCATGATTCATGAAGATGCTTTTATTGTTTTGGGTTATCGCGTCACGAGGTTTAGTTTCTGATTAACAAAGTTTATTAATTGTATGTCGGATTTTGTCCAAAAGATCAGGAAATTGTTTGTAGTTACTTAACTGTGCATAGTATTAATTTGGTTTTACGGCCGTCGGCAGCTAATGTTATTACATCGAAAAAGTCTTCACATGAACGGAAAAATTCTGGGAGCAAGCAAGGATTCACCCTAGTTTTTCTTTCCATGTGAACATACGAAACATTTATCGTAAAATCATATAATATGATTCGAACTCATAATTTTATTGATATGAAAATTGAGAACTTAATACCTAACCAGCTCATTTCTTTTTAATTATAAATTTAAGATTCGAGAATGTAGTATGATCACTTAAACCAAAAACATCAACCCTTGTTATGAAAAGTTTATTACCTAAATGGTTCAACTTTTTTCGAAACTTAAATACGTTGTTTTGATAAGGAATTATACTCTCAAGTTTATTGATTCCAAGGTTGATCGATTTCAAGACTTGGTAACAATTTTTAGTCTCGAAAAACTCAAGATATACAGATTAAAAAAAAAAAAAGGGGTGTGACACTCGTTTATAATTTTATTAACCGACAAAACACCCAATTATATGAATATCTTTACATCCAGCAATATTTGAAAATTAATGCATCGTAAATCGTAACAAACCTAACATTTTCTAATTGTCGTGTATTGATATCATCCACTCGTTTAATTGACAAGAAAGATTTTGTTTTGAAAAGAAAGGGTTCACTTTTAATTTTTTATTTTTTCATTGGAATACAACAACATGATTACAAATATAGATTCATGATATGATTACATGATTACATGATTACAACAATAACTAGGACTCATCGAGAATCGACTCATAAACGCAGCTCAGACTGAAGCTCCCATGGACGGGGAGAGAGAACCCACACGAAGGAGGGACAACCACCCACATAAAGTGGGACAACACCCATGTTTTAAATGGGTCAAGGAAAATTTGCATAATTCTATACACACTAGGTCTTGAACCTTGGTGGTTTGGGGTGGTGGGTTCCCAAAAGAAGGCCTACCACTATAGCAAGGGACCATGTGTCACTTTTAAGTTTTAATAGTTGATAAAAATCAAATTAGTTTGTAACTACAGTACAATTTGGAAATATTTAATGTTCGAGTAGCAGTATGTATATATATTTATAGGGAAAATTGCACAAACTAACCCTAACGTTTCCCATTATGGCATAATATTCAACTAATGCCTTTAATTGCACAAACAACCCCTCCTGTTAGTCAACTTCGGTTAAAGATAACCATTGACCATGATTTTTTTTTGAAAGCTCAAAATTGCCCCTGCACTTTATTACAAAAATAAAAAATAAAAAAAAAATAATCTTAATTGCCCTTTGTTTAAAACATTGTCTACTTTAAATTATTAGAATATAAAAATTAAACACTAAACATAATCATTTTTAAATAAAAAAATTCAAAAATAATATATTAAAAACAAAACAATTTATGAAAACGATATTTTGAGAAAATACAATTTAATAATATATTAAAAACAAAACAAAAAAACGTTATTTTGAGAAAATATAATTTAAAATTATGCAAGTCCAATATGAATAGTGGTAATGTGTTACATATTTTTGAATTTTTTATTTAAAAAGGATTATGTTTAATATTCTAAACACAAATATAAATAAAATCATCAAGAGTTTGAAATAAAAATATAATCATTTGTCATAATAAAATACAGTAGCACTGAAAATTTGTTCAATGTTCATTTCTATAAGACAAAATAATTTGACTCAATATAAATTACGCATTATATTTTGATTAAAAAAAATGCTAAACATAATCCTTTTTAAATAAAAAAAATATTTTTAAAATTTCAAAAATATGTAGAACATTACCACTATTCATATTGGACTTGCATAATTTTAAATTATATTTCTCAAAATAAAGTGTTTTTTTTTTTTTTTTTTTAATATATTATTAAATTGTATTTTCTCAAAATAACGTTTTCTTAAATTGTTTTGTTTTTAATATATTATTTTTGATTTTTTTTTAATTAAAAAGGATTATGTTTAGTTCTAATAATTTAAAGTAGATAATGTTTTAAATAAGGGTAATTCAAATTTTTTTGTAATAAAGTGCAGGGGCAATTTTTTGCTTTAAAAAAAAAAAATAATGGTCAATAGTTATTTTCAACCAAAGTTGACTAACAGGAGGGGTTGTTTGTGTAATTAAATGCATTAGTTGAATATTATGCCATAATAGGAAACGTTAGGGTAAGTTTGTGCAATTATCCCATATTTATATAACTTTTTCTATCGGCGCTCCCTTGTATTATTACGATGGGTATTTTTGATGAAATTGCATGCAATTGAATATGTTTCGATAAGATTTTTTATAGACATCTTTGGAAAACTAAAATGCACATCTAGTAAAAAATTAATTTTTTTTTGGATTCAATAACTATTTTTTCCTGATATTTATATAATTTTAAATGTTTTATCTTCAAAAAAGTCGGAAAAGATAGTTCTTGTACCCAATTTTTTTTATTTTTTTTTAAATTATTTGAATAAATTCATACAAAAAATTACATCAACATTCAATAAATTCCATTAAATTTTAAAGTGTGTATTGTAAAAAAATCCTTATCGGAAAATATATAATATTATTGTTTTTTATTTAAAAAAGAGAGAGAGAGATCAAAGAGTACATCAATATAAATAATTAAATATATCATGTGCTGCTGCCTTTTTTTTTTGTTTTTTTTGTTTTTTTAATAGTGCTGCTGCTTCTGAGCCAACACGATTCTGAGAAATATATTCGGATCTTGGGGGCCCAACATCAGCTGAATACAGGCCGACGTACTTCGAACTTTGAATTGATTGAAAAAACGGGCCATGGACTCATGGAGCCTACGTAGGTTCAGGGCCCATCTAAAAAATTCTAGTAATAACTACGTACAAACAAAATTAAACACTTCTTTATTTCAAGTAAAACATTTTTTTCCATCTTAAAAAACAATCCAATTCCATGCGTTGAATCTTTCAAGGAGTAAATAAGCCACCTTTGATTGAGTTAAGCGTGAGAGAGTCAATTATCGTGTGCTCGATCATGATATGTTTAGTCAGTATTAAACCCAACGATCATAATATTTGAACCCATAATCTTGTGGTGTGCAGGTTTGAGGGGTATACCACCGGACCAATTTCATCTCGTCAAATATTTTTTTCATTTGGGTATAAAATACGAAAACACTAGTCAACAATCAACCTAGCAGTATCCAACATTGAAATGACTTCACACTAAGAGTAACCAGAACTGTTAGGTTCATGGAGCTTTGTAATTTTTTATACACAAAGAAGTACAATTATATATACTGTATTGTAGACAATTCGGTGTGGGTACTTCTGAATTTTTCAACTTATTGGGTTGATGGGATTCCAGAAAGATACAAATTTTTTCTTTATAGGTACTGCACTTTCACGTGCATGTTGTCTGTATAGATACTCAATCTCGTGTATGTATCTTCCAACATCAAAATTATTTTATCAAAAGTTGGTGCAATTTACTTGGCGGTGCTCGCAGATCAACAAAGCCCAATAATCTACATAGATGCGGTTCTTTACTGCATGGATTCATAATCCATTGCATTGCACCCAAATTCTTTCATGTGCTTTTTTTACCCCCATATAGCCCATTTGGGTTGGACCCAATTCAACTTAAAGAGTAAAATACTATAGCTTATGCTTCTTTGATTGAATAATGCTAAACATCCCACCTGAAATCCCACCATTTTCATCTCAACACATGTGGCATGTGAGGTGTTAAATTGTGAGGATTGAGATCCCCTACCCATCTTTTTTTTGCTCGTCTTTCAAGCATTCGCTGACATGTGGTAAACAAGCAAACGAATGGTTAAGATTGATTTATCTTATTTTTTTTCTCTCTCCACCTAACAAACGTATTAATCAAAAAGTTAATTTTTTTTTTCATTTTTTTTTCTCCTCCCTCATCACCGTCTTCCTTCCTCTCCTCTCTCTCTCATCTCCCATCACTTCAAACCTTATTTTTTCTTCTTGTTTGTTTCATAATTCTTCATACACTCTTCATTTCACATATAGTTATTTACTTTTTTTTTTTTCCAGCTAATAAGCTGATCTAAAGTCCAGATTTTTTTTTTTAAAGACAACTCAACATTCCTTAAAGCCCCTGATAGAGCAACATAGTGACCCTAACAAAATTGTTTTCCAAGTAAGAAAGCAAACAAGATCAAACTTATTTCAGGACCATATCAAAACCACACTTTTTTTTTTTTTTCAATTTTGCTTCTAAGTGAGATTTTCCCAAAATCAAACCAAAAATCATAGTTACAAACTCCAAAAATCCCAACCAAAATCAACCCCAACCCCATCAAAATCCAAACAAATAGTCAAACCCAAAAAATTAACAAAATCAATCACCACTACTACCACCCAACCGCCATCCACCTAAACCCAAAAGCCAAACCACCCACCACAAACACCGTCAAATTCAAACTAAGACAACCAAACCCTTTTGATTTTTCAAATTTTTGAGGTGGAGATGAGAGATTGAGTTGGAGATGGAGAGAAGAATCAAGAGAGAGAGAGAGAGGAAGAGAGGAGAAGAAGACGGTGATGAGAGATGAGAGAAAAAATGAATTTTTTTTTTAACTTTTTGATTAATACGATGTCGTTTCCTAGGTGGAGAGAGAAAAAAAATAGATAAATCAATCATAACCATTCGTTTATTTATTTGCCACATGTCAACAAATGCTTGAAAGATAAGCAAAAAAAGGATAGGTAGGGGATCTCAATCCAATTTGTGAATAGATACATATTAATGATGATTTATCTTACCAACCGCATGTATCCACTCACCATTTGACATTTCAAGTGCCACATGTGTTAGAGATGCTTGAAAGATGAGCAAAAAAAATATAGGTAGGGGATCTCAATCCAAATTGTGAATAGATACACATTAATGATGATTTATCTTACCAACCGCATGTATCCACTCACCATTTGACATTTCAAGTGCCACATGTGTTGGGATGAAAAAAGTTGAATTTTAGGTGAGATGTATATCATTACTGTCTTTGATTTGATCCAAAAAAACTATCCGTTTTATTATACCCGTTTATGTCTTCTCCTCCTCAATACACACTATATAATAATTTCAGTTTCTCGATATATCAATCTATTCTATCTTAGTTAACATTCGGTTATATCTAATCGACGGTTTAAGTATATTGCACATAAGTTATTCCATCACGGTGTATTAAGGACTTTCCATTCATAGTTAATTCAAAAATTGAAAATAGTTAATTTTTCAACATATTATACTATTAATTAAATGTTTATAAATTAGGAATTTACATGGTTGATTAAATGTTCAAGTAACAAATTAAAGCCCAATACAAATACAATGTTTGCTCATGTAAACTTATAATATTTATTTTTAAAAGCACAAAAATGATTCGATTGTAAATGAACTTTTATTTAGAATTATCTTATAATAATTGATGAATGTTTATTATAGTAATCAAGAAGTCCATAAGTATCAATGATATTATAAGTTCGAAACTAAATCCTCTTATTTTATTAATAATTTGTAATAATTAAAAAAAAAAAAAAACTATTTGTTTTAATAATTAAATTGAATTATTGGCATAATTGAAATGATTGATTTTCAAATATGGATGGGTTTTAAAATTGTGTGGTTGATTGATGATAGTGTTAAATGGGGGATAGTAAAAGGCCCAATAATTTTTAACTTAACCGCCAAAAGAAGCGTCAAAGACTGGTCAAAAGCTCCAGAATATCCGCTTCGCATAAATCAATGTCTGAAAATTCTTTTTTCTCGTAAATATTCAATAAAACCAAGGTCATTATCGTAAGAAGGCGTAACCGAACTCTCCTCGCTACTTAAAAAATCCCAAACACTGACCGTCCGATCTCAGATATAATTACCAATTAACGGTCGAGAATTCACGTTTGACTGAAGTACAAAATATGAGGCTGAAATGATTGGCTTTGATCGAGCTTTGACCACGAAAAATCAAAACTAAAAAGACACCCGGAGGCTTTTTAGAGAGAGAGAGAGAGGAAAATAAATAATTAGCAAGAAAATGAAAAATTAAAGAGAGAAAGAGAGAGAGGGGTGAGGGATTTTTCATTTGTTGATTGTGTGCTTATCTTTTCTTTTTTCTGTTCTTCAAATTTTGTTGAACGCGGAGGAGGAGAGAGAAAATCGAGTTTTTCTCTCTCTCTTCTTGTCGAGCGATTTTTAATTTTTTTTATATTTGTAAAACAAGAAGAAAATTTCTGAGTTGAAGAAATTAGGGTTCGGTTTCAAGAAACAATGAATGTGATGCGTCGGCTCAAGAGCATTGCTTCTGGTCGTACTTCTATTTCGTCGGATCCTGTAAGTTTTTTTATTTTTATTTTTATTTTAAATGAGAAAAGTTGATTTTTTAATTATTATTTCTTATCATGTTTATTTGATTCAGCTTTTGTTTGTGTTGCTTATGTTTTGATTTTTTATAGTTTTTTTTTTTTTTTTTTTTAATTTTTTTAAATTTTTATATCAAGATTGCTATATGAATATTATTCATTTTGAGATCATTATTGGCTAGGATACATCTAGTTCTATTTGTTATTCTGCTTGTCTTTTGGTGTCAATTTTTTTTTGGCTTTTGCATTGCGTGTTTGTTTCAACTTTGAATTGATTTCTGTTGGTAAGCGCTTTGTTTGACTGTTTGAGGAAAGATGTTATCTAAATTTCGGCAGCGATTCTAATGACAAATTTAGCTGCGATTCTCAGGAAATATTAAAAATGGCACAAAATCATTGTTGTTTTATAATGGAATTTAATTTAATAAACCATGATATGGTATTTGCTTCTAGACTAGATTATTGTTTATGAGGGTTGTTGATGGTAAGCTGTAGTCTAGTGGTTGGCTTTTGTGAAGAGAATTGTTGTTGGGGTTGGTATTCGGTCAAAATCAATATTTTTGATTCTTTTCTAAGAATAGGTAAATATTATTCTATTAAACTTTTTCCCCATTTAAACAATGGAGGTATGTACAGGCTTTACTATCTCTTAGATGGAGAAAAAAAAAAAAAAAGCGGAAATAAGTTATTCGTAAGTTGCTACGTCCTTTCGCAATGTTGACCAGAGTATATGGTATTATCGATTTGCATTCAAGAGAGAGATTACTAAATTGAATGCCAGATTTATTTATTTATTTATTTTTCCTTTATGGTTAAATTTTAATGAACTACCAAATGAAAGGTCCAACCTTGAAAATACATGCTTTGCCCTCTGAGTTTTGAGATGCAACACTTTTAGCTTCCTTTTGCCTCGATAACCCCTTTCATTTTTCTGGAGGGGCATCAATCGCAGTTTTCTTTCTAAGGTTTGGTTGAGTCAGTTGAGAGACATATTTTTAAGAGACTAATGCTCCTTAGATAAGAAAGATTTGATTGCATAATGCGATTGGTATCTTTGTCCAGTTATACATACTTCTGCTTCCGCTACAAATGTTTTTTTATTGCTTCAAGTTTTGACTCGAACATTTAAGCTAGTAAAGATTTTCCATATATAAGAAGATATACATGGTTAACTATTCGTGTCTTAATTTCTTCTCAAAATTTGATTTTTTTTTGTACAGGGTGGGGATTCAGGCATAAAGAGGGCGAAAGTTGATAAAGAAACAGAAGTAAATGGAGTAATGGGTTCAGTTGAGAGAAGTGCCACCAGTCTAGAGCAGCATATGGCTTCTACTTCTCTGGAGCCTGTTGCAATCACGTCTGACATATCCGCAAATGCTAGAATAGAAAGATCTGGTTACGATCAGCTGCCTAAAGAAATGCATGAGATGAGAATTAGAGACGATAAAACTGTCAAGCCTGATGATAAGGTAGCGAGACAACTGTAAATTGAGGGTTCCTCTAGACAGTTTTTTTTTCAAGTCTTTTCTTGAATTTTCAGTTGGTGGTATGAATGAAATGTGGGGTACAGTTTCATTTTGTACTTGACAGTTAATGACTCGGTGGTTGTGAGTTTGTGTATGCAGGAAGTGGAGCCCTCTTTTGTCAAAGGTAATGGAACGGAAGCAGGTCAGATAATTGCAACTACAGTTGGTGGTCGAAATGGACAACCAAAACAGGTGATTGAATTATCTCGTCATTTTTTGTTGATTTTTCTAGGCTGTCTTACGATTGATCTTTTTGTCTTTTTAGATCTTAAAATTATGTTCAGCAGTCTTGTGGTTTGTAATTGATGCGATCAGACTTCCCTCTGCCATTCCCCTTCATTTTTGACAGCACAGGAAAGTGGGGGTGGGGAGAAGTTGGGGAAGTTGTTTGGAGGGATCAATTTAGGTGTTTTCCAACAGCGTAGTCTGCACTTGAATAAAGATAGTAACAGTAGGACCAAGTAGGAGAGCGATCCTTTTTTTGTACATGTGAATATGATTTATTTGCAGATGTTAATGATTTAGCCAAGGCAAAATTTTGATGACACAACCCTTCAAAAGCCTTAGTATTTTAATGGTTACCCTCAACTATTTATTCCATGATTCTTGATTTCACCATTTTTTAGATTTTGGTTATGTTAAAACGAATATCGGATTTGTTCCTTGATCCTTGAGTTATGAATGAAGCTTACAATTTGTTGTTGGCTCCCAGACAATCTCTTATATGGCAGAGCGTGTAGTTGGCACCGGTTCCTTTGGCGTTGTATTTCAGGTACTTGGAATCATTTGGCATGGATAAACATATCTAGATTGAGACTTTGGTTTAAATCTACTGTTTTTGTCATGTTATTACTTCTCACGTTTCTTATTTATGCTGTAGGCTAAGTGTCTGGAAACAGGGGATTCAGTTGCAATAAAAAAGGTCCTGCAGGACAAGAGATACAAAAATAGGGAACTTCAGATAATGCGTACACTTGATCATCCTAATGTTGTTCAGCTGAAGCACTGTTTTTTTTCAACAACTGACAAAGATGAGCTGTATCTTAACCTTGTCTTGGAGTATATATCTGAAACTGTCTACCGAGTTTCAAAGCACTATAGCAGAATGAACCAACATATGCCTATAATTTACGTGCAGCTTTATACATACCAGGTGAACCTTGAAACTGTGACTTAGTTTGTCTTTTTTTTTTTTTTTTTTTTTTTTGTGGGCTTTGAGATTTTTCTGATGAATAAGAAGTTAATATATAACCACTTTGAATTTCTCTGCACTTGTGTAACTTGTAACAAATTACAATGCTTTTTTTATGTAGATTTGCCGTGCACTCAATTACATGCATCATGTTGTTGGGGTATGTCATCGTGACATTAAGCCACAGAACTTACTGGTAAGATTTTCTTGCATTTGTATACATCTGAATAGTGATATAATAATTAATGAGCTGTTGGTGGTGTCATATAATGATTTTCTTGCATGGGCTTTCAATTTTGGTGTTATATAATGAAATTTGCTATGGTTGAATGCTATCTCCGGAATCAATTAAGTGAGCTTTCCTCTGTTAATATATGTTGCTCACAATACAAATTATTCTGTTTTTAACTAGTAAAATTAGGAAGAAAGGGCTTGAGAAGTGCTTTTAGCAATTATACATTAATGTCCTTTTTCTGTAAACCAGTGCTGTCATAATTCTGTTACTTCTTCTGGCATTCCATGAAATGCAACAATTCTTCGTTAGATTTTGTTCGTAGAATTTTGTTACGATGTTTTTAAATGTGTTGTATTAGGTGTTACCTTCCTTAAAAGATCTTTTTCTAAGTTGAACTTGCCATGAAAAAATATTTAGATTGAGGTTGTTATGTGATTTGCAGGTCAATCCCCACACTCACCAGTTAAAGATATGTGATTTCGGAAGTGCAAAGATGTTGGTATGTTTTTTTTTTCTTTATTAAAGAAATTTGTTTTTGGTTGAAATTTGAAAGTATCACTGGTCATGCTTGGAAACTAATGATTCGCTTTCTCATCTTTAGATGCCAGGTGAACCTAACATATCCTATATATGCTCAAGATATTACAGAGCTCCAGAACTTATATTCGGGGCTACAGAATACACTACTGCTATTGATATGTGGTCTGTTGGTTGTGTCTTGGCTGAACTTCTTCTGGGACAGGTTGGATTTTACTTTTTTTCTTCTATTTTTTGTATGAATTGTTCAAACCTTGATATCAGTCTTTTCCAACAATTGCTCAATACACGAAATGTGTTGCTCATTTCATTAATTGTCTGCTTCTGAGTTCTTTTCAAGCATTAGCTTATGGAGCTCTGCCAGATTTTACACACACACACACACTTAATTACTTCTATAATGAGATATAAATGGCCAGTTCTGATGTCTATTGCTTTTTGCACATCATGCAGCCTCTGTTTCCTGGGGAAAGTGGAGTTGATCAGTTGGTGGAAATCATTAAGGTGTGACATCTTGGGCCCTTTTATTTCCATTGTTTTATTTTTATTTTTCATGTTTTTCGTTTCCTCATTAGGTTTTTCCCTCTTTTGCTATACTGTATCAGATCCTGGGGACCCCAACAAGAGAAGAAATTAAGTGCATGAATCCAAATTACACTGAATTTAAGTTTCCACAGATTAAAGCTCATCCATGGCACAAGGTGGGTCAACTTATCAGGAAAATATTTCTTTTCTTCCGTCTCTATAGTATTTGCACCTTCTTAAACCACAGTTGTCTTACCAGAGATATGATTTCAGATATTTCAAAAGCGAATGCCCCCAGAAGCAGTGGATCTTGTCTCAAGATTGCTCCAGTATTCACCGAACCTACGTTGTACAGCTGTAAGAATATCATACGTCATTAAATGAGTCATTTGTACTTCATTTTAAGTACATAGTTGATGATTGTTTTGAGTTCTCTAATTTTTCCGTGTCTTGGCTCAGTTGGAGGCATGTGCACATCCCTTCTTTGATGATTTAAGAGAGCCAAATGTATCCTTGCCTAATGGGCGAGCTCTACCACCTCTTTTCAATTTCACAGCTCAAGGTAAAGCGTGTTTACTCTTCTCACTGTATTTGCCTAAGAGTTCTTTCTGTTTTCGCTCATGTTAATTTCCCTACAGAATTGGCTGGTGCATCTGCTGAACTGCGTCAGCGTCTCATTCCGGAGCATGCAAGGAAATGAAATCGATGAGTGAGACAATCACATCCTTAGCGATATAAATCATTTTTTGGATGCTTAGTTGCCACATAAACCATAATTCCCCACTCGTGTTAGTCCAGGGCCATCGTTTTTTTTCCCTGCTTAGTTGCGTAGTGGCTGCGCAAGAATTTTTGTGATGGGATAGAGAGGTGGATAGATTGGGATTGGGATTTCGATTTCGAGTTCTTGGCAACGAGGTTTGACATTTTATTTATTTTCAATGTGATGTGTTAATATACTTCAGTTGTGAAGGATGAGTTAATACAGATATGATATCTTGATTGTCGATACTAATTGAATGTGATCACTAGATGAACTAGGACATCGTTCAGTGTATAATTTTCCTCCTCCCTTTTGTTTTTATTAAAGAATTCAAATTATCATGAAATCCACGGTACCGTCTCCCATTTTGGCACTTAATTTATGTATCTTGTATGTTTCTCAAAATTTCAACTTATTCGGAAAAAAAAATTTGTAGAACCTGCCAATTGCTAAACATTTGATTTGATTTCCCTCAAAAGAAAGTTATAAAACGCGCTAAGATGATGGATTTTCTACCAGTAGTCACCACACGAACATTTTCCTTCTCTAAAATGATGAAAACGGTTTGAATCCCGCAAGATAATGTGCCTAAGATAAACCCCTGATGTGTATTTCATAGCGTTATGGCAATCGCCACAGACCCGGAGATTCTTAAAAATGCGAATTGGTGCTCCGGCTGGCACCGTGAGAAGTGCGAAAGCAACGGCCAACTTCTCACTGTGATAGGCCAGACCAAGCTGCTTACCCTCAACATCCAAATCATGAAGTGAAAAATTCATGTCTGGCACATAGCCAGCTTCCTTGATCAATAGCATCATCTCATCGATCTTGGAATAAATGTCGGCTGTTCTTGGATGGCCTCTATCTTCAGATAAAAAGGTGTGCACTTGGCTGTTCAATTCAATCCAACTACAGCCAGGTTCCTTACTGATTCCCCTCGATTTCATTAATTTTCGAATACTTGCAGCAGCATCCCATTTCCCAGCTGCAGAATACATATTAGATAACAGAACATATGGCATAGCATTTTTGGGTTCCAATTCAAAGAGGTTCTTTGCGGCTCTCTCTCCCAATTCCAAGTTCCCATGTACTCTACAAGCGGCAAGGAACGCCTTCCATACAGTTGCATCTGGTTCTACGACCATTTGATCTAGTAATTCCTTGGCTTCTACAAGTTTTCCTGACCGCCCCAATAGATCAATCATACAGGCATAGTGTTCAGGGCCTGGTTGAATTCCGTAAACCTTATTCATCGATTCAATATAGTGGCGAGCATTTTCCACAAGACCAGCATGGCTGCAAGCAAATAGTAAACCAATAAAAGTGATGGAGTCTGGCTTTGTTCCACTAGCAAGCATCTGATCATAAAACTGCAACGAGTCTTTTCCTCTACCATTTTTTGCATAACCAACTATTAGAGCTGTCCAAGTAATAACGTCCCGAACTTGCATAGAGTCAAATACACGATTTGCATCTTCTATACTTCCGCACTTAGCATACATCATCACTAGGGAGTTACCCACTGATAAGGATGATCCAAGGCCAAATTTGAGAAAGGTGGCATGAACTTGTCGCCCTAATTCCAACAGAGTCAGTTCTGCACAGGCACTCAGGATGCTTGCAACAACAATTTGGTCAGGACAAATGCCTGCAATTCTCATGTCACAAAAATATTTAAGAGCTTCTTCACAAGAGCCATTGTGTGCACATCCTGTGACCAATGAGGTCCAAGAGATTACATCCTTATCTTGCATATGGTTAAATACCGTAAAGGCACAACCTAAGCTCCCCCGTTTAGCATACATGTCGACAAGAGCATTGTTCACTAGCTTGTAAGCCTCAAATCCAGTTTTAATAATCAAACAATGGACAGACTTTGCATTTTTCATATCCATATTGGAAGTGAAGCAGTTCAAAACAGATGGGTATGTAAAAGCATCAATCTTCATTTCTCTTGCATGCATTTGCTTGAAAAAAGACAAAGCTTCATCTTCGAACCCCTGCCTTACACACCCAACGATCATAGAGTTCCAACTAACTACATCATCAACTGACATATTCAATAACAACCTCCTTGCACTGTTCAAGTCCCTGCATTTCACATACATACTAACCAATGCACTTTGAACATAAGCATTAGCTTCCAATCCGCCCCTAATTACACAACCGTGCACCTGTTCCCCAAAACCAAGCGCTGAAACAGAAGAACAAGCCGTCAATACACAAGGGAAAGTGTACTGATTAGACTCAACTCCTTCAGCCCTCATGTCTCGAAAACATTCAATTGCTTTGAATCCATATCCATTTTGCGAGTACCCAGTCACCATTGTAGTCCAGGTCACGTGAGTTTTCCCATCAGGCATCATTTTAAAGAGATACTCAGCCTCCAAAATGCATTTACACTTTGCATACATGTCAACAAGACCAGTCACAACAAAAACATTGGAGTCAAAACAAGTCTTTACAGCATAACCATGAATTTGTTCTCCTCTTTGAAGCAAAACCATAGAAGAACACAATCTAAGAACACTACCCAATGTGTACTGGCTCGGTCCATGTCCCTCAAATCGCATTCTCCAAAACAACTCAAACGCTTCAACTTCCCGCCTACATTGACAATACCCAGAAATAAGTGAAGACCAAGTAATGCAACTCTTATATGGGGTCTCATCAAATAGTCTTTTAGCTTCACTTAATTTCCCTGAATTGGCATAAGCAGCTATCATCGTATTCCATGTAAACTCATCTCTATCAGAAATTTCATCAAACAATTGGCGTGCTTCATCTATTCTACCCGATTTCGACAAATCTCTCAATACCCTATTCGAATGAAACCTAGAATCACTAAAATTCACAACACTGTGAACACAACGAGCTAATTTTACATGCTCACCTCGACATTTATGATAAAAATTCAAAATTTCAAAATTCAATTTGAACATAACCGCGTTCTTTTCCTTTTTTACGCGGCTAGCTACGAAAAAACAAAGAAAATCACGGACAATAAATCAATAATCAGCCAAAATTGCGGGTCCCCTGAGTTTTCGTTCACCACTTGATTGTCAGTTGAATTGAAACTCGACGAAGAAAACAGGCGGGAAATTCAATTAACCAGAACACAGCCACACAGGTGTTGTAATTGTATGCTATGTTGAGAATTTTTATCTGTTCGTACCTGGAAGAGTACGTACGCTGTCGAATGTCGATGGCATTTTGTTTTCAGAAATCAAAATCGTTTTTTGGAATTTTGTCCTCCTCGTTGTCTTCACAATCACATCCCTTGTTATCGTCCGGTCACTCCACAACACATTCACTTTCACTTTAACTTTCACACTAATTTCCTACTTGCTCTCATACCAACATTTCCATACTCGCTTACTCGTTGGCTTTTGGATAACTTTAACGTGTTAATTTTGAATAATGTTTGGGTACTGTCCAGTCAATAACCAAAATATTGACCCACCCGATAAGAGTGTAGCACGTGGCCTAATTTGTGAGATAAATGTAAGAAGTAAAAGAAAAAAGGTCACGTGGTATACTCTAATTAGTGGGGTCAGTATTTTAGGTACTGATGGGTCGATACCCAAACATTATTCGTTAATTTTTCTATTTACAATTACCAAATAATAATTTATTTATTTTTATACAACCAAATTATATTGTCCGGTGTACCAAATAACAATTTTATAAAAAATGTTATGGACTAAAACATTAATTATGTAGTATTTATTTAAAGGAATAAGGGGCTTTTTTTTTTTTTTTTTTTTTTGGGTATCTATCTATCTAAAGTCTTATAAGATATTAATTTGTTAGACATATGGATAAATCTTACAAATTAAGATATTATGATATGTTTGCTTTTTCATTTTGGATAACTTGTTACAAATGTAAAATTTTTAACTTTTTTCATTTATAACCTTTTAATATCCTTTGATATTTGTAACAAAATAATTTTTATTTTTTAAATTGATAATAAAAAATAAATGGGAGGATGGTGGTTGGCTTCCTCCAATCCCAAGAGGTGGAG
This sequence comes from Acer saccharum, assembly GCA_030490815.1. Classification (NCBI taxonomy): domain Eukaryota; kingdom Viridiplantae; phylum Streptophyta; class Magnoliopsida; order Sapindales; family Sapindaceae; genus Acer; species Acer saccharum. Next base: position 42,891,829 of record CM059870.1, on the reverse strand, counting down.
CCGCCGTCGTTCTTTTTAGTTTGTTAGGTTGTATTAGGGTTTCTTCAAAATTTGGAATTTTTGGAAAATTGATTTTTAGGGTTTTATTATGTGTGGATAAAATTATAAATGTATGAATTGTTATATGATATTTGTGAAATTTACTAAAAAAAAAAAAACTCTACTATAACACTTCTTTAATAAGATAAAAGTAAAAAAAAATTACTTTTTTTAAAAGACATATATATCTTAAAATAAGATATAAGTTGGAAAAAAAAAAAAAAAAAAAAAAAAAAAAAACTGATTTATTTTAATTTAAGATACAAGAGACAACAAGTCTTATATTGAAAAAAAAAAACAAATAGCCCTAAGTTAATTCATCAATTAAGTTATATGTATTAGATAGCTTTTGCTATTATAAGAGTTTAAATTGACATAGTCATTAGTCATTTTAATTAATATTCTTTAAAATATTCCATGACCTGTGAAAATCATAGCTTTACATGTATAGTAGGTAGGAAGTCTCTTAAGGAGGCCGACCAAAACCCTACGTAGAATTCTGAGATCATATCCTATAATATTAGTGTCATTTATTATGAATTTTTGTAGTCAATTAAACATGATATAAAAAACAATTAAAAAAGAACAAGATAAAAATTCCTAGGTATAGAAGACATGATTCAAACCCGTAACTTTATAATGTATGTGTAAAGGGTATATAACTTAGACAATCTCATCTTGTCAAATTAGAGCGTTATTTAGAATTGTTAAATAGTTAATTAAACAATATTTCAAAACAAAATATGATATATATATTATTTAAAATGTTCTCTAATAACACAATAAAAAATAATGAAATTTTATACACATATAGACTGGCGAGTACAAGTAAATGAGTAATAGAAAAAGAGTAATGCTACTTTATCCAAATCTGGTGCCCAAATGACGTGGTAACACTCTCGTCTATTCATTTAGATTGTATTAGATTTGCTTGATTTAAATGAATGGATGAGATTATTGCCACGTCATTTGGGCATCAGATTTGGACACCAAATTTGGACAAAGTAGCATTACTCATAGAAAATACAGGTCGTTGTAGGAGTCAATTTGTTCCGGGAAAAAATAACGTTAAGTACTGAGAGCTACCCACACTAATTTGTTGTTTTCTGCTTTAAAAAAAAAATAATTAAAAAAATTATCGTCTCATTCTCAACAACAGTCTCCCCAAACCAACCAAACAAAACAAGACTACAGTGAAAAGCTACCCAAAATTTTTGCCCATTCAAAGGTTTAAATTTTCAAATCTCTCTCTCTCTCTCCATTTAAAAATCCCTAAATATTTTCAGTCTCGAAATTAGTCTCTAGAATATTTCGAATTTTTTTTTATATTATTATTATTGTATCATATGTGTACTGTTCAAAACCCCAAATTTAGTTTCTGGTGCAGAGTCGCAAATTGAATTTTGATTCGGCTTCAATCTTCAAGATATGTATCCACCGAACACGCCGCCGGAAACCGTGGACGCGTCTCCGCTGTTGACACACTCAATCGCCGACCATCTCCTGCGGAGCCGCCGCCTCCTCCGTCGCCCTCCGCCTCCCTTTCGTGGTGCTGCGGCGCGTATTCTCAGGCGGGCTAGTGGCCGCCGCATGATGCTGCGAGAGCCGTCTGTCCGGGTCAGAGAGACGGCGGCGGAGCAGCTGGAGGAGCGTCAAAGTGACTGGGCCTACTCGAAGCCTATTATAGTCCTCGACGTTCTCTGGAATTTGGCCTTTGTAGTGATCGCCGTCGTTGTTCTGGGTCTGAGTATTGAAGAGAGGCCTGACGTGCCTCTCAGGCTGTGGATTGTTGGGTACGCTTTCCAGTGCTTGTTTCATGTCTCGTGTGTTTTTGTGGAATACAAAAGAAGGGGCGGTGAAGCAAGAGAGAATGGTTTCGGCGATTCGGGTTCCGGGTCAGGTAGCGAAGGTGGCGATTCCGATTATTATGGGCCGGAGCTGCCTCAGAATGAAGATGAAACCAGGTAGACTTGCAAGTCTTTTCATTTGAATTTATACACACACACACACATGTATTTGAATTTCAAGGTTTTATTTGATTGTTTGTGTCGCGTGTGGCTGCAGTTTAGCAAAGAATTTGGAGTCTGCAAATACAATGTTTTCATTTCTATGGTGGATTGTTGGGTTTTACTGGATAACCGCCAGTGGTGAAACTCTGACTAGTGATTCTCCGCTGCTTTATTGGTTCGTTAACATAAACTCGTTCTTGAAGTGCTTTGGTTTTTTAGCTTCTTTTTGTTACAGAATTGTTGGTTTGTTTTTGCAGGCTTTGCATTATATTCCTTGCATTCGATGTGGCGTTTGTTGTGATCTGTGTTGCTGTGGCTTGTCTCATTGGTATTGCTGTTTGTTGCTGTCTTCCTTGTATACTTGGGATACTATATGCTTTAACTGAACGGGTAATTGGCTATGAAGATCTACAACATTTGTGTTGATGTGTTGTTTTCTCAGTTCCTGTTTTGTTTCTTTTAGTGGATTGGTTTGGAATCTGTCTCCTATATAGACTTATAATATCAAGCATAAATTGAAAAGGAGTAGTTTAGTCAGGAAAAAAAATAAAACAACTGATTTTTAAGATGATTCACGTGGTGTTTTCAGTTATTGTAATGTGGTGTAATATATATCATTTGCAATCAGTCTGGAGTTATGTCGAAATGCACAGTTATGAATCATATGACTCATTATATTAAGTGAACAAACTTTAAAGTAAGCATGCTAGTTACCAGTTGGTACAATTAACTAGTTCTATGATAAGAATTTGGAGCTGTATAATTGCTTTATAAGTTCAAGTATCAGTTAAAGAGTGGTTGAACATGTGTTTGCTGTCAATGGAAATCATGTGTTTGATGAACAAATGTGCTATACTGGAATCCATGCTTATTGTTTTTCTGCATTTATGCGTTATGTTTAGTAAGGAAAACATACCTGCATCATTGAGGAAATGTGCTTGTTTCTAGAATATGAATGAAGTGTTCCCAATATGACATCATGGTATTTCCTTTTGTGATCTGCTCAAAGTAGTAATCAGTCAACCTTAACTGATTCAGAGACTCAGTATTTTTATGGTTGGGAAGAGTATAGTTTGCATGAGTGATTGTACATTTATACACTTTTGCTTATGTAATCTTTGATTCCTTTTTGGGGGCTGAATGTAGATGGTTTTAGATATCTACCAAGATACTCGAGCTATCTATTCTATACAGAGAAAGATATATATTTAAAATACAATTCTTGTCTTATTATGTGTGTGCCCTGCAATGCTAGGACGCATTTTTGGATGGGGGACATTGTTATTGTCTTGGAGCAGTGGACATTTATTGTGTTTGAATGCACCCTTTTGGTAGTTTGGATGTCTGATTGTCACTTGTACTGAACATATTGTTTGTATTTGGCAATTTCTATACTTATTGATTGTTTGGATTCCTTCATTTGTTTGCTTGCTGGGAGTTCAAGTCATGATCATATGCATCCATCTCTGTTGTTTCCTTTTGCTCCCCATATTTTAATAATCCCTGCCTAATTTATCTCGTTTACACTCAAAAATAGGAAGGAGCCACAGAAGAAGAGATTGATCGGTTGCCGAAGTACAAATTCCGCAGAATAGGTGATATTGAGAAAGTTAATGGTGAGCTTCAAGAATCTTTTGGAGGGATAATGTCTGAATGTGGTACCAATACACCCATTGAACGTGTTCTTTCCCAGGATGATGCTGTAAGTATCCCATTGTGGTAATATGCTGTTTTGCAGATTTATTAAAAATTTATAATGTTATTGGAAATGTCTTAGCTTCATGATTGTAGTGAATCTTAGGACTTATGCCCATGGTTCTATAGAGAAGCTTCGTACCTCAAACTCAATAACTGGACGCAACTCATTCTTTATGGAATTGAACGTTAGATTAAAAATGATCACCATATGTAGTTGCTGATACCTAATCAATCGTTGATGGATCTTGGTCTGTCAACCTTCTTTGAAAGCCAACATTGACCTTGTGCTTGTAATAATACATGTGAGCTTGGTATCTTCATATGTTTGGTGTTAATGGATGATGTTCAAGCCATTTTGAGAATAACATATATAACTTATTTATGGATAATATATATCACTTTTGATGTAAATATCTCATGTAAATTACAGGAATGTTGCATCTGCCTTTCTGCCTATGATGATGGAACTGAAATGCGTGAACTTCCTTGTCGTCACCATTTCCACTGTGCTTGCATAGACAAGTGGTTATACATCAATGCTACCTGTCCTCTTTGCAAGTTCAACATTCTAAAATCAGGGAATCAAAGAGACATTGAGGAGGCCTAGATTCAAGATTTTCATTCGAGTACTGGACAGAGCTGCTTTAATTGTTTTCAGTCACGCGTGCATCGCGTTTCTTTCTCGCTCCACGACTTTCTTCTTGGTGGTAGCTTCAGACCAAGTTGTGTTAACAATGTAGTCTTAGTATATATAGCTGGTGTTAGCTTTGTCTAGTTTTTTCCATGCAGGCGTATGTATATGTTTTGTCTTTAAGATTCTCCAGTTATGAGAGAATGGTCTGATTTTGCCTTGGCTGTAAATATTGTAGTTTTGTTCTTATAACTTATGTGCTATGTCTTGAGTTTACCGTCTTATAAATATAATAATAAAACAGAGAAACAGTCTCAGTATCTACTAGTTCGCGGTAATGGATTGAATCAGTGATCTTTGGTTGGTAAAAAAAGAGAGAGAGAGAGAGAGAGAGCTCAGCTGCTCTACAACTCACAATCTTTGAAAGGTGATCGTGACCAACACGGGCGTGATTGTCTTCATAGCTCTTCTGTTAAAGCATTGGCCGAGAATAGAGATTCGAACCTGATCAAAGAAGCAGGATACAAGCTTGAATGCTGGACTGATTCTGTTTGTTGATGACACTTCTTTCATTTTTGTCTCATCAATGATTCAATCAGATTTTGTATAACATTGCTGTGTTGATTTTAATCAAAATGACATATTTGGGTGGAAAAAATAAGGGAAAATTGCACAAACTTACCCTAACATTTCCTATTATGGCATAATATTCAACTAATGCATTGAATTGCACAAATAACCCCTCCTGTTAGTCAACTTTAGTTAAAAAAAACCATTGACCATTATTTTTTTTGAAAGTCCAAAATTGCCCCTGCACTTTGATATAAAAAAATCTTAATTGCCCTTTATTTAAAACATTATCTACTTTAAATTATTAAAATATAAAAAATAAATACTAAACATAATCCTTTTTAAATAAAAAGAAATTCAAAAATAATATATTAAAAACAAAAAAATTTAAAAAAACGTTATTTTGAGAAAATATAATTTAAAATTATGCAAGTCCAATATGAATAGTGATAATGTGCTACATATTTTTGATATTTAAAACATATTTTTATTTTATTTAAAAAAGATTATGTTTAGTATTTTTTTTTTTTTTTAAATTTTTGAATCAAAATATAATGCGTAATTTATATTGAGTCAAATTATTTTGTCTTATAGAGATGAACATTGAACAAATTTTCGGTACTATTGTATTTTATTATGACAAATGATTATATTTTTATTTCAAACTCTTGATGATTTTATTTATATTTGTGTTTAGAATACTAAACATAATCCTTTTTAAATAAAAAAATTTAAAAAAAAAAACAAAAAAAAATTCAAAAATATGTAACACATTACCACTATTCATATTGGACTTGCATAATTTTAAATTATATTTTCTCAAAATAACGTTTTTTTTTTTTGTTTTGTTTTTAATATATTATTAAATAGCATTTTCTCAAAATAACGTTTTCTTAAATTGTTTTGTTTTTAATATTGTTGGTAGCAGAAATACACCTCCGAATAATCTTCCGGATACGTCCCTCCCTTCCCCTCGGTGGCAATAGAACCCTCCGAAACGTTCTCCAGCTAAACTATTTCTCTATCTGGATTCCCTCTCAGAGGCCTATTGTCCACCGATAATCTCACCGGAACTACCCGGCAGTCAGGCAGTTAACCGCCATTAAAGGCAAGCAGACGTGTCGATCCCGATCCAATCAATAAGCGACACGACATCCACCTTGTCAGAAGAATGACCTATATATACTTCATTTTTTACCATTTGAAAGGGACAGAAAACTTTCAAGAGCAAGATAAATAGAGAATCCCATAGATAAGTGAATGAGGTAGGCCCAAACTGTATTTCGAGAGATTATTCTCCGCCCTGTAAATCTCTTGTAAGATATATCATTGTAAAATCGAACAGTGTTCAATCAAATACGTTCCCTCTCAACGAATACTTCGGAGGGACATTTTTACCATCAACAAATATATTATTTTTGAATTTTTTTTATTTAAAAAGGATTATGTTTAGTGTTTAATTTTTATATTCTAATAATTTAAAGTAGATAATGTTTTAAACAAAGGGCAGTTAAGATTTTTTTTGTAATAAAGTGCAGGGGCAATTTTGGGCTTTCAAAAAAAAATTATGGTCAATGGTTATCTTTAACTGAAGTTGACTAACAGGAGGGGTTGTTTGTGCAATTAAAGACATTAGTTGAATATTATGCTATAATGGGAAACGTTAGGGTAAGTTTATGCAATTTTCCCAAAAAATAAAATAAAGGGAAAATTGCACAAACATACCCTGACTTTAACACATATATGAGGCATAATCCAGTTTTGTCAAAATTACAAGAAAATACCCTTGACTAACCGTTGACTGACAGTTGACCATACTAAATGATAAAATGACCAAAATACCATTCTTCAATGTTTTATTAATTTTTATTTTAAAAAAATACTGTAAATATTAAAATAATTAAAAACTAATTAATTAACAATATAAAATTTAGAAGTCAAATATTACAAAATATCCAAATTACCCCTCAATATTATAATATTTTTAATTTTTTAATTGTTTGATAATTGTTAATTATATATTAAAAGCCAACCAAAACAATTTATATTTATATTTTTTTAAAGAAAAGCAAATCAAATTAATTGTTAAAAGCAAAAAATAAATAGCAATTGATCTCCATAGAGACCTACGAAATAGTTATCAAACAATTAAAAAATTTAAAAAATTATAATATTGAGGGGTAATTTGGACATTTTGTAATATTTGACTTCTAAATTTTATATTATTAATTAATTAGTTTTTAATTATTTTAATATTTACAGTATTTTTAAAAATTAAAAATTAATAAAACATTGAAGAAGGGCATTTTGGTCATTTTATCATTTAGTATGGTCAACTGTCAGTCAACGGTTAGTCAAGGGTATTTTCTTGTAATTTTAGCAAAAACTAGATTATGCCTCATATATGTGTTAAAGTCAGGGTATGTTTGTGCAATTTTCCCTAAAATAAAAATGAAGAGCTCAGCTGCGCAAACTCACCAACTTTGAAAGGTGTTAGTGATGGACCCTACCATCAGGAGCGCAATTGTCGTCATTGCTCTTTTTATTAAAGCATTAGCCGAGATTCGAACCCGCTCAAAGGAGCAAGGTACAAATCTTACCACTTGGCTGTTGCTGTTTGCTGATGTTACTTCTTCCATTATTTTTATATATAGCATTTTTTCTCTTCCTCGATTGAATCGAACTACGATTTTTTGGTGTATGTGTGTGTTTGTTTGTGTAACATTGCTCATGGTCATTGTAGGAAGAAAAGCCAAGAGTAAGGGAAAAAAAAATGAAGATTCTAATTAAATGATGAATTGGTAAATGGTGTTCATTTATGTTGGTAATATATCATATTCGAGTTGCAGTACTTTGATTATAAAAAATAAAATAAAAGAATAAAGGATCCATTTTTAGCATCTCAAAATATTTTGGATTCAAATCACCCTTCTTCGGATCTAATATAAAGCACATACCGACAAATAATATCATGAAAGAGTAAATAATGTAAATGGAATATATAAAATAAGATTTAGTTACTATATAGTTGCTAAGTAGTTTTGTAAGAGAAAAATAATTTTCAATATATATTTTTTTAAATGTTACAATAATTTGGGGGTTGAGAGACACAACCTACAACATCATAGTATATGTGTGATGGGTATATCATTAAGTCAACCTCATCTTATCAATTTTTGTATACATTTGGATTGAAATTCAATAACTAAAAACTAATCATGTATACCTAGACAGTTAGTGCCGGTCCTGACGATTCCGAAGTCCCTGGGCGAAATCTAAAAAATAGGTCCCATACCAACAAAATCATCCCCACTTCATCCCAAAATAAAAATCAAAATTAAAAAATCAATGATTTTTATGTTGAAGAAATGAAGAATATATAGGTAACAGGTGACAGGAAAGTATGAAAATTTAAAAAACTAGGTTTTGTATTAGAATAAAACGAATAAGGCCAGCTTCTAATTTTTTTTGGTATTGTTTGAGCTTTTTTTGGATTTTTTTTTATTTTTTTTTTATTTAACAACTTAACCCATAACAAAAACTCATAGAATATATTTGAGGCCCCTAGGCATGACAGGACCGGGGCGGAGCCCCCTGTATACAGTATATGTATAGTAGCTGAACACTATAAAATATAAACATATCAAATGCAAACAACAACCACCGGTCCACCACGCAATATCGCTTAGCAATAAAATGTGTTCATTCAGTCTGACTATGTTCCAAGTTAGAATCATCACGTAATAAATGATTTATCAAAAAGAAAAGGAAAGGAAAAAACAATTTGCGTACGTGTCAACATCGTAGTAGTGGGGGACTCATGCATCATACGTGCAATACTTGAGTCAACCAAAGTGGTACAATCGATCCCCTTGTAAAGGAGTTATTGTGGTTGGAAGGATTGAGGAAGTTGATGAGAAGGAGGAAAGAAAGGAGGAAAGAAAGAGACGCATAGCTTCTTTTTTTGACATAATCATATATTATGACTGTCACGGCTTTTAGGTGGGGGCAGGACTCAGGACAGCGTATGTTCCAGGTCATGACTTTGGAAATTTGTCATCAATTATCACCAATTTTGAGGTCTTCCAATCACCATTTTACTTGAATTTTATAATAAAGTTAAAAGTCTTACGAGGATTACCTAAACTTTCTACCTACTTTCCTCGATTAATTTATTCAATGATCGTATAATGAAACATCGTAGGACCGACCTAATTATTTAATTTTTTGTGATGTACGTCGGCGATAACTTAAATATGAGATATTGTTGAACTGCGATACCGATTAGTATCTAATTATTTAATTATTATTGATGTTGTGAAATTAAGTCAGAAATAATTTCTGATGCTGAGGTCATCACACATCTATATGCGATCCACGTCGTGTGCATCGGAAGTTCCAGCGTCGAATTTTTCAAAAATCCTCACGCACTCTATGATACAATTTTTCTCTCATAGGTACACATAATAGACATATTTGTAGCATACTAATACATGTCACCACATTTTTGCCACGTGTATTATTATGATTAAAGTTATGTTGCTTACATGGCAAAATTGTGGTGATGTATATTAGCATGCTATAAATATACTTGTAATGTGTGCCTATAAGAGAAAAACTCATCTATAATAAGTTATAATATATATTAACAATTTTTCTATTATCAGTTCGAACCGACAAAAAATATATCAGTTCCTTGCATGTGGGCCATTAAATTTAAATACTTTGACTTTGCTGTATACACTTGTCAAAGCATCTTTTAAATTCAATGACCCACATGTAAGAAATTAATATAATAGAAAGACTATATATATTAGAAACCATATGTTGGAGTTTTTATTCTCTCAAGACTTTTTATTGTGCTCTTTTCTTTTGAGGCATCACTAAATTAGGAAAAAATTAGCAACAAAGGAGGAAAAAAAAAACCCATGAGAAAAACTTGAAGTCCATATCCTTCCAGCTGTTCATTAATACTGCCTTACCGGTAATGGTGGGGGAGATTCATTATGCACACCAAACTTTTGATATATGTAATGTTACGTCACTTACGTTACAGAAGTATGGTAATGTGTATTATTATGTTTAAAATATGTATACATGAGAGAAAAATTATGCAATGGGGTATCCATGCAGACAATCGTATTACAAATAATTGTAGAACGATTGAATTGATAATATGAACGAATTACAATATATTGAAATAATAACATATTTATAATAATCTAATTATTTTTTCTTTCTTTTTTTAAATAATCTAATTCTTATACGACTATTCAAAAACATGAAAACAAATCTAATTAAAATAGGAAACAAATACAAAATATAAATTAGGAAATAAATCTTACTAAAATGGAAATTATATTAAACTTCCTACGTCGGTATTGGTGAAAGTTGTTCTCATTAGCAAAATAACTTGAAAAATAATGATAAATTGGATATGAAAATATATTAAAGGGACTCTAAAAACAATGTCATATAGTAGTGTGCATACAAAATTAAATTCATAAAAAACAATTCGAGTCACCACACCATATGTGGTATCAAAAATTTTAATTTATAACGCAATTCAAGTTAATTAGTAAATTATCAGACAAGAATAGCCACAACTTTTTTTTTTTTTAATTTCATCGTATAAATTTACACTAATGCTAGTCAACCCAAAAATTTAGTCTAAAAATCAACCTAAAAATGTGGCAAGTGATTTGTCATTCTATATCATTTGTGTGGTGATAACAATTCATTTGCTATATTATTTGGGTTGTATAGTATTATTCATAAATTTATGGAGAATACCATTCGGCCAATCTCATTGTATCACAATCGAGATGGAGAATACCATTTGACGAACCTCATCGTATCACAATCGGGATCTCAGTTATGATCCTCAACTTTATAGTTGGGATGTGTGGTTATCGCAGAACTATATATATATATATACTAATAATAAATAAAGAAAAAACCAAATAATAAATAAAGAAAAAACAGAAGAGGAAGACTTCAAGAAATGGTAATTTGATCACTCCATCAAAACAATCACGTAACAATTAATTGAGGAAAAGGTTCAAGTTATTGAACGCGTGATACAGCCAATCACTTATTTTTGGTAATGAACCAATCACTTATTAAAAGATTATATTTAAAAGAATAATTGAATTTGCCCCTTTTGGTATATCTTATAATCACCTATTCATCCTCTAATTTCCTATTATTTACATTCAGATTTCAAATTTTCAAATCTATGCACGATTCATACACCAAACAGGAATACCAGTCGCCACTTCACCAACCGGAATTCCCAGCCTTTGCGGCCGGTTCTGCTGCTGCTGCTGATGCTGATGCTGCGACGAATACGTGCCGTATCCCTGAACATTCAACCCTCCGACCTGCGACGAACACCCCACCACCGCTGCTGTCCCATACCCTGATAAATTCGAGCCATTCTTAGACGAATACGTGGAGTATTCCGGCGCCTTGACTCTAACAGAAATATTAATAATTCCGTTCTTGTCCCTGCTCGCATCCCTCAAGCGATAACTCAAAAAATGTAAATAATTCTCAGGTAAATACCCTCCGATAAAATCTGAAACCGGTATTTGTGCAAAACCGATATTTCGGTTAACTGAAGAAGTCTTGCATTGGACTTCCAAAGTAATAAAACTCGCTTGCTTTGGCAATTCTAAGTCAAGCTTTTCGTTCCATGAAGGATAGCTTCCTCCGAGAGCGTCGACGCTCGTTGTACCGTAATTGAAAGGGTCGACTTTTACGACAACGAAAGCGTTCTTTTTCACCGATTTTCCGTCGATCCGTAGGTTTTCGCCGGATAATACAGTGATTTCAATTCTCCGAGCCGACATCGTTTTTATTCTGATAAAACAAAGAGAAGGAAAATAAATCTGTAGAATAATAAAATATATGTATGCGGCGTTTATAGACAAAGTTATTGTTTTTGGAATGTTTGAGAGTAGAATTGAGAGGTATTTATAGTCTTATAGAGGGGACTTGCTGGAAGCTCAAAGGAAGTGTGAAAGAAGCAGATACGTTGTTTCTGATAGCGAGTGGGTTATTGTAAAACGTGAATGACCAATTAGAGTTGAAAAAGAGGGCCACGATTGCGTTGACTTCGTCGTTTTTGGCTACTTATTGGACTGTCATCTATTATAATATATAAGTGGTTAACTGGGAAATATATTGAGGGGTGAATGAAATGGATTAGAAATTCAATAATGGCGTGTGGTTTCGTTGGAGAAAATTCAAGTCATACTCGTTCCAATTTAACTGGTCCAACCAAGTAATTACTAATTATTCCAAAAATATAGTCTCAATTGGAAATTTCTAAAATGTTTACCTATTCTCTCATAACAATTTTTTTTTTTTTTTCAATAAAATAAAATCTGAAACCTAACGAATCAACCTTTTCTCGGGGATACCCAATTCTGTCCTAATAATCATAAAATATTTAACATAAAAAATAATTTATACTACAATATTCCAATTCTTGTTTATATTACATAGCATGCAGTAGTTTTTATATGTTTCTAAAGGCATGTTTACTTATCGGGATTAAAAATCAAAGTGAATCAATTTTTATTGGAAAGAAAATCAGAAAAGGGGATTAAGTTCTTTTTCTAATGTAAATAAAAAAGAATCAATTTTCATTAGAAAGATAATCAGAAAAAGGATTAAGTTCTCTTTCCAACGTGAATCAAAATGAATTAATTTTCATTGGAAAAAGAATCGGAAAAGGAGTCCTTCTTTCTAACGTGAATCAATTTTCATTGGAAAGAGAATTATAAAAGGGGATTAAGTTCTCTTTCTAATGTGAATCAATTTTCATCGATAAGAGGATCAGAAAAGGAGATTAAATTCTCTTTCATGTGAATCAAAGAAAATCAATTTTCATTTGAAAGATAATCGGAAAAGTAGATTAACTTCTCTTTCTAGTGTGAATCGAAGGGAATCAATTTTTATTGGAAAGAGAATTAGAAATGGGGATTCAATTATCTTTTGAACGTGAATCAAAGGGAATCAATTTTCATTGGAAATATAATCATAAAAGTGGATTAAGTTCTATTTTTAATATGAATCAAAGGGAATCAATTTTCATTGAAAAGAGAATCGGAAAATGGGATTAAGTTCTCTTTCTGGCGTGAATAAAAAAGAATCAATTTTCATTGGAAAGATAATTAGAAAAGGGGATTAAGTTCTCTTTCATGTGAATCAAAGAAAATCAATTTTCATTTGAAAGATAATCGGAAAAGTAGATTAACTTCTCTTTCTAGCGTGAATCGAAGGGAATCAATTTTTATTGGAAAGAGAATTAGAAATGGGGATTCAATTATCTTTTGAACGTGAATCAAAGGGAATCAATTTTCATTGGAAATATAATCATAAAAGTGGATTAAGTTCTATTTTTAATATGAATCAAAGGGAATCAATTTTCATTGAAAAGAGAATCGGAAAATGGGATTAAGTTCTCTTTCTGGCGTGAATAAAAAAGAATCAATTTTCATTGGAAAGATAATTAGAAAAGGGGATTAAGTTCTCTTTCATGTGAATCAAAGAAAATCAATTTTCATTTGAAAGATAATCGGAAAAGTAGATTAACTTCTCTTTCTAGCGTGAATCGAAGGGAATCAATTTTTATTGGAAAGAGAATTAGAAATGGGGATTCAATTATCTTTTGAACGTGAATCAAAGGGAATCAATTTTCATTGGAAATATAATCATAAAAGTGGATTAAGTTCTATTTTTAATATGAATCAAAGGGAATCAATTTTCATTGAAAAGAGAATCGGAAAATGGGATTAAGTTCTCTTTCTGGCGTGAATAAAAAAGAATCAATTTTCATTGGAAAGATAATTAGAAAAGGGGATTAAGTTCTCTTTCATGTGAATCAAAGAAAATCAATTTTCATTTGAAAGATAATCGGAAAAGTAGATTAACTTCTCTTTCTAGCGTGAATCGAAGGGAATCAATTTTTATTGGAAAGAGAATTAGAAATGGGGATTCAATTATCTTTTGAACGTGAATCAAAGGGAATCAATTTTCATTGGAAATATAATCATAAAAGTGGATTAAGTTCTATTTTTAATATGAATCAAAGGGAATCAATTTTCATTGAAAAGAGAATTGGAAAATGGGATTAAGTTCTCTTTCTGGCGTGAATAAAAAAGAATCAATTTTCATTGGAAAGATAATTAGAAAAGGGGATTAAGTTCTCTTTCATGTGAATCAAAGAAAATCAATTTTCATTTGAAAGATAATCAGAAAAGTAGATTAACTTCTCTTTCTAGCGTGAATCGAAGGGAATCAATTTTTATTGGAAAGAGAATTAGAAATGGGGATTCAATTATCTTTTGAACGTGAATCAAAGGGAATCAATTTTCATTGGAAATATAACCATAAAAGTGGATTAAGTTCTATTTTTAATATGAATCAAAGGGAATCAATTTTCATTGAAAAGAGAATCGGAAAATGGGATTAAGTTCTCTTTCTGGCATGAATAAAAAAGAATCAATTTTCATTGGAAAGATAATTAGAAAAGGGGATTAAGTTCTCTTTCATGTGAATCAAAGAAAATCAATTTTCATTTGAAAGATAATCGGAAAAGTAGATTAACTTCTCTTTCTAGCGTGAATCAAAGGGAATCAATTTTTATTGGAAAGAGAATTAGAAATGGGGATTCAATTATCTTTTGAACGTGAATCAAAGGGAATCAATTTTCATTGGAAATATAATCATAAAAGTGGATTAAGTTCTATTTTTAATATGAATCAAAGGGAATTAATTTTCATTGAAAAGAGAATCGGAAAATGGGATTAAGTTCTCTTTCTGGCGTGAATAAAAAAGAATCAATTTTCATTGGAAAGATAATTAGAAAAGGGGATTAAGTTCTCTTTCATGTGAATCAAAGAAAATCAATTTTCATTTGAAAGATAATCGGAAAAGTAGATTAACTTCTCTTTCTAGCGTGAATCGAAGGGAATCAATTTTTATTGGAAAGAGAATTAGAAATGGGGATTCAATTATCTTTTGAACGTGAATCAAAGGGAATCAATTTTCATTGGAAATATAATCATAAAAGTGGATTAAGTTCTATTTTTAATATGAATCAAAGGGAATTAATTTTCATTGAAAAGAGAATCGGAAAATGGGATTAAGTTCTCTTTCTGGCGTGAATAAAAAAGAATCAATTTTCATTGGAAAGATAATTAGAAAAGGGGATTAAGTTCTCTTTCATGTGAATCAAAGAAAATCAATTTTCATTTGAAAGATAATCGGAAAAGTAGATTAACTTCTCTTTCTAGCGTGAATCGAAGGGAATCAATTTTTATTGGAAAGAGAATTAGAAATGGGGATTCAATTATCTTTTGAACGTGAATCAAAGGGAATCAATTTTCATTGGAAATATAACCATAAAAGTGGATTAAGTTCTATTTTTAATATGAATCAAAGGGAATCAATTTTCATTGAAAAGAGAATCGGAAAATGGGATTAAGTTCTCTTTCTGGCATGAATAAAAAAGAATCAATTTTCATTGGAAAGATAATTAGAAAAGGGGATTAAGTTCTCTTTCATGTGAATCAAAGAAAATCAATTTTCATTTGAAAGATAATCGGAAAAGTAGATTAACTTCTCTTTCTAGCGTGAATCAAAGGGAATCAATTTTTATTGGAAAGAGAATTAGAAATGGGGATTCAATTATCTTTTGAACGTGAATCAAAGGGAATCAATTTTCATTGGAAATATAATCATAAAAGTGGATTAAGTTCTATTTTTAATATGAATCAAAGGGAATTAATTTTCATTGAAAAGAGAATCGGAAAATGGGATTAAGTTCTCTTTCTGGCGTGAATAAAAAAGAATCAATTTTCATTGGAAAGATAATTAGAAAAGGGGATTAAGTTCTCTTTCATGTGAATCAAAGAAAATCAATTTTCATTTGAAAGATAATCGGAAAAGTAGATTAACTTCTCTTTCTAGCGTGAATCGAAGGGAATCAATTTTTATTGGAAAGAGAATTAGAAATGGGGATTCAATTATCTTTTGAACGTGAATCAAAGGGAATCAATTTTCATTGGAAATATAATCATAAAAGTGGATTAAGTTCTATTTTTAATATGAATCAAAGGGAATTAATTTTCATTGAAAAGAGAATCGGAAAATGGGATTAAGTTCTCTTTCTGGCGTGAATAAAAAAGAATCAATTTTCATTGGAAAGATAATTAGAAAAGGGGATTAAGTTCTCTTTCATGTGAATCAAAGAAAATCAATTTTCATTTGAAAGATAATCGGAAAAGTAGATTAACTTCTCTTTCTAGCGTGAATCGAAGGGAATCAATTTTTATTGGAAAGAGAATTAGAAATGGGGATTCAATTATCTTTTGAATCAAAGGGAATCAATTTTCATTGGAAATATAATCATAAAAGTGGATTAAGTTCTATTTTTAATATGAATCAAATGGAATCAATTTTCATTGGAAAGAGATTCAGATAATGGGATTAAGTTCTCTTTCTGGCGTGAATAAAAAAGAATCAATTTTCATTGGAAAGATAATTAGAAAAGGGGATTAAGTTCTCTTTCTAATGTGAATAGAAGGGAATCAATTTTTATTGGAAAAAAGAATCAGAAAAAGGGATTCAATTTCTTCTTCTAGCGTGAATCAAAGGAAATCAATTTTTATTAGAAAAAGAATTAGAAAAGAGAATTATTTTTTTTCCAATGTGAATTAAAAAAAAAAAAAAATCAATTTTCATCAGAAAGAGAATCAGAAAAGGAGATCAAGTTCTGTTTTCAACATCAACTAAATTCTCTATTTGTGTGTGAAGTTCACTAACTTGATTCCTCACGGTTTTTAGTAAACAAATCACAAATTGGAATTAAGTTTTCATTTCTTAATTATAATTTCTTATTAGTAAACAGTAACCACACCCTTCTAGCCCTATGAGTTGCTTACGTGCAACTGAATTGGTAAGAGCATCCACAATGGTGGTGGCACTATTCAAGACCCATTTATTGCCACATCACCAAAAATGGCTCTTGAATAGTAAAAAATGGGTCTTCTCATTTGGGTTTCATTTATTTGGGTCTCATTTTCCCACAATGGTGTTCAATTGAAAAAGTAAAAGTGGATCCACTTTTTTAACTTTTTTCCAAACAATCATTACTCTTCTTTAAAATATTATATATATATATATATATATATATATATATTCAATAATTATTTAACAAATTATGATTAATTTAAAATAATTTTTTCACAACCGAATTACATCAACAATAAAAATAAATATTTAAAACAAAATATTGTATAAGATTAGACATGGCACCGGTTTCAGTTCGGTTGGGTTCCGGTTCCGGTTCCGGTTTCCATTCTGATTTTGATTCCGATTCCGGCTTCGGTTTCGGCTTCGGTTTCGGTTTTGGTTTTAAATTTCGGTTTCGGTTTCGGCTTCGGCTTCGGCTTCGGCTTCGGCTTCGGCTTCGGCTTCAGTTTCGATGGTTCGGTTTTGGTTTCGATGGTTCGGTTTCGGTTTTGGTTTCGATGGTGGTTTCGGTTTCGGTTTCGATTTCGGTTTCGGTTTCGGTTTCGGTTTCGGTTTCGGTTTCGGTTTCGGTTTCGGTTTCGGTTTCAAAGGTTCGGTTTCAGTTTCAAAGGTTCGGTTTCGGTTCTGGACCTTCAAAAAATTAATGTTTTTATTCAAATTATATAATTTATTTAAAATATCAACACTATCAATAATTATTTAACAAATTATAATTAATTTAAAATAAAACAATTTATTCATTTAAAATTAGCACAACCGAATTACATCAACAAAAATAAATATTTAAAACAATTTATTCATTTAAAATTAGCACAACCTTCAAAAAATTAATGTTTTCATTTAAATATTTTTAATTTCATTGAACTAAAATTTTATAATTGAAATTAAATTTATTTATAATTTTTTCATTATATATATAATTATTGAAGTTAATAATAATATATTTAAATTTAATTAATTGATATATATATATATTAAATTTATTTATATTTTTTCATTATATATAATTATTAAAATTAATAGTTATATATTTTAATTTAAATTATATAAATATATATATATATATATATATATATATTTAGGGGCCCAACCCAATAATTGGGAAGTGTTGGGAACCCAACCCAATCATTGGGCAAGAGACCCAAATTGAGTTCCAAATGTGGAACTCAATTTGGGTCTACTTGGGTGGGCCCCACATTTGGGTCTCATTTTTTGGATCTTATTTTACACCATTGTGGAAGAATGATTGGATCCAAAGTGGGTCTTCAAAAAGTGGGTCTTGAATAGTGCCACCATTGTGGATGCTCTAAGTAATTGTTTAATTTGGATCCTCTCTGTACAGTTAATATCTAGTAATACAAAAAGACTAAAAAGAGTATCTTATCGATAGGAAATTAGGAATTTAGGATGTCATTCATCATTCGTGCAGCCAATCAGAAATCATCCCAGTGATACGTGGATTGAGAAGTGAAACTGACATGTTGACTTTAGTTGAAACCACGTTTACTTTTTCTCACTCACTTCAGGTCTCCTCTAAATTCTAAAACCATCCAATCTTGCATCTCCGGTACTCCTGTAGTCCTGTGTGTGGCTGGCGGCGGCGGCTTAATATCTGTGATTGAGAGGAAAAAATATTATGTGAGATGGTTGTCCAATCAAATTGTTTAATTTTTTTATTTTTTATTTTTTTACGTTTTTAACATTTTAAATTTAAATTTTACATTTTCAATATAAAATTAGATATTATAATTAGGAGTAATGTTAGATATCACGCTTAAAATCATAATTTTTTCATCATAACATATGTGGCCGTTGAGGTATCAATTGGTGGATAAGTGAAATAAATCATTATTAATGTGTATCCACTCACCAATTGACATATCAGCTACCATATATGTTGTGATAGAAAAATTGTAATTTTAGATGTGATATTTAGTATTACTCTATAATTAAAGCCTGTCCCACATAAATTCTTCCCGAGTGTGAGATCGTATTTCAAAATCAGTGAGCCCCACGTTTGTTGTGTCAAAGTTAAACAACCACTTTTTGAGTTTTGATCAACAACCAACACCCAACAAACGTTTTTCACTTCAAGCTAGGCAAGAAATTGAAAGGAAAGAGAGATTAAGAGCTTATTTGGTTGGGCTTTTGAAAAACCTCTATTGATAAAAAAATCTACTTTTAATAGATCCATTAGAAATAGAGTTTTTTTTTTAAAAAAAAAAATTATTTGGTTGGTAGACTTTTTTAAAAAAAGGTCTATTTTGAGAAGTAATTCTCTATGAGTTTTTACTTAGTAGAGATTTAAACTCTACTCGCCTTTACTCAATTTAAAATTGACAATCTCAAAAGTCCAACCAATTAACTCTAAAAAACTCAAATAGACATTTGTAGACCTTTAGAGGTAATAGAAAGCTCAACTAAACTAGAACTAAATATATGTCCGTTGTGTGATTAGATAATCAAGCCACATGACGTATTTGGGACTCTAGGTGGCACATTATGATCATATATAAAAAGAAAAGTCCGGATTTATAATTACAAAATATTGACTTGTGAAACACACAGTGGCGATGATGGAGGCAGATTTGGACCATGTCAACAACCAGATTTGGATAATCTCATCAGCCAGATCATTCTATCTCATCAGCCAGATCATTTGTGCTAGCAAGCATTTGCAATTCTATAATCTGCCCACCAGTCTCGGGCAGTTGAATGATTAATTAAATAATTATTATCCAATTTAATTAGTGTTTCTTGGCAAGTGACATATAGGTGACCGGAATCTTCCATCTTTTAATTCAATAATCAAATTAATAAAAAAAAAAATGTTAGTTGTAGCGTTGAGAAGTAAAATATGTTACTATTATTTATTTATTTATTTACATATTAATTAATTGGTAAGAAAAATTAACTTTTAAAAAGAGAGGCTAATCTTCTATACTACACGTCAAAAGAAAAAGCACAAGACGAGGAAAAAAAAAAAAAAACAACTAACTAAGAAAGCGGCGCCTGGCGCGGCGATGACCAAATTAAGAGAGGTGAGGAAACAGACTCAAATTTCAGGAGGGTTTCCTTTAATTTGACAAGTCGTTTCAGTTCTCTTTTGTTAGCTGACATTATGGAATATGCACTTACAAGAAGCAATTATGTATACAATTGCTGGAGCTCTTCTTAGTCATCTCTTACGTTTGGGTTGGGGGGTAGATTTGGTGTTCAACTGTTGAGTCTTGCCTCGTCAAGCAATGCTAAATTCTTTTTACTTTTTGTATTTTTTCAAATAGAAGTTTGTCGATACAAACGATACCTATCAAAATCAAAGGCTATTAGCATGATCCAAATAATTAGATGTCACCTCACATTTTTTTTTTTTTTTTTTTTTTTTTTTTTAACAGTATCTATAGATTATGTAGAGAATGTATTTTTTTGTAAGCTTTTTACCATTGATAGGATTCGAACCGTTGACTTTGGATTCATTTATCCAAGCCATAAACTTGTCCACCTACTAACTGAGCTACACCTCTGGGGGCCACACTTTTAATATGACAATTTGAATTAATTTAACAAGTTCCAAATATTGTATAAAATATTAAACATCACATTCCGATCTTCAAATTATTAAAGTCGGGCAGGTGCTCGAGCCCAACCTTCAAATTAAATCCCGACCCCGGTCAAACCCTATGATAAGGTAGGCAGCTTAACCATTGAGGCTCGTGAATCCGAAGGACCAAACTAATAGAATGAAAAGGCAAAAAAAAAAAAAAAAGTGACGATATTAAGAGCATCTTCAACGGTCTTCCTTGGAGACCCCCTTAAATAAGGATGGATGTTGTTATAAAGGGGCCATTAAGACGGTATGTATTCCAACAATACTCCCTTAAATGGCTCCCTTAATAATTTTTTTATTATTATTTTGATGTTTTACTTTGTAATATTATTATTGTAAAACAAATTACACATTGGATAACAAATGTTGTTAGGATTTAAAAATTAAATATCTTGTGCTTTTTAAAAAATAAAATAAATTTAAATATGTGGAGCCCACTTAAGGAGGGCTGAAACCACCTCTTAATTAAGGAAGTGGGCCATTAAGACGGTATGTGTTCCAACAATACTCCCTTGAATGGCTCCCTTAATAATTTTTTTATTATTATTTTGATGTTTTACTTTGTAATATTATTATTGTAAAACAAATTACACATTGGATAACAAATGTTGTTAGGATTTAAAAATTAAATATCTTGTGCTTTTTAAAAAATAAAATAAATTTAAATATGTGGAGCCCACTTAAGGAGGGCTGAAACCACCTCTTAATTAAGGAAGTGGGCCATTAAGACGGTATGTGTTCCAACAATACTCCCTTGAATGGCTCCCTTAATAATTTTTTTATTATTATTTTGATGTTTTACTTTGTAATATTATTATTGTAAAACAAATTACACATTGGATAACAAACGTTGTTAGGATTTAAAAGTTAAATATCTTGTGCTTTTTAAAAAATAAAATAAATTTAAATATGTGGAGCCCACTTAAGGGGGGCTGAAACCACCTCTTAATTAAGGAAGTGGGCTTCACCAAAACATATTTAAGGGAGTTTTTAAGGGACCTGTTGGAGTTATAAAAATACAACTTCTCCCTTAATTAAGGGAAGGGAGGTCAGGGAGACTCCCTTATTTAAGGATGTATGTTATTGCAAGGGATCATTAAGGGAGTATGTGGCTATGTGCTCCAATAATACTCCCTTAAATGGCCCATTTAATAATTTATTATTATTATTTAAATTTTAGATAAATTTTCAAATTTATGCACGATTCATACACCAAACAGGAATACCAGTCGCCACTTCACCAACCGGAATTCCCAGCCTTTGCTGCCGGTTCTGCTGCTGCTGCTGATGCTGCGACGAATACATGCCGTATCCCTGAACATTCAACCTTCCGACCTGCGATGAACACCCCGCCACCGCCGCTGTCCCATACCCTGATAAATTCAAGCCATTCTTAGACGAATACGTGGAGTATTCCGGCTCCTTGACTCTAACAGAAATATTAATAATTCCATTCTTGTCCCTGCTCGCATCCCTCAAGCGATAACTCAAAAAATGTAAATAATTCTCAGGTAAATACCCTCCGATAAAATCTGAAACCGGTATTTGTGCAAAACCGATATTTCGGTTAACTGAAGAAGTCTTGCATTGGACTTCCAAAGTAATAAAACTCGCATGCTTTGGCAATTCTAAGTCAAGCTTTTCGTTCCATGAAGGATAGCTTCCTCCGAGAGCGTCGACGCTCGTTGTACCGTAATTGAAAGGGTCGACTTTTACGACAACGAAAGCGTTCTTTTTCACCGATTTTCTGTCGATCCGTAGGTTTTCACCGGATAATACAGTGATTTCAATTCTCCGAGACGACATCGTTTTTATTCTGATAAAACAAAGAGAAGGAAAATAAATCGGTAGATTAATAAAATATATATATATATATATATATATGCGTCGTTGTTGGACAAAGTTATTGTTTTTGGAATGTTTGAGAGTAGAATTGAGAGACGTATTTATAGAGGGTAAGTTGGAAGCTCAAACGAAGTGTGAAAGAAGGAGATACGTTGTTTCTGATAGCGAGTGGTTTATTGTAAAAAGTGAATGACCAATTAGAGTTGAAAAGGGGGGCCACGATTGCGTTGACTCTGTCGTTTTTGGCTACTTATTGCCGTTATTGGACTGTCAACTATTATAATTCAGGGGAATGCTATATGCCTTTCCCTTATGAATGAAATGATATAAGCTTCCATCATGGGTAAAAACGTAAACAAGCTATGTAGCAAAAAGTGAGAGCTTTTTATTAAATGAAAAAGTGTATACGTGTCAAACAATGAGCGGAAAAGATAAATGGGAAAGGCAAATGGGAAAGGTAGATAGCATTCGCCTATAATTTATAGGTGAATGAAATGGATTAGAAATTCAATAATGGCGTGTGGTTTCATTGGAGAAAATTCAAGTCATACTCGTTCCAATTTAACTGGTCCAACCAAGTAATTACTAATTATTCCAAAAATATAGTCTTAATTGGAAATTTCTAAAATGTTTACCTATTCTCTCTCATAACATTTTTTATTTAATAAAATAAAATCTGAAACCGAACGAATCAACCTTTGCTCGGGGATACCCAATTCTGTCGTAATAATCATAAAATATTTAACATAAAAAATAATTTATACTACAATATTCCAATTCTTGTTTATATTACATAGCATGCAATAGTCTTTATAGATTTCTAAATGCGTGTTTACTTATCGGGATTAAAAATCAAAGTGAATCAATTTTTATTGGAAAAAGAATTAGAAAAGGGGATTAAGTTCTTTTTCTAATACAAATAAAAAAGAATCGGGTTTTCATTGGAAAGATAATCGGATTCTTTCTAACGTGAATCAAAATGAATCAATTTTCATTGGAAAAAGAATCAGAAAATGAGTCCCTCTTTCTAATGTGAATCAATTTTCATTGGAAAGTATAAAAGGGGATTAAGTTCTCATTCTAATGTGAATCAATTTTCACTAGAAAGAGGATCAGAAAGGGAGATTAAGCTCTCTTTCATGTGAATCAAAGAAAATCAATTTTCATTTGAAAGATAATCAGAAAAGTGGATTAATTTCTCTTTCTAGTGTGAATCAAAGGGAATCAATTTTTATTGGAAAGAGAATTAGAAAAGGGGATTCAATTCTCTTTTTAACATGAATCAAAGAGAATAAATTTTCATTGAAAATATAATCATAAAAGTGGATTAAGTTCTATTTCTAATATGAATCAAAGGGAATCAATTTTCATTGGAAAGAGAATCAGAAAATGGGATTAAGTTCTCTTTCTGGCGTGAATAAAAAAAAAATCAATTTTCAATGGAAAGATAATTAGAAAAGGGGATTAAGTTCTCTTTCTAATGTGAATCGAAGGGAATCGATTTTTATAGGAAAAAAGAATCAAAAAAAGGGATTCAAGTTCTCCTTCTAGCGTGAATCAAAGGAAATCAACTTTTATTGGATAGAGAATTAGAAAAGAGGATTATTTTGTTTCTAATGTGAATAAAAAAAAAAATCAATTTTCATCAGAAAGAGAATCAGAAAAGGAGATCAAGTTCTCTTTTCACCATCAACTAAATTCTTTATTTGTGTGTGAGGTTCACGTAACTTGATTCGGCACAGTTTTTAGTAAACAAGTCACAAATTGGAATTAAGTTTTCATTTCTTAATTAGAATTTCTTATTAGTAAATAGTAACCACACCCTTCTAGCCCTATGAGTTGCTTCTGTACAACTGAATTGGCAACTAATTGATTAATCTGGATACGGTTAATATCTAGTAATACAAAAAGACTAAGAGTACGTTTGAGAGAGCTTCTCAAGTAGATCTTTTTACAGTAGATCTTTTAGAGGTAGAGCTTTTAAATAAAAGTCGTTGGTCGTTTGGTTGTTAATTAAAAGAGAGCTTTTTTAATGATAGAATTACCAAAATACTATAGCAAATATTAAATTATAGGGTTATATTGGAGATTTTAGTATTATTAAAAAAACTCCAAAAGATCTACTTGGAAAAACTTTAAATTTGGGCTTCTCCAAGTAGACGAAAAACAGTTTTTTTAATCATCTAAAAGCCCTACTTGGTGACAACCAAACGATATAAAAAAAATTGAAAAGAGCTTTTTTAATTAAAAAAGCTCTTTTAGTCAGTAGACAAGCTCTCCCAAACGGACACTAAAAAGAGTATCTTATCTATAGGAAATTAGGATGTCATTCATGATTCGTGCGGCCAATCAGAAATCACCCCAGTGATACGTGGATTGAGAAGTGAAACTGACATGTTGACTTTAGTTGAAACAACGTTTACTTTTTCTCACTCACTTCAGGTCTTCTCTAAATTCTAAAACCATCCAATCTTGCATCTCCGGTAGCAGTCCTGTGTGTCGCTGGCGGCGGCGGCTCAATATCTGTGAGTGAGAGGCGAAAATCTTATGTGAGATGGTTGTCCAATCAAATTCTTTAACTTTTTTTTTTTTTTTTTTTTGACATTTTCAATATAAAATTAGAAAATATAATTAGGAGTAATGCTAGATATCACACTTAAAATCACAACTTTTTCTTTACAACACATGTGGTTGTTGAGGTGTCAATTTGTGAGTGGATGCATGGATAAATGAGATAAATCATTATTAATGTGTATTCACTCACCGATTAACATATCAATTGCCACATATGTTGTGAAAGAAAAGTTATAATATTTAATATTACTTTATGATTAGAGAGCGTCCCACATAAACTCTTCCCGAGTGTGAGATCGCATTTCAAAATCAGTGAGCCCCACGTTTGTTGTGTCAAAGTTAAACAATACTTTTTGAGTTTTGATCAACAACCAACACCCAACAAACGTTTTTCACTTCAAGCTAGGCAAGAAATTGAAAGGAAAGAGATGTTAAGAGCTTGTTTGGTTGGACTTTTGAAAAATCTCTATTGGTAAAAGATCTATTTGTAGTAGATCTATTAGAAATAGAGTATTTGAAAAAAAATATATTTATTTGGTCGGTAGATTTTTTTTTTTTTTTTTTTTAAATGTCTATTTGGAGGAGTAACTCTCCATGATCTTTTGTTTATTAAAAGTTTAAACTATACTCGTCTCTACTCAATTTAAAATAGACAATTTTAAAAGTCTAAGAGTACGTTTGGGAGAGCTTCTCAAGTAGATCTTTTTGCAATAGATCTTTTAGAAGTAGATCTTTTAGAGGTAGAGCTTTTAAATAAAAGTCGTTGGTTGTTAATTAAAATAGAGCTTTTTTAATTATAGAATTACCAAAATACTCTAGCAAATATTAAATTATAGGGTTATATTGGATATTTTAGTGTTATTAAAAAAACTTCAAAAGATCTACTTGGAAAAACTTTAAATTTGGGCTTCTCCAAGTAGACGTAAAACAGCTTTTTTAATCATCTAAAAGCTCTACTGGGTGACAACCAAACGATACAAAAAAAATTAAAAAGAGCTTTTTTAATTAAAAAAACTCTTTTAGCCAGTAGATAAGCTCTCCCAAACGAACACTAATTAAACAACTCTAAAAAACTCAAATAGACGTTTGTAAACCTTTTGAGGTAATAGAAAGCTCAACTAAACTAGAACTAAATATATGTCCGTTGTGTGATTAGATAATCAAGCCACATGATGTAATTTGAATACGTCTGCGACTCGGGATGGTACATTATGACCATATATAAAAAGAAAAGTCTGGATTTATAAATACAAAATATTGACTTGTGAAACACACAGTGGCGATGATGGAGGCAGATTTGGACCATGTCAACAACCAGATTGGATAATCTCATCAGCCAGGTCATTCTATCTCATCAGCACAAATGCGCGAGCAAGCATTTGCAATTCTATAATCTGCCCACCCGGGCAGTTGAATGATTAATTAAATAATTATTATCCAATTTAATTAGTGTTTCTTGGCAAGTGACAAATAGGTGACCGGAATCTTCCGTCTTTTAATTCAATAATCAAATTAATAAAAAAAGAAATGTTAGTTGTAGCGTGGAGAAGTAAAATATGCTACTATTCACGCTATTGATTATGCTTGGACTTTTGGCTGGTATCGGTTATGGTTGGAGAGCGATTCGACTTTCGTAGTGAATATCCTTCGTTCTAGGTCTCGTAAGGTTCCTTGGCGTTGGCGGCCCGCATGGGACAGGTGTTTGCGTTTAATCTCTCAAATGGACTTTGCTGTCACTCATATTTATCGGGAGGGTAACCAAGTTGCTGATAGTTTAGCTTCCAGGAGCCCCAGTTTCGTCTCTCCTACATGGTGGTGGACAGCTCCGAGTTTTTGCAATTCTTTTATTTTCAACGATTTTTGTTGCAGACCTTCTTTTAGGTTCTGTTAATCTGCTTTCTTTTTTTGTTTTCCGTTCTCTTTTGTTCTCTTTCTTTTTTCTTTAATAAATTGTTGGGCTAGTCCCCAACAACCTTATCAAAAAAAAAAGAAAGTAAAATATGCTACTATTATTTATTTATTTACATATTAATTAATTGGTAAGAAAAATTAACTTTTAAAAGAGAGGCTAATCTACTATACTACACGTCAAAAGAAAAGCACAAGAAGAGGATAAAAAAAAAACAACAAACTAAGAAAGCGGTGCCTGGCGCGGCGATGACCAAATTAAGAGAGGTGAGGAAACAGACTCAGATTTCAGGAGGGTTTCCTTTAATTTGACAAGTCGTTTCAATTCTCTTTTGTTAGCTGACATTATGGAATAAGCACGTACAACTGTACAAGAAGCAATTATGTATACAATTTCTGGAGCTCTTCTTAGTCATCTCTTACGTTTGGGTTGGGAGGTAGATTTGGTGTTCAACTTTTGAGTCTTGCCTCGTCAAGCAATGCTAATTTCTTTTTACTTTTTGTATTTTTCAAATCTAATAGCGAGGTCTCAAATAGAAGCTTGTCGATACAAACGATACCTATCAAAATCAAAGGCTATTAGCATGATCCAAATAATTAGACGTCACCCCACATTTTTTTTAACTGTATCTATCAATCTATGTAGAGAATGTATTTTTATAAGCTTTTTACCATCGATAAGATTCGAGCCGTTGACTTTGGATTCATTTATCCAAACCATAAACTTATCCATCTACTAATTGAACTACACCTTTGGGGGCCACACTTTTAATATGACAATTTGAATTAATTTAACAAGTTCCAAATATTGTAAAAAATATTAAACATCACATTCCGATCTTCAAATTATTAAAGCCGGGCAGGTGCTCGAGCCCAACCTTCAAATTAAATCCCGACCCCGATCAAACCCTATGATAAGGTAGGCAGCTTAACCATTGAGGCTCGTGAATCCGAAGGACCAAACTAATAGAATGAAAAGAAAAAAAAAAAAAAAGTGACGATATTAAGAGCATCTCCAACAGTCTCCATTGGAAAACCCCTTAAATAAGGGTGGATGTTGTTGTAAAGGGGCCATTAAGACAGTATGTGTTATAACAATACTCCCTTAAATGGCTCCCTTAATAATTTATTATTATTATTTTGATGTTTTACTTTGTAATATTATTATTGTAAAACAAATTACTTATCTTGTGCTTTTAAAAAAATAAAATAAATTTAAATATGTGGAGCCCATTTAAGGGGGGCTGAAACCTCCTCTTAATTAAGGAAGTAAGCTTCACCAAAACACATTTAAGGGCGCTTTTAAGGGACCTGTTGGAGTTGTAAAAATACAACTTCTCCCTTAATTAAGCTAAAGGAGACTCTCTTATTTAAGGGTATATGTTATTGCAAGGGACCATTAAGGGAGTATATGATCCAACAATACCCCCTTAAATGGCCCATTTAATAATTTTTTTTTAATATTATTTAAGTGTTAGATATTGTGTTTAATAAATATTATATATTGTTTGTCAATTATGATAGGTGTAGCCCAATTTAAGGGGGTCTAAAAACACCCCTTAATTAAGGGAGTGAACTCCACCAAAACACAATTAAGAGCATTTCCAATGGTCTCCCTTAAAGACTCCCTTATTTAAGGGTGTATGCTATTGTAAGGGACTATTAAGGCAGTATGTGCTCTAATAATACTCTCTTAAATGACCCCTTTAATATATATATATTTTATTATTTAAATGTTATATTGTGTTTAAATATGAGATATTGTTTGTCAAGCACAACTATCCATCAATTGAGTTTTTAAAGAAAATAAAATAATCTTAAATAGGTGGAGCCCACTTTAAGGGGATCTGAAAACACCTCTTGATTAAAGGAATGAACTCCACCAGAACACAATTAAGGGAGCCATTTAGGGATCTGTTGCAGCTAAAAAATACACCTACTCTCTTAATTAAGCTAAGAGATGTCTTCAAGGGGGGCTGTTGGAGATGCTCTAAGGGAGCCATTTAGGGACCTGTTGGAGCTGTAAAAATACACCTACTCCCTTAATTAAGCTAAGGGATGTTTTCAAGGGATGTTGTTGGAGATGCTCTTACACTCCTACAAAAGGATTGAGATCTCCTACCCATCTCATTTGTGCTCACCTTCTCAACATCTAGTGACATGTGGCACTTAAAGCAAATGAACAACTATGATTAATTTGTTTTATTTTTTTCTCTCTCCGCTTATCAAATGACATCGTATTTAAATCCCATCACTCCAAACTTTTTTTTTTCTTCTTGCTTGTTTCATAATACTTCATACTCTCTCTCCGTTTCTCATATAGTTGTATACTTTTAAGAGCATTTTTTAAATAAATTGATTGATCTCAATACAAAATAATAATAATAATAACAATAAAAATTAAACAATTTTTTTTAAAAAAAAAATTGAACATCATCGATCTTTACAATCCGAGATTCATCCATCTTTATTTCTTAACAAACCCATATCATTGATCTTCATTTCTTCACAAACACGGATCATTAATTTTCATTTTTTCACAAACACAAATTGAATTTCGATACACAAACCAGAAAATAAAATCTGTTTCTCCATTGATGAAGATCTGAAGATCCATAAATGTTCTTCTTTTTTATTTTTATTTTTGTTTTTTCAATTTATTTCTTTTACTTGGATTTCGTTTATGGGTTTATGAAATGGGTTTTTGTTTTGTTTGGTTGCTAATAAAATGAAGGTAAGAGAAGGAAAGAGAAGAGATGATTCTCTCTTCTTTGACAACTTTGACGGACAATGGACAATGAGAATTTTTATTGAGAATGTTTTGTTCAGTGTAATGTTGATGATAGATGTAATCATGTAATTTTTGGTGGTGTAATGTTGATGATGATGGTGATGTAATTATCTCCACTATTGTCAATTTGAGAAAAAAAAGAATCATTATGTGGGTTGTTGTCTTTGTTTTTCTTAGAACAGGTGTCAAGAGAGGATTTTTGGATTAAGAGAAAAAAAAAAGAGTTGTTGTTATCTGCTTAAACGTGTTTGTTGGGAGAAAGAGAGGAAAAAAAATAAAGGAAAATTTAGATGAGGGAAAAGAAATCAGGAGAATGAGAGAGAGAGGAAAAAAAAAAAAACTAATCTCAGCCATTGTTTTGTTTTTGCTTGCCACCTGTCAACAGATGTTTGAAAATTGAGCATAAATAAGATGGGTAGGGGATTTCAATCCAATTTTGCTCAACTTATTTGTGCTCAACTTTTAAACATCTGTTGACACGTGACAAACAAGCAAAACAATTGCTGAGATTAGTATCTTTTATTTATTTATTTTCTCTTTCTCCTGATTTCTTTTCCCTCGTTTAAATTTTCCTTTATTTTTTTTCCTCTTTTTCTCCCAACAAACACGTTTAAGCAGATAACAACAACTCTTTTTTATTTTTCTTAATCCAAAAATCCTCTCTTGACACTTGTTCTAAGAAAAACAAAGACAACAAACCACATAATGATTTTTTTTTTCTCAAATTGACAATAGTGGAGATAATAAATAATTTTTTTTAAAAAAATTACATCACTGTCATCATCAACATTACAGTAAACAAAACATTCTCAATAAAAAATCTCATTGTCCATTGTTTGTCAAAGTTATCAAAGAAGAGAGAATCGCCTCTTCTCTTTCCTTCTCTTTCCTTCTCAACCAAAAAAAACAAAAACCCATTTCACAAACCCATAAACGAAATCCAAGTAAAAAAAAATTGAAAAAACAAAAAATTAAAATTAAAAAAGAACATTTATGGATCTTCAAATCTTCATCAATGGAGAAACATATTTTATTTTCTAGTTTGTGTTTGTGAAAAATGGAGATTAATGATCTGTGTTTGTGAAGAAATGAAGATCAGTGATATGGGTTTGTTAAGAAATAAAGATGGATGAATCCGGGATTGTAAAGATTGATGATGTTCATTTTTTTATAAATAAATTTCATTTAATTTGTATTGTTATTATTATTATTGTTATTTATTTATTTATTTTGTATTGAGATCAATCAATTTATTTAAAAAATGCTCTTAAAAGTATACAACTATATGAGAAATGGAGAGAGAGTATGAAGTATTATGAAACAAACAAAAAGAAAAAAAAAAGTTTGGAATAATGGGATTCAGATACGATGTCGTTTGATAAGTGGAGAGAAAAAAAAATAAAACAAATTAATCATAGTCGTTCATTTGCTTAAGTGCCACATGTCACTAGATGTTGAGAAGGTGAGCACAAATGAGATGGGTAGGGGATCCCAATCCTACAAAATTGTATGTACACCCTTTTAATTGGATCAGGATTCTCTCCTTTTTTTTTTCTTCTTCTTAACTTTTAATTAGATTTTGACACCTGACAGAGTGTGGATTCAATAGACATGATTAAATTTTTATTTCTCTCTCATCCATTCAATGAAACGCACAGTTTTTGGATCTTAAGATGGGTTTTTTTTTTTT
Organism: Acer saccharum; assembly: GCA_030490815.1. Classification (NCBI taxonomy): domain Eukaryota; kingdom Viridiplantae; phylum Streptophyta; class Magnoliopsida; order Sapindales; family Sapindaceae; genus Acer; species Acer saccharum. The sequence continues at coordinate 42,860,419 of CM059870.1, read as the reverse complement.
TTTTTTTTTTTTTTTCCACTTTTTTTGCTCTTTTTCATTACACTCTCTCTAGAATGTTGTGACTTGTGATTGACTATTTGTTGTTTTTTTATTCATAAAGTTTAGGTTTTTGGCGATCAGAGATTGTAGACTCGACTATTTTTTAATTTAAGAAATATGGATTGTCTTAAGGGGGTTGTATTTAATTAGGATTTCGAAAGACTTTTAATTACTTTTTTTATGTGGATGACTTTTGCAGATTTTATGGACTTTTATAAACTTTACAAGATTATGAAAGACTTTCATAGACTTTTATTTAAAAGACTTTCATAGACTTTCATTTTAAAAGACCTTCGTAGACTTTCATTTTAAAAGACTTTTTTAGACATTTATAGACTTTCATTGACTTCTAAATATAATATATAATTTGTTTTAGCAAAATTATATATATTTATCATGTCAATAAATATAATTTTTCAAATGAATAAAAAAAAGCTATCGTTAATTAAACTTGACAAAAGCATTCATGTCTATATATGTGATTTATTTTTTTATTTATTTTTAATTATATTTTGCATTATAAAGACATTATGCTCCTTTTTTATTTATTTTATTTTTAATAATTAGTCAAAATTTTATTTGTTTTTTTTTTTTTTTTTTATAATTAGGCAAAATATTATATATATTTTTTAGAATAAATGTAGCAAACCGACAATAATATTAACGTTTACATGTCTCTACGAAAGTATGACAACGAGTATAAAAAATCAATCAAAAGTTCATTTAAGTTACTAAAGATAAAATATAAAAACCGCACCTAGTTTTTGAATAAGATCCATGCCTAAAAGTGGGTAATTTGATATTGATCATAATTACATAGAGTCACCCTCATACGCGACATTGATTATGACATATTGGTATGGTTAAGCAGTGGTTTTTGTCTTTTATTATTTTTATTTTACATAAATGAAGTTCATTTAATTTGTTTTGGTGTTGTTTAGTTGCTTTAAAAATATAGGTAAAAAAAATATGAAATTTCTTGTCCTTAATTGGATAGCCGATGAAAAATTGTTTTATATTTTATTTTTTTTGTTATAGATCGTTAATGTTTATATGTTTTTTTTTTTTTTTTTTTTAATAAGAACGAATTACACACACCTCCCCTGAGGTTTGCTAAATTACAGATGAAAACGACTTTATCATTAAATAACACTCACCTCCCCCGCCGTCAGTCAACGTCCGTTACATTTAACCTTTGACTTTGTCAGACCATATAAAAGTCCAAAATACCCCTAAGTATGTCTATTTACTTTTATATCCCTAAAAAAAGACAAAAACTAAACTTTTTTTAAATTTTTTTTTAAAAAAACCAAACAAAACTAATTAAAATAATAATAATAATAATAATAATAATAATAATAATAATAATTATTATTATTATTATATAAAAAAATATAACACTAATTAAAAAAAATGATGCATATTTAAAAAACTTATCAAAATGATTAATATTACAAATAATTAAAAAAATAAAAACAGAAATTAAAAAAAAAATGAAATTATTAACAAATATATCTAAAACCCAAAATCTATTTATAAAAAAAGAAGAAATTAAGAATTGAATGGATGGAGGAGATTAAGAATTGAATAAAAAAATCAAAAAGAAAAAAAGAAAAAAAGAAAAAAAATTATCTTTATAAATCAAAATTAAAAAAACAGAAAAAATAAAAAATAAAAAACAAAATTAAAAAGTAATCGTAACCAAATACAAACACAATCAGTAATCCAAATAAAACCCAGATCTTAACCAAATACAAACACAATCAGTAATCCAAATAAAACCCAAATCCAGACCTTGAATCATCACTATCACCAAAACAGCAATCGTCAAAACAAAATCCGCCCACATCAAAATTAAAAACCTAGATTCCAGATAAAAAAAATAAAAACCCAGATTCCATCAACAGGTCCAGGCTTTTTTTTCCCAATTGGCCGCCGAATCTTCTTCTTCGGTGTTCCCGCGTTGTTCGCCTCTGTCATCGCAACCTTCTTCTATTTAAATTAGATTCGATCTCATCTCTCTCTCTCTCTCTCTCTCTCTCTCTCGACCGATTTGGTGGTGGTGACGGCTATGATGGTGGTGGTTTGATTTTGATTAGGGTTTTGGTTTGATTTTTATTTTGGTTGTTGAGTTGGTGTTGATTTCAGGTGGTCGAATGTCGGTTTCTGGGCTTGGGTTGTGCGGCGGCAATGTTGTGGTGAGAGGCGGCGGTGTTGTGGTGGTGTTGGTCTAGGTTTCATTAGTGTGAGGCGGTGGTGTTTTGGGTAAATTTTGATGGATCTTGGTTTTGGTTATGGTATGAATTGGGTGTGGATTTTGATGGGGCTTGGTTTGATTGCAATGGATTTGTGTGTATTGTGGAGTTTATGTTTGAGATGCAGATATGGATTGGATGTAGATTTGACTGATTTTTCTAGATGAACTGGGATTTTGACTGATTAGATTTTGATGTTCTGGTGGGGATGAATCAATGGTGATAAATCTGGATTCGTTGCTGGTGAAGTTGGTGATGAATGTTGCTGGTGAAGTTGGAGATGGTGATGGTTGATGATAAAGATGGTTGTGGGATGATGAAAATGATAATTGTTTTTATTTATTTTTTATTTTTTAACTTCTGTTTTTCAAGTTTAATTAAAAAAAGTTTTAATTTCAGTTTTTGTTTTTGTTTTTTAATTATTTGTAATATTAATTATTTTAATAAATTTTTTTAATATGTATCATTTTTTAATTAGTTATATATATTATATATATAATAATAATAATAATAATAATAATAATAATTATTAGTTATAATTATTATTATTAGTGTGAGCCTTTTTTATTTTATTTTTATTTATTTTTTAAAAATATTTTTTTTGTCTTTTAGTGGGTTTAATAAGTTGAAAGACAAGATTACCCTTCATGATTCGGTCAATGGTTAAGTCTGACGGACGTTGACTGACGGCGGGGGAGGTGAGTGTTATTTAATGATAAAGTCGTTTTCATCTGTAATTTAGCAAACCTCAGGGGAGGTGTGTGTAATTCGTTCTTTTAATAATGTTTATTCATTTTAAAGTTATTCGTTTTATTTTATTTATGAAATTTGTTGTGCTTTTATTTGAAAATAGAACATATATTTGGTGGTTGATGTTTTTTAAAGAGTTTTATATTTTTCTTTTAAAGTGAAATTCTTTCTATTTTTTTTAAAAAAAAAAAGTCATTCAAAGTCTTTGGTAAGAATGGAAGACAAATTGTGAGATTTGTTATAACTAAAAGTCATTAAAAGTTATTGATATTTAAAAGTCATTAAAAGTCATTAAAAGTCATTGAGATTTTGAATACCTCTTAACTTTCATAAACTGTTAAAAAGTCTTGATTGAATACCACATGACTTTTAAAGACTTTTTTAAAGTCTATAAAAGTTTGTATTGAATACCTCATGACTTTTATAGAGTCGTTAAAAGTCTACATTGAATACACCTAAACTTTTTAGTTCCATAAAAGTCATTTAAAATCCTAATTGAATACACCCTCCTTAGATTCCATATCTTAAATCCAAAAACTATGCGTTTCATTGAATGAATGAGAGAGAAATACAAAATTTAATCCTGTCCAATGAATCCATGTTCTGTTCAGGTGTCAAAATCTAATTAAAAGCTAAGAAAAAAAAAGGACACCCTTTTAATTAGTTCATCCCATGACACTTTAATTAATATTAGAATCACTCTCTTAATTCACACTTTCTTTTTATATGATGATATGACAAAACTTTTGTATGTCAAATTTTGTGTCATTAGTAAATGACCTATTCTTTCATTTTATTGGTAATGGAAACCAACAATCAACTTACCAAATTGTCCTTTCTTCTTTATTTTTACCAAAGTCATTTAATATCAGTTTTTATTTTTATTTTTATAAAATATCATCTTTGTTGTTAGTGACTACAAGTCATCTCTTCCATCCACGGCATCACCAGACAACATTAATTCCACAATCCACAATTCTCATATGACACAAACACAAACTTAAAAGAAACATTATATATTATAGATAACTTTGTGAACTGGAAAAATTTGAAAATGTAAAACATAAGAATCAAAATCAGGAAAAAATTGTTGATCAAAAAAAAAAAAAAAAGAGGAAAAATTTGTAGATATAAAACATAAGAATCAAAATCTGGTGAAATTTGTTGATAAAAAAAATCTGGAAAAATTTGAAGATGTAAAACATAAGAATCAAAATAGAAAATGTTATGTTTGGATGAGTATTACTGCCAATTTGGGGATAAATTATTAGTCAAAGTCTATAGTGCTAATCTTCATCTTCCCAAGAGAATAAATGGTGATATTCAACATTGGAGATTGATAAATTGTTCTTACATGTTTGAAGTGTATGATTTTTGGAATTAGGATTTTGATATCAACAAAAACGAAATTGGGTGTACCGATATGGGTTTACAAAATATATATAAAAAAATATATTTTGATATCAATGGCACCACTCAACTTATAGTCTCTTATTGACCATCATTCCATTAAAAAAAAAAAAAAAAAACTCTTCTATTATGCTAAAGTTTGATGACTGATTCTATATCAAAGGAGAAGTAATGTCATATGAACCTGTGAATTGTGATGCAGTTGGATGGGAAGATCATAGCTCCAACAAGGCAACAAGCTCCGGAGCTTGGGGATCAGGACATCAGGTCTCTTACAATGGCTCGAGTTTACACAGAAAGGGAATCAAATCCAGTAATGATATTCGAATCAGGAATTTTTATTTGTCACGGTTCTTGATGTATGCAGGGATTCTATGGAAGTAATGGTGTGACAATTACTGGTATAACCATACAAAACAGCCCTCAAACCCACCTCAAATTTAACGACAGCACAAGTGTTCAATTTTTTATTTTATTTTTTTACAATATAATTGATTAATAATTATTGGTAGGTGTATTTACAAACTATTTAATCCTTGATTCCTTTCAAGTAATATTACTTAAGGATAATATTGAATTTTCGAACATATATTAATTTAAGGTGTACATACGGTTTTAAAAGGTTGTAAATATTGCCACTCAAACTTATATCGATGGTCGTAAGGTAGAAACTTTTTTTTTTTTTTTTTTTGTTCAAAATTATTGACTGGGATAGCCAGGCTAGAATTCCTTGTTTTGCTACTGTCTTAGTAACTTCTATAGCACTCTAAAAACAGGGGCGGAAATAGTCAAAGATCTACTTGAAGTAACTTCTATAGCACTCTGAACACGAGCTTGTTTGGTTGGGCTTTTGAAAAATATCTATTAGTAAAAGATCTACTTGCAATAGATATATTAGAAATAGAGATTTTGAAAGAAAAAAAAAATTATAGTTGTTTTGTTGGTAGATTTTTTTTTTTTTTTTTAAGTTTATTTGGAGAAGCACCTCCCTATAAACTTTTGCCTAGTAGAGGTTTAAACTCAGTTTAAAATAGACAATTTCAAAAGCCTAACCAAACAACTCTAAAAAACTAAAATAGATGTTGGTAGACATTTTGAGGCAGTAGAAAGCTCAACCAAACGAGCACTAAGTTAATTCATTTTAATAAGGTTATTATTGGTATTTAATTGGGTGCTTATAGTTGGTAAAAATATTAAATGACTTGGTAAAACTAAAGAAGAAAGGGAAATTTGGTAAGTTGATTGTTGGTTTGCATTGTAAATGAAATGAAAACTTAGGCCATTTACTAATGTCTCAAATTTTGATATGCAAAATTGGAGAAAATCTTCAATTAGACGGATGGTCTCATTGCCATTTGATAAGACCGTCCAATGAGATTACACTAAATTATAGTTTAATAATATATATTTATGTTTTCAAGATAAATTGTACAATCTCATTGGGATGGTCTCACCAAGTGGCAATGAGACTGTCTCATTGAAGATTTTCTCACAAAATTGAATTTTGTCTACATGTCATCATATAAAGAGAGAGTGGGTTGAAAGAGTGATTCTAGCATCCCTTTAAAACTAAAATAAAAAAAATAAAAAAATAAAAAAATAAAAAGTTTGAATGAACACCCAATATATCCTCTATCTTAATTTTTTTAGAAAAACTTGACAAAAACTAATAATTTATAGAATAAACATAACATAAAAAGAAATTGACAAAAAAAAGGGAGGAGACGCATCTACAATTGGAGATGCTCTTACACTCCTACAAAAGGATTGAGATCCCCTACCCATCTCATTTGTGCTCACCTTCTCAACATATAGTGACATGTGACACTTAAGCAAATGAACGACTATGATTAATTTGTTTTATTTTTTTCTCTCTCCGCTTATTAAACGACATCGTATCTGAATCCCATCACTCCAAACTTTTTTTTATCTTCTTTCTCTATCTGTTTCTCATATAGTTGTATACTTTTAAGAGCATTTTTTAAATAAATTGATTGATCTCAATACAAAAATAATAATAATAATAATAATAATAACAATACAAATTAAACAATTTTTTTTTTTTTTTTAAATGAACATCATCAATCTTTACGATCCGGGGTCTTTATTTCTTAACAAACCCATATCATTGATCTTTATTTCTTTACAAACACGGATCATTAATCTTCATTTTTCACAAACACAAATTGAATTTCAATACACAAACCAGAAAATAAAATTTGTTTCTCCATTGATGAAGATCTGAAGATCCATAAATGTTGTTTTTTTTTTTAATTTTTTTTTTCAAAAAAAAAAATTTACTTGGATTTCGTTTATAGGTTTGTGAAATGGGTTTTTGTTTTGTTTGGTTGCTGATAAAATGAAGGTAAGAGAAGAAAAAAGGAGGTGATTCTCTCTTCTTTGACAACTTTGACAGATGAGAATTTTTATTGAGAATGTTTTGTTCACTGTAATATTGATGATAAATGTAATTTTTGGTGGTGCAATGTTGATGATGATGGTGATGTAATTTTTTTTTTTTTTAATATTTATTATCTCCACTATTGTCAATTTGAGAAGAAAAAATATCATTTTGTGGGTTGTTGTCTTTGTTTTTCTTAGAAAAAGTGTCAAGAAAGGATTTTTGGATTAAGAAAAAAAAGAGAGTTGTTGTTGTTATCTGCTTAAATGTGTTTGTTAGGAGAAAGAGAGGAAAAAACATAAAGGAAAATTTAGACGAGGGAAAAGAAATCAGGAGAAAGAGAAAAAAAAATAAAGGATACTAATCTTAGCCATTGTTTTGCTTGTTTACCACGTGTCAACAGATGTTTGAAAGTTGAGCACAAATAAGATGGATAAGGGATCTCAATCCCTTACAAAATTGTATGTACACCCTTTTAATTGGATCAGGATTCTCTCCTATTTTTTTTTTTCTTAACTTTTAATTAGATTTTGACACCTGATAGAGTGTGGATTCAATAGACATGATTAAATTTTGTATTTCTCTCTCATCCATTCAATGAAACACACCGTTTTTGGATCTTAAGATTGGTTTTTTTTCCCTTTGAAAAAAGATTTTATTTTTTTTATTTTTTTTATTTTTTTCCACTTTTTTCGTTCTTTTTCATCACACTCTCTGTAGAATGCTGTGATTCACTTTTTGTTGTTTTTTTATTCATAAAGTTTAGGTTCTTTTTCATCTTTCTTCCAGATACAATCCATAGTTCACGCAGCTCCATTTTTTTTGTTTTTTTTTGAAAGCAACATCTCTCTTCTAATACAATCCATCGTTTAGAATTTTTTATTTTTTATTTTTAAAAAGAAAAAATTACCCATGAAATCCCCTACCTTCATTTCTACGATTAACTCAACAGCAGTAGACTCCCTTTATCAAACGCCAAATTGTTTGGTGTAGATCAAGAGCAGAACCAACAATAAAATTGGATTGATTCAAAAATAATAATAATAATAATAATAAAATTGAAGCATCAACGCTTTCACCATTACTTTTTTTAAGAAAAAAATATATGCTAGTCATTTGATTTTTATTTATGGTTTATATGTTTGAAATAAATTATTTTAAATAGTTTTTAAGTTAAATTTGGATGTTAACTTTACTTTCTAAATTTTAAGAGTTTTTAGTTGATTTAACCTTTAAGTAATTTCACTTGGGGACTATGTTGGAATTTTAAAAAAGTAAGGATTTGAGCTGTATATATTGTTTTTAAAGGGTGTAAGTATTGCCACTGATAACAAAATAAGAGTGGCGATAATGGCTCCCCTGAAAAACCACATTTACACCCCAAATTAGTATATTTTTAAAAATTCAATAATGCCCTTAAGTAAAAGTACCCCAAAAGACAAAATAGTTTGTAAGTATCCCACAAATAATTATTAATTAGTTTCCTATTTTAATTTTTTGTGAAAAAAAAGTTTCCTATTAATGATTAGATATTAACATATATCATTAATAACTCTTTCTATTTTCTTAAACCTTAGAATTTGTTAATGTATTATGTATATTATTTAATAATAAGAAGAAGAAAAAAAAAAAAAAAAACTAAATAAAAGGATATTTTGGTAATATGTAAGGTGTGCTTACAAGTTATAACATTTGAAAAGAATTTAATGGGGGTATAAATACAAAAAAAGGATGTATATACGGTTTTTGAGGGGTGCAAATATCACTATTCATATACAAAAGTTAAAGTCTGATAGATTCTCTAGTCTCAACAAGCAAACCTGCTCTAAATAAGGCTTATGGGCAGGCCCGAGCCTAACAAAAAAAGTAAGGCCCGTCTATACCCATTCCTCATTCCTCAAGCCCGGTTGGGTCTAAAATTAACACGACCTAACCAAGACGTACATATGCTTGACCATTAAAGTAATATCAAAAAAGGCTTAGGGGCAGGGCCGAGCCTAACAAAAAAAGTAAGGCCTGTCTATACCCATTCCTCATTCCTCAAGCCCGGTTGGGTCTAAAATTAACACGACCTGACCAAGACGTACATATACTTAACCATTAAAGTAATATCTTATGATGTGTGAATAAAATATTAAATACATGACTCTACTAACCAAAGATTCTTCACTACCCTAAACGTATATATGTCTAACCATTAAAATTATAGGATTAATATTATAAACCTCCCCTCACCTTTGAACTATTATTGGATGTATAGTTATAAATGTTTTTATTTTAGAAACCTCCCCTATGGACAAACACCGTTAGCATCCCGTTTATATTGACTGAGTTTGACCGTTAAAAAAAGTCCAAAAATATCTCTATTTAAACTTCAATTGTATGAATTGACCATTATACCCTCATACTTTTACCAAATAAATTAGTTTATAGGGGAGGTTTCTAAAATAAAAGCATTTGTAACTATACATCCGATAATAGTTCAAAGGTGAGGGGAGGTTTTTAATATTAACCCAAAATTATATCTTATTATGATATGAAAATCATGTGATTAAAAATTCATATCACGTAACATTATATGATTAGATTGAACATACATTCACAAATGTATTGGCCACCACCTTCAAAAGTAACATCATGTTTTAATCACACATCACCTCTTAATAGAGATGGTAGTGTATCTTTCTTCCACAGTGGTGGTGAGGGGTTTGAGTCCCACCATACACATTTTATAAACATGTGTGGAGAGTTTTCTCCCGGTTTATATGAGTAGTAATCCAGCCGCATATATATTGTCTTATCTTAACGGGTCTCGACAGTCCTATCGTAATACCTGTAACTTGTAATACTTCAAAAAATAAAAATAAAAAAATATCATGTTTTAATCAAATGTCATTTACCTTACATACTACTATCCATATGAAATTATGGCAGAATAATAAGACATAACTAAATTTGTTCTATATTTCATAGAATGCCAAACGGTCCAATTGTCCAAATCAGTGAAACGAATCGTTTTGTTCAGACAGCAGCAAAACGGCATCGTTGGAAGGCATTTTATCCAGTGACTCTGACTCTGACGCTCCACTTTCCAGAAGTGAGAAATGGCTTCACTTGCTCATCTCTCACTCTCCAAACTCTCACAACCACAACACCACCTCTCCTTCACTATTCCTCAAACTCGACACTCTCCGCCAACAAAAATCCGACCCGCAACTCACCGGTTCAAATGCTCGGCCGGTCAGACAGGTTTCTTCACTCGACTCGGCCGGTTGATTAAAGAGAAAGCCAAGAGTGACGTCGAGAAGTTATTCTCCGGATTCTCCAAAACCAGAGACAACCTCGCCGTAATCGATGAGCTACTTCTTTACTGGAACCTCGCCGACACAGACCGAGTCCTCGACGAACTCGAAGAGGTTTCAATTTTCGTCGTCTTTATTATTCTCCAATGTTTATTTTTTATTTTTTATTTTTTAATAGGAAACGAGACCGACTTGGTTGTTTGTCAATTGCAGGCTTTGTTGGTGTCTGATTTTGGACCTAGAATCACAGTTAAGATTGTGGAGAGTTTGAGAGAGGATATATTGGGAGGGAAGCTCAAATCAGGAAGCGAAATTAAGGTGTTTATTTATTTAATCAACATTATCTGTATTCAATTATTTATTTTGAATTATTAAGTAGGCTCTTTGTTGATGTGGTGCTTTAGGAAGCTTTGAAGAAAAGTGTGTTGGATTTGTTGACAAAGACAGCGAACAAGACAGAGCTTCAACTTGGTTACAAGTATGTTCTGAATTCTTGAAGTTCTATTTTTTGTCTTGTTCTGTTGTGGCTAACTGGCTATATGAAATTTTTTGTTTTAATATGGAGTTTATGTTGTGATGTTAGGAAACCTGCTGTGATCATGATAGTTGGTGTCAATGGAGGTGGAAAGACAACATCTCTTGGTGAGTCACATACAAATTTGTTTATGATAGCTGATTCGGGTGTTTGATAGTCAATTTGTTCCACAAATAGAAAGACATGCCGTCTTTTCTTGTAGGTTAATGGTAACTAATATTTAGAAAGTGACCTTGTTTGCCTGGTAAAGGGACGAGGTCTAGTTGGTCTTAGGTTCTAATTTTGTATAAAGTATGCAGCTTCATGGAATATATACTTATTAATGGTGTTTTAGCTAGATGTTGGGATCATGTGATGCATCTTTAATTAGAGTAACAGTAATTTTGAAATACAAAGCTTAATACACATTGCTTTCTTAGAAAACATAAAATGCCATAGTTGGTTTCTTGTGATGATCTTACATTCTGACCAACTTTCCTCTCGCAGGAAAGCTTGCATATAGATTAAAGAACGAAGGGGCAAAGGTGAGATATTGTTATGTGGGCATTGCTTCTGATGCAGTGCGATATGTTTATCCGAGTAATGCATTATAAAAAGTCATGCAATTTCCTTGGCATTAAAAGAAGTTAGCGTTGCTCCTATTTTATTGTTCTTATGTAGATCTAATCCAATAGAAACTAAATTTGTTCAAATGCTCGAATTGTTGACATTAATTCTTAATAAATGGTTAGTTGTAGTATGAAGTATATCGGTTAAGGGCACCATTATTTTTGGATGTCTATTCTGCTATCTTTAATTGCATTTGGAACACTGATGTGCATTTTGGCAATCTAACGGTCCTGTAATTACATTTTAAAGCCTATTTGCATCGACCCATTTTTGTTTTGTTTCTTACCTTTAGAGAACATGCTTATTTAAAAGTAGTTTTCTTCCATTTCACCACCTTATGGTTCAAAATTATGGCAGATACTGATGGCAGCAGGTGACACATTTAGAGCAGCTGCGAGTGACCAACTGGAGATATGGGCTGAGAGGGCTGGCTGCGAGATTGTTATGGCCGAAGACGCTAATGCCAAAGCATCATCAGGTAGAGAATAATTTGTAAAATCTGTTTGCTTGTCTTCTTTTACTTTAATGTAAAAATCTGTCAGACATGTTATAACAACTAACATACCATCTTACAGTGCTTCCTGAATAGTTCTTACACAGGCTGTGAAAAGAGGGAAAGAACAGGGTTTTGATATCGTGTTGTGCGACACATCTGGACGTAAGTACTGAAAGCTTTCAGAGTTGGGTGTAAATATATTGTTATGTGCAACTTTATCTAGTAAATTGTGAACAGATCTCTTTATTGATTATCAGGTCTGCACACTAACTACAGCCTTATGGAAGAGTTGATAGCATGTAAGAAAGCTATTGGCAAAATTGTTTCTCGTGCACCTAATGTAAGCTCGAATCTTTGGGACCTTTTAACATGTTTCTACCATTAATGAATTCTCAGTATATATGACAGTTAGGCAGTTCCTATCCAATTCAATACATAAAAGCATTAAGTAGTATTCATCTTTATCCTTCTTGCTGCTTCATTGAGCTAGTTTTCTGTTTTTAAGAGGTATCCTCTGTGGTTACAAGTAAACGGGTTGCTCATATGATAGAACATTTATTTACAAGCTTAATCGTCATTTGTATAACTGTTCCCTGGTCAATATTTTAGATTTGTCTAATGAGCATTTCACATTATTTACAGGAGATCCTACTAGTTCTGGATGGAACTACTGGGTTGAATATGCTTCCGCAAGCAAGAGAATTTAATGAAGTAATCCCATTATATACTCTTTTTAATACTCTTTCATTACATATTGTTTGACTAAACAATTTTGTGACAGATTGTTGGTATTACCGGTTTGATTTTGACAAAGCTTGATGGTTCTGCTAGAGGCGGTTGTGTGGTAAAAACTCTAATTTCAACCTTCAAAGCTGCAACTTGTGATTTCTGAACTTACATATGTGCAACAAATGTATGAATCGGATATCTGTGATATGTACTTTCGTGCAGGTCAGTGTGGTTGATGAACTTGGCATCCCTGTAAAATTCGTGGGTGTAGGCGAAGGTGTTGATGACCTACAACCCTTTGATGCAGAGGCCTTCGTTAATGCCATATTTTCATGAAACCTAAAATGTGGTTGGTACACATTTAAATTCATCTAACCTTTTCTGGAATTATCTATAAACTACTCCTAGCCATCAAAGAACTATTAATGAATTTCCACATTTTACTGGGGCTATTAGTTGGAAACTCTCAAGTATGCACATAATTTTTCTTTGTAGATATATAAAGCGTATCATTTCTAAATGTGTTATATTTATCTTTATGTGCAGATCAATTGTTTTTACAATCAACTAAAAGCTTTTAGTGAACAGCCAGTCATGCAAGGCTGTGTACGAGGACAGCACAGTTGGTTGTTATTTGAAGAGTGGTTGACTGGTTGGATGCTATTGCTTTGAACTTTGTACAATCATTCTCCTACCGTTATATTCTGCTCAGCGTGACAGGATGCGTTCAAGTGAATGTCGGTTCTTTCTTCTCTGCATCACCGAGAGTGAATTTATATGTAAGATGTATGCATTATTTTTGGTCTTTACGTAGTGAGATGTTTACATATGCAATATACGGTAGTTGTAAATCAATATCAATTTAGAGTTATTGTGACATGAAAACATAATGATTCGAGCAATCCCCAGCAAGTCCTCTGACCACAGCTACGTCTACATTTACATGAGAACCGGAGATTACATTACAAAGATTACACACCTTATTACTACTTGGCCATATCGATGTTGACAACTGAAGCTCCACAACTTGGAGATGGGCATGTTGAAGAAGGTACCAAGACAAGAATAACACACCTCCTCGGATAGCTTGGCGACAGAAAACGGTAATGCAAAAGCAGTAAACTAGATGTCAATTATCAAACACCGAAAAAGTGCTTGAACCAGTAACGAAGCAAAGACATTACAAGCGTTATAGCGCTAGAGTGCCAACTGCTACTCCATGTACTCAACCATAAGCGTTCTGCAAATCCACACAACAATCAAAACAAAGCAAATACCCTCCATAGAAATGCCTGATGATGCTGATCAGGACAACTGGCCAAGTCTATAGAAAAATTAATTAAAGTCCATTTTTCTTTTTCTAGTTTGTGTAAGCTTTCAATTATTTTTTTCCCAATAAGTAAATACGATATAAAAGATATCATACAAGTTTTTTAATTTTTACATTCCAACAACAAACATTGAAAGTCATTTCTAGAATCAGAGGAGGATTGTGGAAGATTACGAGACAAATTTTAGGAAATATTACTCAAATTCTTTTTGTTAATTACATGGAGTCTTTTTAGGAAATATTAGTAGAAGCTTTTTGTTTCCAAAAACATTGGAGAGTGTCCCAATTTCTCCATCCTCTCAAAACTTGACAAACAAGTTTCCCTTACATATATTCTCAAACCCAATTAAGAAACTTTGAAAAAAAAAAAAAAAAAAAACTTTCAGATAAATAAGTTTTTAGAAACTGTTTAATTAATACTGATATACATCCAAATATCCAATCCGTTTACAAACATTACTCAAACTCGAAGTGTGAAGCTTGAGAATGAAGTAATGGTCTTTTTAGGAAACTTTTTGTTTCCAAAAAGAGAGTCCCAAACCATGCAGAATTCTGAAATCCGTTTACAAACCAGTTTCCATTACCAACGACAGTCGTGTTTCAAGTATCTGAATTAATTGGTTTGTTAATTGTAGAACAAGTTTCCCAATTAACACTCGGTTTACAGCTAGAATGTGTATATCTATCTAAATCTTTAGAAACTTTCTTCTAAACTCTCACTGATCATAACTTCACTCCTTTTGGATATATAAATTAAGAAACTTTCCCGTCAAATTTAAAAAACTGAAAACAGAAAAAAAACTAAAAAAAGAAAAGAAAAGAAAAGAACTCGTATATATTCAAAAATCCATTTACGAAACTTTCCTATTTCAATAACATAAATAAACAGATAATTAAGAAACTTTCCCTTTTTTTTTTTAGAAACTATTTAAAGCTTGAGAATAAAGTAATCGTATTTTTAAGAAACTTAATTCTGAAATCCGATTACCAACAGGTTTCCATTACCAGTAGTGTTTAGTATCCAATTTAGAAACTTGAACAAGTTTCCCGAATTGCAGAACAAGTTTCCCGAATTGGTATATATAAACCTGTTTAGCAACTTTCTTCTAAACTCTCCTACGATCACAAGTATTCACAACTTAATTCACTCTTTGTTGTTATTGTTTTTTCACAAACCTCTCACTGTTTCTCTCTCTCATAATCTGTAATCTGTATCAATGGCGATTACAGTTGGGTTCAGATTCCTACCCACGGATGAGGAATTAGTCACCTACTTCCTCTTCAACAAGATTTTCGCACAAACAGATCCCTTCAATGATCTTGAAAAGTTTTCAGTCAGAGAAGGTGATCTCTACGGCTCTCAGGATCCCTGGGACATATGGAGCTTGTATGGCGGAGACAACTTGGAAGATGGTCAGCCACTTTACTTTTTCACTCGGCTCAAGAAGGTGTCCTCTAAGGGTTCCAGAATCAGCAGAAGGGTCGGTTCGGGTACATGGGCAGGAGAAGACTCCGGCGACATAATCACATCACAGAACTACGTTGTTGGAGTCAAGAAGCGGTTTCGTTACGAAAATAAGAAATCCCCAGATAACGGAGCCTGGATCATGCATGAGTTTGCTGTCGATCCATCTTTGTTGAGGCAGCATCAAAAACCGGACGACATTGTTCTTTGTCGGATGAAGAAGAATCCGGTAGCAGAGAAGAAGAAGAGGAAGTTGCAACAAGTACTGAATTCTGAGCCGTGGATGTCATCAAAGCATTCCAAGCTGGTTGAGCCGCAGCCAGTTCCAATTTCGGTTCAACAATATCAACAACAAGCTGAGTTTAACTCACACACGGGATCAAATATCTTGCAATCTGAAACAGAAGTTGTGGATTCAAGATTGATGTTTGATCCTGATCAAGAATTATTGTTTAGTCTTGAGGAGGAGGATTCAAGATTGATGTTCAGTCTTGAACAACTCCTGGAATCAGATAATATTTCTGATGATGAGCCATGCATGTGCTCCAAGCTGGTTGAGCCACAGCCGGTTCCAATTTCGGTTCAACAATATCAACAAGAAGCCGAGCTGAAGAAGTCACACATGGGATCGAATATCTTGCAAACCGAAGCAGAAGTTGTGGATTCAAGATTGATGTTTGATCCTGATCTGGAATTATTGTTTAGTCCTGAGGATGAGGAATTATTATTGAATGGTACTATTCTTGAACAACTCCTGGAATCAGATAATATTTCTGATGATGAGCCGTGCATGTGCTCCATGCTGGTTGAACCAGCACCGGTTCCAGTTTCGGTTCAACAAGCAGCTGAGTTTAACTCACAACACACGGGATCGAATATTGAAACAGAACCTTTGGGTGCAAGATTGCTTGGGGAGGAGGAATTATTGTATAGTATTGAACTTGATCAACTCCTGGAATCAGATGAGGAACCGAAGGCTGCAGAGACACAAGAGATATCAGCAGCGGAGTCGTCACCGTCAACAATTGATCCTGCAGATACAACAAGTTTGATGTTTGATCCTCAGGAATTCTTATTGGATGGTTTTGAGGAGGAGGAATTCTTATTGTATACTCCTCCAAGGTGTATAAGTTGAGCACTGACTTGAGCTAGGATACTTTGGGTGTTATGTATCTGTCTGATCTTGTAATGTTACGTTGGACATTTGAGAAATTTATTGAACGTGATTTCTTTTTTATCAATCGATAGTTGCATGGTTAATATATTTTTATTAGCAAATACTTATGAGTGATTTGATGGAAACGAATTCATTTGATGTCAATTTATAATTGTTTCTTTATATCCAGAGTAGCATACGTGTCATGACTTCAATTGGATTAGGATGTTGGAATATGTTGCATTTTGTGCATATTACTTGGTTATTTTGGCAAGTGAATCTAACTCACTGAAGCTGAGCTGATGTAAACATGGCCATATACCAGGGGCAGCATTGTTAGAATGAAATGCATGCGTTCTGCAGTAGATCTGAAAGATCAAACTATGCAATAGATTGATTTTACTTCTATGAGACCTCAATATGTGATTTTTTTTTTTTTTTTTTAAACTATTACAATATTTCGGTATTTCGGTATTGAGTTAGGGAGCATAACTCAACCCAGATCCTCTTGGATATAGGTGTGAGAGGCTTATATCACTCTCTCTTCTCAAAAACGATGTGATTTCACAAATCATCACATGGTTTTCACCTAGAAATATGAAAATAATGTTGAAGGGTAAAATTTTGCTGTGTAATTACTACAATCAAACTTATGCATGAGAACAAAAATAAAATTTTATGTTATTTATGTGGTCAAATTTAACAAATTCTTCCAGGGCGAATAAACTTTTACCATTTAATGGGGTTGTTTGTTGGGAACATAAAAAAATATATGAAACTAATTAATCATTAATTTCTATCATATTGAGTAATTCATTTTATGCCGAGGGGTCTTGATAGTCGGGGACTTCAAAATGAAGCTCCACCACTAGGGTTGTATATAATGTGTTTTTTACGATTTTTCTTTTGTAAATTAATTGTTTTTACAATCAACTAAAAAGTTATTGCCAGCTATATATCGCATACATATCGATGACCTAGTTTCAAGTCATGTCCCCTTGCTCCAAATATGAAAATGTAAGATGTATGCATTCGATGGTTTTATATTAACAATTTGAATTATTTCCGGCCTTTACAAATCCGATATTAAAGAAATTTTACAGGAGTGCTTCCTCCATGTTCAACATGATTTCGTTGGCTCTTAATTACAAATGTTATCCATGAGATGCAAAATAAAATTGAATTTTAAAGCTATTAAATTAGTAAGTAACAAGCATTTACAGATTAACATGACCTGAGAACACAACGATGCTTGAACATTTTAACAACAATAATACTGTGTTGAGCTGCCAACCAAAGCAAGCTAAATTTTCCAAGCAAGTGCTTGGACTATTATTTAAGGGGGAACTGTTCTCAATTGAATTATCGCACAATGAGAAATTGATTCTAGCGTTTCAAACGGGAAGTATTGATAAATTCTAATGCATCAATACCTACAAAAGTTAGATGAATCTACCTACAAAAGTTAGCATTTCATAAACAATAATGCTACTTTGTCCAAATTTGGTGTTCAAATCTGGTACCTAAGTGATGTGTCATCACTATAATTCATTCATTTAAATTGTATTAGATTTGCAAGATTTACAAGTTTTGGAAGAGTATTTATGAAAGAGTAATGCTATTTTACCTGGATTTTGTATTCAAATGATGTGGCATCGTTACAATCCATTCATTTAAATTGTGCAAACCTAATACAATTTGGGTAAAGTAGAATTATTGTTTAACAAAATGTATGCATTAATTTTAATCATTATGAGTAGGATTATGTGAAAGTCCTTGTTCAGCATAATCACTTTTGATCTGTTACCTCTATTAAATATTAAGCATAAAAATGTTACTGTCCATGAGATGTTTACATATGCAATTTGATATGTTGTGATGAGGTAGGTATAATGATTTTGTCTAAAAAAAAAATTAAAAAAAATGCATGATGATTTTGTTTCTCTAATGGGCATTTTTTTTTAACAACAAAAACATATGGGCTGAATTTAAATATTTCTTTGGTGAGCCTTTTAAATAACAATTGACATGTGGGTTGTGTTTTTTTTTTCCTTAAAAAACAACAAAACTCTACTCGGGCCTAACATAGAATAAACACTAAATGAATTTGGGGGCCCTTGGGAAATGGAGGCCCTTGGGAAATGGAGGCCCTAGGCAGCCGCCTTGTCGGCCAATGCCCAGGGCCGGCCCTGCAAACACCCTCCATAGAAATGCCTGGTGATGCTGATCAGGACAACTGGCGAAGTCCATCGACAAATTAATTCAAGTATCCGTTTTGCTCAATTGACCTTTATTTTCCTTTTTCTAGTTTGTGTAAGCTTTCGATTATTTTTTTCGTAATAAGTAAACATGATATAAAAGATATCATACAAGTTTTTTAATTTTTACATTCCAACAACAAACATTGAAAGTCATTTCTAGAATCAGAGAAGGGTTGTGGAAGATTACGAGACAAATTTTAGGAAATATTACTCAAATTCTTTTTGTTAATTACATGGAGTCTTTTTAGGAAATATTAATAGAAGCTTATTGTTTCCAAATACGTTGGAGAGTGTCCCAATTTCTCCATCCTCTCAAAACTTGATAAACAATTTACCCTTATATATATTCTCAAACCCAATTAAGAAACTTCCAAAAAAAAAAAAAAAAAACTTTCAGATAAATAGGTTTTTAGAAACTGTTTAATTAATACTGATGTACATCCAAATATCCAATCCGTTTACAAACATTACTCAAACTCGAAGTGTGAAGCTTGAGAATGAAGTAATGGTCTTTTTAGGAAACTTTTTGTTTCCAAAAAGAGAGTCCCAAACCATGCAGAATTCTGAAATCCGTTTACAAACTAGTTTCCATTACCAACGACAGTTTTGTTTTTTTGTTAATTGTAGAACAAGTTTCCCAATTAACACTCGGTTTACAGATAGAATGTGTGTATATATCTAAATCTTTTTAGAAACTTTCTTCTAAACTCTCCACTCATCACAACTTCACTCTTTGTTATTGTTTTTTCGGTTCCTAGGAAACAAACCTCTCACTCTGTAATCTGTATCAACTGCGGCTTCTTTTCCAATTACGGTCGGGTATAGATTCCTACCCACGGTAAAGAAAACAAATTAAGAAACTTTCCCGTCAAGTCTTTTTGTTTCTAATCAAGAAAACACATACATATATAATCCAGTTAACAAACTCTCCAGTTTCCTATTTCAGTACACCTCTCCCTCTCACTCCGTTTTAATTGTTTGTTATTGTTTTAATTCTGAAATCCGATTACCAACAGGTTTCCATTACCAGTAGTGTTTCTAGTATCCAATTTAGAAACTTGAACAAGTTTCCCGAATTGCAGAGCAAGTTTCCTGAATTGGTATATATAAACCTGTTTAGCAACTTTTATCTAAACTCTCCTACGATCACAAGTATTCACATCTTACGTTTTGGTGTTATTTTTTTTTCACAAACCTCTCACTGTTTCACTCTCTCATAATCTGTAATCTTTAATCAATGGCGATTGCAGTTGGGTTCAGATTCCTGCCCACGGATGAGGAATTAGTCACCTACTTCCTCTTCAACAAGATTTTCGCACAAACAGATCCCTTCAATGATCTTGAAAAGTTTTCAGTCAGAGAAGGTGATCTCTACGGCTCTCAGGATCCCTGGGACATATGGAGCTTGTATGGCGGAGACAACTTGGAAGATGGTCAGCCACTTTACTTTTTCACACGGCTCAAGAAGGTGTCCTCTAAGGGTTCCAGAATCAGCAGAAGGGTCGGTTCGGGTACGTGGGCAGGAGAAGACTCCGGTGACACAATCACATCACAGAACTACGTTGTTGGAGTCAAGAAGCGGTTTCGTTACGAAAATAAGAAATCCCCAGATAACGGAGCCTGGATCATGCATGAGTTTGCTTTCGATCCATCTTTGTTGAGGCAGCATCAAAAACCGGACGACATTGTTCTTTGTCGGATGAAGAAGAATCCGGTAGCAGAGAAGAAGAAGAGGAAGTTGCAACAAGTACTGAATTCTGAGCCATGGATGTCATCAAAGCATTCCAAGCTGGTTGAGCCACAGCCGGTTCCAATTTCGGTTCAACAATATCAACAAGAAGCCGAGCTGAAGAAGTCACACAATGGATCGAATATCTTGCCATCCGAAGCAGAAGTTGTGGATTCAAGATTGATGTTTGATCCTGATCTGGAATTATTGTTTAGTCCTGAGGAGGAGGAATTATTATTAAATGGTACTATTCTTGAACAACACCTGGAATCAGATAATATTTCTGATGATGAGCCGTGCATATGCTCCAAGCTGGTTGAACCACCACCGGTTCCAATTTCGGTTCAACAAGAAGCTGAGTTTAACTCACAACACACGGGATCGAATATCGAAACAGAACCTATGGATGCAAGATCGCTTGAGGAGGAGGAATTATTGTATAGTATTGAACTTGGTCAACTCCTAGAATCAGATGATGAACTGAAGGCTGCAGAGACACAAGAGATATCAGCAGCAGAGTCGTCATCGTCAACAATTGATCCTGCAGATACAACAAGTTTGATGTTTGATCCTCAGGAATTCTTATTGGATGGTTTTGAGGAGGAGGAATTCTTATTGTATAGTCCTGATCAACTCCTCCAAGGTGTATAAGTTAAGCAGTGACTTTAACTATGACAATGTATGGGGTGGATTGAGCTAGGATACTTTGGGTGTTATGTATCTGTCTGATCTTGTAATGTTACGTTGGACATGTGAGAAATTTATTGAACACGATTTTGTTTTATCAATCTATAGTTGCATGGTTAATATTTTATTTATTTGCAAATACTTATTAGTGATTTGATGGAAGAGAATTCATTTGATGTCAATTTGTAATTGTTTCTTTATATCCAGAGTAGCATATATACGTGTCATGACTTCAATTGGATTAGGATGTTGGAATATGTTGCATTTTGTGCATAGTATGAATGTATGAATTCCTGAGGATCAAACATCAATCTTGTTGTATCTGCATTCTGCAGGATAAACATCATCAATTCCTGAGGAATTATATATTCTTGATCAACTCCTCCAAGATGTATAAGTTGAGCAGTGACTGACTTTTATCAGATGATTGTCATGCCACTGCTTTGCTTTGTTATCTGTTTGTGTGGAAGGATTCCCACCAAATTGAAAGAGGCATTTAGCTACATGCATAAAGTATAATTAGTTACATTTATTTCATCTAGAAGCTTAAACTAATTAGTTTTATTTTTTAAGATTTAGATAGTGATTAAATAGGTATCAACATGAAAAGCAATTAGTGGCGCATAGATAGTGAATATTATTTCCATTTTATAAACACAATGTGTGAAAATTGAATAATTAAAAATTAAAACAAATATGAACATTGAGCAATATATATTATAACTTATTATCTTTAATTAAGAGGATGTATTAGTTTGATAAATTTTTATAATGGAGTGACTGACTGAGATATCTAAAATCAATGCACCCTTTTACTATAACCTTCGCGTGGGGTTAATCTAATTTGTTTCTTCGTTTAACAAAAAAGTTATCTTATCTCAATTTTTGTTTCGGAAGAAATTATCTATAAATATATTTAATTGATGTAAATATCATATTATGTGGAAAATGGAATGATAATATATTACAAAAACCGAAACTAATGTTATTATTTGAGCGTGATTGAGTCATAAGTCCATACCTTAAGATTATATAATAAAAAAACAAAAAAAAAAAACAATGTGTGTGTGTGTGTTTTTTTTTTCTTTTTGGTTTCATACACCACATGCATTGATGACGACTTGAACTTGGAATAATGTCGTGCTGAACGATCAATGTGAATTTTATTATCACAATTATAGAAACTTGTCATAAAGACTTGCGATAATAATAAAAAATTTATAATTATTATTTCAATAAATCAACGCATAATTTCTTATATCTCAAAAAATTTATATTAAAAAAAAAAAAAGATTATTAACACGTGTTTTAAAGAAGGAAAAGCTGCTTCGTCGTCGAAGAGAAAACGCTAGGGTTTTGAGTCTATAGTGCTATAAGTATGGGACATTTGTCGGATCAAATTAGGGTTATCGGGTATAAGTGTAAATGCCCACTGTCTTGTG
Source organism: Acer saccharum (assembly GCA_030490815.1). NCBI lineage: Eukaryota > Viridiplantae > Streptophyta > Magnoliopsida > Sapindales > Sapindaceae > Acer > Acer saccharum. The sequence continues at coordinate 42,837,823 of CM059870.1, read as the reverse complement.
TACTGAAAGTGAAAGACCCGCCCATATTTGTAAATGGGCCCTTTAAGATAAACTTTGGGCCTACGTACCCACATACAAAACGACATAGTTTTATAGAGAGAAATGGAATTTCGTTTTAGGAAACTATTTGCGAGTGTCCTAGACTTTACACACTAGTCTGTAAAAACAGATATATGATACATCTTCTGATATTCTCAAATACAATTAGGAAACTTTTCCAGTTTCCTATTTCACTTTGTTTTGGCCGCACGAACAAGACTGAGATAGAAGTGGTATTTTAAACAAATTAAGAAACTTTCCCATCAAGTCTTCTCGTTTCCAATCAAGAAAACACATATATAATCCAATTAAGAAACACAACTCTCCCTCTCACTATATTTTCGATCCCTGTACTGAGAAACAAACCTCTCACTACTGTCTCTCTCTCACAATCTGAAGTTTGTATCAATGGCGGCTTCTTTTAGGATTCCGATGGGGTACAGATTCGAACCCACTGATGAGGAATTAGTCACCTACTTCCTATTCAACAAGATTTTCGCTGAAACAGATGGTCCCTTCACTGATATTGAAAAGTTTTCAGTTAGAGAAGGTGATCTCTACGGTTCTCAGGATCCCTGTGACATATGGAACTTGTATGGCGGAGACAACTTGGAAGATGGTAAGCCACTGTACTTGTTCACCCGGCTCAAGAAGGTGTCCTCTAATGGTTCCAGAATCAGCAGAAGGGTCGGTTCGGGTACGTGGGCAGGAGAAGACTCCGGCGACACAATCACGTCACAGAACTATGTTGTTGGAGTCAAGAAGCGGTTTCGTTACGAAAATAAGAAATCCCCAGATAACGGAGCCTGGATCATGCATGAGTTTGCTGTCGATCCAACTTTGCTGAGGCAGCATCAAAAACCGGACGACATTGTTCTTTGTCGGATGAAGAAGAATCCGGTAGCAGAGAAGAAGAAGAAGAGGAAGTTGCAACAAGTACTAAATTCTGGGCCGTGCATGTTGCAAAAAATACTGAATTCTGAGCCGTGCATGTCTTCAAAGCGTTCCAAGTTGGTTGAGCCGCCGGTTCCAATTTCGGTTCAACAATATCAACAACAAACTGAGTTCAACTCACACATGGGATCAACTATCTTGCAATCCGAAACAGAAGTTGTGGATTCAGGATTGATGTTTGATCCTGATCAGGAATTATTGTTTGGTCTTGAGGAGGAGGATTCAAGATTGATGTTTAGTCTTGAACAACTCCTGGAATCAGATAATATTTCTGATGATGAGCCGTGCATGTGCTCCAAGCTGGTTGAACCACCACCTGTTCCAATTTCGGTTCAACAAGAAGCTGAGTTATTGTATATCGAAACAGAACCTATGGATGCAAGATCGCTTGAGGAGGAGGAATTATTGTATAGTATTGAACTTGGTCAACTCCTGGAATCAGATGATGAACTGAAGGCTGCAGAGACACAAGAGATATCAGCAGCAGAGTCGTCATCGTCAACAATTGATCCTGCAGATACAACAAGTTTGATGTTTGATCCTCAGGAATTCTTATTGGATGGTTTTGAGGAGGAGGAATTCTTATTGTATAGTCCTGATCAACTCCTCCAAGGTGTATAAGTTAAGCAGTGACTTTAACTATGACAATGTATGGGGTGGATTGAGCTAGGATACTTTGGGTGTTATGTATCTGTCTGATCTTGTAATGTTACGTTGGACATGTGAGAAATTTATTGAACACGATTTTGTTTTATCAATCTATAGTTGCATGGTTAATATTTTTTTTATTTGCAAATACTTATTAGTGATTTGATGGAAGCGAATTCATTTGATGTCAATTTGTAATTGTTTCTTTATATCCAGAGTAGCATATATACGTGTCATGACTTGAATCGGATTAGGATGTTGGAATATGTTGCATTTTGTGCATAGTATGAATGTATGAATTCCTGAGGATCAAACATCAATCTTGTTGTATCTGCATTCTGCAGGATAAACATCATCAATTCCTGAGGAATTATATATTCTTGATCAACTCCTCCAAGATGTATAAGTTGAGCAGTGACTGACTTTTATCAGATGATTGTCATGCCACTGCTTTGCTTTGTTATCTGTTGTGTGGAAGGATTCCCACCAAATTGAAATAGGCATTTAGCTACATGCATAAAGTATAATTAGTTACATTTATTTCATCTAGAAGCTTAAACTAATTAGTTTTATTTTGGCAAGTGAATCTACCTCACTGAAGCTGAGCTGATGTAAACATGGCCATATACTAGGGGCAGCATTGTTATAATGAAATGCATACGTGTTCTGCAGTAGATCTGAAAGATTAAACCATGTCATGATTCTCTAAGTGAAATGCAATAGATTGATTTTACTTCAATGAGACCTCAATATGTGATTTTTTTTTTTTAAAAAAAACTATTACAATATTTCGAGACTGGTGTAGGGAGTATAACTCTACGTGATGTAAGCATGAGGGGCTTACATCACTCCCTCACGTGATTTCACAAATCATAAATATGAAAATAATGTTGAAGGGTAAAATTTTACCGAGTAATTACTATAATCAAACTTATGCATGTGAATAAAAATAAAATTTTCCGATATTTATGTGGTCAAATTTAACAAACTCTTCCCAAGCGAATAAACTTTTATCATTTGGGAACATAAAAAATATATGAAACTAATCATTTTTATCATATTGAGTAATTCATTTTCTACCGACGGATTTTAATAGTTGTGGACTTCAACTCCAACACTGGGGTTGTATATAATGTGTTTTCTACGATTTTTCATCTACAAATTAATTGTTTTTACAATCAACTAAAAAGTTATTGCCAGTTATCGCATACATATCGATGACTTAGTTTCAAGTCATGTCCCCTTACTCCAAATCTGAAAATGTAAGAAGTATGCATTCGATAGTTCTCTGTTAACAATTTGAATTATTTCCGGTCTTTACAAATCCGAAATTAAAGCAAATTTTACAGGAGTGCTTCCTCCATGTTCAGCGTGATTTCGTTGGCTCTCAATTACACCTGTAAAGCAAGAAAACCATATTATCCAAGAGATGCAAAATAAAATTGAATTTTAAAGCTATTAAATTAGTAAGTAACAAGCATTTACAGATTAACATGATCTGAGAACACAATGATGCTTGAACGTTTTAAACAACAATAATGCTAAGTTGAGCAGCCTACCAAATCAACCTAAAATTTCCAAGCAAGTGATTGTGCTATAATTTAAGGGGGAACTGTTCTCGATTGAATTATCGCACAATGAGAAATCGATTCTAGCATTTCAAAGGGGAAGTATTGATAAAATCTAATGCATCAATACCTACAAAAGTTAGATGAATATTGCACAGTCTAGGCTACATCTACATGAGAACAAAATCTAAAATGTAACAAAATTGTCAAAATTTAACACTGATACAAAGATGTTTCAAAGAATTTTAGTGTATAAATAAATTATTGTGTGATGGAGATATTTGAAGAGTGTTCGACCGGTTGAATGCTATTGCTTTGAACTTTGCATGATCATTCTCCTATCTTTATTTATCAAGTGAATGTTGGTTATTTCTTCTATATCACCTCGAGTCAATTTATTGTAATGCAAGATAAAAAAAATGTTATTTTCCGAAAATGTAAGACAGCATGCATTATTTTTGGTCTTTACAAGTAGGATTCTGAAATCTGAAGCGATTTTACAGAAAGTCCTTGCTCAGCATAATAATCACTTTCTGTTACCCCTATCAAGCATAAAAATCGTAAACTGTCCGTGAGATGTTTACATATGCAAAATATAGTACGTTTTAAATCAATATCAATTTAGAGTTAATTATATAAGAAAATAAATAAGTAAAAAACTAACAAGCATTTATACAGCATATTGTAGCATGAAACATAATGATGTGAGCAATTCCCAGCAAGTTCTTTGACTACATCTACACGCGAGACCAAAGATTACATTACAAGATGTAGAATGCAGCAAATAAAGGTATATATAGGAGAATGGATTGCTGTGAATATTGAATAAGATTCTTCTAATATCTCCATTACAATTTACATGTCAATGTGCCAAAGAAATATTTGAAGATTTTTTATTTTTATTTTTGAAAATATTTGCAACAAAATATCTGAACTGGACTATTTGGCAGTACACATGCATATATAGAATTAGTAATCTGACAAAGAGTAGTAATTAATTCTATGACACACCTTATTAATTGGCCAATTCTATGTTGACAATGGAAGCTTCATAACTTGGAGATGGGCATGTTGAAGAAGGTAGCATGAGAAGAATAGCAAACCTTCCCGGATTCCTTGAATTTAAAATCGACTGCAACTACCGTAACAGTTTTTCCAGTCTTTGAAACAGATGCATCAATTATCAACTCTGACTGTGTATGCAAATTAAAAGCAGTAAACAGGTAGATGTCAATTATCAAACACTCATTGAACAGCTTCAAGTAAGTAAGTAAGATCGCATGAACCAGTAACAAAGCAATGAAATTACTAGTATTATAGTGCCCTAAAAAGAACTCACATTTGCAGGGGCAGCAGAGAGATAAGAGATGCTCAATTCAGCAAGAAATATTTCCTTTTCCTCAGCCACCACAGTTCTAGCACAAGCAATTGCCATTCGCTCCGCTAGAGCGCCAACTGCTCCTCCATGTACTCCACCATAAGCGTTCTGCAAATCCACACACAGCAATCAACACCAACTTCACAACCCACCATTTGTTTCTAATAATAATAATAATAATAATAATAAAAGCAAACACCCAGTAAAAAAAAAAAAGGAAAGCAAACACCCCATAGAAACGCCTGAAAGATGCTGATCAGGCCAGGTGACCAAGTCCATAGAAAATTAATTCAAATCTCCATTTGCTCAATTGACCTTCAATTTTTTTTTTTTTTTTTTCTTTCTAGTTTTTGTAAGCTTTCAATTATTATTTTTCCAGTAAGCAAGCACGATATAAAAGAAATCATACAAGTTTTTTTTAAATTTTTTTTTTTTTTTTTACATTCCAACAACAAACATTGAACGTGATTTCTAGAAACAGAGGAGGGTTGTGGAGGATTACTGCGACAGCGGGTTTGACGGAGAAAAAACAGGTAACACGGCCACGTTGGATTTGGTGGACCTTGAGATGGCTTCCGACAATATTGGAGTAGAAATCCTTTGAAGACATATTCTCTGGAATATTACTTGAAATTCCCACCCTTTGGAGGAAACCGACGACCGTGTCCACCAGTTTACCATCTACGTCTTTCGTGATTAATCTTGACGACGACGACGACAGCGGCAGCTCCACCATCTTTACTGTTTCAGTTTCTCAATCAACTATACAGCTATACTGCAACCAGCAAACGACTCTTCAAATATCTTCATGTCAGGATCGAAGAAAGTAGAAGGAGGAATTTGGGGATCTAGAACCTTGGCAAAACAAGGGCCCAGACCCTACCCGGAACCAGACCCGCAAAAGACCCACAAAATTTTAAGGGGTCCAGATCATCCAGATTCTAGAGTTAGGTCGGTCAACGTCAGCGTTTAGAGCTCTACATTCTGTGCCAAAACTCAGTCGTTTAGTGATAGAGTCAATTAGTAGTGCGTCGTCGTTTTGAGAGTAGTGGTCAAGTTGGGTCAAAGTAACGGCCTGTTAGTATTTCCGTTGTCCTGTTATTTTGGTTTGTTGTCAGCTGATGTCAGAAAATGTAACAAACTACTGTTAGTGGTCTCTGTGAGAGAAATTCCAGTTGTTTTAATGGAAAAATAGCAATGAAATTGGAAGACAAATTCATCCAAAATTCTCTCTCCCTCTCTTATACATCTATTTGACTATTTCTCTCTCAAATCTCTCAATTTCTAGGTCTAATTTAACAAAACCACAAAACAAAATTCAACCTCTGATTCCTGGAAATTCCGTGCATCACAAACATATGCATGTGATTAAAAACAAAATTTTCTAATAATTTATGTGATCAAATTTTACAAATTCTATCGTGGCTAATAAACGTTGTAATGTGAGAGAAAACCAAAAATAACCATTAGATTTATTAAACTTTTGTTAGTAACCACTTTTGAAAAGTTAATTGTTAATAACCACTTTTTTTAAAAAAAATTCACTGTATATTCATAATTTACTAGAATACCTCTAAAATTAGTTTTAAAAAAAAAACACCTCAAACTTGAAATCATGGCTAAAAACTTGAATGTTGAAACTTGAAATTATGACTAAAATGAAACTTAAAACTTGAAATCATGCCTAAAATGAAATATTTGAAACTTGAAATTATGCCTAAATTGAAATATGTGAAACTTGGTTCCCTTTCTTCCCCAAATTCCTAAAATTCACAATTAGGTTTTTTTTTTTTTTTTTTTTTTTTTTATTTTATTTTATTTTATTTTTTTTTTTATTGTTTCCCCATTTTTGCAGATCCATGGCCGGCCGAGGGAGTCTCCGACGGCCGTCATCCCAGGCGAACGACAGTAGCAGCGGCGCGCAGAAGGATAGCAGCGGCGGCAGCGGCGCGCGACGATGGCAGCGAAGCGAAGCGAAGCAGCAGCGCGCACGGCCCAGCTGCACGACAATGGCGCTGTTGTGCGGCCTAGAAGATCGCCGGCGCTCGACGACCCCTTCGTTGGCCCTCGGCGACGCCGCACGGGCACGCCGGCGGTGGCTTTGTGGGAGAGAGAGGAAGGAGAGGAGAGAGAAAGAAAAGAGAGAGTGTTTTGAGGGGAGATTTTATATGAGGGCTTTCCAGTAATTTCTTAAAAACATGGTTATTAACAATTAAAACTTCGTTTGTGGTTAAAAACGAATTTCCCATAATATTTGTGGTCATTTTTGACAATTTTCACCAATGGGTTAATGTGGTTATAAGTTGGGAACACAAAAAATATTTGAAACTAATCGTTTCTATCATATTGATCCGTAATGCATTTTCTATCAAGGGGTCTTGATGGTCGGGGATTTCAAAATGAAGCTCCACCAACCGGGTTGTATTTAACTTGTTTTCAATGATTTCAAAATGAAGCTCCACCAACCGGGTTGTATTTAACTTGTTTTCAATGATTTTTCCGAAAATGTAAGATGTATGTATTCGATAGTTGTATATTAACAATTTGAATTATTTCACGTCTTTACAAATATGATATTAAAGCAATTTTACAGGAGTGCTTCCTCCATGTTCAGTGTGATTTCGTTGGCTCTCAATTACACCTGTAAAGCAAGAAAACCATATTATCCATGAGATGCAAAATAAAATTGAATTTTAAAGCTATTAAATTAGTAAGTAACAAGCATTTACAGATTAACATGACCTGAGAACACAACGATGCTTGAACATTTTAACAACAATAATACTGAGTTGAGCTAGCTGCCTACCAAATCAAGCTAAATTTTGAATTTTCCAAGCAAGTGCTTGGACTACAGTTTAAGAGGGAACTGTTCTCAATTGGATTATCGCACTATGAGAAATCGATTCTAGCATTTCGAAGGGGAAGTATTGATGAAATCTAATGCATCAATACCTGCAAAAGTTACACGAATGCAGAGTCTAGCTACATCTACAGACTACATGAGAACAAATCAAGAATGCAACAAAACTGTCCAAATTTAACGCGATACAGAAATGTTTCAAAGAATTTCAGTGAGTCTAACTAAATTGCTGTTTGATCACTACAACAATAGAAACAAACAGATAAATGATAGGTCAATTCTTTAAAGGTGATAAATATATTCATATACATTCTATAGACAACTTCATAGTTCTCTATATCCACTTTGAAAATCTCGGCCTAACAGGATGTGATCAAATGAATGCGGTTCTTTCTTCTATATCATCAAGAGTCAATTTATTGTAATGCAAGTTAAAAATGTTATTTTCCGAAAAGGTAAAATGTATGCATTATTTTTAGTCTTTACAAGTAGGATTCTGTGAAAGTCCTTGTTCAGCAAAATCACTCTCTTTTACCTTATGAAGTATTATGCAATATAGTTGTAAATCAATATCAATTTACAGTTAATTAACAATATGCGTTTATACAGCATATTGTGATATAAAATATAATGAAGCGTGTGATTCCCAGCAAGCTACATCTACATCTACACGAGACCAAAGATAACATTACAAAATGCAGAATGCAGCAAATAAAGATGGGAGAATGAATTGCCTGTGAATGAATAAGTGAATAACACATTTTGATTATCTCCAATCTCCATTACAATATAACATGCAGAAAAAATTTGCAACACCATCAAAATATCAGAACTAGACTATTTGCAGTACACATAGAAATAGTAATTTGACAACGAGAGTATTAATTAATTCTACGACACACGATTACACACCTTATTACTTGCCCATATTTATGTTGATAATGGAAGCTTTCATAACTTTGAGACAGGCATGTTGAAGAAGGTAGCATGACAAGAATAGCACACCTTCCCGGATTCCTTGAATTTAAAATCAATTGCAACCACGGTAACAGTTTTTCCGGTCCTTGAAACAGATGCATCAATTATCAATTCTGACTGTGTATATAACCGCAATGCAAAAGCAGCAAATTAACTAGATATCAATTATCAAACACCCAAAAAGTTATAATAGTAAACTCATTGAAAAGCTTCATTTATGATCGGATTGATCTCATGAACCAGTAACAAAGCAATGAAATTACATGTATTATAGGATCCCAAAAAAAGAACTCACATTTGCAGGGGCAGCATAGAGATAAGAGATGCTCAATTCAGCTAGAAATATTTGCTTGTCCTCAGCCATCACAGTTCTAGCACAAGCAATTGCCATTCGCTCCGCTACAGCACCAACTGCTCCTCCATGTACTCCACCATAAGTATTCTGCAAATCCACCACACACAGCAATCAACACAAACTTCACAACCCACCATTTGTTTCTAATAATAATAATAATAATAAAAGCAAACGCCCCATATAAAAATTAATTCAAATCTCAATTTGCTCAATTGATGAAACAGAGGAGGGTTATGGAAGATTACCACGACGGCAGGCTTGACGGAGAACAAACATGTAACACGGCCACGTTGGATTTGGTGGACCTTGAGATGGCTTCCAACAATATTGGAGTAGAAATCCTTTGTCGACATATTCTCTGGAACATTACTTGAAATTCCCACCCATTGGAAGAATCCGACGATCTCGTCCACGCATTTACGATCTACGTCTTTCGTGATTAATCTCGTCGTCGACGACGGCGACGGTGACGTCGACTCCGCCATATTTTCTCTTTCAGTTTCCCACTTATCTAACAATTCTTTGGTTTGTGATTTTGTGAACCCCTCTCTACTGCAACTTTTTTTTTTTTTTTTAAGGAGTAATTACACAAACGTTCCCCGAGTTGAAGCTTAATTACACGCCATATGGACTTTTTACCAAATATTACACAAACATCCCCTACCGTCAGTTGACTTCTATCCAAATTAACTGTTGACCATATTTTTCATATTAAAAATCCAAAATACCCTTATTTACTTATTTACACTTTATTTTGTTCCCCTCTAAATAAAATAAATTATATACAAATGCAAATAAAAAACTTTTAATTATATTTTTTTTCAAACAAATTTTAAAAGGCAAAAATATATAAATAAAAAATTTGGAATTTAAAAAAATTAGAAAAATGAATAAAAGAATTTTTTTTAATAAAAGAAATGGAGAAAGATCGATCTTAAATAAGACATTGTTGGGACTTGGATCCACAATCATGAAAAACAAAACTAGATTTTAAGTTTAACATTAAAATACAATTATTATTGATGATTCATAAACCAACAAACCACAATTATATTCAATTTTCAATCATCAATAGGATTCCATTCAAGCCACAAGATTTTTAGCAATAAATGAGATTCCACAATTATATTCAATTTGTAATCATCAATAATGAATGTATTTTAATTTCAAAAATTTAAAATCTAGTTTTGTTTTACATGATTGTAGATCCAAGTCCAAATAATGGCGTATTTGAGATCTGTTCTCCATTTTTTTTCTTAAAAGTTTTCCTTTATTCCTTTTTCTATTTTTTTTTTTTAAGTCTAAATTTTTTGTTTTATTTATTTTTGTCTTTTAAAATTTGTTTGAAAAAAATATAATTACTAATTTTTTATTTGCATTTTTATATAATTTATTTTATTTTAAGGGGAACAAAATAAAGTGTAAATAAGTAAATAAGGGTATTTTGGACTTTTAATATGAAAAATATGGTCAACAATTAATTTGGATGGAAGCCAACTAACGGTAGAGGATTTTTGTGTAATATTTGGTAAAAATTCCATATGCCTGTAATTAGACCAAAACTCAGGGGTGCAATTACTCATATTTTTTATTATCTTCACGTTTCTTCTCTCTTTATAGTTTTTTTAATTTAAAATTGCTCACGAGTTCCTGAAATATAATAGCAATAAATACTTTTATTTTCATTTGCATTTTTTTTTTGTTCACAAATCTGATATTAATAAAGCAATTTTACAGGAGTGCTACTGCTTCCTCCATGTTCAAGCAAGATTCTGTTGGCTCTCTCAATTTCCCCTTTTAAGCAAGAAAACCATATTATAGATGCCACATATGCAATATAAAGTTATTAAATTACTAAGTAACAAACATTTGCAGAATAAGATGAGTTGAGAACACAATGATTTCTACGATTTTTCATCTGCAAATTAATTGTTCTTACAATCAACGAAAAAGTTATTGCCAGTCATCGTATACATATCGATGACTTAGTTTCAAGTCATGTCCTCTTCTCCAAATCTAAAAATGTAACAAGTATGCATTCGATGGTTCTATATTAACAAGTTGAATTATTTCCGGTCTTTACAAATCCGATATTGAAGCAATTTTACAGGAGTGCTTCCTCCATGTTCAGCATGATTTCGTTGGCTCTCTATTACACCTGTTACGCAAGAAAACCATATTATCCACGAGATGCAAAATAAAATTAATTTTTAAAGCTATTAAATTAGTAAGTAACAAGCATTTACATGACCTGAGAACACAATGATGCTTGAACATTTTAAACAACAATAATACTGTGTTGCGCTGCCAACCAAAGCAAGCTAAATTTTCCAAGCAAGTGCTTGGACTACAACAGTTTAAAAGGGAACTGTTCTCAATTGAATTATTGCACTTTGAGAAATCGATTCTAGCATTTTAAGGGGGAAGTATTGATTGAAATCTAATGCATCAATACCTACAAAAGTTAGATGAATATTGCACAGTCTAGCTACATCTACATGAGAACAAAGTCTTGAATGCAACTAAACTGTCCAAATTTAACACTGATACAGACATGTTTCAAAGAATTTCAGTGCGTCTAACTAAATTGATGTGTGATCACTACGTCTACAACAATAGAAACAAACAGATAAAGGACAGGTCAATTCTTTACTCAATTAAGTAGTTATTGCTCAGGTGATAAATATACTCGTGTACATCCTATAGACAACTTCATAGTTATCTATATCCACTTCGATGAATTTTTTTTGAAAAGTTTTAAAATGTTCAGAACTATTAAACCTGATAGGGAAGATTAAAGCCATACTAACCATTGTATCATCTCATCAGTTAACTCACCAATCACCATGCTAACATGATATCACTGTTAAGTTAACTAGTGAACTTGACCATTTAGTCCTTATCTATTTGTCCAAATCTGCGTTCCTCCACCAGAATGACGAGTTCCAACTATTCCCTATGGTTTTGGTTTTTGGAATCCCAAAATCAACTAAACAAAGAGCACAGCTTATGACCAAATTATCTATTTAATCTATATGATATTCTGAAACACTATTGCTCTGTCCAAATGAGAAGTCATAAAGATAACATGTGTCTAATCTTCCAAGCGTTCCTAAAAGATTATTCTTCAAGCTCAACTTACATTTTTGAAAGGAAAAAAAAAAAAGTCAAATCATTCATCAATATTCAATCTCAATTTGAATGTGACATGCTGTTAAGTGTTAACACTTAACATATTCAGCTGAAATGGCTTCTAGATAAATTTCATATAAGATACATCATACTGAATAAAACACCAAGAGGACTAGATTTTATCAAGTGATCTAAGAACACTTTAGACATTAGAATGGAGGAGAATAACAGCAAACATGTCTAATATCAGATTTGCACCACAAATTGACAACATATCAGAGTTCTGACCATGGAAATCCACATAGAAATAGTTATATGACAAAAATATAAACTGTATGGCACACAATTGCACACTCCATTACCTGTCAACATTCCAATATGTCAACTGTGGAAACTTCATAACTTGGCAACGGGCATGTTATAGAAGGTAGCACGACAAGTATAGACCAACTTCTCAGATTGCTTGAATTTAAAATCAACCACAACCGCGGTCACATTTTTTCCACTCCTCACAATAGAAGCATCAACTATCAACTCTGACTGCGTATCGGGTACATAAAACCACCGAACCAAAATCAATAAACTACAACTACATGTCAATTATCAAATACACAAAAATTGGCAGTCATGAATTCATTATCAAAGCTTCAAAGCAATCTAATTAATCAATTCCAGATTTAGGTTACAGAAAATTAAAGCAAAACCCAAAAAAGAACTCACATTTTCAGTGGCAGCGGAGAGATAAGACATGTTCAATTCACCGAGAAATATTTCCTTGTCTTCAGCTACCACAGTTCTAGCACAAGCAATTGCCATTTTTTCTGCAACACCAGCAACTACTCCTCCATGTGTCCCGCCATACATATTCTGCAGATCCATCCATAGAGAGCAATCAACAACACCAACTCAACAACCACACACACACCAATTGAATTTCAAAAAGATTGATTACCAGGAGACAGGGTTTGACGGAGAAAAAACAAGTTACACGGCCACGTTGGATTTTGTGGATCCTGAGATGGGCTCCGATAATATTGGTGTAGAAGTCCTTGGTAGAGGTATTGTCTAGAGCACGACTTGAAACTCGCCAGTCATTAAAGAAATCGATGACGTTATCCGCGGAGGCACGATCCACGTCTTTCGAGATTACAGTTGTCGACGACGACGACGACGACGACATCTCCTCTTTCTCTTTCTCTATCACTACTTTCCCACTCAATCCCGATCCGTGGAGCTCTTCTCAGCAGCAAACTTTACTCTCTTGTGTTTTTCTCTCTTCTTTATTTTTCATTTTTCATTTTTCATTTTTCATTTTTTTTAAACCAGTTGCTGGTTTTTTTTTTTTTTTTTTTTTTATTTATAAATAAAGTATTACAACTGTTACATAAAAAAACCCGCGATATCGTGATTCATGTGTGAGATTAATACTTTATAGAGTGAAACTATTTTTGAATGAGTTAAAAAAAAAATTAAAAATAAAAATAAAAATAAAAACTATTTTTCAATGTCATCGAAAAACGGCCCAACATCAATAATGGGCCTATTTTTTAAAACAAAATCAATAATGGGCCTTTAAATGGGCCTAGAGTATTATTAACACACCAACAATTTTTTATTTTTAAAAAATATTATATAAAGAGTGAAGATATTTATATCCAAGCAAAATTATATATTTTTAAAATTCCTACATTGTCCTTAAATTAAATTATTAATACTTTAATTAAAAGATATTATAATATTATTTTAGCTATTTTACTTTCTCAAAATCTTACTTACTAAAATAAAAGATAAAAAAACTATAAAACAAAAATAAAACATCATACCAAATTTGGGGTGGTGGACTGGAGCCTGGAGGCAACTGTCTTCTCCTAAGCTTGAAAAGATGGAGGAGTAATAGCATCGTCCATCAAAAATTAAGAGAACACCGCTGATCCTCCCATATTTATTATTTTCATTGTTATTTATTTTATAATTTATTTATTTATAATATTTTTAAATTAATCTTTTAAGGCTGTAAGAGATGTGGTGATCATTTGAAAACTCAGGCTCATACACTTTTCCGGAGCAAAACTTTTTTTTTTTTTTTTAACGATTCTCAAACATCAAATATATCTGGATTTTATAATATCTGATGATTCAGTTTGGGATCCCCTCCTTATTTATATATATATATATATATATATATATATATTCCAAAATTAAAAGAAAGGATGTAAATGATAATATGTGGGGTATATTTATGAGATATAATTATTTTTTAAAAAATTAATAGGGTATAAAAATGAGTGTACATACAATTTTTTAGAGGTGTAGATATCATCACTCTTATAATAATTCCGGATTTGAAAAACCAACAAACTCATGTTATAGGTGTATCAACTTTATTTTGTCCTACAACTGTAATCATTGAGTATCAATATTCAAAAAAAAAAAAAAAAAAAACTATTGCACACGTTTTGTCCAATCTAACAATGTACTAGGAAAATGAAAAATATTCTTTGGATTAAAAAAAAAAAAAATTAAAGAAAATAATTCATTTTCGTAGCTAATGTTTTAGAAATATATATAATTTTAAAATTAAAACTGATTCAGGAAAACAAACTTCAATCTTCCTGACCAATTGAATGCTATATAAAACAAATTTGTATACTGTATGTACCAAAATAATCCATCTGCGAAAAAAGAAAACGCAAACAAAATGTCGGTCAAAATAGATAGATAAAATGAAAATGACAAAAATCAAAACAAAATCACTCACCGAATTCACTAGTAAAAAATTGGCGCCAGTTTTTCTTGAATTTGCAATAAACTTACAAGAGTATAATGGAGACTTCTATCTTCTATGTACAGTTGCAGCAAATGAATCATCCTGAAGTGTGAGTTCAAATCGAATCCTGCTTTGCAGCATCAAATGCATAATCCAGACATTTTTCTACAGAAATTGTACGGTCAGCTTCATTTCCTGTTTGTAGCCTCCGTTTTCTCATAATAGATGGTATATTTTTGTAAGTCTTAGCTGCACTCCTCAACACAGATTCTGGACTCTGACAAATGACAGATGCTCCCTTGTATTGGCTTGGTGGAGTAACTGGACTTGATGCTTTATCAATAAAATCATTTTTACCTGAAGTTGGTAAATGCCTCTCACTTTCGTTACCATTTTCGGAAACCAAATCCATTCGACAAGTAACCGAACTTCTTTCAGTTTTCGGGTTTATTTTCCGATCAAGACATCTTTGTTGTGGCACCTTTGCATTTGAACTGTTGAGATCAGAACCACAAGCTGGTGATAATTTTAATTTCTTACTTACAGAGCAGTTCCAAAGATTCTTTATTGAATTCTCAGTCCTGCAAAATTTCCAATCAATTTACAAAAATATGTCCTCATTTCAACCACATAACGTTTTTTTTTTTTTTGAATGGTGTGATCTAGTAATACCTTCCAGGGAGTAACTTGGAAATCTCAGCCCATCTATTCCCATATTTTTCATGGAATTTAATGAGAGTGGTTTCTTCTTCTTCAGTCCATGCACTTCTTTTTATCTCTGGATTTAAATGATTGTGCCACCTGAACCAAAAAAATCAAGAAAAAGTGTTCTACATATTGTGAGAACCAAACCAAAGTGCACCTATGAGGTGATGATCAAGTAGTACCTTTCTCGGCATTGCTTGCCTATTCGGCCTGGAAATCGCTTTGAAATCTCAGACCATTTCTTATTCCCTTGCTCCCTGACAAGTACAACGAGAAGATCATCTTCCTAGGAATCCAATCAGACACGAAAATGAATAACGATATATCAGATATGATTACAAGTTTTTCTTAAAACAAAATTTGAATGATTTTGTTGGTAATATTAATTCAACCTCCTTGCTCCAGGGTCCTTTAACTAGATTAGGATCAAGAACCTTCTGCCAGCGATGCAGGCACTGCACGGATGTCCTACCGGGTACATTTTCCGCTGCAAAATCCAATGTCCTTTAGAACACAATTCACCACACAACAGAGAGAAACCAATTGATCATGTCAAGTGTGGATGGATTATACATTATACATAGTTACATACCAATACTTTTCCAACTTTTGGCTTTGAACCTTTGAACAGCCAAGGACAAAATGTTATCCTGTAAATAAGAAACCAAGACATGTAAATTTTGATGAACATTTGATCTTGAATTCTCATATATCTTTTAAAGCAAAAGCAATTCTATTGCATAACAATATAATAAGGTCTAGATACTTACCTCCTCATCTGTCCAACCTCCCTTTGTTGAGCGTCTAGTAGGGCCACTACATCTCCTAAATTTACACCAAAAACCTACCGGTTACTTCAAGGTTTGTATCATTAAATAAATTAACAATTTACATATATAATTATCATGTGCGGAATCCTGTACGTTCCTGAATTTATCAGGATCCGCACATTTAGGACAAGCGTTAACATTGATATTTAACTTTTCAAATTCAAAAGACTTAAAGATATGTGGGTGTGCAATTTTACAATTTTATTTTTATCCATATTTGGAAGATTTAACCTTAAAGTAAAAATAATCAAATAATTAAATAAACAAAATTTTCCCTTGTAAAGTAAACCCAACTCAATTGAGCCTAATAAAATAATAAATTATCATTCAGCATTATTGCATAACATGATGATGATGATATGATAAACTAATAAAATAAAATAATGAACATAATCAAAATTAGAAAAAATAAAAATAAAAAAAATAAACAAACCCTTGAATAGATAACGGCTTTGCTTCTGCTTCATCTCCAGCTTCACCGGAGTCACCATCAATATTATCAGAGACCGCCGTATTATTCTGATCATCAACACCACACTCTTTAACGTGTTCCATTTCTCTTTCTTCAATCAAAGTCATCACCTCATTTAATATAATAATTCAACTAGAACAGTAATAACAAACCCTTTGAAAAAGAGAAAAAAAAAGAAGATCAAAGTAGCCGTTTCGCTTCCAAGAAATCCAAAAGTTCTTGAAAACGCTTTCAATGTTTCTAAAAAAAATACTGTAACGGCTAAAAAGTAAGAAAAAGAAGAAAAAAAAAGATTTTGTTAAGATAAAAGGTTTTTTTTTTTTTTTTTTTTTTGAAATAAAATAGAGATAAGAATTGAAGAAGAAAGTGATTGGATGTGAAGTGAGAAAAATTAGGTTTGTGCAGAGAAAGAGAGAAAATTTAGCGGGAAAAAGAGAAGAAGAAGGAGAAGAAGTAGAGAGTGACAAGGAAATTAAGAAACAGAGTCCAAACAGGAAACTGTGGAAAGTTGGATTTTAAAGTTTTTATATGTTTGTGTCCTGTTAAAGGTCTCCGGAATTTAGTAGATTTGGCGGTGGATATCATAAATGGTACATTGTTTTAGATTCCAAGTCCTAAAATTTAGTGTTCCTTTAATAATAATAATAATAAATAAATAAATAAAATAAAATTATTATTATTATATTTTCTTTTTACTTGGGATATTTTTTAATTATTAATCAACTTATAAAGCTAAGCTAAATCGATAACATTGATGTTTAAAATGCAGCATTTTTTGGTATCGTTTATACTTTATATTAAATTTACCCTCCAAAACTATCAATTATACGAAGAGAGATCGAACGCTAAAGTTGGATTTTAAATTTTTTATATATTTGTGTTCGCTAAAGCTTCCCAAGATTTAGTAGGAGATACAAATTATTTTGAGGTGGATGTGATAAACACCGTATAATTTTAGATTCAAAATCCTAAGAGTTTAAAAAAAAAATTAAGAGATTTTTTATTTTATTATTTTGACTTGGGATTTTTTAAAAAAATATTAATCAAATTATAAAGTAAATACTATGTAAGATAACATTAATGGTTAAAAATTAAAATGCAACCTTTTTCATTATCGTCTATACTTTTATATTAACATGCAAAACTATCAATTATATTAAAAGAGTTCAAATGCCAAAGTTGGATTTTAAACTTTTTTATTTTATTTTTTAAAATTTTGGGATTATTTTAATTACTAATCAAATTATAAGCTAAATCCTAGTAATATAACATAAATGTTTAAAATGCAACATTTTTACCTATCGTTTATACTTTATATTAATATATTACAGATTTATCCCCAAAAAACTATCAAATTATACGAAGAGAGTTTAAATGTCAAAGTTAAATTTTAATTTTTTTATATTTTTGTGTTCCGTTAAAGTTCCCCAAAATTTAGTGGGGGATATAACATATTTAGCTATGGATGTGATAAACAATATAGAATTTTAGATTCCAAATCCTAAAAGTTTAATATTCTTAGATAAAAAAAATTCAGAGATTTTTTATTTTATACTTGGGATTTTTTTTAATCGTTAATCAAATTATAAGTTAAATCCTATATAAGATAACATTAATGTTTAAAATGCAACATTTTTCGTTATCGTTCATACTTTATATCAACATGTTATAGATTTACCTTCAAATTTGTTTCAAGAGTATAGGAATTTTATGAGTGTCATTTAATAATATAATTAATAGTTTTATATATACATATATATATATACTGCTGTGCAAATGAATATATTCCACCTGTTATAGATTAATATTTATTTATTTAATATAATAGGTAACAAAATCCTTATATGCAAACCGCGTGATTTTCTTTCCAAAATTTGAATTCTGTATAATCAAAAAGCTTTTGATAATTTTGGTAATGCCAACGCGGACCGGACTGGAAACCACCTTTTTTTTTTTTTTGACGAAGACCTAAACCATATAAAAATAGGGGGGCCCGAAATGGTTGGTATCTTCATATAAATATAGACCCACACACACAAAAAAAAAAGTCATCATAGACATCCCAAAACATAGGATAATCGACTCGTAGCTTTTGTCCGAAAAGAAAAAAATGCCAACGGGAAAGCTTGAAGTTCTTCTTGTTGGCTGCAAAGGTCTTGAAAACACTGATTTTCTGGGTAAGTTCTTTATTTGATTGAGTTGTATTTTTACTTCTTGAATACGTAAAAAAAAAAAAACATACTGCATGTCTGTTTTTTTTTTTTTTTTTTTTTTGGGTATCGATTTTGTTGTGATTTCTGGAAAAATGGATTTTTGTTTTTGTATATATGAGAATTTTTATAGGCTGATGACAGTTTGGATTGTAATTCTGAATCTATACAAGCGTTGGATCTATAAGTGGTTTGATCTGATGTTGATCTTATAGAACGATCAACTTACTAGATTGATTTTTTTTTTATTTTTAAAAAATTGGTTGGAAATTTTTGTTGAGAAGATGTGATCACTTTTGTATTAACAAAATGATCTGTTGGTGGTGGGTGTTTAGATCTTCTTCTTCTTTATCTATTATAATTCCATACATTTTCATTAATATTTTCAATGGTATTTGAAATCTATTGAAGATTGTGTTGATCTGTTATAATTCCATACATTTTCATTAATATTTTAAAGGGTACTTCAAATCTATTGAGGATTTGATATTGCAGCTGTTTGCAAAATTGTCTCTGTCAATGCACTTTGTTTGGATTCTTAAATGGGTTTTTTTTTTTTTTTTTTTTGCTTTTTTTTGCCAAGCAGTCAACATGTCTCCTTATATTGTTCTTACTTGCCGAACCCAGGAGCAGAAAAGCAGCGTTGCATCAGGTTCATTTCTTGCCATTTTACTGATTAGATCTAGAAAAGAAGATATGATCTGATCAATTTTGATTACATTTTTCATGTTTTTAATATACATTTGTGCATATAAAAGCAACAGAGTTGGTCAATTCAGATTTGTCAAGCAATTAGTTTTGTTCATAGTTCTGTACTTTCTCAAGTGTAACTTATAAAATGGAAAATGCAGGCCAAGGATCTGAACCAGAATGGAACGAGACCTTTGTTTTCTCAGTTACTGGCGATGTTTCTGATCTCTCATTGAAATTAATGGATAAAGACACTTTCTCTGCTGATGATTTCGTTGGAGAAGCAAAGTGAGTTTTCTTTCTTTCTTTAACGTTGCATATAATCACATAGCGGACTTGTAAGATAGTTTTTACTTATGTTATCTTGGTAAATATGGCTCCTGCACTTGCAGCATTTCTTTGGAGTCTGTGTTCACGGAAGGAAGCCTCCCACCGACTGTATACAATGTTGTCAAGGATCAGGAATATTGCGGAGAGATTAAAGTTGGCCTCACTTTCACTCCTGAGGTAGTTTTGGTTCTTTTATTAAGTTTAGAGAAGCTAGATGATATCTGTATTTCCGTGTATTCATTCAAAATTGCGGAAAATCTTTACACGTATTGTTGTTAGTGTCTTTATCTCATTAACTCTGTTCCTTGTTGCAGAGTAATCGGGAATGCGGTGCTGAGAAGGAGAATTTTGGTGGATGGAAAGAATCTTCTTACATAGAATGAACCCTGTATGAAGTTCATCGCTCGCCTATCATTTTGTGTGTTTGGAAAGAAGTTTGCCTGAAAACAATTAAAACAGATGTAACCATTTTGGAATCTCCATATTGTTCTTGACATTGTCTTTTTAATTTTAAGAGACTCAAAAATATTGTTGCCAGAGGAAATCAGTAAATTGCTTGCTTGTTACTGTTTTCCGTATGAAATTCTTACTTGTTCTTCATCCAAGCCAAGACATAAAGAGGCATTTTTGAACCCATTTGATTCAATCAATAATGCTGAGATTCTCGAGTATTAATTTCATTACAGATTATCACTGGATACGTATAACAAGGTTAGGAGTTAGGACCACAAGAAAGCATCATGGTTGAGCGTCATTTGGCGACCGGAAAATGTTCACCTTATTCAACCCGTAATAGTTGTCGAAAAAATACTAAAGCTACACCATCTACTCATAGAAGTCCACCGGATAACTTATTATATGAAGTTTAAATTTCACTAAACAAAGGTAAACTTGAGTTCGAAGAACAACACATAAACCGAGTTAACACAGAAAAAAAGTCGTAGGTTAAGCACTTATTTTCATACTGGAAGGGTCTTTTAATCTTTCTTTGAGCAGCAGTGGCACTTCTCGGTTCCCTTGAAGATTTTTTGTTTAGCTGAAACTTGGATGTTGAGACCTGGGACCAGTGTTCCCCGGTGCAGGAGCTTCGCCGTTGTTTGCTTCAGTACCCCAGGGTTTTACAAAATCTGGTTCTAAGTCCATATCTGCCACATCTAAAACAAAATGTGAGTCTTGGGACCAGTGTTCCCCAGTGCAGGAGCTTCAACGTCATTTGCTCCTGTACCCCAGGCTTTTTCATAAAATGTTTCCGAGTTCATACCTGCCACATCTGCAACAAAACGAGTCCATTTCAGAAATAAAGAAAACACCTCGTAAGAAATCACAGGCCATGCAAATTTGAACTAAAATGTTATTGATCTGATCATTTCTCCAGCAGTAACCATCACCAAAATTAAGTCATCGTGGAGTGAGAGATATTACAGAGAAAGTGAAAAGCTTTTCACACATCACACAATGCTCAACTCAAGAGAATCTTCAAGTTTTATTGCAAGTCAGCTTGGAAGGTAAAACACGGAGTTATAAAAGTAAGGTTGCTACCTAGCCTGGGTGGTAAAATCTGAGTGTCGTACCAGAGAATTGGAATAGAATCCCATATTCCAATCTTTATTAAGACTTTGGAAGTGAAGAGGGCTAATAAAGTTCTTTCAGTATAGTTATTGTAGGTAAAGAAATTCTAATTACTGATATCAGAAATATTAATAATTAATTTTCCAATAAAATTAAAAAAGAAGGGGAGGGGTAGCAGGATAGTGTCAAAGTGAAGGGCAGAACATTACCATTGAGAACATCCTCATAGGTTTGCTCATCCACATTGAGCTTGTCATACTTCTCAACATCAAAGCTCTACAAGAAAAAAGAGAACCAAGCAAAATTAATTATGACCACGTATTTTATCCAAGAATGTAAAGAAAATCTTTGAATTTAAGGACAAAAGAAAGAAGAAGAGTTAACCCTTTTATGTAGATTGTAATTTATATGACTAGATTCAAGGGAAAAACACTAATAAGAAAATGTGCATAAGAGAAACCCCATTAAAGGAGATTCGGTATGCAGATGTTAAAATCATTACAGGACATGAAAGTAACATTTCAACCTCAAATAAATACCAAACCTAACAATCTACGCCTGAAAGGTTGCCAAGAAGAGAAACAATTGTCAAGACCAAAAGCTGCTTTTCTAGCTCAGGCTTCCATCAACTAGCTCGGATGAGCACCAACCTCTGTCTTGTTGGTTACTTCATAAGCTAAGAGCTTTGATAAATTAGAAAAAACACCATCTTCATTGTTCATCACAATACACCCAGCTATCAATTTGAATATTGAATTAACTTACAAAAGAACAACAGGACAAATTTGGTTATAAATATTTCAGGAAAGGGTAGGCTGGTTCAACCAGGATTCAAATTTGGAATCCAGACATGTTGGGGACATCAATGAACTTAATAATTATGACTAAATAGAGTCTAATTCTTTTATGTTTTCTTTGTATCATGATGATGCTGGGTCTTTTTTCTTCAATTTTCTAAAGTTAATAAGAGTTCACTCGGGTAATTAGATATACTTCTATAGTCTTACTAATCACAGTGCTTCTAGATTTACTTAAATTATTAAGATAAAAGCTAGTTTTCCACAATAAGTTGGTGTTGCAGTTCTACCAACAATTAGAGATACCACTACCAGAGTACCAGCACAGCCAATATAGCACTGCAAACTATCAAGTGATTGCTTAGAAACCTAGGTCTTCTTATTTCTTTCAACTTCCTGCTACTCCTGCTAATAGATACTTACCTCAGCTTATTAATCTCATCAAACTATATACAGGAGCTTAGAACTCTTCAAGTTAACTCCTTACCAAACTTATTTATCATTCACAGAAATGCAATCCAGGTTAACTTATAGCATTGAAATGTAAGATCCTCGACCATCTTTTAAGGGACCCGTATCTCTAAGATCAAGCTTATACTTAATAAAGGTGATTACATACAAAAAAATTATTTCTTCCAATAGAATACTCAATAGTTAATACAAAGATCAAGGTTTGGAACCTATGTAAAATCACTTGCAAAAAACTTTGTTATGCTGCCCAATAACTTGTCAGGGTCACTACTGGGCAGGACATACAAAGAGAGCATAGTCAAGTATTCACCAGACCCTTTAAATCAATAGTAACTTCCAAAAGTTTTGCTAAACCATATTAGAACTGCCACCCAAAAAGATCTAATGCAAGTGAAGGGTAAAAATCAATGAACAAAATAAGGGTCGGAACTGAGGTTGGCAACAAACTCTGCATGAATTTTAGGAAAATGGAAATAGATGACTACATAGTCTCATACGATTTCCCAACCTTGAGTTCTTTTCCATTATTGGAACTACTTTCCACTGTTGGTACCAGTATGGATACCCAGTTCTTATAGTTTATAGTTCAAAATAAATTTCTTATAAAAAGCTTTTAAGCATAAGAATTCAAACTCACTGGCATGTAGACAGGCAACTGGGGTCTTCTGGCATAGTTGACATATCGCATCATACCTTCATAGGCATAAAAATGTTGTCCATTTTTCACGCAGACGTAGCACTACAACAGTCAAACATCAAAGGAACATGGTCAATTACATTATATCTTTTTAAAATGTTAAGTGATACATAATGTTTGTCTTCATCATAATCAATACTTAATTCTTAATACCATCGTTACATGTTATGTGCCTTTTGCTATGAAAGCAAACTAGTCTAATAATAAAATATGATTTCATGTAAAAAAATGCAATAGTCGAAGGGGCAAAATTTACAGTTTCAAGGAGAAATTAAGGTTACGTGATTACATCCACATATATGCTCATATATGTTTAAACCTCTACAAAAAGTATTTATAGCGTAGTAGCATCTAAAGATACCAATGGAGATAACATAATTATTTGATGTGGGATCACACAGATAAACTATAAGCTAGCACACGATGATGCCTATGCTTTAAAAGTAACTAATGAAACAATGACATAGTATACTTGCAGACAAAATAATGCATCAAAACAAGCATTCAAAGACGCCAACATTTGACCAATGAAATACAAACCCGAGCAAAGGTAGAATGTAACGCATATGAGCAGAAAAAGAAAAAGAAAACCAACTTCAAAACTCAAACCAACATGGCCAAGCTTGAACTGATTGTGAGCTTCATTTCTTTTCATCCTGCCAGTCCAAGCTTGATCCATGAAAGACTGCCCATCATTGAGTTTATTCACGGGCTTAAGACAGTAAGACTATTTTCCAAATAGAGGGTCTGTATTCATATAATGACCGCCAAACCAATGTAGAATGACAGCTACAACTTACTTCAATTCAATTAAAATCCTAGACATCCAAATTGACTTTATACCCTCAATTTATTAGCAAGATTTTTAACCTCAGACCACTGCCAATCTCACCCTACCAGCTTAGAAAAATATTTATTGATGTAATAATTGCTGCTGTTTCACTGCATGTGTCTGCCTTCATTCAAGTCAACATTAGTAAAAGGGTACCATTTTAAACACTTGTAAAGTCAAATATCATTCTTCACATTTACAAAAATAATCATAACAAAGTTCTGCCAATTAGTTTTACCCATTTTTCCAATAGTTGATACTCATACAAACTTAAGACATCACAATTTCATGGAGTCCTAATATCATTTGATAGCACTATGGGAATATCCTAATAAGAATAAAATAAATTAGTTTCCCACTATAAGCAGTTAGGACATTTCCTACTCCTGATTGGATTTAATTCTCTCTCTCTCTCTCTCTTCATTCTTTTCCAAAATCCTATAATTAGATTGCATCTGCATTACAGCATTAGTGACTTCCTAACTTTTTATGATCCCCGCAGAAAGGGATCTGCAGATAAAAATAGAGGAAAAGATAAGTACCCTAAAGTCTAAGGAAATTCTAGGAGGAAAATAATGCTAAAGCATACCAAGCAGCCCTATAGCCCATGAGAATTAGAAGTGTGGCATCTATCACCAGATACTTTTAAGTTCCAATACATTACGCACAGAACAAGAAACAACAGTTGTGGAGACAAAGGAGAACCCTCCTATGTCTTTCGTAGGCTGAAGACAAAAGCACTGCCGTTACCAGCCACTCAGCCAGTGCCTCGCTGTTTGCTGTCCCATGATATGCTTATTTTTTATAATCTATTGGTAAAGAGACTGTGCTCATAGAAACCAACCTACACCCAGTCAGCTACTTGGTTTCTGGGTTCAGATACTTTAATAACATCACTATGTCCAAAGCCTCAAAGACTAGAGACGCGGTGATGTTCCACATCAGGTGGGTGAGGCACTCCTGAGTACTGTTATTAGAATTGAAACTAATTGCTCTGGTAATATGGTCATTCAACATCTTACTAACAATTACAAGTAGTAGGGTTAATTAACGAGTCCCTGTGATATGGATTTTATAATTTTATCAAAACAACACCACAAATACTTGCTGAACTTTATGTATCGCAGGTTACACTTTGCTTTAGATCTATCAAATAAAAATTCATAAGCATAACATTCACCAAAAAAAAAAAAAAAAAACCATGTTCAACAACTGACAATTCAAAAAGAAGATTCTAGGTTCAGGACTCAATAAAATATATGATCTAACAAATTAGGAAATGAAATCTACACAAAAAGAATTCAAATCAACAAAATCAATCCATCACCGAAAAATATTAACGCTGGCAAATAATTGACTGAAGTGACCTCATATAGTCAGAAAAATTATAATTAGGTGTTTAATTACCGAATCTCGCTTCCCTTTTCTAGTAGTTTTGGTGTCATCAAACTTCCAGCCCTCTGTAATCGGTCGGCCCTCCGAAATCGGCTGAGATGAATTATTATTTGCCATATTCAAAAATATCTCCTTTGGTTCTCTCTATGGGAAAAGCAACTTAACTAGGTTTACAATGAGAAGGAGGATTTAAAAGGAGGCATGAGACATAGAAGATGCCTCCAAAGCCATGTGTCCCCATTCTCTCCACGTGTTACAACTAGGAGCCAATGACCCAATACGTGCTCGATAATAAAAAAGGAAACCGATTCTTCTCATTTCCCAATACCCGTCTTTTCTCTTAAATATTTTATTTTGCTTTTCTGGGTCCGTGGTAATAAGAAAATAAAACAAAAGATAGTTAATTAAACTCATTTTCTATGATGATAAAAGCACAAAGAGAAAAAAACTAATACCAACTCAAAAGTAAAGGACTATAAGTCAACTTAACAAGGCCATCCACTAATTTAATCAATATACTAGAAGGAATGGCTAAAAAAAATGGAGGCAATTAAACTTTGATAAAATTAGCAACATTAGCACTAGCCAACCAATTAACGATAGGAGAGAAGGACCCTTAATAATAAACTCTTCATCGACTAAAGCTCTTCGATGAACAACCAGATTTGTAAGACTGATATGAATCTGCAATAAGGAGTGTAAAGATTCATTACCTATGTTGATATGGCCAAACCTAGGCTGCACATGAAGACACTGCTTTACTTGGATCACACTCTGGCTCTTGACTCCCTAAAGTAGAAGGCAACGCAATCTTGAAAAAGTTAATTCAAGTTTCAAGAAAAGTGGTTACCTGACTTGCTATATGAAATAAGGATGATAAAAAGGAAACGTCCATTCATGAACAAAATATTTTCAGAAATTCAGTTTTAGGATATCTAAAGCTTGCTTTATAAACCAATTCACCACCGCAGCAAGACCTAGGAATGTATTTGAGCATAATGTCTTTAAAAGTTAACATCAAAGGGCAAAAGAAAAAACAGCAAGGTTATAAACAAATAACTTTGGCGAAAAGTATCCTCTACCGGTATGGAACAACAATAAATTGCACAAAAAGGAGTCCCATAATTAAGCATTTTTCTTTTCTTTACCTCTGTCTTTCCAAGATTTGACTCTGCAAATGAATAAAAAACAGTTGCTGTGTAACTCCCAAAGTATCCTTCTACCATGACTACCAGAGAGATCGCTCTTCACTGCCACAATTTTTTTGAAAGAAAATACATATTAAGCCTTACATTCACGGTTTACTTAATAAAACATGCCTTAAAATGACAAGATGTTTCAACTTGGAATGTAAAACAACCATGTCCAAAAATCACCGTTTAATCAATATTATTGCCACTTCATTTCAAACAATAGATAGCTATCCAGAATTATTTCAACCGAACAAAAAATTATATATATGGAAAGCATTTTATATCCTCCAAATTTAAAGGCTCCTAAGAACACAAAAGAAATTAATAATGATAATAACAACAAGGAAATATAGTTAAAGAACCTACAAAAATTTACTGATTTTGAGTTTTTTTTTTCTCAACGTCACATAGATTGATTACTACTAATTAGTATCCAATTTGATAAAAGTTATATGGCTACAATACTATAAAAAGATTGTAGTCTATAAAAAGATGGTTGTATGAAGCCAATATGCAGAGACAATAACTTGGTAAAGAAATATAATGAGGAACAACAATATCGTGATTTGAATTTATTTACATGAAAATAAATGAGAAACTAGGAACATTATATTTAGAATCAACTACTTTGAGACATTAAAGAATAGAGTGAACCTTTGTAGTCAAACAGAATGTGACGACGAAAGCAGCCAAACATATTAACAAGATGCATAGTGTCAACGCCAATTGATATATTTTCCTTTTTTGCATAACAATGACACTAAATATTTGTTTTTCTGATGCAGTTACTTTCAAGTGTTTTTCTTTTTCTAAATTTGTATAATTATATGACAGGGCAGGCCAAATAAAAAGGCAAACGTTTTAAAAGAAAATAAAAATTAATTTTTTTTCACCCGGTGACTGCAAACTTCTCCAGGATAATTTATAAACTGCACACTTTAGGACCACAAGAAAGCATCATGGATGAGAGTTGTTTGACTCCTCAAAGAAGTCATAAATTGGAAAAGGTTGGCTTCTCAACAGCTCCTATTAAATATTCTGTGCCAAACAAGTACTATAACAAAAAACTACGAGGAAAATGCACATTTTCTCATATGTTTTTGATAAAAAAAAATATGCTCCCAATCAAAAGAACCTCGGCACCTCATTCAAGTCATAACAATAAGCGAAAGGATTAAAGCTCCCATCACTACTCATAAAAGTCCCCAAGGTAACTTATTATATACTTTTCGAACTTCACTTAACATAGGTAAAATGAAAACCAAGAAACAACACATAAACTGAGTTAACACATATAGACAGTCATAAGTTTACCACAACCTTGAAGCATTTCATACTGGAGGACGGTAATCTTTTAATTTTTCTGAGAGCAGGTGGCGCTTCTTAATGCTCTTATAGAGTTGGTTTTTTGGAAAGCTGGATGTTGGGACCAGAGTTCTCCTGTGCAGGAGCTTCATCATTGCCAGTTTGCATGAGTTCCTGCTCCCCTCTAAACCCAACCTCAGGAAGTACGTTTCTTGCTTCAGAAGCTCAGAGTTTTTCCAAAAATGTCTCCAAGTCCATAACTTTCACATCTGCAAAAAAATGAGGAATGCATATCAGAAATAAAGGAAACACATCACATGAAAAATCATAGGCCACACAAATCTAAACGAAAATGTCATTGATCTGATCATTTCTTCAGCAGTAACCATCACTAAAATTTGTTACATACTTACATCATGGAGTGAGATATTACAAAGAAAGGGAAAAGATTTTTACATTCATCACAGAATACTCAACTCAAGAGTATCTTCAAATTTTATACTCGAGTATCTTCAAATTTTATTGCAAGGCAGCTTGGATTGTAAACATGAAGTTATTAAAGTAAGGTTGCTATCTAGCCTGCTGGGTTGTAGAAATTGGTGACATGGCAGAGAATTGGAATAGAATCCCATCTTTACTAAGTAATTCAAAGTGAAGAGAGGTAAGAAAGCTGTTTCAGTATAGTTATTGTAGGTAAAGAAATTCCAATTATTGACATCAGAAAATAATATATATATTAAAAATAAAATTAAAAGAAGCGGTAGAGGAGGGGTGGGTAGCAGGAAACTGTCAAAGTGAAGGGAAGAACTTTACAATGGAGAACAGACTCAGAGCTAACGTCACACACATTGTTCTTGTCATCATCCCCAAAATCAAAGCTCCGCAAGAAAAAAGAGAACTAAGCCACATTAATTATGATTTTATGACTATGTATTTTATCTGAGAATGTATAGAAAATCTTTTCATAAAAGGACAAAAGAAAGAAGAATGGATAACCCCTAGAACAGAAGTAGATTGTGATATATATGATTAGGTTAAGAAGGGAAAACACTAATAAGAAAATGTGTATCAGAGAAACCCATGCAAGGAGACGCAGTATGCTGTATACAAAATGTTAAAATCATTACCAACACGAAAATAACATTTCAACCTCAAATAGATATCAAACCTAACAATCAAAGCCTAAAAGATTGCTAAAAAGAGACACAAACATCAAGACAAAAGGCTGCTTTTCTAGCTCAGGTTTCCTACAAATATCTCAAGAGGAGCACCTTTCTTGCTCATTCCCAAAACACACAGCTGTCAAAATATTGAATAAACTTACCAAAGAAAAACAGCACAAATTTGGTTATAAATATTTCAGGATATGGCAGGCTAGTGCAACCAAGAATCAATTTGAAATCATAACATGTTATGGCCATCAGGAACTTAATAATAATGACTAAATAGAGTCTAATTCAATTATGTTTTCTTTGTATCATTATGGTGCTGGGTCTTTTTTCTTTAATTTTCTAAATTTAATAATAGTTCACTCAAGTAATTAGAGAGAGAGAGAAAGAATTAAAGACAAGTGCCTACTTGATGAAGAAGGTTACACAATCTTGAAAATGGTTATTCTAGTTTCAATACAAGTGCCTACCTAACTTACTATATGAAATAAGGCTAATAAAAAGATAATGTCCATTATGGAACTAAATATTCAGAAATTCAGTTTTACGGCATCTAAATCTTGCTTCACCTCCCCAGAAAGACCTAGGAATGTATTTGAGCATAATGTCTTTAAGAACATTACATCAAAGTACAAAAACAATAACAGCAAGCTTGTAGAAAAGTACCCTCCACCATTATGAACTAATTTCAAACAACACCAACCCATACTTTATAATCTCAGTATTCTGCCTTATTTAAACAGTGGTAGCACCAAGGGGAACAACAAGAAAAAAAAAAAAATCAATTTAACCAAACTATTTAATTCTTTACCTTTGAAGCCAGTGCACCTCTCGTCTTTCGAAAGAGCGTTAATAAAATCAACAAAGCAGCCCTGCCGCTGATGACCATACTCTCGATTGTCCAGTTCACATATTCTGCAGCTACTTGCTCCAGCTGATCAATCATTCCTCCTTTAAACTGTCCCTTTTCTTAACATTTTGCTACTTTTTTCCACTTCCAAACACTAGGAGTAAATGGAGCTATTCAGGTCAGAAAAACTAAACCAACAGATTTAAAGTAGCAAGAAACCATATCATGACAAATGTTGTCTTCAAAAATGCTAACTTGGGTGTGCAACTGAAGCCAATCGAACAAGTTGTATGTATACCTTTAATCCCCAAATTTGTATATATACCTTTACTGTTACTATCTAATAAAGAGAATGCCCAATACTTTAACATTACACAAGTCCAGAATTATCATCATTTTGGGATTTTCCAATCAAACTAAACCGATACACTGATAGGACTCACATGAAAATAATAATAATAATAATAATAATAATGAAAAAATAAGAAATACCTTAAAATGCCGACACACCGACCCCATTTCAATTTCGACCATGATTACTCACATTTTTTCCGAAGAGAAAGAATATACATCCATTCATGGAATACTTTATACAACAAACGTTGTAATGAATTTTAAAATGAATTACTGATTTTGAGTATTGTTTTTCTCAACGAAAATATCGATACATTTTCTAACAATTTGTTTAATAAACAGTACTCGAATTGACAAAACTTACTTGACTAATACAATACCATCAATAAACAAGAATATATAGGTTTTAATTTATTTACGTGAAAATATTACCGAAAACATACGCAAAATAGGAAACATTATGTTTAGAAATAACTAAATTGAAACGTAGAGTAATAGAGGGAAACTTTACTTTTGCCACCGTTTTCTTGGCAGCCAAACAGAAACTGAAGATGAACAATTGCTTGAACAAAGACAAGGCCCAATTTTGTTGTTTTTTTTTTTAAAAAGAAGAAAGATTTGCTTGAACAATACCTTCGCGTCAAGCTGTATTTATATGCGCTTTTCGGCCTAAAGATGACGCTAAATATTTTATTTGTTTTTTTTTTTTTACTTTACTAAATATTTGTTTTAAAAACAAGGCTAATTGGCACAAATATCCCCTCTTTAAAAAATTGCACATTGTCCCCTGAACTTTTTTTTTTTTTTTTGGCAGTAAACCCCCTAAACTAACGGAAATTTACAAAAGCTGATGGAATGGTAACGTAAGCCACATTCCGTCTATTTTCAAGTCACGTGCGCCTCACGTGCATCCCACAGTATAAATTTTGAAGAGTTTAGGGGGCATCAGTGCCAATTATCCTAAAAACTATTATATAAACAAAAATAAATTAATCAAATACATTAAAATAAAATTAAATGTTATTAAATTAAATATTAATTATTATTATCAAAAAATTAAATAATAATTCAATTTAAAAATAATTAAATGATATTAAAATAATTAATAAAATATACAAAAACATTTTACAAAACTAAAATAATAAATAATAAAAAAGAATATTGAATAATAAAAAATCTTATCACCTAAATCTCATCTCCAATCACCACCACCCAATCACCATCTTTTTCTTATTCACCTAAACAAATTAAAAATTAAAATTATTATTAAAATAGTTTTTTTAATTTCACCATCATATTCTGTTACCATTCCGTCAGCTTAAAACAGTTGATATAAGATTTTTTAAGATATAAAATAGTTTTTTTTTAATTAAAATAGTTTTTAAGATATATATGAGTAACATTCCGATGCGAGAAATCCCATATAGATTCGTCCATAACTTTGATTGTCCTTAACTTGTTTTTACCTCCATAATATATTGTCATGTGTCTAATATAACAAAACAATAGTCTGAATTATTTCTAATAATTTTTATTTCTTTACTCTACCAAATGTAGAATTAATTAAGACCATTGATTTAGATAAAGACAAAGTGAGGTGAGGAGAGATCAAAATCTTATATATATAGACACACACTTTTTTTTTTTTTTAAGTGATTCATATATTCAAATTACTGTTATTTAAGAGAAATAAGAAAAAAAAAAACTATAATTGTATAATTACTTCATTATAGTTATAATAAAATTAACTTTTAAATAAAAATGTCAAAGATTCCATGGCATAAAACAGTTAATGGATTTTCAAAAAAAAAAAAAAAAAAAAAAAACAGTTAATGGAGAGTCATAAACCATCTCACAAACATATCAAATCCAAAACACAAAGCAGGAAACATCCTATGGAAGAGGTCCATGGCAAGTGCGTTTGTTGTGGCCGTAACGGCCACAGCGGCTGCACCGGTATTTAGTTCTCCGACCAGATTGACCTCTCCTGAAAGGTGGAGGCGCAAACGATTCGTTGAAAGCCTGAAAAATTTTTGAAGAAAAAAATTAGAAAGTGATAATGCAAAGTTAATTATAACAATGATAAAAGAAATGAGTGGAGATTTAAACTTACAATCGCATATGCTTCTCGGGAGGTATATTGCCCTGCAGTGTGTTCAAAACACCTGCACCCAACGCAGTGCCCATACGGCTGAAAATGAACGGGAAATATTGAGTGATAAATAAAATCAAACAATTTATAGTCATATATTGCTAGAGAACAATAATAACAAGGTTAATTGGTATCGATGCCCCCTAAACTCTTTTAAAATATACACTATGTCCTATATACTTTTTTTTTTTTTTTACCACTAAACCTTTTGAACTCTTGTTTTTTTGACAAACACTTTGGCTTTTTGCCCTCTGTGAGAGGCATTTACAGTTGGCATTTGCCAATTTGTGAGAGTTCAGGGGGTTTAATGACGAAAAAAAAAATATAACGGGCATAGTACATATTTTGAAAGAGTTTATCGGTGCCAATTAACCTAATAATAATACAATTATAAAGAGTAAAAACTGACCCGTCCAAGAACGTTGTTTATCCTTTGATAATGCTCGTATCGAAACACGTCATCAATTGAATAACAGACCAGTCCTGCTCTTATATTTCTATAGTACTGCAATGGTCAAAATAAAAAAACTTGTCTTACAATGAGTCAAATACAAAGAAATGTCCCTTAATCAAAGCTAGTGAAAACTTGTTTTTAAAAGCATATAAGACACATAATATATAGAGTAATGCTACTTTGCCTAAATTTGGTGTCCAAATGACGTGGCAACACTCTCGATCATTCATTTAAATCAAGCAAATCTAATACAATTTAAATGAATGGACAAGAGTGTTCCACGTCATTTGGGCACCAGATTTGGGCAAAATAGCATTACTCTAATATATATTCTTTATAGTTTTTAATCTTCTTAATGGATAACGATTCTTTAAAAAATAAAAAAATAAAAAAAAGGAATATAACGCATCTTTTAATAGCGTTTTCAAGTCTTTTAAGTGGATTAAACTCGATAGTTCTTATAGCGGCTACTTACTGACTTTAAATAAAAATAATAATGCATGTTGCCACGCTGGAAAACATATGGCAACATGCAAAAATGAGAGGTTATTAAATAGATTAGAGTAAAAATAAAAAAAATAGAGATTTTACCTCGCGTCTACTGTGGACTTCATTGATGACTACCCAATCTGTGGGCAGCATGAAATTGTTCCTTTCAACCGACTCGATGGCTGGAACAATTTCACAAGACGGTTCCATTTGCTCAATAAACCAAATAAATTAATTAAAAAAAAAAATCTTTGAAAACTAATTAAATTTAAAAGTTTTGTCTGTAAATGTGTGCGCGCTTTGTGATATGAACAAGGAGGAGTTTAAATAGACGGTTAGTTGAATGAGAAAAATAAGCTTGCATGCATGTATATATTCTCACTAAGTTTATAAAAAAATTAATTGAGTCTGTATTCTGAGTTGTTACATATTTTTATGGTGTTTATTTTGAGTTAAAAATATTAAATGAGACAAAACATAGTAAAGATCGGTGAGTTGTATTGTAATACAAGGATAGTGATGACACCTCACATTTGGGTTGAAATTTTGGGCGAGTGTCGTTACTCTTTTTTCTTTTATGTTTTGTTGGGCTTCTGGAGGGTGATACAAGGGGTTGGTGCTATTAAACGATGTCGTTTTGTGTGTGATGATTATAGTGTATACAACCAGGTGGTATCCCTCAACAAGCAGTTTATATTCTATATATGGAAAGTCCAGTTAATTGTAATACTAGTAGATTGACTAAAATGAAAATGGTGAATTTCAATTAATGCATTCATTAAATTGTTAGATATATTAGCTATTTTTAAGTATAGTTTCTTAATTTTAACAATTAACTGTAATTAGATTTAAACTTTTTCTTCTAGCATTTAACTATAATTAGATTATAAAAATTAAAAAAATGTATACATTTAGCTCATTAATTTTAACAATTGACTATAATTAGATTATAGAAATTAAAAATGTATATATATATAGAGAGAGAGAGATAGAACTATAATTAGATTTAAATTTTTAATTTTAACAATTGACTATAATTAGATTATAGAAATTAAAAATTTATATATAAAATGAATCTAAAAGATGGTCTTCTTATCAAGCCGAAGCCGGATCCATACCATAACCGATTTTACAATGATGTTTTAACGTGTTACACTTGGTTTATTTTACAATGTCTTACGGTGAAGCTAGGAAACAATACAGTTCAAGATAATACACAAATTACAATAAACATAATACAGAAATTACAATCAACTTTGCCTTGCAATGGATTACCAGTGAAAGAGGACCATTCTTCTCTTCCATATTATACTTTTGAGCTTTGATTATCTGCAGGGATTGCCAACCCGAGCTCCTTGCGTAGCTCTTCATCAGGTTGTAGGCTCCCTGGAATTGCACCAAATACTCTTCTTGATACTTCAAACCCAGAAGCAACATAATGCACATATGCTGAAGCATCCTTCAGGTTTCTACTCATATCTAACGATGCGGATGCAAACTTCTTTGAAGGGCTTTTAGACAGTTTTTTATCGGAAGCTTGATCCAGCTCAGCGACACTCAAAAACCGTTCTGTGGCAGCCTCCCAAGACAGTTCATGACTTTGTGCATCACTCAGTTGAGCAGGCTCTTCAGTGAGTGCTTTTTGCGTTGCTTCGACAAAACCATGATCGTCATTGTAAGTTCGGCAATTTGGGAACTGCTTGAAGAAGTCATTTGATGGGTGATTGGCACAGACAACAATTTTCCCCATCGCCAATGCTTCAGCTGTGGTTGTGCAAACCACATCTGTTGTGCTTGGATTCAGGAACACTTTATAACTGGAAGACGAAAAAGAAAAGGAGAAAACTTATTCAACGATATCAAAGAGAGATATAACTATATAACAGTATAACACCCCCTGCAGCAATCTCAAAAGAGAAAACATTCCATTAGACAAAGGAAAAACAAAATAAGTAACTCTTTAAGTGCCGTCAAAGCTGGACATAAAGCAGAAGCTTACTCATGGAATATAGGGTCAGCGTGATCACGCCCGGGATGAACTCTGACTACGATTTTTAACTTTTTAGCAGCTTCATGAACTTCATTGGAATCCTCCCCAGTGCCATATAAATCCACCTCAAGCCCATCTAGTTCATTTTGGTGATCTTGCAGAAGTGTAAGCAGCTCTTTGTAACCTTTATTCCACACCATCTTCCCGATATAGTAGGCACCCTTGGTGAAAGCCTGGTTCCCGCTTTGTTGTTGCTCTATCTTTTTCTTTCCAATCTCAAGAAATTTGGGATTGACTCCATGAACATTGCAGATAATGGAATTAGGATAGTCCTGTGTGGCACTGGATAACCTAATGACCTGCAATACCATAGCGGGATTTGTTGAGAATGCAATTTTTTTTTAAGACAATGACAACAAATGAGATCAAACAAATCTGTTAACATATCTTGCATAGAACAATTTCTTTTACTCCTCAAGTACGGGGTGTTTTAAGAAACCCCTAAAACTTAAAAGCTTAACATATAGATAAATGCTTCAATACTACTATTCAAACCCTTCACACACAAAACTAACAGACTTGTCAACTAATTTAAGCCCAGATTCAAATACATATATAAGCAAATACTAATGCAGAATGAAGTCAAATGAGGTGATTTGAACACACAATCTCTTGGACAAATAAACCGCATGTTTGCATCTTATTGTGTTATCATGCTTCATTTTGTAATTCTATCCGTAATTTATACCGCAAATGCCTGATTGCTTATGTATTCTGGATATTCTTTATAAATGTCCACACATGTTAAAATACCATTTAGTCAATCTGAGGACATAAAACCAGATAAAGAATATTCATTACTGTATGGATGTGCCTTTTAAATATCTTTAAAAGTAAGAAAAGATGCAGGCCCAACCTGCAATCTAGTGTTAACTGGAAATTGGTTGGTCAATAGGGACTCGAGCAGTCATATCAGAAGGAAAAAAATCATTGTACTCCTCCCGAAACATGCTTCTTACACCTAAGAGAAGATTTAAAAAGATGATAAATCAAACAATGTAAATAAGATGCAAACGTGTGATCATGTGTGTTATTGTCCTTAAACAAAAAAGGCTAGAAACTGTATGTAGGAATGATAACTAACATTCAAATATTTAACCATCCAAAGATATTCAATAATTGTGAGTACATATATCTAAAAATTAAGAGAGAAAAATACCTTGTGGCAATAGATACCAACAACCCAGTTATTCATATGTTTTAAAAGAAAAGCTCGCACTCTTCCATTCGTCTCTCGCTTTACATATTCCAGATAATTGGTGTGTATAATTCCTATAACAAGGCGGAATTTAGTTTTCCATCTCTTGCCATGATGGTACCATGTAAGATGCTCAGGCTCCTCAAGGACAGCAATATCTGCCTCTTCATCAGGGATGATTTCTGAGATGTCTCCAACAGCAAGGATGCTCCTTTTATCTATCGCAAACTGCACCAGAAGTGATGTCTTGAGTGACCATCAAATTCATATTATTGATTCAAAATGCTGTCTAGACCAACATCAGCGAAAAATTAACATGAAGGTTTAACCTGATTCGAAGTGAGGCTTATAAAGTACTAAATTTGTAATGCAAAAGACCAAAAACAACATTTTCAATAATTTTTTCTTCTTCATAAGATTATAAACCCTCTTGAAATGATGAAATTAATAGAAACACACACATATAATATATGTATATGAGATCGTATTGGTAAATTACACTTACGATTACCTTTCCAGGATAAAACCGTATATTAAAACTAGATGTGAATCCGGTCCTCTCCTCAAGCCACTGAAGGACATATTTCTCCTGCTCGGATGGGGAACTAAATGTGATGTTGCTGGGATAGACTAATTCTTGATCTTTCAAAGACAACCAAGGAATCACCAAAGTGATTTTCCTTTCCCCATCTTTTGCAAGATATGCAGCACGAAACAAAGGGTTCACAGCCGTCCCAGTCATCCATGGAAGGCTTGCAGTGGTGAAAATTGCAATATTCTGTTTTCTATCCATTCAATCATCAGCCTGATCCTCAACAATCTCTGTTATAAAAAAATTCAAATAGAAAAAAAATAAAAAAATCGAAGTTAGGTCCAGCTACCTATAAAAACTAGACAAAATCTCTAAACATTCTAATGTATGTACAAGTCAAAATCAAAAGTATTACATTACATGAAGTAATTCTAGCTAAATTTGCATCGTCGTAGGATACAATTTTTAAAAAAAACATAGATTGAACCAAAATTCACAAGCAAATTATTCGCATATTCTCAGCAAAACATCCAGAAACACAAATATAAGACCTTAAATTTGAAGCAAAGCAAAAAAAAAAAAAAAAAGATGAATAATTGTACCTTTCGATTTCCTTTTTCTTTTTTTGTCGAAAAGATTCTTCAAACAAAATCCCAAAGCTTTACGAGAACCAAAGCAGCAGCGTAAAAGCAATAGAAGATGATACCGTGAAAAATTGGTTGAAAAATGAAAATGAGCAGAAAGCGAAGAAAATATCTGTTATGTTGAATGTAATTGGACGGTCTAACCTCCACATGGTGAGACCGTCCCACACAAGTTTTTCTCCTATTATGTTGTGTTGACTACGTGGACAACAGAATATGCCTTTTCACGAGAAAATCTTCAATGCACCGGGTGCATGAACTGAGCGTTGCACCCAGCCACTCAGATGGTGACACCTCGGCATGTGTCAGCTTTTTTTGGCTTTTATATTTTTCATCATTATTTTATTCCATTCTCTTTTATCCAATCAAATTTATTATTATTATTTTAGCTGACATATACCGAGGTGTCAACATTTGAGTGGCCACGTGCAACACTCAGCTCATGCACAGGTGCACTGAAGATTTTCTCGCCTTTTCACCCTGAAGCCTGGCCAAACTACACGAACCCGGTTAGGGTCGGGTAGAGTCGGTTTAATAACCGACCCACGGTTTAAACGGCGTCGTTTGTAGTTTACTAAAATCATTGGTAAAGTGTAAAATTTTGAATGTTTGGTGGTGATTTGGGTGCTCACGCTCCGTACACCAATAGATCATCGTGAAAGACTTCCAGTCTCGGAACTCTGAAGTATAGACTGGTAGTTTCGTTGCTCTACCAAGAACACCTAAATTTCACAATCAAAACCCTAGAAATAAATCTGCAATTTTTCAACGCAATTCGACTAATCAAAGCATCCGCAACAATTTTCCGGGTAACTAACAAAAGCTTCAATTTTGATTTTATGTTGTTGTTTGGTTTCGGGAATAGAAATGAATTCGAGTTTGCTAGCTATAGATTGAGGAACTTCAAGTTTGAGGGCATTTAAATTTATTTTATTTTTTATTTTTACAGCATTATAGAAATTGTTGATGTTTTGTGTTTGATCTTGATAATGTATTAGTTTACCTTTGGTTGCTTGTTGTAGTCTTGAATTCTTTTATTGTGTTCTGATTATTGGTTTTGTGCTTGAAGAAATGTTGATGGGTCACACAGACGGTCTATCAGAACGTGGGTCGTCGAAGGAACAGCTACTTGCTGATCCTGAGGTGGAGTTAGATGATGATGATGACGAAGCTGCCGATAATTCACAACGAATTCTATACGCAGCCTCGTTCGATGAACTTGCAATTAATTACATCAAGTATGACACTATTATTTGGTTTTCGATTTCCCTTTTGCTGGTTTTAGCATGGGGAGTTGGCGTCTTCATGCTGCTTTATCTGCCCTTTAGAAGATATGTGCTTCAAAAGGACATTTCCTCTCGTAAACTGTATGTCACACCCACTGAAATAGTTTACAAGGTATGGAAAGACATATGCATATGTATATTCAATTGTTATCTATCAGTAAGGAAATAAGGAAATCAGTATTTAGGTATATCTCTTTGTTTATTTACTTTTGTTCTTGTTTGTTTTGAAAAGATTTCGAGGCCTTCCTTCATACCCTTTTGGGGTATGACAACAATTGAGAAGCATGTGCCCCTTTCGCTCGTGATCGATATCATTATTGAACAAGGTACTAATGCAAGTCCTATCTTGTATAATATTAATTGTTTCTTACGGTTACATGCCTTTTGTTACCAAATGTCCTAGATTATTCATTAATTCTTAAGAACAAAAAATAATAGTATCATCAGACAAAAAAACGCAGACAATATTGGGCATATGGTCAAAAGCAGAGGCATGATACTATTGTTATTTGTTTGTTGATATTCTAAGTCAGATACGATCGGCATTGTCGATCGCTAAGGGAAGAAGTAGACCTACTATAGTACTATCAAATTACTATCAGCTTACATTACATGTTTACGTGCAGAACAACCCCTAAAAGAAAAAAAGATTTAAAACAAAATAAAAGCCATTTGCTAGTAGAGCATCAACTTGAAGGGGAAAAGGGTGTTTGATTTGTTATTTGATGCATTCTGTATACTTATTAGCTTTACGGCATAGATCTTTGTGTTAGATTCTTGATTTGATTGAGTGATACGACTTTGATTCATCTTTAGGTTTGAGAAGTATGTTGTCCAGAACATACGTCTCACATAGAAAGACTAATTGCCTTTTCCTTTTCCAATGTTTATAGGTTGCTTACAGTCAGTGTATGGAATACATACCTTTAGAGTTGAAAGTATAGCTCATGGAAAAGCTTCACCCGTTGATGAACTACAGGTGCATGGGGTTGCTAACCCCGGTCTTCTTAGGAAGGTAACTCGAATCTCTTTTACTATTTTGCAACTTCCCTTGAACATTTTGAAACAGATGGGATTTTCTTGCAGATAAAATATATAGTTTTGGAAAGGGTTGATAGATGAGCATCATAAACAAGTTTATTGGATTTTTCTGCAGGTCATCGTTACAGAAGCCGCTAAAGTCATACAGGATGCTGGAAAAAATTGGAAACTTAATGCTCTCACTAGCGAAGGGGAAAGTATGTCTCGAATGGCCTCATTGTCAGAGGGACCAGTTG
Organism: Acer saccharum; assembly: GCA_030490815.1. Taxonomy (NCBI): domain Eukaryota; kingdom Viridiplantae; phylum Streptophyta; class Magnoliopsida; order Sapindales; family Sapindaceae; genus Acer; species Acer saccharum. The sequence continues at coordinate 42,797,193 of CM059870.1, read as the reverse complement.
GTTTGAGATCGCCATCCAAAAGTCGGAAGGTAATTAGGAAGCTCTAAAACTTTTTACATTCTTCTCATTCTCGGTCAAAAACTAGTCTAAACTTTGTCTTAAACACCCGTCAACAAGTAAATCGCGTTAGACCTCACTCCCTCCCTGAGCAGGGAGCTCAGGGGGCAAAGTAAAGAGATTCAGATGAATAATTTTTATTAAACATTTTGTGGCCACAGTTAACCAAGTGTGAGAAGAGTGAGGTTTCCTCTTCTGTTTTGTTCTATAAGTAATCTGCTGTCTAAAAGCCTGGCCTTGGATATAAACTTAGTTAGGCTTAGGTTGCTCTAGTCCTTTGTTTAGTATCTAGTCATCATTTTGTATCATTCCTTTAATGATATGCTACTGTTATTAAGCTTAGAATTGACCCGGATTTGAACAGACCTTTACTATTAAAGAAGCTGCAAGGAATTGTAAAATGTTAGCAAAGTAGTTTTTTTTTCTTCATCTTTTTAATCTTCCAAATGTAGTCATGTGTCTGTAAAGAAGATTGGTGCAGAAAAAATGTTATGTTTTTTCATGTTAAAAGGATTTGTAGTGGAAATGATAGCTTTCTCAAGAATTGTAGAAGCTGAGCAGAACATAGCATCGTCTGAGGAGTTGGCTTCGTTTGTTTTCTCTAGTTATTGAAATTTAAAAAACTCCTTCTCCCCCCACCCCTAACAAAAAACATAAAAAAGGAAAAAGACAATGTATGTGCATTACCGATCCCTCCTCCCAAATATTATTCTAGACTTCGACTTTGCTTGTTTTGATTTTCTGGGTTATTTTATAAACATTATTGCTGCAGCCTGCTCATGTTATCAATTGTTATGCAGGTGTTAGGTTCACCATACCATGCTTCAGTGGAGCGCAGAAGCACAGTACACAGTGAATTGCTCCTACAAAAACTTGATGAAGTCAATAAATCTGTCAAGGTATGGAACTATGAATGCGATTGTTATCATTATTTCCCAGTGAGATTTTGAATGCAATGTGTTCTAGATTATAAAAATAAGTTTTAAATCTTTCTAAAATTTATCAAATTTCTGGCTCTTTACCTTAAAATTGAACTGAGTTTATTTGTTTTTTTTGTTTATCCTCGTATCCAGAAAATCGAATTTCTCCTTGACAAGTCCCAAGATTCCGCTGAAGGCAACTGAAAATTGGGAGTTCCCTTTTGTTTCTGGCAAAAGCATAAACCAAAAAGAAGATGATTGACTGGCTTTTTAGGGTTAAATTTTTTGCCTCAGGGCTCCGATGTTGTACAAATACTCCATTAAATCCGCTATATATACAAGCCTGTGATTTCGATCTCAAGTGAATCCGCTATGTACCAACATTTAATTTCCTTTTCATATGCATTTCACAAACTGCCATCAATCAATCTCATATCACTATTAAGATTTAATTCTGATTGTGAAAGTCCAAAAGCTCAATGGTATAATCTTCTTTCACTGTCTTCAATGAATTTATTTTACTTACTGCTCAGAATATGAATGTTCATTCTCATAGACTTTACAGTCTCTGAAGTCTGACATGTGAATTCTATTCAAAAATCATCATAGCAGTTTAACTATCTAATCCAAAACAAAACAGATACGAAATTTGCTTTCAAAAACAATTGCAAATCCAAAAAACGAACAAGAACTCTAATACATTGCAGAGAAAGAATAGAAAATCACATTTGCTTCAAATTTGAAAACAAAACAAAAACAAGATTCAAATAATTAATGTGTATCGAGAGATCAGACATTGGTAAAGGGTTATCGGTCACGGTTAAATCAGAAACACGGACCAAATAGATATATCATCATATCTCCCGACAGATATATTGAATCTTGATAAAACAAAAAACAAAGATCAAGTGAAAACAATAGAAAGAATTTGTGGAAAACGTGAAGAGACTAAATGAAATCATCAGAGACTTAAATACTAATAATCACGATAAGAATCGCTCATGTTGTTGCAGTTATTTCTTCATCACTTGATTTCGCTTTTGTCCCCGCAACATCTACATATAATTTTGCAAAATTATAAATAATAAATAAATAAAAACCGATTGACCTACAAAACCCTAGAAAGAATTTAATTAAAGAATAATCGAATGAGCTTCAGGAGAAAAACCTAAAACATAGTAACAGTAATTGAAGGCTCGTCTAAAACACCCAAATGAAAACCCTAGAAAGAGAAGAAGAGGAGAGGCGGAGAGGGAAATCCGTTGTGTTTGATATTTGTGGAGAAGTGGCGTTGGTGTGACGTTTATATAGAGACCAGTACGGAGTTAGAAAAACCCTAATTTTTATGTTATTGTATCATGCACAGCTGTATGTCCTCCTTTATTTTCCGCCGTCCGTTGGTTGGACTGTTGCGCAACGAGAGATTGGTCTAAATATAATTTGTTTATTTTTTTTTTAAATAAAAACAGGTCTAAAATATAAGGGGGAATTGCACAAATACCCTCGAGGTTTGATGAAATTGCATAGATATGGCGGTTTTGGCCATATACACACAAACTTCCCTCAACATTTGAAAATTATTACACAAACATCCCTTGCCGTTAAATTGATCCGTTAGTCAATTGTTAAAAGTGTAAAAAGTCTAAAATACCCTTTATTTTTGTTTTAAATAAACTAAAAAATTAAAAAATAATATATAAAAAAAATATTTTAGATAATATGAATGTATCTTAAATCTGAAACCTAGAAAAAAAATTCATCTTTACAAATAAAAAAAAATAGTTTTTTAAACAATTTAATAATAAATAAATTTTAAATTTTAAATTTATTTAAAATCAAGGGGGAATTGCACAAACTATTTTTTTTTTTTAAGATGAATTTTTTTTTTCAGCTTTTTGATTTAAGATACATTTATATTTTCTAAAAGATTTTTTAATATTTTTTTATCTTATTTTTGAATTTTTAATTTTGTTTAAAATAAAAATATAGGGTATTTTGGACTTTTTACACATTTGACCATTGACTAACGGATCCATCTAACGGTAGGGGATGTTTGTGCAATAATTTTCAAATGTTGAGGGAAGTTTGTGCATATATAGTCAAACTGCCATATTTATGCAATTTAATCAAACCTTGGGGGTTGTTTGTGCAATTCCCCCAAAATATAATATATATATTTTTTATGAATTATGATTTATGAATATTAACTTAGGATGCATTAAAAAAATATATAAATTAATTATCATGATGACAAATAATAGTGGTGGTTTAAATAAGGGGTAATTACCCTAGTGGCCATCAACTCTTACCACCACTATCAAAATGGCCATTAGATGGGAAAATGGATGAAAAATGACCATTTTTGGTAAACATAGTTACACTAATGGCCATTCCATCCAATTCCATCCATTTCCATCCAATTCCATCCAATAAATGGCATTTTGGTAAATATAAGGATGACATTAATTTATTTTAGATATTTTTTGGAAATCAATTTTTTCTTTTGTTTTTTGAAACAAATAATTATATTTAGGGTGTACATATACATATAGCATATCTCAAACATATATATATATATATATATATATATATATATATATACATATATATTTCTTTTTAATTTATCTCAAATATATTTTTTAGAATTTTTAGATTTTGTAACCTTAATCTTTTCAAAAAAGAATATATATATCTTTTCAACTTATCTCAAATATGTTTTTTAGAATTTTTTTATTTTATAGCCTTAATCTTCTCAATATATATATATATATATATATATATATATATATATATTTCTTTTCAACTTTTCTCAAATATATTTTTTAGAGTTTTTATATTTTGTAGCCTTAATCTTCTCATAAAATAAATACATATATATATGTTTGAGATATGCTATACGTATATACACACTAAATATAATTATTTGTTTCAAAAAACAAAAGAAAAAATTGATTTCCAAAAAAAATCTAAAATAAATTAATGTCATCATTATATTTACCAAAATGCCATTTATTGGATGGAATTGGATGGAATTGGATGGAATGGCCATTAGTGTAACAATATTTGCCAAAAATGGCCATTTCCCATCCATTTCCCCATCTAATGGCCATTTTGATAGTGGTGGCAAGAGTTGATGGCCATTAATGATGTTTGAGATATGCTATACATAAATACACACTAAATATAATTATTTGTTTCAAAAAACAAAAGAAAAAATTGTTTTCCAAAAAACATCTAAAATAAATTAATGTCATCCCCTTATTTACCCAAATGCCACTTATTGGATGGAAATGAATGGAATTTGATGGAATGACCATTAGTGTAACAATGTTTGCCAAAAATTGCCATTTTCCATCCATTTCCCCATTTTGTGGCCATTTTGATAGTGGTGGCAAAAGTCGATGGCCACTAGGGTAATTACCCCATGTTAATTATACGTAGAAATTCTACACAATTTAGATTCACTATTTCATCTTAAGTTGATTTTTGCATATATATATATATATATATATATAATATCCAAAATGATCTTATTGTTACAATAATATAAATCGATATGAAATGTGAATGATGAGTTCTCATCTTCTAATACCACTTCTCGATGTGGCTTGATGATAAAGGATGTTCATTTAGTATGAAAATGTCACATTGTCTATGTTAGAAAATGCCACATTCTCATTTTAATTTTTATGTACAGCATTACAAGCATGACATCCAAAGTTATAAATGTTGTCACACCGAGATAGAGTTATGAGTTATATTATTATTTTAACTTTAGATAATGAGGAATTTGAAAATGTTATACGGTTATACTTTTAATATTTATTTAGAGGCTCCTTCGGAAAAAAGAATATATATCTATTTGGAGACGTGTTATCATCGTATTGTTTTTTCTGACCCCATGGGTTTTCTTTAAAAAAAAAAAAAAAATTGTATTCTAAATTACATGTTTTATGCACGAAATTAAACTTGTAATGAGAAGCTATGTGATATTTCAAATTGATAAAACACATTTTACTTGTTTTTGAGTTACAAGTCTATTGTAAATAGACCATTATAATTGTACTCCTAAATTTTAAATTAATGCTATATGGGTTTTCTTTTCAGATAATATATCTCATTTTCCATCAAACCACCGCTTAATATGGATTGATAGTAAAAAACAATAATTCGTTTTCGAGTCATTATAACCACTTGTTATATGAAAAAAAAATATTAATAGATCTCAATTTCGCTTATAGTTGCTACAAATTTAAAAACAAATCAAAATGTCACCTATAAATATGATCACTTCCATTTAATAGTATACTAACAATTTAGATAATTGTGTTCACGACCTTAAATTTTGTATCATACTATTATAGTATTATGTAAGTATAGTGAATAATAATGTTACGGGACAATTGGTATGCATTGATATTGAATCCAATGATCATACATTAATACCACAAAAAAAAAATTAAAAATCTAAAATCATGTAATTTTTCGATACGAATAAAACTTAGTTTTATTGATTCGTTGTAAGTTTAGGCTATTAATATGTTATTAGTAGTAATATGTTTAACAATCTCTATACTACATGTTACTAGTAGTAATATGTTAAGAGCCTAATTCGATTAAACAATCTATACTATAGATACAATCTTACACGATAGTATATGCCCTAATTCGATTCTATTAAACTCTCACCCTGATTAGATTGTACATTTGTATCTATACTTTGTGTTTAAGATTTGTAAAAAAAAAAAAAAAAAAAAAATTATGACATGAGTAAGATTTGTATCTATTAAACTCTCACCCCGGTCAAATTATGCGTATTCAATTTTACTAAAAAGGTTGTACACTTTGTTCTACCTCCCATGGTAGGAATTATCATTTTGAATGATGTTCACGGCAGTTAATCTCGTTAAAATAAAAAATTAAATATTTAAATAAAAGAAAGTTACTACGACCTACGAAAGAAAATCCCTGTAATTTTACCACCGTCCAATGTGAGTTGGTGGAAATCGGGGAAAAAAAAAAAAAAAAAAAAAATTTGCCTCAATTTTTAATTTGGCTAAAACCCAGGTATTAATGTGTGAAAGCAAATTTTTAAAAAAATTTCCTCGTGCAAGGAAATATCTTATTCTCGAGTCTTGACGCAAATTTTTAAAAAGGATACCGACGAGCGACAACGATGTACTTGTGACTACCGAAATTTCCCAAACCAACCCGTATCTACTGTACGGATTTCGAATTGCAGAGTAAACGATTATCTTCCCCGTCAACACTCAACCAATCAAGAAATTTTGTAAAAATCAGGAAAAAGTAAATGAGTAGAAAGAGAGTGTTGGTGGTCGGAGGCACAGGTTACTTGGGCCAGCATTTGTTGAAAGGCTTATCTGAGCTTCAAGGAACGCCTTATGACGTCGCAGTCACTCACCACTCGGCGCTGCCTCCTCAGCCGCTGCTCGACGCTCTTCCTCCGTCTTTCGTCTTTTTTCACGTTGATATGAGAACCGGATCTGGATTCGACGATGTTTCACTGAAATTTGGTCAGGTCTGTGCTGTTGCCTTCTGATTATTATTATTATTATTGAATGGAATTCTAGTAAATTGACACGAATTTGATTAAAAGAAACGGCATTGCAGCCTGACGTGGTTGTGAACTGTGCTGCTCTCTCCGTGCCACGTGTTTGCGAGAATGATCCTGATTCTGCAATGTCTATTAACGTGCCTTCCACGCTTGTAAACTGGTTCTCAAGCTTCACTGAGAATAGAATTCTCTTGATCCATCTATCAACAGATCAAGGTATTATTTTTTTGTTATATGGTTGAATTTGGTTGAGATTCTTATATTTTATTTGCATAATCAGAGAAAAAAATCACCAGATTCATGATATAAATGAAATTTACGATTTGTTTTTTGAATTCTTAATATTTAATCCCCAAATCAGTAGAATGTTAATATTGAAGAATTAATTTTTGTAAGATTCATTTGCTTTGAAGATCACTTGGTTTTTAAATTTTCATTATTTTCATGTGTTTTTGGGCTATGTTTTGATAAATGCAATGCAATTTTATTATTAGTTTACGAAGGGGTGAAGTCTTTTTACAAAGAAGACGATGAAACTGTTCCAGTGAATGTTTATGGCAAATCGAAAGTTGTGGCTGAGAAGTACATTGCCGAGAAATGCTCAAACTTTGCGATTTTGAGAAGCAGTATCATTTTTGGTCCTCAAACTCTCTCACCTGTACCGAAATCTCTTCCAATTCAGGTGTGTATAAGAATGCTGTGACTTTTCATGATGCGCTTTCGCAGTTGTGTTAGCTTATAAGAGTGTACTGAATCAAGCTACTTATTGAGATTCACTAAAATATGATTTTTATTGTCTTTTTTCTACATATATCTTTTTGGAGCTCATGGAGACCCCATTTGAAATTTATATATAATATTCTTATTTCTTTGTCAATTCGGTATGTGTGAGCACCAATGAATAGGTCTATGCCAATGTTCTACTGTTGATCAAGTTGCAAATGAGAACTTTATTAAGTAGTTTAGCTATTCTTTGTCTTGAAAGTTTTCTGGCAGACATGAGAACTGAATGAACTAAAACATAGGATTACTAATTCAATTAAAGTTTAAAATTCTTATCCAGCAAAAATAGGAATGAAAATTGAGGTAAAGAAATATGGCGGGATTGATCATATGTAAGCCTAAGTAACACCTACATGTGTGTTAGTTCATGGTTCATGAATTTTGTCTTAAAACATATTAGGGACAATTATTTTTTCTTTAGGAGGAGTGTGTAAATTCATGATCTAAAATGTGTAAATTCTATAGGTTAAGAAAAATGGCATGTGAGTCAATTTTAATGTTTGCATGCGATCATTGCTGAGATATTCAGAATATGCAATTACGCACACATATATAAATATATATATATATGTATCTGCGATACATGCTATGGCGATGAATGGGTGGTAAAGACTGGTGGTAAACTGTAATACAGAAAAATTGCAATCTGTTTTTCAGAAACGTACAAAGATTAAATACGTATACATTCATGAATGCTTGGTCTCTAACGAACAATTTATTCCCAAATGATGCAGTGGATTGATGGTGTCCTTTCCACAGGAGATAAGGTGGATTTCTTTCATGATGAATACCGCTGCCCAGTATATGTCAAGGATGTTGTGACTGTCATACTGACTTTGACAAATAGATGGGTGTCAGGTACTAGTCTATTACCTATACTTACTTTCATTTGCACACTAATGGCAAACTATAGAATGTTTCTTGGAATCTAGTCTTTCATATGTTTTTGCACCCACGGTAGCTTCATGTGTATGATTAGTTGCACTAGGATCTTTTGACTATAGTTTAGTTCTCTCTCTCTCTCCTCACATTCTTTTCCCTCCCATATCTACTGATTGGCTTTAAAAAGAAAAAAAAAAAGAAGAGTATTTAGAATATCTGGTTACATCTGATTTCTGTTTTTCTTTTGCTTTCTGAATTAAAAATCCTGATATAATGGCACTTGTCCAGACGGTAAGCAAATGCAGATGGTACTAAATGTTGGGGGACCAGACAGGGTATCTCGTGTTCAAATGGCTGAAGCAGTGGCAGATATACGAGGATACAACAACACCTTAATCAAACCAGTATCTGCATCATCTGTATGTATATCTTCTCACAATTCCATTCAAATTATGCCTGAGATAGGGATACAGTACGTTGTATTTTCCTCATTATCTTTAACGGTGGCCTTGCCATATTACACACAAATTATACAATTTACCCAAGAACACGGATTCATTTAATTACACAATGCAATTATCTTTACAATTACATGCTTTTAACTTTTCCAAACAGACAGATTTTACTTTCTCATTTTATTCTTCTGTTTGACATTTTTACTGATAAAGCTCATATCATTTCATTTATGAGCTTGACTTTTGAATGATTTTTCAGATTGATCGTGGTGTCAAGTCCCCATCTGACATATCTATGGATATCACTAAACTGGTTCAGACGCTTAATATTCGTCCTGTTACATACAGAGATGGTGTCAAATTAACACTGGCAGCCGAAGCTAAATCCTAGTGTTATGAATATACAGTGAATTGGTTCTTTATTGTTTTTTGATTTTTATTGATGAGGTTTTAGTGTGTAATAAAACGAATGCTACGTTTTACTGTACCTCATATATTCTTTAATCAGGGGCGAATTTGGTTTCAGACTTCAGAGTACAAGATTGGTATTATTCCATGGGGAAACCAGTGCTTCTGTTTGGAGTCCGGGAAAATCTTTCATTGTAACTTCATATTTACCGCTGAAAATTGTTGGGGATAAGATGTATAGTTAAAGTCATTTGCTGGCTTCGTGTATATTGTTGTTTGTTGTTTTTTTTTCTTTTTCCGAATTATATGGACCATGTAAAACGAATTGTATTTTTGAGAATTTATGAAATACATTCTGCAACTTAGATGAACAGACTTTGTCCAATCTAGCTCTTTTTCTTCTGTTCTTTGATTGCTTCTCTTGGCGTTGGGTAGAAAATCAGAAGTTGGAAAATCAGATATTCTGTATGTTAAAGAAAAGCGAGTCCATGAACAGGGAACTGACCAATGCTATGATCTGCGTCGGTTGGTGATGAGATACCATTTTGTTCTATAAAAAAAACTGCCTACAAAAACAAGAAATAGAATGGCATCTCTAAGGACTAAGGAGGCTCTTTACTTCTTGTTTGGGAGGCCATACTCAATTTAGATATGGACTCTAACCCATAGTTTAATTGATCGAGGTACATGATTGAGTTGCGAAAACTTCTAGATAGGTATGAGGAATTTACCGTTGGGCCACCTCATGTTCCATCAATGTTTGTAATTGTTAAAGAGTAATGATACATAAGGGTTTTTTTTTTTTTTTTTTCACGTCATCTCAAGAGTAATACGGTAATTACAACTCTCGTGATACATCATTTGGTCATCTACAATTATTCTTGTTTAAATTGTGCCAAATTGGAAATTTATAAAGTAGGCGTATTTAGAAAAGAAAGAGATACATTTAGCAATACTTCCATTTATTGGGTCTTGATAAAGCCCAATAACCCTCAGAAGTGAAAATACTTCACCGCACGTGCGTAGTAGAATTGTAGAAAGACGAAACAGTCCTCCCTTCGGACCCTTCCCTTCAACCGCATTAGCACACACAGCACAAGTGACTAGAATTTCCCAACATAATCGCGTCTACATCTATCTTCTTCTTCATCATCAATTCCACACTTTCTTCAGGTAAAGTACCAACAATCCTCTTCTCATGCTCTTTTTTCAGTTCGAATCATTGAATTTACATGACATTCAACATTTACTAACTATCTATTCCATCGCGTGTTTGAGTTATAGAAATCAGATTATTTAGGGTTTTTGAATGCGGAAATCTAATCTGATCAATTTCTCTGCAGTTGAAATGGGAGGAGGAGCCGATCATGGACACGGAGGAGAGGCGTCTCACGGCGATTTCAGGAGTAAGGTGTGGACCATGAGCGGTGGCCCAAACTGCAGGCCCAAGCACTGGAAGCGCAACACCGCCATTGCCATGGCTGGTATCTTCCTTATTTGCATTCCTATCGCCATGAAGTCAGCAGAGCTCGAGGTCTCTATAAACTTTTCTTTTTCTCACATAATTTATTTTCTTTTTATATTATTTGCTGAGGAAATGTATACACCAAGTTAGATGTCCATCTATTAGTTATTTTTCCTGCTTGTTGGTGTTTTTTGGTGATCTAATTATTTGTAGTAAGAGATCTAAAACTACAATGGTCCGGGTGAAAAATGTAGAAGTATTAGTTTAGTTTAGTGACTGTTAATGACTAAATTGCGCTAATGGTAGAAGTGAATAGGAAGGTCAAACACTATTAATTTGATTCTTATAGGTTTAGGCTGTTTTCTCGAAAATCCAATCATCATTTTGGTTGCTATAAGTTTGCTTTAACAAGTACAAGTATGGTTTAGTGACAACCAATTGCCATTTTGATACTCAAGTTTCTTATGTAATACTGTGCATCAGACACTTTTTATGTTTAACTCTGATTGTTTATTTTTGAAGACAAAGTCAAGTAGGATACCTTGATAGAGTATAGCGATGATGGTGTTCGTAATTTTTTTTTATTCACTTCACGGAGATGGGCATGGCATTTTGACAAGGCATGTTCAAGGTATCATTTTGAAAAATTATGCTATCCTGGCTAGTCTGTGAAGTGTGAAAAGTGATCTTCCAAATGATAAACCCCAAATGTTGTGTAAGCCAAGTGTTATACTTAACATAAACTTGTTTATGATAAATTACTGTTAGACTTATTGGACGCCTGCCTTTTCTCTGGATGCCTCTTGAAGGGTCGCTCCAAAATTGTTGAAATGTTAATTTCTCAACTGAATACATTGGATCATTGAGATAGTTATTATGTAAATCTGCTGAGGAAGAAATGGTGATCAATTATTTTGTCTTTGGTACTATTGTTCATAAACTCTATATGTAAGAGAAGGAACATGTTGTGAGGCACTAATATTTATCATCCTTGCTTGGTTTAAGAATTACATGTCTGCTATAAGCTTTAGGTCTATTCTGTTACTTGTAGGGTTTTTCGTTTCAAGCAATGCTATAATTATATAGATCCTCACTAACCTAAACTTCCCGTGACATGCCATGATGATAAACATAAGATAACCATATCTATGGACTAGGAGATTACAGTCATTTTTATTGACAAGGTAGCAATTTGGGTCAGGACTCTAGGATGTCACTTTGATAGAGCTCAGAAAGAGGAACTTCTAAAAATGAAATTGAATTAGTGTATGAATTTGGAACATTAGACATAACTGACATGGTTTTTTATATGCAATGATTGATCCAATATATTTTGAATAAGTATACGGTTAAGCAAACCTTTCATCATTTGAAGACACTAACTATGAGGAAAATGCCACAGAGGACCCAAATGTCTCCTTAGTTTGTTTTACTATTTAAAGATGCAAACGATTGATTCCAATGCTGTTTAACATTTGTTTTTGTAGATGCTATCAACATTTTCAGTTCAGAATGACATATCCGGAAAGTGGGAATGGATGCTTTTATTCTTTACAAAATGCCCTTCTTTCTTTCCGTTTTTACGCTTTTCCTTTTAATATCTGAATTTTATATTTACAGATGCATGGCTATTTCATCGGCTGTTTTTTAGTGCATTACCGTTATGATGCTAGGGATGATCATGATGTGTAGCTAAAAGGATTTTTTTTAAAAAATTTTTAAATTTTTATGCAGCAACGGCCTCATCAACCTGTTCGCCCAATTCCTTCACAGCTCTGGTGCAAAAATTTTGGAAACAAAGACTACTGAATAACTGAAGTTGTCAAGGACTTTGGCCAGCTATTGCGTATATCTTTGATTGCCGATGGTTTTATTAGACTTTCAGGACTGTCTTTAGTAATGTTTTCTAAGATTTGAATCTGCTTTTCAAGGAGCAGGTGAAAACCCTGATAACCATCAATAATTTGTCAAATTTGATGTTTTCCGCCATCATAAAATATTGAATACTGGTTTGGATATTGCTATACGAATATTGTTCATTCTTCTATCATACACAAAAAATTTTAAAATGATAAATAAAATAGTGTAGGTCAAATTTGTATAAAGTGGGCATCCGAAGTGATTTAACTATCAAGAATCAAGGGTGTATGTTATTGTCAAGTCGAAATCAGTGGAGGTGGGTTAAAGTATAGTAAAAGTGGAATGAACAATCTCAATTCGCTGCATCTTTGAGACAAGCCAAGCGAATCAGTGGAATTGAATCAATTCTGTTTCATTGGTTTAACAAAATACAGTAGTTGATATTTCTACGTGTGTTCTCAAACGCTGTCGCTGGATGACTTCTTCTTCAAGCTATATATTTGATGGAGGGTTAGTTGAAGTCGAACCTTCAACTTTTACATCATTGAAAGGTCAAATAGTATCAGCTAATAAAAAATGGAGACCACAGGCACCCAAATTTTAAATAAATGCAGCATAATCAGAAAGGACAAAGGAATATTTGGGTAGGAAAGTAAATTCACATGAGTTTTAATGATTTATTGAATATGGTTGGCAACTTGGCACTTGGTGTGTTTTATTGGAACAATTTTGACTTTTCAATTGAACGTGGAATTGGGAAAGAATGAAAGATCACGGTCCATAGATCATGATATACTGGTCGAAGAACTTTCAATGGGTGGGTCCCTTTCCACGTGGCAGGAATCAAAAGGTGATATCTACCATCTTCAGGGATCTCTAATCTAACTGCCTAAAAGTTAGTTTGGTATTTCTTTAAAAAAGTTAAAATCAGCTTATTTTATAATTTTGACATAAAATGATGTTTGGTAAAACTTCCAAAAGTGATTAATTCATAATCTGACAAGTTTTGACAGTGATTTTGAGAAGCAAGTGGGGGGTAACTTTTTGAAAGTGATTATGGAATAATCTATTTCAGCATTTAATGAATATTTTAAAATATCAATATTATTCTTATGAAATTAAATTAAAATCATTTATATAACTTATTTCATCTTAAAATTAAAGGTTCTAATTAAATATTGATTTGATTTATAAAACCTTTAAAAAATATTTTTATTGTTCTTATGGATTTTTTTTTCTAATTTAAATATTCTACTTAAATGTTGATTTAATATATATAATTAATGAAAAAATAAAATAAGGTTCTAAAATCATGTCTATTTTAGTCATTGTAACTAATATTAGCATTTTTAAAATAAAATTACCTAATATACATATACTGATTTTGAGCTATACAGTAGTTTTAAAAGTATAATTAACCAAACATCTGATGATTAACGTCACAGCTGATTATTCATTCAGCACAGCTAACAGTGATTATTATAAAAGTTACAGCAATACCAAACTGGCTCTAACGAATGTTTAACGCCAACCACGAGGTGGTTGCCTTAGTGGTCTAAGGCTTGGGATGAAAATCTCAAGTCTTTGGTTCTACTCTTAGCAATTACATTATGGCTAGCCATCAGAACGCTAGCTCAACTGGTGGAAGGACGGGTTAAGGGCATGGGTAACTTCCAGGTCAGCGGTTCAAATCCTACCTAGGCGAAGGCGAGTTCTGATTTACCTGCTTGCATTTTTGTGTGGTCAGGGGTGTGGGCCGAGGTTTTGTATCTGTCCTACTCCGTAACATCTAACAAAAAGACCATCAAAACCAACAAATCGGGGTCTGGGATCCTCGATACCAAAAAAAAAAAAAAAAAGTTTAACGCCGTCCACTCCACGAGTGACTAGTGGATCCCAGAGCCGCCCTGGGCATAGGCAGATGAGGCGGCCGCCTAGGGCCTCCATTTCCTAACGGCCCCCAAATTCATTTAGTATGTATTTTATGTTAGGTCTACGTAGAGTTTTTTTTGTTTTTTTGTTTTTTTGTTTTTTTTAAACAACCCATATGTCAATTACTATTTAAAAGGCCCACCAAAGAAATATTTATATACAGCTCATATGTTTTTATTGTTAAAATAAATGCCCATTAAAGAAACAAAACCATTATTTTTTTTTAATAGACAAAATCATTATGCTTACCCAATCACAACATATCAAATTGCAAATTGCAAATTGCAATTCATTGTATCATACATTCAAAAAATTTTAGGGTTCTTTACTTCTTTGGCCCTTGGCAGCTCTTAGCTCAGTTCTTGGCTTCTTACGAAATTGGGAATTAATGGGAAAGTAATTGTTCTTGGATTGAAATTTGGAAGCTCTCTTCTTTAAATCAATCGTAGTTGTTTTAAAAGATAATTTAACACATCTTTTCCTTTTTCTTCTTTTGATCCGAAAAACCTTTTTCTTTGATTGAAATTTGGAAGCTCTCTTCTTGAAATCAATCGTAGTTGCTTTATAAGATAATTTAACACATCTTTTCCTTTTTCTTCTTCTTTTAATCCGAAAAACCTTTTTTCGTTTTTCTATTTTAAGTTTTGTTAGAATTTTTTTTATGTATTATGTATTATGGAACCCTGAGGTAAGGATTCAGGAACCCAACTACCCAATAGAAAAAATTGTTCTTAAATTTTTATATATGCATTGCTAGTATTGTTCTTGAATTTTGTATGTATTATATTAGAATTTTGTTTTTCTATTTCAGTTTTGTTAGAATTTTGCATGTATTATGTATATGGAACCCGAAAGTCAGGAACCCAAAAGTCGAGATTCGGGGGCCTCAATTTTTTAGTTCACCTTGGGCCCCCGAAATCTCAGGACCGGCCCTGGTGGATCCACACACACTGTATTTTAGGGTGCCTCTATTGCCACCCATTTCATTCAATAATTCCAAAAATAACTCTTAACAACTTTTATAAGTTTCCTCTTTTCAAGCTCTAAATACATTGCTCTCTAAAATGAAAGATCCTCTCTAATTTTTTTTAATTTTTTTTCTCCATGATCTAGATTAAGTTCTCTTCATTTGTTTCGCATGAAAAGGCCGTATGGCACTAAGATATCAATTATTTTTCTTTTGTCAAGCTATTGTTTTTACTTGTCTAATATTTGTTTATTAGAGTTTATTATAGTAGAAACTTTTTCCCTTTTTCCAATTACAAAGTTAAAGCTAAGAAGAAACAAAGAAATTTTTTTGGGAGATTCAAGTGTTAATACTTCTTGATTTATGAGACTAGCTAGAAAAGGAAAAAAAAAAAAAAAAAAAACAGTAAAGTAGTAAACACATCTAGAATTTGTAATGCTTTCATCAATATTATTCTTTTGTAGGTTGCAAGAAATAATAAAAGAGAATATAGTATTTAAAGGATTTAGGTTTAATAAAACTGGAAATATAACCCTCACACTTACGCCATAAGTTATGGATTCGAGTACTTTCTCCTAAAAAAAATCTCCAAATTTATATAATATTTAAAATATATATATATAAAGAATTTAGTAAGTAAGTAAAATAAATAAATAAATAAATAAATAAAGGATTCAAAGATTTACTTACTAAAATTAAATTGTCCTTAAAAGTAGATTTCCTTAAAGGTGTATTTGTGATTAAAAAAAAAAAAAATTACAAAAATATAGGTGGAAGGAGAATTTTTTTTTTTTTTTGGCAATATTTTATTACGTGCATGATAATTTTACCTAATAAACAATATATTCGCATATAATACTCTCGTTACCCGTAATTTCGTCGGGCAGGCTAATCTCCTCTCCCTTTCAGTATCCGCCTTCTAATTTCGGCACATTCTCTATCTGCCCGCAAATCCGGGGCAGCCATTATTGTACGTCTTTTTTGGTTCTTTTTTTTTTTTTGGAAATTCTTCAACGCTCTTTTTTTCAACACTCACTCGACAACTTCAACTGTTTCTCCTTTCACGCACACGACCATAGACAAAGAACCTCCTTGTCAAGAATAAAGAAAAAAAAAAAAAGGAAATTTAACTGGTGCACAAATATTACTATAAATTAATTTATCCCTTCTATAAATTGACCCAACGCACACTGAGACAGCTCACACACTCTTCTAATTCCGGTCAAAATCATGAGAAACAACAATTGAAGTATTTGTATCGTGGATTTGCGTTTTTGGCAATTTTTTGTTTTATAATTAATATTTGATTCTGGTTCTGGATCTCGAATTATTTGAGGTAAAATGTGGAAACTTGCTCGAGTTGCGGCGACTCGTTTGACCCGATCGAGGCGGTTCTCGACGGCGATTCCTGGTCCATGTATGGTTCACAAACGTGGTGCTGATATTCTTCACGATCCCTGGTTCAACAAGGTTTTATTTTCTTCTGTTTTCTTTTTTCCTTTTCAATTCAGAACGATTTTTACTTACTAGTGTCGATAGTAGTAGTTTGTTTTAGTATTGTCGGTGGTAGTTTAGTTTAGTTTGTCACAAATCTTGTTTGGCATTTTGAAAGCAGAGAGTTTTGAGTTCTGCAAATAGATGAACTGTATGCAGTTTACGGTTTACATTATTGTTTTGATAAATTGGACAATCAAGCTTGTCAGAGGTTGTGATGTTTGAAAAAAATGTATGTGAAAATTTCTGCTGTTGATGAACGTGATTGATGAATAGTGGATTTTCTTTCTTTCTCTGTTTTTGAAAAACAATATAGGATACTGGATTTCCTTTGACTGAAAGAGATCGATTAGGGCTCCGTGGCCTCCTTCCTCCGCGTGTGATATCATTCGAGCAGCAATATGCTCGTTTCAGTAAGTGAAAATACTATAGCCTCTCAAAGTTTTTAATGTTTGCACACTTTTTTTTAGCATGTTTTTTTTTTTAAAATTTTAATTTTTAATGCTCTCTTTTGGAGACTCAGATGTTTAGTTTTAACTTTGATGAACCAATCTTATCAATTTTCCTTTATTTATGTTGGCTTTTTAGGGTGGGTTTCTTCTTAATTTTCTGCTGATACACTGTTGTTCAAATTGTTAGTGGAATCTTATCGATCACTAGAAAAAAATACCCAGGGTCAACCAAATAGTGTTGTATCATTAGCGAAATGGAGGATCTTGAATAGGCTGCATGACAGGAATGAAACATTATATTATCGAGTAAGTTTGGTGCCTTATTCCAGCTTGTTGGTGTTAAAGTATAGATATTAGAATTATCAAAACTGACTTTGTTGCTTTTCTCTTCAGGCCCTTATAGATAACATCAAAGATTTTGCTCCCATTATATACACTCCAACTGTTGGATTGGTATGTCAGAATTATTCAGGATTGTTTAGACGCCCACGTGGAATGTATTTTAGTGCAAAGGATAAAGGGGAGATGATGTCTATGATCTACAACTGGCCAGCTCATCAGGTAATAAATTCCACAAGATTGGTTGAGAACATATTCCTTTTCCTTGTGTGATTATCCATTTTGCGTTTGTGATGCCGTGTTCTGCTCTTCTTTGTTTTGCAGGTAGACATGATAGTTCTGACAGATGGGAGTCGTATTCTTGGCTTAGGTGACCTTGGAGTTCAGGGTATTGGAATACCAATTGGAAAACTGGATATGTATGTTGCTGCTGCTGGTATCAACCCACAGAGAGTATGAACCACTCACTCTGTGTCTGTGTTCGTGTGGAAGCATGCTTGGGCATTTACTTGTTCATGCATTCCTGCACTTGTACATGTGTGCGCTGGTCCCATGGTTTTATTTTACAATACATGCATGGACATGGAAATACACAGTGCTTGATAGTCAATATGTATTATGCAAAAAATTTATGCATGGTGCATGAGTATGATTCCCCTGTGCTGGCTTCTCAGTTATCTCTAACTATATTGACAGTCTACAGATATCTTGGATATTTTTGTGCTTCTGTATCATATATGTCGACATAAATGTTTAGTGTATGATCTGATAGGACATATGTGAAATCTCAGTGATGGATTATATTTTGTTTTGAAGGTTGCATTGTAGGTTTTTCATGTCATTCTTTTCTTGCTATAGTTAATTGTTATAACTCATTTTATTCATTTCATGTACCTCACTGACAGATACTCCCAGTTATGCTGGATGTTGGTACTAACAATCAAAAGCTACTTGAAGACCGTTTGTGTGAGTAGTAATATTTACATCCGTCATTATTTTCTTCTTGATTTTCTTGTCCATGCAGAAAAAGACCACACAATGTGTTGGAACTTTTCTTTCTTGGAAACATCTTGAGGTTATCTTCTCACTTTTTTGTAATTGAACAGATTTAGGACTTCGACAACCTAGGTTAGAAGGAGAAGAATATCTAGAAATTGTTGATGAATTCATGGAAGCTGTTCATGCGCGTTGGCCCAAAGCTATTGTACAGGTATTTTTTATCTAATAATTACTTTTCTGTCATGTTAATTTCATCATTTTTGTATATGATGATTTTTTATTTTTATTGTATCAGTTTGAGGACTTTCAAATGAAATGGGCCTTCGAAACTCTGGAACGATATCGGAAAAGATTTTGCATGTTTAATGATGACATACAGGTGACTATATGGTGTGACTTCTTGCCATTCTATATAAACTAAGGCGCATATGGTACGATCTGGACTTCTATGGGATAATTCTGGGTGCCTCCATAATTACAACGGTTATTCTTCATGTTTTGTAGGGAACTGCTGGTGTCGCACTTGCAGGATTATTAGGAACTGTAAGAGCACAAGGTCGACCATTGACTGACTTTGTGAATCAAAAGATAGTAGTGGTGGGGGCTGGGAGGTACTTGGAAATTTAGATTTGAGTTAGTTAGCTATATAGGCTTAAAATATCTTATTTGTTGGTTTTCTACTTGTTATTTGCTGTTCTCATTATCAAATTCCTTTTTTCTGCATTCAGTGCAGGGCTTGGTGTTCTTAGCATGGCTGTAAAGGCTCTATCAAGAATGGCAGGGAACAGTGAAGCAGGTGCAGGAAAACAATTTTTCCTGGTTGACAAAGATGTGCGGCTCTATACCTTTTTACTCTATTAGACTTGTATTGAAGTTTTATATTGGTATTAATATGACATATCTTTGCCCTTGAATGACTATAAGGCTTCGATGATCATGGAACACAAGTTAAATGAAAGTGATTTGTTAGTTTTAGGGTTTATCAACTTTAGCAATCACTTTACTTTAATTCTTGATGTAATGATTAATGTTCAATTAAACAAAACAAAAGCCATTTGAATGCTACAATTTCATCTAAACACATCATGATATCATCCGTTGAAATTTTGTTTCATTGGTGTTTAAAACATCTTGTGGTGGATTCAGGGCCTCGTCACAAAAGAGAGAAATAATCTTGATCCAGCAGCTGCACCATTTGCTAAAGCTCCAGGAGAGATTGTGGGGCTTAGGGAGGGAGCTACTCTACACGAAGTGGTAAAGCGAATGAAATTAATTTAGGCAGTTTCTCTGAATATAAGACTGGGTCTTGTATGATATTTCTGAAAGAAAATGGGAAAAAAGAAAGAAAAAAAAAAAAAAGAAGCATTTATCATGCAGTTTTTAGTATTTGTTTCAATAGAGTTGAACCATTTTGCTATAGTTTTATAATTATCGTCTTCTAAATGTTATACATGATCTTTTATACTTACAAGATTTCTAATTGCCAAGAGCCAAATTTGATCAGGTTAAAAAGGTCAGGCCCCATGTACTTCTTGGTTTGTCTGGAGTTGGGGGTATCTTCAATGAGGAGGTGAGCGCTTTATCATTTTTGTTTCATCCTTCTCTACAATTAATTACCACTAAAGGAAGTGTGTTAAATAAATGAACGTACTTTTATTCTCATCAAAATTGTGATTTTTGACAAATTCTGGTTATGCTGCATGCTGGTAGTGAATCATTAATGAATGATATGATTCTGAGTGACCTTATTGTACTTAGATGCTCTAAATTATGTGTTTGTAGATGTGAGTCTCAGCTGATTTCATGAATGTTTTTATCTAATTAACAATTTGTTGTATTTTATGAGTATTCCTCTGTTTGATAGGGTTTTACTTGATAAGACTTTTTCTGGACTTGAGTTTATTCTTTTACCAGTGTGAATAGTGTGAATGACATAACATCACGTATCTTTTGATATTGTTTGATTCTTTCTGTTTTATGTGGCAAAGTATGCATTGGCCTGTTTTGGTTCTTGGGATTAATATATATGCAATGATGGTTATTCACTGTTATATATATATAAAAAAAAAACTTCAACTGTTTCTTTATTTTATTAGTGCTTGCATTGTTTTATATTTCAGTTCCTCTAAAGTATTGTTTGGCATGTAAAATAGGTGCTCAAGGCCATGCGAGAATCTGATTCAACAAAACCTGCCATTTTTGCTATGTCAAATCCCACCTTGAATGGTTTGGTTTTCCTACTCTCTGGAGCATCCTCATTTTCCCTTACGACAACTAGATATATTTTTCTGACATTCACTTTGTGTTTACTATGGAACAGCCGAATGCACTGCTGCTGATGCTTTTAAGCATGCTGGGGAAAATATAGTATTTGCTAGTGGAAGCCCTTTTGAAAATATTGATCTTGGTATCTTCGCTTCCTTTTGATGCATATTCTGTTAGTCTTTTGTCACCACGGAGTTAGAGTATTGTGTGCTGCCTTTTTTTTCTTCGTGAGAGCCATTTTGGGCTATGTTTTGGTGCTGATTATTGCCTTTTTTTTGTCCAATTATCTGATTATGACATCTTTCAACCATCATTTCATTGGCAGGCAATGGAAAAGTAGGTTATGTAAATCAAGCAAACAACATGTACCTGTTCCCTGGGTTGGTCTTCTTCTTTTCTTATATTTTATAATTTAATTTAGTTGACCATGATTAAAATCTTGATAACATATATGTAAAATTTGCACTTAAATTCAGCATTGGTTTGGGAGCTCTCCTCTCTGGTGCCCGTTCTATATCGGACGGGATGCTACAAGCAGCTGCAGAATGGTATGTATATGATATTTTGGCTACTTTCTTCTTTGCTCCATCGCAAACTGGTTCTCTAGGAAAAAAGAAGAATTTCTTCAAAAGTGATCAATTTATACTTGTTTAGTTAGTGAAATGCAAATTTTTACATACAACAGCTCAGGCAATATAAATCTATTGTGAGGTTAAAACTTGGTCCTTGTTCCAATTTACGGTGAAGTATTTTTCTATGCAAATATGAACTACAGTGAACCGTTATTAACTTGTGGGACAAAATTCAGGTGATAAGTAAAACGATGAATTTACAAGTGCATTATAGTAAAAAAATATATTAAATAGACTACTCAGGATGTGGGTTGAAGCTCTATTTTGCTATTGTTGACATGATGTTCTGTGTACAGCCTTGCTACCTATATAACAGAAGAGGAAATTGAAAAGGGCATCTTGTATCCGTCTGTCGATAGGTAATATTCTTGCCTTCTGGGGTAACATGAATTTCTTACATTGGCTGCTCTTATGTTTTTCATTCTATTTCTTTCCAAGAACCAAACAGAGTCTCAGTCTTCAAGTTCTTAGACGTATGTAGTTAATTCCGTAAGCATTGTTTATCTAGTATTTGGTGGTATCGTGGTAGCGAAGAATGTTGAGATATGTGTTTGTTCTTCAGCATTTGTCTAGAAGAATAATGCTACATTGTCCAAATTCGTGCCCAAATGATGTGGCATGTGAATTGTAATTACCATGCCAATCATGAGATGCTGTGGCTGATGTTATGTTAATTACAACTCATATGCCACGCCATTTGGGTATGAATTTGGACAAATAACTTAGGAAGTCTCGCATTACTCTTGTCCAGAAATTCTCTTGTTTTTAGTTGTTTCTACCTGACATGAAAGGAAGTTTTTCTCAGTTTCTGATGGATGGGCTTAATCAAGTCATTTCATTTCCAAAACTGGTTTTTAGACAAATCTCACCTTATGGAGCTAAGAAAGATAGTGACCGTGCTGTTTAGTCCCTATCAAAGTCTTTTTTTGATGATATGTTCGCTTAATTAATGCTATTATATCTGCTGCAGCATTCGACATATTACAGCAGAGGTTGGAGCTGCTGTTCTGCAAGCAGCTGTTGCCGAAGAACTGGCAGAAGGACATGGTGAAGTCGGGCCCAAAGAGCTCCAGCACATGTCAAAAGTATGGCCATATTAGCTTTTTTTTTTTTACGGACTACAAGCTCCTTATAGGTTAAAAAAAAGGGCCACTCGGAATTCATATAATTAGGAAGGAAGCTAGTTAAACAACTCGGAATCTGTCCAAGAATTAATACATAGATTTCATTTTATTATCGTTAAAATTGAATTCTGAATTGGCGGTACAGCAGGTATTAATATTATGGTTTATATTGTTGGATGCAGGAAGAGATAACGGAATATATCACTGCCAACATGTGGTTCCCTATTTATAGCCCTCTGGTTCATGAAAAATAAGGCTCAAGGCAAATTTTAGGCAGATCGTAGTCCGATATTCTGCAGTTAACCGTGAAATTACTGGCTTATATTCCTTTATTCGTATTTTGTAATACTGGAAGGGACACAAGCCTGAACACAAGACTGATGAAACCCATTTGCTTGAACTGTGCTTAATTGATGTAATGGACATAATTCATGTAAAATCTCTTGTTTTTGTGGAGATACGGCTTTAAACTATCAATTTCTTGAAGTTAATTGTTGAATTATCAATCAAATAAAATGTCAGTGTTATTTTATTTTTATGTTTTTATAAGTTTAATGGGATCCTACTCTTAAAATTATAAAATCTAGAATGAAAAATGAAAATTAGAAGATAATGTGATGACACATCACAATGCCTAAACTAGACCAACCAAAAGAAGTAAAAACAAATTTATAGTCAGCAGATTGTTTGGATAATTATCTTCAAATGTCGTTGCCGGGTCCAAAGATAAATGCTTAGATAATTAATTATCTTCTCATTTACAATTATTATTATTTTTTTATATGCTTTTCAAGCAACGGTGATCATAGGCAGCAGATTGCTGACTTTCCAGTGAAATAGAGATATTTTACCTGGTATATTTGTGGAATGAAAGTGACCTTTAGGCTATTTATATCCGCATACTGTAGTACTACGACTACAGGTGCAGAGCCAGATATTTGATTTCCATTCTTTATAAATGAGAAGCTCCATACAAATCTAAAAAGGAAAAGGCCAAATTTATCCAAAAAGTGGTATTGCTACGATTTTTTTTTTTGGTGGTTTTTGAACTAAAATGGAACATGCATCCTCCACCTTTCTCCAAGCAAAAAGGTATATACTTCTTTTCTTGTTTCTTGTTTCTGTGCTACATTCTAGTCTCTTTTTTTTTTTTTTTTTGGTGTGTGTGTGTGTGTATATTTTCACTATGTTTTATTTTTAGTTTTTATTTTGCATTTCTACTCACACCCCACCTTCATCTTATAAGGTATGCAGTAGTTACAGGAGCAAACAAGGGAATTGGGTTTGAAATATGTAAGCAGTTGGCTTCTAAAGGGATTTTGGTGGTGCTAACTTCCAGAGATGAGAAGAGAGGCCTTGAAGCTGTTGAGAAACTTAGAGAATCAGGTCTCTCTGATTATGTGATCTTTCATCAACTTGATGTCACAGATCCTGCTAGCATTGCTTCTCTTGCACACTTCATCAAAACTCAATTTGGAAAACTTGATATCTTGGTATGCTTGACAACCCATTTCTTGAATTCCACTTATTAATTCTGCGGCGGCTTATTGATTATTAGCATGTGAATTAACCCAATTTAAATGAAGGACTATTGTTTTTGAATCGTCTGTCTATTACCAGATATAATAATGTATATAATGTCTATTGCCAGGTGAACAATGCAGCATGTATTGGAGCTGTATTATCTGATGCATTTGTAAAAGCCTTTGAAGCTGTTAATGATTGGGTATATAATCTATACATCAATATTTATTTGTTGTTAACTGATTTTGTAGTTTTATTTTGAAGAATGTTGGGAAATCGTGTGGAAATGATCTATAAAGAAAGTTGAAAAGGGTTTTTTTTTTTTCTATACAATTGTATATACATGTTGATAACATTATTTGACCTTGTGTAAATAAAATGCTAATGTTGTTTAATATTCACTTGAACTTCAAGTTAGTTGTTATAAGACCTTGCAAATTAGGCTAGTAGAACTTTATTCCTCAACATAGAGTAATTTGGTTTGTCAATTCTTGTTTTCTTTTTGATATGGGGATTTTGAGTATAACAAATTGTCCAATGTTTGACAATGCAGCCTGGGCTACATTGTTTCGATTGGAATGAACTCGCAACTCAAAATTTTGAGATGGCAGAAGAGTGCCTGAAGACAAATTATTATGGTGCCAAAAGAATGATTGAAGCGCATATTCCCCTTCTTCAATTATCCGATTCACCAAGGATTGTGAATGTTTCCTCCTTGTCTGGATTGTTGAAGGTAAAGACTACAAAACTTTCCTTCCAAGAGAAAATTTCGTGCAGTTTTTATACAGAAAATTTTGGTGACATAAATAGGATTATTAGAAAAATCTTTGTGGACATATTGTAATCATGATTATATTATGCTAGAAGATCATCAAGTATTTTGTTTTTGTTTCTTCATCACATAAAACATACACACTTTTCCACAATTTCTTGCATTTGATCTTTCATAAATATCATCATTGTTGAAATATATATGTGCACAAAGTCCGTTAACCCAAGTTTTCCTTTCCTGTTGGCCCAGAATGTAGAAAATGAATATGCTAAAGCAATGTTAAACGATGTTGAAAATCTAACGGAAGAGAAAATTGACGAGTT